>JAJHZJ010000232.1:3121038-3721038 GCA_023548195.1 Bettongia penicillata ogilbyi
ATCTCACATAAAAGGTGCAGAAAAAATTTTCACAATAGAGAGGAGGTAAGAGGGAATGAGTGAAACTTACTCATCATATTTGGCTTAAGGAAGGAATAATATATATTTGATTAGGTGTCTTACCTACTGGAAAATAAGGGGGAAGGAGATTGCAGGGAGATGATAGAAGGAAGGACAGATTGGGGAAGGGGGTAGTCAGAAGCCAACACTTTTATAAATCAACAAGGTCAAAGGTGAAAATTCAATTATTGAGAGATGGGATAGGATGGAGAGAAATATAGTTAATCTTTCATCTCTTGACTATTATGGAAGTGTTTTGCATAACTATACATTTATAAACTATATTGAATTGCTTGCCTTCTCAATGGGGGTGGATGGGGAGGGAAAAAGAGAATTTGGAACTCAAAGTTTTAGAAACAAAGGTTAAAAATTGTTTTTACATGCAACCATGAAATAAGCTATATAGGCAATGAGGAATAGAAATCTATGTGTCCCTACAAGAAAATAAAGAAGAAGGGGGCATGGTGATAAAAGAGAGGGAAGACTGAGGGAAGGGTTAATCAGAATGCATGCCATCTTGGGTTGGGGGTAGGGGAGAGAGAAAATTTGGAACTCAAAATCTTGTGGAAATGAATGTTGAAGGCTAAAAATAAATTAATAAAACAAAAAATAATAAAATGGAGAGAATAAAGGCACCACCCCCCAAATACTGCTCTGAGGATTCCACTGATCAAATGCTTGTCAGCACCACACACAGATGTGATATAAATACCTCATTTTATTTTTATTTCTTTTAAGGGCTTCTTCCTCTAGGCTGAGGATTTACCTGACAATCACTTCAATTTGATTAAGACAAGACACTGTTTCTTCTTTGTACCCTAGAACATAGAGATGAGGAAGCTGAGGGTAAGATAGAAGTATTGGAGGCAGGTTTTGAACTAAGTTCCAGCTGAGATCCAGCACTACCCACTGCACTGCCCAGTTAGTTCCCTTTACAGAGATGACTGAGAGTTAAGTACAAAAAAGCAGGTCCAGGAATGAGGGAAAGTTACTCACATGGGGAAGGAAGGAGGTGGACAGGGATAATAGGAGACTAGGTCAGATCAGAGGAGGGATTTACTGAGAACTTATGGATCCCTTGGTTATCTGTCCCACAGGTAGCAGGATAATCAGGACCGGAGAGAATCTCCAAGGACGTGTTTATCCAACAGGTGAGAATGGGTGACAATAATAAATGCTACAGAGAAGTCAGGAAAAAGCCAATGAAGGGGTGGGGAACTTTTCATGTTACTAATTTAGCTATGATCAAATCAAGCTGCATTCAAGAAACTTCAATCAGAGATACTTAAAAATGTACATTCTTTTGTAAAAATCTAACTAGTCCTAGTAATATAAAAAAATGAGAACTCTTTGTTAATTTTAAAATAACAAAGGCCACAAGTTCCCCACCCTTGGGCTTAGGTCTTTACAAATGACACCATTGCTTTTAGCTAGCTGCCTGAATGATTTGCAGGAGGTGGAGAAGGGAGCAGAGGGTGGGAAAAAGAGAGCCCATCCAGTAGAGGGAGCTTTTTTCTAGGAAATGACCTGTGAAAAGGAGGCAAGAGGATAGCTTAAGAAGAAAAGGTTAAGTAAAGGTCTTCTAAAGGTGGAGGACATCTGGGCATTTCATGTTTTGAATTAGCAGTTCAGTGCATTGAGGGCTGAAAGAAGGTTGTAGTCCAGATATTTTCAGTTGAGTTGGACTCTTCTTGACCCCACCTGGGGTTTTCTTGGGCAAAGGTACTGTAGTATTAGGGTCTTTGTCACAAAAACAATGTTTTTAAATTCGATTCCACTCATTTGAAAATGAGTCCATAAGACTGAGTACAAGTGTGCTGTCCATAAGACTGAGTACAAGTATGCTGCAGACCTCTCCACTCTTCTTAGATTACGCCCCTTCCAGGCACATGCTCTGCTCACTGGTCTTTCTGCCCCTTTTCCACCCTGCAACAAACAAAACTACCCCCAAGTTCTGCTCCCTCCAACCTGAAAGGCTCTCTCTTCCTTCTCCCATGGACCTTAGTGTCTTTCAAAATGGCACTCAAATTGTCCTTTCTTCAGGTGTACCCTGGTTTTCTCCTCGCATCCTCAGCTTCTAGTGCCCTCTGCTCAGAGATGACCTTCCATCTGTTTCCTCTCGAGAAGCTTGATTTCAGGAATGGTTATGAATAGAGACCCAGACTCAAAATCAGAAAGACCTGGCTTTAGACCCAGGCTGGAAGGGACACTTTCAGCAAGTCACTGAGAGATTAATGATCTTCAGAGGTCTGGGATCATCTGCCAGGAGACAGGGCACTCTACCCCCAGAGATCTCACAATATTGACAAATTATGTGATGACCCCCACATCAGTGAATTAGACAGTAAACTCCCCATGACCAAGGAATGTTTTTGTTCTGGTTATGTCCAGGAATGGGCTGACCCTGGGACTAGTGATAGAAAAATAGATCTTCTGGGCCATTAACCCCACACAAAATGAAACACTCAGAGCTGGGGGGTGGGGGGGTGGAGGGGAGACTGGGCCTGCATAAATTCTGGGGAGAAACATTAGCATTTCTAAAGTTTTTGAAATTCATTATCCCATCAGATCCCCCAATAAAACTCAAAACCTATAGGAAGGGGCTCCTTTGCATCTCACTGAAGAAAACCAGAGGGAATCTGGGCTTTCAGGACTAGGAAGAACTTGGGTGAGTGTTGGGGAGAGCCCAAGGACCTGGGGGAGTCTCAGTGGTCAGGAGTAGCCCCAACCCTTTCTGGTCCAGTCTGGCTGGTTGGTGGTTGTCTTTCCTTCTCCAAGAGGACGAAGATGACATCACTATACTGGTCTGTCCACCCAGAAGAGAAGGATGGGATCTAAGCAGAAGGGGGATGGTGAGAGGGTGAAGGAAGGAAGGCCAAGAAAAAGGGAGGGGAACATGGAATTTCAGATTCTATGAACGGAAATGCTAATCTAAGTGAGTGGTGGAAGGTCAGAGGTACAAGATGGGGGGATGACCCAAAGCCTACCCTCCTGTTCCATCTGCATTTTGTGGCTCAGTAATCAAAAAGACTTGGATTTCAGGAAAGAGTTTCCAAAGGCCAGTGCCCATAATCAGACTAATGGGGGACAGATCTGCAATCTGGTCCTACATTGTATAATATTTACTGCAAATCCTGGTATGGCTTTAATGAAGAGCTAAAGAAATTACTTTTCTTGCATTCATTCATTCATTCATTCACTTGGAGAGGTAAGAGGAATTGAGAATGAAGTTCCAGTTCCCCAGTTATTTAAGAGGTAACCAGAGAGTCCCTTGGCTCTAAGGATCCCAATCCCTGCCCACTGGGTACTTAGAAGTAAAGCGGAGCTTGGTCAGAAAGGGGTCACAGCACCAAGGCTCCTAAGACCTTAGATAAGGAGGACCTTAGAGATCACCAGCTTCCATGCCCCCCTCAGGCAATAAGGCTGAACAGCCAATCAAGCAATAGGCATTAATTAAGCAGTGAACTGAGTGCCTGGTCTGGAATCAGGAAGGCCTGACTTCAAATCCAACCTCAGACACTAGTGGTGTGACCCTGGGTAAGTCACGTAACCTTATTTGCCTGGTTTTTCTGGTTTGGAAAATGAGCTGGAGGAGAAGGGAAATAACTCTAGTGTCTTTTCCGAGACAAGTCCCAAAGAGGCAGATGACTGAAGACATCTAAAATTATTTTTTAAAAATCCAGCACCTTCTATGTGCCTGGCACATAGTTAAGGCTAACAAGGCTTCTTGAACCAATTTTTGAAAATGGGCTAGAGCTAGAGGGATGGTAGGAGGGTATAACTTTATGTTTATTCATTTAAGGAAGAGATAAGGGAAAGACTAGGAGGCCAGAAACTGTTCCTAAGAGAAGTGCAGAGATTGAGTGGAGAATAAAAAGACATCACAGCAAAAATGTGGGAAACAAAACAAGGTATTCTGTTTCCACAGGATTAAAACTCCTGCCAGCTTTGGATGATCTCAGGTAATCAGGGCTGTGACCTAGCAGAAACAGGCTCCTGATCAAGTAAAAGGCCAGAAACTTGTTCCCAGGCTTGATGAACTGTTTGAGAGGGAGCCTGTCAGAGAGAACATGAAATGAGGTGTTCAGGCTTCTTCTAGCCAATAGATGGCAGGGCGGGTGATTCGAATTTAGAACGCTATAAAAGGACTTGCATTGGTCTACATAACTGTAGTAGCCATCCCTTAGGAGATAACCTGAAATGAACACCACAGTTAATAAAATCTGTCCTTC
This sequence comes from Bettongia penicillata ogilbyi, assembly GCA_023548195.1. Taxonomy (NCBI): domain Eukaryota; kingdom Metazoa; phylum Chordata; class Mammalia; order Diprotodontia; family Potoroidae; genus Bettongia; species Bettongia penicillata. Next base: position 3,125,331 of record JAJHZJ010000232.1, read on the forward strand.
TTTCACACGTATTGTTCTTTGTTTATAATGAGCATGTTTCTCACAAATGTAATTAGCCTGGGAAAATTGGAGCAGGGGAGAGAGCTCATGGTTGGATTAGGATTCATTCCTGTCCTCAAAATGTGTTTGAAGGATTCTCCCAATTGAGCCTGGGCCCCAGCAGGGCTGGGGTGCTGTCCAAGGTAGGAAAGTAGTAGGGAACCAGGAAACTGAGCAGGGATACGATGGTGTCATAGGCTGGAGTCTACTTTTCAAGTGGCCAGCTCTCAAAGGACCCTGAATTAGAGCCAGATGGGACATCAGAGCTCCAGCCCCTCATTTTGCCTGGAGGAAGAAGGTTCAGAATGACTAAAGACTGGCTCAGTGTCACAGGGACATGAAAGAACAGCCAGGATTCCAGCCTGCACCATAGATTTACAAACAGGTGTTTTGAAGATCATTTTCTGACATCCTTCCAACTCTAAACATACATGAGTTATTTGTTTTTCCTGAGCTGATCTCCACATCACAGAAATGCAGGTATATGTGAAACCTGAAAGGGGCTTAGTTTGAGGTCACCAAGTCCAGTTCTCTCATTTTACAGAGGAGAACACTGAGACTCAGTGAGTTACCAGACAAGGCTAAGTGGAGAAAGCCTGGAGTTAGAGAAGAGAGAATGCTCCCTCTGATATTTCCTGGCTAAGACCCTAGGAAAGTCACTGCACCTATCAGCCTCAGCTTACTCCTCTGTGAAATGGGGATAACAGCCCCCACCTGCCAGGGCTATTCTGAGGATATCAGATCACACCTGTAAATTACTGTATGATTGGTAGAGTCTAGTAGTGGGACTTGGAGCAGTTGTATTCGAACTCAGGTCCTGATTCCAAATACAGAGCTCTTTCCCACCTCTACCAGGCAGCCTTCCAGCATGAGGAAGGGGTCAAGGTTGATAGAGAGTTCTTTCTTGGGAGGAAAGGAGAAGGACTCTTGGGGAGGAGGGACAGGAGACTAAAAGGATTCTGAAAAACGCTTCATTTCATGTCCCCAGGTAATCACTCTTCCAAAGGAAGGGAGAGGGAGGGCAGAAAACTCTGGGGCTGTATGGATCAGGGTTTTGGACAGTTTTGGGGGGGCACCTGAGACCCGGATTTGCTCTCTCTGGCCAAAGACTCCTGGTCCTTTGATGTCTTCTCTATCTGGCTACAGTGTTCAATGAAGACAGAGAAGGACTGCTCCCTGGAATCTGCCCTCCAACCTTCCATAATTCCTAATATTTATATTTCTTCTCCCTTTGCCCCTTTGCCTTCTTAGCCAGCAAATGTTAAACTTGGTTTCACCCTGCCCTGCCTCCTCCCAGCTCAAGTGTGTGGGGTGAGTTGGGAGGAGGGAAGAAAGTTCAAACCTTGATTTCCCCATGCTGGGTTAGTTGAGTGGCCATGGGTCAAATGCTACCACCCCTGCCCCAATAATGCAGAGATGTCTCCAAGCAAAGATCCCTCCTTCCTTTGAGCAGGGGGATCTGATCCCAGACCTGCCCCTGCCCCTCAGACTGTGTCAGATTTAGGATGCCCCAGAGATTATTCTGTGCCTGAGGGGAGGAGACAAAGACTTTTAGCCTGCTTCAAGTCTCTCTGCATTCCAGTCTAGCCCCAAAATGCAGGTCTTCTCATGTCACTCCCCTCTCCCACTCAGTAAACTGCAGTGGCTCCCTATTGCTTCCCAGAGCAAATACAAAATGCTCAGTTTGACATCCAAAGCCCTGCATAGCTTGACCCTCTCCAACCTTAACAGTCTTACACCTCTCTTCCCCACATATCCTCCATCCAGTGTCACAGTCTCCTGGAGTTTTCACCCACAAGACCCTCCAGCTCATAGACCTCAGAGAATTCACTTTGGCCAATATCTTATCAATGTAATCAGTCACACTGAGGTCCCATCAGAAATCCAGAGGAGAAAGAAGCTTTTTGAATGTAATTAGTGTGGAAAGGCTTTCCCACATAGGAACCATCTTTCGTCACATCAGAGAATCCACACAGAACAGCCTTACAGATGTAATCAGTGTGGAAAGGCTTTCACACAGAAGGGACATGTTGTGCCATGTAAAAAACTCCACACTGGAGAGGCACCTTTTGAATGTAATCATTGTGAAAAGGCTTCACAATAAGGCAGAGTATTGCTGCTCATCAGTGGAGAGAAGCCTTATGAGTATAATCCATGTGAAAAGGTTTTCACAAAGAGTCCCAATCTTGCTAAACATCAGAGAATCCACAGAGAACCATTATGGAAGAACATCAGAAAATCCAGGGTCAAGTTAAGCTTTGTGGATACTATCAGTGTGTAAAGGCTTTCAGATTCAGCTTTGCTTTACATCAGAGAATTCACACTAGGAAGAAACCCTAGGAACTTCATTCATGTTATGTAGTGCAGGATGTAGTCATTGTATTCATGTGACAATAATCCTTAACAGTGTTGGTTCAAATTCATGCAGAGGCCCAGAACCAGAGAGATATTCTCACCCTGAGGTACCCACTGAACATGGAATTGTCACTCCATAGTTGTTCTCTGGATGTGGATAGCATTTTCCATGATGAGTCATTTCAAATTGTCTTGGATCATTGCATTGCTGGGAACAACTCAGTGTAATAAAATTGATCATTGCGTTGCACAATGTTGCTTTTACTGTGTACAGTGTTTTCCTATTTCTGTTCACTTCATCAGTTCATGCAAGCCTTTCCAGATTTTTCTGAATTCTGCCTGCTCCTCATTTTTAAAAATTAAATTATTTTATTTGTTTTCAGGTGGTCGACAATCACTTCTATATATCTTAGATTATTTCCCCTCCCTCCACCTCATTCCCCCCTCTCTCCTCCTCCCTTCCTAAGACAGTGTATAATCTTATATAAGTTCCACATGTACATTCCTATTAAATACATGTTGCGTAGAAGAATTAAAATGTATGGGAGAAACCATAAAATAAGACAAAATATAATACAAAAGAAAATTGTCTGTTTCTATCTGCAATAAAATTCCATAGTTCTTTCTCTGAATGTGGAAGATGTTTTACCTCAAGAGTCCATTGGAAATTTTTTAAGTCCATGCATTTCAATGAAGTACTAACTCTACCAGAAAATTTCCTCACACACTGTGGTTGTTGCTGTGTACAAAGTTCTTCTGGCTCTGCTCCTTTCACTCAGCATCTGTTCGTATAAGTCTTTTCAGGCTTCTCTGAAGTCTTACTGTTCATCAATTCTCATCTGCTCATCATTTCTTATGGAACCATGGTATCTGATTGCATTCATGTACTTGTTCAGCTATTCCCCAGTTGATGGGCATGTCCTCAAAAGTAAAGCCCCTACCCTCCTGGACATAATCTGGCAATGGGGAGTGGTGGAGAGGGAGGGGCTCAATGGATGAAAAGGTGGGGCCTTAGGCACAGATTGACACTCACCAACCAGGTACTGAAGCAGAGTTGGTATTGATCTTGATTCTTGCTAGCTGAATTGGAAAGGAGAGGGAAAGTTTGGGGATGAAAATGAAGGCAAAAGAAGGAATACACATATACACATAGACCTATAGGTACAACTATACCTATACCAATACATACATATGCATACATATATACATATATATATATATATATATATATATATATATATATATATATATATATATATATATAATACATGTATGTATTTATTGTAGGTATAACATTTTGGAATTGCTTGTAAGCCAGAAAGGTCAATGTGCAGGGTGAGTCTGCCTGGAAAGAATTTGAATGCTTCTTTCATTTAAAGTGGCAGGGTTTATTGTAATGCCAATAGACATGTGCTGGATTCGCAGTTAACTATCCCCTTAATGGGGATTAAAGAGTGATTCTTATATAGGAAAAAGGAACAGGGAAATCTGGACGGGATTAAGGATGGTAAATAGCCTGGGGTGACCCAGATAAAATGGGGGTCTGAGGTGGGTCAGAGAACCAAAATAAAGGACCTACTATCTAAGAGGGCTGAACCGGGCCAGATGGCAGGGACTAAGTTCCTGAAGTGCTTGGGAAAATTCAGGATCCAGGTTCCATCACCCCATCATTACCCAGTGAAAATAAAATAGGACCCCAAATTTCTAAGGGGTCTGAGCTTCTGAATCTACTTCCTGCTGGCTAGGGTCATAGAGCCATCCCTGCTTTGAGGGGGTCACAGGGAGGAGGCTGACTTCTTCTGGGGAGAAGGGAGGGCATGGGCTGGTACCCACTGTTTGCTACTAATGGTAGGGGAATGAATGGCCTGGAGTCTGGAAGACACAAATCTCATAAACAGGATTCACAAGCCAGTTCAGTACAAAGAGATAGATGCAAAGAAAATTACAAGTGATGTCAGAATTGGAGAAAACAAGAAAGAAAATGAGAGCCCCATTACATTCATTCACATGTGACATACAGGGTTATCTGATCTGGTTACTTCCCCAGGCTTCCACTCTGATTCCACTTGCCTTAAGAGGATGACATACTATTGGGAAGCAACAACAGTTTTGCAGATAGCAGTTTTTTTTTTTATAATAAAAGACTTGGGAGGATGCAATAAAATTGATTGCTCTGAAACTGGATTCCTCAAAGCAAACTGAAGATGTTTCTAGCTTAATTTCAGGAATTAATAGCAATACCTAATTACAAAGTTGTTTAGTATATAATTTCAGACTGAACAGTTCAGAGTTCCAGTCCCCTTCTGAGATATTCTTCAGAAGGATATTCCTGATAATGAGATTCCATTGGAAGCTGCCCAGGCTTGAGTGGAGACAGATTCTTCCGCCTAGACAGTCCAAGGTCAGGAGTGGTCTGGTACAGTTGGGGCTGTAATTTGACAGAAGAGGTATTTCCTTGGCCCCAGGTGGGTGTGATATCAGCCACTATTGTATTATACCAGGATTAAGTGACCTAAGTCACTTACTCCAGACTCTTATTTTAATATAGCCCACCTCCCAGTGTGTTGACCAGAGTTGATTGGCACCTTTGGGAGCACCTACACTTTGAAGGGCACATAACTCTCCCTCCCAAAGTCCCAAATCACGCCAACTCTTGACTGTAATTCCCATGTGATGCATGTCAAGGGAGCTAGAGAGAAATAAAAATGTGGCCCCCACCTAATCTAGTTTGTCCTTTTTAGATTAAACTGTAGATTTGGGGGGTTGACAAACTATAAATGAAAGTAGATGGACCCTCATAAAGAAAGGGCTATTCAAAATATTTCTAGAAAGAAAATTGGACTGGAAGAAAGTATTTGTTACTTAAACCACTGAGGCAACCAAGTACATCCAAATTAGAGTACTGATCAAGAGAATTCTTTCTAAATATACAATATGGACACCAAGGTGAAAGCAAAGATGAAAAAGAAGGGAAAGTGGGAGAAATAGAATTAAAAGATCATGAACTAAATCATTGTACCATCTTCCTTTAATGTTTAATGCTTCCTTTGATGTTTTTCAGGAACTAAATTACAGAATATAAAGAAGTATAAATGAGAAGGAAAGAAAGTCATAACGGGGCATATGGGATGAACCTTAATCAAGTTGAAGGGTAACAAGGAAAGGAAGTTTTATCCTGTAGCCTGCTAGGAATAAAGGGACCTACAGGAGAATGGATAAAAAGAAAAATGGAAGGATAGAAAATGGTAGAAAGAAAATAGATAAATCCTGCTTCAAAGTTTGAATGGAGTGCCACTGATTAATATCCCTATGGAATTAATGACTTGTTTCCTCTTTTTCTTTTAAATGGTATTATATTTTCCCCAAATACTTGTAAAGATAATTTTTTTTGGTGCAACAAATCAGGACTTTATTGTTTTGTTGATTGTATATTCTTTTCTTTTGAAATGGTATTTTATTTTTTCAAATTACAGGTAAAGATAGTTTTCAGTATTTATTTTTTATAAAATGTTTAGTTCTAAATTTTTTCTCCCTCCATTCCTTCCACCTTCCCCAAGACAGAAAACGTGATATAAGTTATACATATACAAACATGTAGACATTTCCACATTTCCCATGTTGTAAAAGAAACAGAGCAAAGGGGGGAAATCATTTTTAAAAAGTGAAAGTAATATACTTTGATCTGCATTCAGATTCCAAAGTTCTTTCTCTGGATGTGGATAGCATTTTCCATCCTGAGTTGTCCAGCCTAATTGCCGTGGGCTGCCGGGTCCTCTTACCTATTCCAGGTCTTTGGTGATCAGCCGGATATACTTATGAGAGAAGAGACCCCCAGAGTGAAGCAGAGGTGTAGGCTTTATTACTAATACAGGCTACATGTTGACATGCAGGACGAGTTCTCCCTGAGGGAGCCTCCTTCTCCTTTCCGAGGAGAGAGGAAAATCCCCCTTCTCAGGCTTTTCTGTCCCCAGTTAAGCTCTCCCAGCTACACAGTTCACCCGTGGACAGTGTGCTCTCAGCCCCTTAGCCAATTAACAAAACCCCTGCTTAGACCACGGACCAACCTCAAGGGTGGGATGCTCTCCCCAGCAAATTCCCACTGAGAAGAAGTGGAAAAACAAGATAACTCGTGTCTCACTCCTCAATTCCCAGCTATTCTCTGGGGGGCCTCATGAGAGCTCAGTGGTTAAGCCCTCACCTTTACCTGACCCGAGACCGTTCACATGAGAACTGAGCTTGTGCCTTAACATTGGGTCTTTTGGGAATTCACTGAATGGGTGTTACCTCACTCCAAGTGAGAACCTGAAAAGACCTTAGACTAAAAGGGCCAGGATTTCCCATTGCATCCTGGGCCATTTCCAGTCATCCTAATGGATATCTGGCCACTGGACCCAGATGACTCTGGAGGAGAAAGTGAGGCTGATAACCTTGCATAGCTCTCCCTCAGTCAAATCAAAGTCAACTGCAAATCATGTCATCATTTCCCTGATGTCATGGTCCTCTTTGAAGATGAAGGACAGATACAAGAACTCTAGAACATTGAGAATCATTATTCAAGAGAATGACTCAAGAGGAAGACTGATGGATATCAAAACCACATGGAACTCTTTCTCTGAATGGTTTCTCTAATCCTGAAGAAGCTCTAAAATTCCATCTGAATGCCTTTCCTTTTTCTTGACAATGATCAAATTTTTAGCTCATATGAATTCTGAGATGGAAATTGGAGATAATTGTTGCTTGGAAACATCACCACCTGGATTATATTTATAAGGTTTCTCCCAAGTGTGGAAGCTCTTGTAACATCTGGTAAGAACAGTAACTAAAAGCTCTGACACATTCATGACATTTATGAGGTTATCTCCACTGGGGATTCCCTAATGTTTAGCAAAATCTGAGCTCAGTGGGAAATGATCCCATGTTGATTTCATTCATAAGACGTCTCTTCAGTATCAGTTTGTTAATATCTAACAATACTGGAGCTCTGTGTGAAAGACATTTCATATTAACTACATTCTTAGGTTTTTCCCCATTGTGAATTATTTGATGTAAAGTAAGATGGTGGCTATGTATGAAAGACTTTTCACATTGATTATTTTTAAAAGGTACCACTTCCGTGTGGATTTGCTGGGGAGTAGCAAGATTGGAGGAGTATATAAAAGTCTTTCTACAATTGATATAGACCCTGGATTTTTTTTTTTTTGGCAGGCAGACTCCCAGGTATTTTATAGTGTCTACCATATCTTTAAAGGGGATTTCTCTTACTATCTTTTGCTGTTGGGTTTTGTTAGTAATATATAAAAATGCAAATGATTTATGTGGGTTTATTTTGTAACTTGCAACTTTGCCAAAGTTATTTATTATTTCAAGTAGTTTTTTACATGATTTTCTTGGATTCTCTAAGTATATCATCGTATCATCTGCAGAGAGTGGTAACTTAGTTTCTTCTTTGCCTATTGTAATTCCCTCATTTCTTTTTTCTTTTTTTTAGCTTTAAAAGCAGCATGTTGAATTTATTAAATACTTTTAAAAAGAAAATTGTATGTATTTAGATGGTTCTACTTTGTATACAGAATTGTGGGGGGGGGTTAAATTCAGAATATGAAACAATTTACAGAAATATTTTGCCTAAAAAATTGTTTTTATTCCATATCTTGTCTGGTTGCACAAATGGTCAACGAGTAGGTCTCTCCTGAAAGATACATGGCAGCTTGTTGGGACATATCATCCCTAGAGTAGTTAAGGTAGGAATCTGGATGGAGTACCCAGAACATTTAGTTATAGGAAGGTCCAAGAGACTCTCCACATCGTGAAGTGTTACGTGATGTACACAGCTTGGTCTGATTGTTTTTATGGCTTTTGCCAGCATGGTAGTGTCCAGTTCTAGGATCTGCTAATAACTAGGTCCTAAGCAGGCGTTAATGAGGGTGCATGAGACTTCAACAGCCCAAAGGCCAGTCTTTGACTCTGCAAAAATGGGCACAATGAAGAAACATTCAGGATTATCCTTTCTCAGTGGATATCTGCGTTGTAGAAGGAGTGAGAAGTCTCTGTGATGGTGATGGGTGAGGAGGAAAGAGAGAGCAAGTCCAAGAAAACCTTAAAAAAGGCAATTATTTTGCTTTACTCACTTTGGTGAGGAGAGGCTAAGGAAAAACCTAGGGAGGAGTATGAGAAAGATGCACAGATGGGGAATTTGATGACCTGATGAGGCCACTTTTTCCATCCTGTTGGACGACAAAGTATGCAAGCCCAGCAGAGCTCCTCTGGGTGGCTCAGGGTCTTGACCAAGTAAAGGTTTCAGGGATGCCTAATGCAGGGTCTCCTTGGCATGGACCCTCAGGTGTCTCATCAGGTGAGAAGTGTGGCTAAAGCTCTGCCCACCTTGGCTACAGGTATAGAATCTGGCACCTGTGTGGACAGCTTGATGCCTAAGCAGGTTACAGCCCCGGCTGAAGCTCTTTCCACACTGTTTAAGTATTCAATTTCCTCTTTTGTTAATCTGGGCAATTTGTATTTTTTAAAATATTCATCCATCTCACTTAGATTATCGAATTTGTGGACATAAAGTTGGGCAAAGTAATTTCTAATTATTGTTTTAATTTCCTCCTCATTGGAGGTGAGTTCACCCCTTTCATTTTTAATATTAGCAATATGATTTTCTTCTTTCTTTTTTTTAATCAAATTGACCAAAGGTTTTATTTATTAATTCAATAGTTTTCTTAATTTCAATTTTATTAATCTCTCCTTTGGTTTTCAGTATTTCTAATTTGGTATTTTCTTGGGGATTTTCAATTTGTTCTTTTTCTAGCTTTTTCAGCTGCATACCCAAGTCATTGATCTCCTCTTTCTCTATTTTATTTATGTAGGCATTCAAAGATATAAAACTTCCCCTAAGAACTGCTTTTGCAGTATCCCATAAGATTTGGTAGGTTGTCTCATTATTGTCATTCTCTTGAATGAAGTTGTTGATTGTTTCTATGATTTCTTCTTTAACCCATTCCTTCTTTAAGATTAAATTATTTAGTTTCCAACTGATTTTTGCTTTATCTTTCTATGGCCTTTTATTACATATAATTTTTATTGCATTATGTCTTTCCACACTGTTGACACTACTGAGGAGCCTCCTTGATTGAGCCCCCCAAGACTTCAATGTTTTTGCCTGCTTCTGGAGTATCAGTTGCTGGCTGGGTCCTAAGGTGGCGCTGAAGGTGGGCATTCCAGCAGAAGCCCCTTCCACAGGTTTTGCAGTGATAGGGCCTCTCTCCTGTATGGGTCCGAATGTGCCGTATCAAGTTGCAGCTGTTGCAGAAGCAACGGCTACATGTGTCACAGGGGTGCGGTTTTTCTCCTGTGTGTATATGCTGGGGACAGGCCAAGTGAGCACTCCAGTTGAAGTGCTTCCCACACTCACTACAGCAAAAATCACCTACCCAGCTAAACTGAGTATAATACTTCAAGGGAAAATATGGTCTTTCAATGAAACAGAGGACTTTCAATCATTCTTGATGAAAAAACCAGAGCTGAAAAGAAAATTTGACTTTCAAACACAAGAATGAGAAGAAGCATGAAAAAGTAAACAGCAAAGAGAAGTCTTAAGGGACTTACCATGAGTGAACTGTTTACATTCCTACATGGAAAGACAATATTTGTAACTCTTAAAACTTTTCAGTATCTGGGTAGTTGTTGGGACCACACATACACATGTACACACATGCACACACATACACACATGCACACACATACAGAGATAGAGAGCACAGATTGAACTGAATAGGATGGGACCATACCTTAAAAGAAACTAGGGTAAATGGTGAGAGAGAAATGTAGGGGGAGGGAAAGGGAAGGGGGTAACTATATGTCATTTAAGAGGCAGGTAGGAGTTTTTCTTAGTGGAGGGAAAAAGAGGAGAGCTGAAAAAAAAAAAACAAGAAGTTTACCCTCATCACATTTGACTAAACGAAGGAGTGAAATGCACACTCATTTTGGTATGAAAACCTATCTTACAGTATAAGAAAGTGGGGGAGAAAGAGATATTGCAAGGGGGGGGATGATGGAAGGGAGGGCAAAGGGAGGAGGGAGCAATTTGAAGTCAACACTTGGGGAGGGACAGGATCAAAAGACAGAAGAGAAACAATGAGGGGCAGGTTAGGAGGGATGGTAATCCAGTTAGTCTTACACAACACGACTATCAGGGAGGTCATTGGCAAAACTACACAGATAGGGCCTATATTGAATTGCCTGCTGTCCCAAAGGGAATGGGTGGGGAGGGAGGGATGAGGAGAATTTGGAACTCAAAGTTTTAGGAACAACTGTTTAGTATTGTTGTTGCAACTAGGAAAGAAGACATACAGTTAAGGAGGAATAGAAAATCATCTGGCCCTACAGGAGAAAAGAGAAGATGGAGACAAGAGAAGGGAGAGATGACAGAAGAGAGGGCAGATTGGAGATAGGGAAAATTAGATTGCTTGGGGTATTGGGGTGGGGGGAGGGGATAAAAGGGGAGAAAATTTGGAACCCAAAAATTTGTGAAAATGAATGTAAATAATTTAAATAAATAAATAAATAAAAATTTAAAAAAAAAAAAAAGAAAACTTGGCTGGTTCTGATTGGGGTTTCTGGGGCTCCTGTCCAGTGGTCAGGGCTGTTGGTTTCTCTGAGGGCACTATCCATGTGGGTGTGTGGCCAAAGACTGTTGGCCTTGCTTTGCTAGTCTCAGTTTGCAAATCCTCCATAGGGGTCACCACTCTTGGGATACTTCCCATGCACCCAGGTTTAAATGTTTCCAGGAAGAATGAGAAGGAACTACTCAAGCACCAACAACTCAGGATCTGATTTTTGAGGGGGGCCTCTGACCTTAGCCACTGGCAGCAAAGTTTCCGGAGTCATCTGAGAGCCTCCTTTGGGCCAGCTGCTTCCTGGTAGCAGAAGTGCTGGAAACACTGTTGGCAGGCTTTGTGTTTCAGCAGACCTGCATGGATGGATTCCTGCTCCCAAGAAAACTCTTCAAGTTTCAGTTTTGGTAGTTCTTGATTCAGGGGAGTTTGGGATTGTGGGGATACCATACTTGGTCTTGGAGATGTCAATTTCTTGGGTTCTGGAGGATGGAGCCTCACTTCAGTTGAGATCAATGCAATATCCAGTCCACAATCTACAAGTCTCTTCTCTACACTTTAACAGGGTACCTGGGGGGAAAAAGTTTCTATCAGAAGTTGGGTGTGGATGCTGCCCCTTCAATTTATTTTTCTTCCCTTATTGCTACAGCTAACATTTCTAGTACCATATTGAATAACAGTGGTGATAATGGACATCCTTGTTTCACCCCTGATCTTATTCGAAATGCATCCCCATTACATATAATGCTTGCTGATGGTTTTAGGTGGACACTGCTTATTATTTTATAAAAATCTCCATTTATTCCTATATTCTCCTGTGTTTTCAGTAGGAATAGGTGTTGTATTTTGTCAAAAGCTTTTTCTAAAGAAAGCATTAGAAGACCATGACTAACTTTCTCACATCGAAAGCAGGGCCAGTCTTGATTGAGATGCCCAGCGATTTGACAGCTGTTTCAGTTTTACAAGGGCTGCTCTGGAATATTCCTAAACAATTAACCCAGAAAGGAGCATTTCAGCTAAAGACAGATCACTTGGTAATTAGGATTACATCTCTTGAAGGCTTTTGACCACTTTGTCAGGTTATTTCTTTATATAAAGCCACACTTTTCCCAAGGTAGTTTCTATCAGTTGTTCTGTTGTTGACATTGATAACTGTGAGCATCTTGAAAAGGAAAAAAATCCGATACATTTCTACTAAACAAAGGCCCAAAAGGCACAAGATATGTTTGAATGGAAAACCATATCTTCTGGTAGAAACTTAGAAACAATGAATGAATCTCAAAAAGTGCTTACTCTGATGTTAAGTTGGCATATATTAAAATAAATTATAATCTCTCACTAAAAAAAAAAAGCTTTTTCTACATCTATTGAGATAATCATATGGTTTCTATTAGCTTTGTTGTTGATGTGATCAATATTGTGGATAGTTTTCCTGGTATTGAACCAGCCCTGCATTCCTGGTACAAATCCTATCTGATCACAACATATTATTCTTGTGATAAGTTGCTGTATTCTTTTTGCTAATATCTTATTTAAACATTTTGCATCTATATTCATTAGAGAAATTGATCTATAATTTTATTTCTCTGTTTTGGCTCCTCTTGGTTTAGGTGTCAGAACCATATTTGCATCACAAAAAGAATTTGGTAGGGCTCTTTCTTCACCAATTTTGCCAAATAGTCTATATAGTATTGGAATTAACTGTTCTTTAAATTTTTGATGGAATTCACTTGTAAATCCATCTGACCCTGGAGATTTTTTTCCTTGGGAGTTCCTTGATGGCTTGTTCAATTTCTTTTTCTGAGATGGGGTTAAGTATTCAACTTCTTCTTCTGTTAATCTGGGCACTTTGTTTTTTTAAGTATTCATCTGTCTCTCTTAGACTGTCGAATTTATGGGCATACAGTTGGGCAAAGTAATTTCTAATTATTGTTTTAATTTTCTCCTCATTGAAGGTGAGCTCACCCATTTCATTTTTTATATTGGTAATTTGGTTTTCTTCTTTCTTTCTAGAATTTGAGGCAATTACTTTTCTTTGTTTAAGGAGAGTCTTGGAGAGAAAAGTCCTATGCTGCCACCTTGCCAGAATCCCCTCCCATTCCTTTCAGCATGACATTTTGAGTGAAGTCGTCAGACACACTGACAGAGGAGGAATATAGCATCAAGGTCAGACCCCTGATGGATGGTAAATTAACTTGAAAAGATGACAAGCAAAGATAAAAGTGAATGGAGAGTTGGCGCAGGAAGATGACTGTGCACTCAATGAAGTTCTGAGGCTGAGGAGCACCAGAATATGGATCCATTATCTGCCACTTGTGAAAATTTAGCCCTGACAATGAACATCAAGAAAAGAGGAAATGGTCATTACCCAAGGACAGCAGGTTTTGAACATTCACATGATTTAGAGCTAAAAGAGACACTCTAGTTTTCTTCTATTCCAACCCTCATCAACTTAGAAGAGGAAACTGAAGCCCAGAGAAGGAATCTGCCTAACACTAACTGACCCCAACCCCTTTTGATAAAAATCAATACTCATTTCTGGGCAAAAATGGGATTTATCTAAACTAGAAAGAAAACATTTACCTTAAACAATCAGCAAGCATTACTTGTAATGGTGTTCACCAAAAAAAGACTTCCCACTAAGATCTAATGTTCAAGGATGGCCACTGTCATCAATAATATTCAATATTATCTTGGAAATCCTGGAATAGTAATAAGAGAAGAAAAATAATTCCAAGGAATCAGAGTAGGGAAGGAGGTAATAAAAATATCTCTATTTGTGGATGATATGATGATATTCAAAGAAAATCACAAAGATGCAACTAAAAATTAGTGGAAACAAAAATTTTAGCAAAGTAGCAGGATATTATGCAATCTCACATAAATCATCAGCATTCCTATATATTTCCAATGAAAACTTATAAAAAGAGATAGTAAGAAATAATTTAATTTAAAATAATTCCACACAGTATAAAATTCCTCTGGGTAAACCTGCCAGAACAAATCCCAAAACTACATTAATATAAATATAAAATAATTTATACAAATAAAATTAGATTTAAATAATTAGAGCATTATTAAGTCTTCATGGGTTGGCATGGTAAATACAGTGATTATGACAATTTTACTTGAGCTAATTTATTTCTTCAAGGCTCTCCCAATTAAATTATCAAAACCTTATTTTACTGAGTTAGAAAACAATCATAACAAAATTCATTTGGATGAACAAAAGATCCAGAACATGGAAGGAACTAACAAAAAAAAAATTAATGTAAAGAGAAAAAGTTCAATAGAACTTGATCTTTAAAACTGTATCATAAGGCAGTAAATAGCAAAACAGTGAAATAAGGACGTTGTGAAGAATTTTCATAATAAAAAATGAGGGGAATACTGTATTTTCTAAATAAAATTTCTTTTCCATAAGACCTCTTTTTCTGGATACTTGATTTCCAGGAATCCAGCCTTGTAGGCAGTAGGACCCCTTCCTTCTTTTCCCTTCTCTCTGTGAAAGTGCTGTGGATGGTAGCAGAAACTTGGACTCAAATCTCCTGTTACAGCACCAGCTCCCTCTTCCTACTCCGCTCCTTTTCACTTTAGTTATAGAGCAGCCATAACAGTTAGGTATTCGTTATAAGGAAGCATGTTGGATAGGTGAATATTTCCTGGTGTTTGTCTAGTTTTTCGTGCTTCGACTGTATGGGGAGATTTCTCAGGATTCTGTATTGTAGGGTATATAATGGTGTTCTTATCCTCTGTAAGTTGCCTCTTTCTATCAGCCCAGTCCTGGTGGAGAGATGCCCCTTTCTTGTGAGAATTGAATAAAGTCATTTTCTGTTCTTATCGAGAGGTTTGTTTATTTAAAATTTTGGGTAAGGGTCTTTTAACCCACACAAAAATATCTGGTACTGGCTAAGAACTAGAAAAGTAGATCAATAGATCTAAAATTGTGTAGAAACACAATTTACAGCAGCAAATAAAGGAACCTTGCGTTTGGCAAGTGTAAAAATTTAAGATTGTTGCATAGGAATTCAGTATCTGGTAAAAATTTTTGAGAAAACCAGAAGGAAATACAGCAGAAATTATACACAGACCAACATTTTACATTAGTTACCAAGACAGGATCAAAATGCATACATGAGCTATATATACCTAAGGAGAGAAGAAAACTTGAAGATCATGAAACATATTACTTATGAGAGCTATGCACAAGAGAACAATTTTATGAATAAACAAGTGAAGATAAGGAAATAAGGAAGAGAATGAGGTGTGAAAAAGATAATTTTGATTAGGTTAAATTAAAAAGGTTTTGTACAAATAAAAGGAATGTAATGACACCAGAGAATTGATAGAGGGGCTATCAAAAAAGGCTTGAGTTGAATTCATTTAGTAGGATCCAGCTGTATTTTGGGGTTCCAAACACTCAAAACCTCAACATTTTGGTTCCCTGACCTCATCATATATATTGTTGAGATATATATCTATTGAGCAATTCCCATTCAGAAGATGCCTTCAGTCTTTTTGCTGTAGTCTCTCAGGACTTCTGTTCAGGTCTACTTTGTTTTTCTTATCCTTATTGTGAAATGTAATTGAGTTGACAGGACTGGTAAAGTGTTGTCTTTTTATGGTTCTGGGTCTCCTTGTACTTCACTTATTGCTCTCTTCACCAATGGAAAGTTCAAGGCATGGGGATGATGTGGATAGAAACAGTGCCCTAAGAGTTAAAATACTATTGATTGACTCTGTGAAGCCCTTGGTGCCCAAAAGTCTGCCCTTACCACAAAATTTCCCCTTATGCTGGCCTATATAATTTCTTGCCCCCCTACCCTGCATCCTGGGGAATGGGATTTCCTTATCTGAGGTCATTCATAGTTCTCACCTTGTGCCTTTCTCTTGCAAGACTTACCCTTGATCTCCAACCCCAACAAGGAAACTCTAAGATCATCCTATATAAGTTTGACCCTTTGCCTATATCAAGGCTTTGTTTAGCTCCCTGCTATATCTCAGGCCTGCTACTTTTACCTTCATAAAGTTCCCAATGGCTACAGGGAAGGTCTAAGTGAATTCTTTCACATTTTGAGCCAGCTTTCTCATCTGTCTCTACAACAAGGAGCCTGGCATTTCTGTGCGGCTATTGCTTGGCTCTCTGTGGATGCTGCAGAATCTTCTTTTCCTGGCTTATCCCTTCCCATGTTTGTCAGGATGGTTTTGCTGAGTCTGACAGCAAGACTGGGATCCTGCTTGTCTGGTTTCACCCAAGAAGTGGAACATGTTTTATCAGATGTTTATTTTTATTCTTTGCCTTTTAAAAGTCTTTAAATGTGTTTGGTATAAACAAGAGACACAGGGCTTTGTTTTCTGACCCCTCCCCCACTGGGTGTTGGGTTATTTTTAACTTTCCCTTAAAGTCCTGAGTCTGGTTCCTCTTTCTCACCTCCTCTCACGTTAAAGTGAGTCCTAGACTCAGATTTTGGCTCCTTCATCCCTTTTTATTTTTCACTCTAAGTATTTAACTTTCCTCTTTCTCTTCCCCTCAGTTCTCAGTCACATGCAATCCCTGTTTTAAATTCTCATTTCCTGGGCCTTTTCCTCCAAGTCTTTTCAGACTTCTCTTCTTAGGTCTTTCTGACCACCCCGCCTCTGCCTCTCGCATTCCTGACGCATGCCCCCAGTTAATCATTGCGGATTCTCGGGCTTCCGGCACGTAGAGAGCGTATGACGTCGCCTAGGAGACCACGCCCCGCAGAGGATTCTGGGAAGATGGCGGCGTAAGTCTGATGGCGTCAAGCTCTACAGATTTTCCTCTGCCCCAGATATCAAAGAGCAGGTTCGGGCGGACCCGGAGCCGGGACCAGGTGAGAGTCGGGACCCAGCGGGGGGAGCCCCGAAGGGAAATCCCGCGAGATTTCCCCCGCCGGGCCTGGGCCCCTTTAACAGCTACGGCGAGACCTGGGGTCGAGAGGCGGCCTCGGCCCCGCTACGGGGACTTGTACCGGGATAGCGAGGGGAGTGCGGAGTGTGAGCCCGGGAAGGCCCCGGGGACCAGGAGCGGGAGACCCGGATGTTGGGGGAGGGGGAGGGGCAGACCCGAATGGAGATGGGGAAGGGCAGACCCGGATGTGGGGGAGGGGGAAGGGCAGACCCGGATGTGGGGGGAGGGGGAGGGCCAGACCCAGCGGCGCGGGGGTGGGGGGCCTCGCTTTGGGGAGCAGGGGACCTTAGTCACCACGGGCAGGGTCCGAGTTCGCGCGGCATCATGGGAAGGGGTGAGAGGCAGGACGGGCCGCACAGGACCAGGGCTCCCCGCCCCCCCCCCCCCCCCCCGGTCACACCCCAGGGGGTCCGGTGACCGGGAGCCGGGACGGAGTCCGCCCGGGACGTTCCCGCCTCCTTCACGCCCCGGTAAAGCCTCGATGACGTCGGGTCCGACACGGATCCGCGGCTGAAGCCCCCGTGGGGGGTTTCTCGGTCACGTGGAGGTCATGGGGGGTCACGGTCAGGGCGTGTGATGCGGTCAGGTCACTTAGGGTCGGGTCGATCCGCTTTACGGAAGGAGAATCCCGGGACAAAGGCCCGGAGCCGCCCCGGGCAGGTGAGGTCTGAGCCGGACCGGGCCGGGCTCTTAGTGACGGGGCTGGAGCGGCCCCAGCGCCTGCGGGGAGACCCGGGGAAAAGGGGTTCGGTTCCGGCCGCTTGTTCCCGACGTCAGGCCCCGGTTTGGGGGAGCTGTGTCTAGAGGGCGGGGTGACTCTGGGGTGCTGTCACGGGAGAGGTTGTCAGGCTGGCTGACCCTGGGACTCGGTCTGGGTTTTCGTGTAAAAAGGAGTGATTTGTCATCTTTATAAAAGAGGGAAACTGAGGCCAGGAGGGTCAGGTGACGTATCTAGGGTCACACGGCTGGTGTCCGAGGCGAAATTTGAACTTGGGTCTTCCTGACTCCAGACCAGGCACGTTCAGTGCTTATTGATGTGGATCGATTGTCCTGATCAGCCTTGTTGGGGGAAGGCAGCATGGAGGTTGGGGAAACCTCTGAGGTTCCTTCTTAGTCCGGGAGCCCAGGAGCCTTGGTGCCGTGAGCCCTTTCTGGCCCAGCTCAGCTTTACTTCTCAGAACCCAGTGGGCAGGGACTGGGGTCCCCAGAGCCAGGGAATTGGTGCCTATGTCCTCAAAGACTGAGGACCCGGAACCTCTCCCAGTGAATGAATGAATGAATGAATGAAGTCAGTTACCCAGCTCTTCATTAATACATGCCAGGATCTGCAGAACGTGCTGTAGACTCCAGGAACAGAGGGCAGATCTGTCCCCATTAGCTCATGTAATGACAGGCACAGGCCTTTGGAAAGCCTTTCCTGAAATCCAAGTACTTTTGATTACTGAGTCCCTGACCCAAGATGGAATGGGAGTGTGGGGGTTGGGTTATCACCTCTCCTCCCACCTCTGACCTTGCTCCATTCTCTTTATTAGCATTTGTTACTCCCTCCCCCCTACCTGCCAACTCATGGATTCTGGAATTCCATGTTCCCCTCCCTTTTTCTGGGCCTTCCTTCCTCCTCCCTCTCACCATCCCCCTTCCTCTCAGATCCCACCCTTGTACTTTGTAGTGGATGGAACATCATGATGATGCCATCTCAGTCATCTTGGAGAAGGAAGGACAACCACCAACCAGCCAGGGTGGACCGGAAGGCATTGGGGCTACTCCTGACCACTGATACTGCCCCAGGTCCACGGGCTGCCCCCAACATTCACCCAAGTTCTTTCTAGTCCTCAAAGCCCAGATTCTCTCTATTGTCTTTGTTTTCTTCTGTGAGAAGCAAAGAGCCCTTCCATTTTGCTTTCCAGTTTTGTTGGGGGATCTGATGGGATAATGAATTTCAAAAATTTTAGAAATGCTAATGTTTCTCTGAAAAATTTACCCAGACCCAGTTTCCCCCCACCCCCCCATCTCCAAATATTTCCCTTTGTGTGGGGTTAATAGCCCAATTGATTTATTTCTCAATTAATAATCTAGTTCTCAGACAATTCCTGGACATATTGAAATAAAAGCTCTCCTTGCTCTTGGGGAGTTTACACTCTAATGGATTGATGTGCAGGTTGCCACATAATACATGAATGTTGGGGAGATCTCTGGGGGCCCAGTGTTTTGTCTCTTGAAAGATGATTTGAGATCTCTGAACATCAGAGCTAGCCTGGATCTTGGCAGTCTTCCAGGCCATTGATCTCTCCTCAGTGACTTTCTGAAGGTGTCCCTTTAAGCCTGGGGCTGAGACCAGGCTTGGGCCCAGGTGTTCTGATTTTTAGTTAGGCTCTCTATTCAGACCCTGTAAATGAATCATGTAAATGATCAAACTTCTCCAAGACAGGAGACTGATGGAAAGTCATCTCTGAGAGGGGGGCGCTAGCAGCTGGGGAGGGAGGAAGAAAGACTAGGGCAGGCCTGCAGAAGGGCAGTTTTGAGCACCATCTATAAGGACACTAAGGTGAATGGGAGAAGGAACGAGCCCTCCAGGCTGGAGGGAGCACAGCTTGGCAATACTTTTCTGTTTGTTTGAGGGGAAGGGGCAGAAAGGTCAGTGAGTGGAGCCTGTGCCTGGAAGGGGCGTAATCTAAGAGGAATGCAGAGGTCTGCAGCTCACTTGGATTCTGCCTTATGGCCTCATTATCTAATGAGTTAGATTATATGTCATAACATGCCATTTCCACAGCTCATAGTGTAAGAAGGGATATTGTGGTATCTTTGCTCCCAGAAATGTTCTTGATAAAGAGTAAACTCCTGGGCTGCTGGGAGCATGTGACAAGGTAAGCATGAGGAACCTGCTTTGCAAGTGATGCTCAAGCACATGCTGGCTTCAGTGGGGTGGCAAACAGCCCAGACCCTGGAGGTCATGCCCAGGTCACAAGTATCCTCACTGCCACACCTTCCCAATCTGCATAAGGAGGGAATGTAGGGAAATGAAAAGGGAGGAGTTTAAACTAACCCTAACTCTTAACAGAAAGGACAGAAATGTCACCTTACTCCTGCTTCTGTATCAGCATTCTTAGGGACCCCACACCCACTGCCTCCTGAGAAGCTAAAAAAAACAAGACTTCCTCTCTTCACTGTCTCTGAGTTCTTTCAGTGAGAATGGGTCTCTCTCATGGGTCTTCCAGGGGGCACTCTGGGAAGGGAAGCAGAGGGAAGTACTATCTCCTCCTGGGCTAAGTCCCTGACCTTGCCTGGGAGGTCCTGTGGTCCCTGAACCGTTTCTTTCACAATTGCCTTTTTAAAAACATTTCTGGGACAAAGAATAAATTAGTACAGAGGAGTGTCTAACTACTCCAGTACCTTTGTCCAAGAAAACCCCCAATGGGGTCAGGAAGAGTGGGACCCAACTGAAAACGACTGAGCCCCAACTTCCTTTCAGCACTCTATCCACTGAACTGCCAGCTCCAAACATGAAATACCCAGGTCTCCCCCACTATGAAAAGACCTTCCCTTAACCTCATCCTTCAGCTAGCCTCTTTCCTCCTTTTCAGGGGCAGCTAGGTGGTGCAGTGGGTAGAGCACCAGTGCAGGAGTCAGTAGGACCTGAGTTCAAAATCTCACCTCAGATACTTGCCACTCACTGGCTGTGTGACTTTGGGCAAGTCACTTAACCCCAGCTGCCTCATCCTGGGTCATCTCTAGTCATTCTGATGAATATCTGGTCACTGGATTCCGATGGCTCTGGAGGAGAAGTGAGGCTGGTGACCTGCACAGCCCTCCCTCACTCAAAGCAAAAGTCAAGTGCAAGTCATGTCTTTATCAACAATAGACAAACACACTTTCCTCCTTTTCACAGGTCACTTCTTAGACAAAGCTCCCTCTACTGGATGTTCTCTCCTTTTCCCACCCTCTGCTCCCTTCTCCAACACCTGCAAATCACTGAAGCAGCTAAAAGCAATGGTGTCCTTATTTGTAAGGACTTTAGCCTAGGGGTGGGGAACCTGTGGCCTTTGTTAGTTTAGAATTAAAAAAACAGTTTTCATTTTTTGAAGTTATTCATAGTACTTAGATTTTTACAAACAAGTGTACATTTTCAAGTATATCTAATTGAAGTTTCTTGAATGCAGCCTGATTTGATTACACCTAGGTGTAGCCCCTTCATTGACTTTTTTCTGACTTCTCTATAGCATTTATTATTGTCACCGATCCTCACCTGTTAGATAAACGCATCCTTGAAGATTCCTGTCCTGGTTCTCCTGCTGCCTGTGGGACTGATACCGAAGGGATCCATAAGGCCTCAGTAAGTCCTCCCTCTGATCTGACCTGGTCTCCTTTTCTCCCTGCCCACCTTCTTCCTTTCCCTTTTCCTGAATCCTGGGCCCACTTTTTTGTAGCTATCGGTCTTCTGCATGATGGGAACTGGCTGGATGGAACAGTGGGTTGTGCTGGACCTCAGGTAGACCTGCATTCATACCCTGCCTCAGATATCTATCAGCTGTATCAGGTCACTCAATCTCTTGGCCTCAGTTTCCTCATCTGTATGTTTGAGATAACTGCACTGGGGAGCAGAGAAGGAACAGTGTCTTGTCTTAAGCACATTGAATAGCTCACCTTTTTGTCACACCCATGTGACAGGTGAACTGCCAAGCACTTGACCAATGGAATCTGTGGAGCAGCCTTTGAGGGGAGGGGCCAGTGTTCTTCCCACTTTATAATTGAGGAAAGAGAGACGGACAGGTCTAGTGACTTGCCTACAATCACACAGAGGTTGAGGTCAAATGTGAACCCTTGTTTTTCCTGACCCCAGGCCCAAGCCTCTCTCCCCTGTTCCAACTGGCTGGAATTCCTCCCAGAAGATAGAGTAGCCCCAGCCCCCTGGTAATTACCCTGTGGTTAGAACCTCAAGAGAAGAAGGGCAAGTAGAGGCATAATTCAGGGTTCTCCCAGCCTTAGTCCATTTGGGGAGGCTGGGCAGCCACTTTCCTTATTGGGGTGGTTGAGTAATACAGAATGTCAGGTGATTTGGGTTTGGGGAGAATGTCAATCTTGGTCTCAGAACTTGCAAAGTTTGTTTCAGTGGGGGTGTTTTCTCTTGTCCAGAATGTCTGTTGGGGTCAGAGGTGTTAGGTCTGTAGTTAATTCTGTCAGAATAGCTTGGTGGGAACTGCCCAGTTATTGGAGGTCTCCTTCAAGATAGAATCAGTGGGCTTAGGCTGTGGAAAAAAAGCACAACTGAGGGTCTGTCTTTATTCTCATAACCCTGTAAGGAATCTCAATTTCTTTGACATCTAAGGTAACTTTTTGGAGAGAAGCTGTGTCCCCCAAATTCAGTTAATTTCTTCCACATTAGTAACCTAGGAGCCATCCCTGATTCTTTCCTCTGTCGTGGTTCCCTTTTCCCATAGAACATTAGTTACTGAATCTTCTTGATTATCCTTTTAATTTGTCTGAATCTGAATGTGGTATATTGTTATATCCAAGTATTACAGTTTTACTGTCTGTTTTTACCTTTCATTTCTTTTCTTTCCAGAACTGTATGTCTGTGTTCCACTGTTTTGCTGAACCACTTTGGAATACTGGCTACCGACAGAATTTTCTCTAATTGGGCCAAGTAAACAAAACTGCCCATGTGAGCCACCTCCACTCAAAAGACCTATGAATTTAACTGCATTGACAACTAACTCTGTGTGTGTGTAAGGGGTGGGGGGGGGCGGCAATGACGTGTCTACTCTGAAGGTGACAGATCTCTCTATGCCTAAAGTTCTATCCTCCCCACACCACTTCCTCTCATTAAATTCTAGCACCTCCCATAATATCTATGTGTAATTAAAAATGCATCTGTTAGCTATTTAAGAACCCTAAAAAGCTGGGCCCCAGCCACTTCTCCAACTTGGTTACACACAGCTTTTCCTCACACAACACTGAACAATCAAGCTGACCTCTTGTCTTGTCCTCCTTGGTGATGCTCCATCTCAGGCATTGTCTTTATCCTGGTGGTTCTCAGGGTTAGAGGGCATCCTTCTGTTAAAATCTCTGAGTTTCCTGGAAAGTCTCCAAAAAAGCTTTTCATTCTCACCTGAGCAGTCAGTTTTACCACCAAGACAAGTAGGTTTATAGATATCTCTGTAAATATGTGAATATATAAATCTTTAGGTAGCTAGGTATACTCTTTCATATGGCTTTACTTTTCATCCCCAACCTTTCCCTTTCCTCTCCAGTTGAGGAAATGGGACCCTAGTTGCTCTCCCCCTCTGCTCCAGGCACTGAAGGCTGAGTGTCAGTCTGTGTCTCAAGGCTTCACTGTCCAGCCCAGCAAAGTTTTCTACCACAGAGCCTCTCCCTGCCCACCACTCCCCATTGCCAGATAAGGTCCCTGAGGGTGGAGACTGGCTTTAATTTTGTAAGAAACAAAACAAAAAAAGACCTGAAGTCTCATTAAGGATTCTGGCCTGGGGTATTGTGCTCACCTCACCCCCAACTGCAATGCCAGTCCCTCTCTGGTCTCCTTCCTAATTTCCTGCCATCCTTGTGCCCCAGGACCAACATGTCCTGCTTCCTTCCTCTCTCCTTTTACTATTAGAATTCAGGTTTTGAGCAAGGGAAGAGAAAGAGTTGGGCCTCCCAGGGCATGGAAAGAAATTACTAAATCAGGTCACAGCCAGACCCCTAGAGTTAGAGGCAGGTGGGAAGGTCTATATCAGTAGATAAGGTTTATAAAGTAAGCTGTAACAGGAGTTGGGACCCAGGGGTCCTGATGTCCTGGCCCCAGCGCCCCATTAGGATCCACCTATATTCCCATGAGAGAAGATCCCTTGGTAGATGAAAACAAGACAGAAGTTAAGCCCCCTCATTGTTAAAATGGGGTATGGAAGGTCAGGAATGGAGATGGGCCAAGGTGGCAAATGTCTCCAGTTTGGAAGAGAGCTCACTGGGGGTGGGCAGGTCTGGGCCCAGGCTGCATTGAAAAAGAGGGGTGTGTGAGAGGGGAAGGAATCAGGGGAGGGGAATGGCTGGGAGAACCAGGAGGGATTTAGACTGGGCGTATCCTTATAGGGGAGATGAATGTATTGGGGGGAGAGCTGGAAGACTAGGAGATTCTGCTCAGGATATCTGGAGACCCAGAGAGAGGGAGGGAAGTGCCAGGGAAATGGTGGAGAGGAGCTCAGATGTGACCGGCCAGGTGGGTGGGGCCCCTGGTGGAATTCTCTCCCTGGGGTGATGTTTGCAACCCTGGGAGGAGGGCAGGGGAGAAGAGGGATCAATTTAGAATATGGACAGCAGGACTAGGCAGGACTCTTGGGATTAGACCAGAGCAGGCTGGCTGGGAACAGAAGCAGAAGGTGGTGAGATCTCTACCTTCTTTGGAGCTTAGGTCTCTCTGCCTTCTTCCTTTGTAGAAGAAAGAACTACCTTTGTAGGTCTCTATGCATTCACACTTCATGTTCCCTGGAGCTGAGGTCTCTCTGATGTCTTCCCTTCCTTGGTGGTGAATTCTCTTTGCCTTTTACTTTGGAAAAAAAACTCCCTGCTGCCTTCCTCCTGAGGTGGAGTCTCTCCTTTGAGGGCAGGGCCTTTCTAACCCTTCTGAGACCTCCCCCTACCTCATTTTTAGCAAGTCAGCATCCACCCTAGGAGGAGAAGGCAAAGCCAATGTCTCTCCCACGCTGAGGTTCTTCTCCCTCCCCAGGTCACCTTACAGAGGACCACAGCCTATTCCTAGGCAGGAGACCAAGGAGAATGATTCCTGTGGCTGAGAAACCCTCATCCCAGGTGAGTGCAGTCCATCCACATATCTGACGAACATCAGCAAGGTGGAATCCAAGAGAGCCAAAGAAGCTTTATCCTGTTAGAGGTGGGCTGTCCTTGGCACTGCTGACGGCAGAGAAGAAATTCTCCTGGTTCTGCTCATGTCTTCCTGCCTCATCCCACACAAGTCTTCCCAGGTCTCTCTGAATCCTTCCCAATTAACATTTATTAGGTCAAGTCCATTAGCCTTCAGAAAGTGGCTCCTGTGTGCCAAGCACTATGTTAAAGTTTTGGTTGTGCAAAGAAAGTTGAAAAAATTAACAGCCCCTGCTCTCCATGAGCTCAGTCTAATTGGAAGAAAACTTGTCAGCATTTGTATGCAAATGTCATGGATGGGAGGCAGTCTGAGAGGGAAGGACCCAGAAATAACTTGTTTTGAGGAGGGGAAATGTTATTTAAGATGTGAAAGATACCAGGAGGCCCAGGTGAGGGGGGGAGGACAAACCAAGCATCAGAGGTGGCCATTGGGAAGGCACAGAGTCGGGATGGAGGGTCTTGGTCAAGGATCAGCCAGGAGGCCAGTGTCCCTGGGTCAGAGAGAAGAGGACCAAGATGTTAGAAGGCTGGAAAGGGTTGAGAGGCTGCTTACATGTTGTGTGCTGTGTGCCAGGAGCCATATCAATATCATCTCACTTGATCCTTTTGTGAGAATTGTCAGGGTCCTTGCTAGTGACAGGCAGAATATGGGAGTGCAGGTTACACACAGACAGTGCACTGTGGTTTATTTATCCACTTAAGAGTGTGACACGCTCCCTGATGGACATGTGTTTCTCCCATTTCCACCAAGCACATAGAGACCAACTTTCCTCCTGAGATACGTGACCTATCCTGTGAGTAAGATGCCTGAGGTCTTGTAGGCAAGCTTGTCAAGATGTTTTGGGGTCACATGTTAGGAGGCAGAGAGAGGGAAAGGAATATTTTTAGGAAAAGGAAGTGTAGATTTAGAGTTAGAGTTAGGAAGGTCTGTCAAAGGGTCTTTAGCATGGCTACTTCTACCAGTCCAAAGAAAATGGTAGCTGCTTGACTAGTCAGGTGGTTAATCAACCTTTGCTAAGCCCTTTGTGCCTTCCTAGACAGAATAATAGGACAGAACGTGGGTCCTGAGTTTTCTCAAACAGATTGGGGGAAGGAAAGTACTGAAGGGGCCATTGACCTACCTCAGGACATCCAGTATAGCATCCAATGGAATGAGTTACAGTTTCTACAAAATTCATTTTTAAAAACCATTACCCATTTTCTATGTGAAAGCCTCAGTGGTTAGATTTGGGGGATATAAATGCAAAAGTGTGCTTTCGAGAGGTAAAGAAGGAAAGGGATTGGGGGAGTGGGGTGAGCAGAGAGCAGCAGTCACAGGATACAGGTTGGGCTGATTGAGTTGAATTCTGTTCAGTCAGGAGACAGGGGGAGGGCTCTAGAGGGCTGAGTGAGGCAGGAGTCCTGACCTGAAGGTGGCATGAAAGACCACTTCTTAGTCTCTGTAGCCTAGTCAGACCTTCCTGGGAACTGCAAACCCAGCACAGGGTTTTTAGGAGACATCTTCACGTCAAGGAAGAGGGTTGCTTCTGCCAGCCAGGGAGTCTGCCAGGAGGAGGAGTCCAAGGCAGAATTTGCCTAGAAATGTGGACGATATGGAAAGCAGAAGGAGGCCTTTCTGAGGGGGTCCACCACTCTCTTTCTGCCTCAGTCCTGAATCCCCAGAATCATCAGAAATTCAGGTCTCTGCCTTCTATGCTCTCATTCCTGGTCCCCATCGGCTGCAGTGCCATGGCCATGGCAATGACCCTTCTTCTTAATTGACCCTGTCATAGTGCACCCACTTCCTCTCCAAGGCTGATGTGCCTGGGCCAAAATGTGATATAGTGGTTCCTCTTGAGAGCTTCTGTTCCCTCATTTGTCCACCACCTCCCATTCTCCATCCTTCATCCTATTTTGGGACTGAGTCCCTTCTGCTTCTGAGGAGAAAGACTGCCACATTAAAACTCTGGCAGTAGACTAATCCAAAGAAGTAAGCCCTATTCTTAGGTCCTGGCTGAAAATGGAACTGTATCCTAAATTAAATTATGATATGGTCTCCTCAGAAGTCACATGGATACTTGTGATATTTTACCCTCTATCAGTGAGTCAGACCTTCATAGAACATACTCTTAACATTTGGTAGAAAGGCCATATGTTCAGAAATTATAAAGAAAAGAGTGAAGAACATCATTGCATTGAAATCTGAATGCAATCCATCTAGAGTATGGGTGTGGAAACTGCAGCATTCAAGGCCACATGTGACTTCTGGATCCATAAGTGCAGGTTCTTGACTGAATCCCATTTTACAGGACAAATATTTCAGATTTGGTAATTAAAGCATCAATGCTAAATTTGCAGAGGGCCCTTTCAGGAAAGGAAGGATGAAAGCTAAGTTAGGTAAAGGGGTAAGGAGTGAGTAGAGGGCAGCAAGGTGGCCCAGTGCATAGGGCCCTGGGCTTGGGAGTCAGGAAGACCCATGTCATGAGTTCTGATCTGACATCAAACACTTTCTAGCAGTGTGAAGTGATTTAGGTCACTTAACTGTGTTTGCCTCAGTTCATGACTCAGACCATCTAGTGAGAAGAATTGTAAAATCTTGGGAATCTACAAAAATCAGGAAGAGAATAAAAAATTCTTCAGTTGTTCAGAAATTCCATAACAACTATAAAGGAAGCCATATGTGAAATGTATGAATGCAAGATAAATGAGATGTTTTAAATGAAATCAAAATGATATAAAGGTGAAAAGATTTTTGTTTCCAAGAAAGAGAATTGCTCCACAGTAATACAACATCTTAACCAGTGAATCACACCATTCTGCTAGAAATGAGAGGCGTCAAAAGGCAAGTGCCTTGGCTAAACACACGCTTTGCATGTACCAGATTGTGACACTAGAGGGGCCTCCCAAGCGTCAGAGGATTGGAAGAAGCAGTCACTGTGTTGTACAGTCTCCATCAGGTTTCTTGACTCATTCTTTTGACTCCCTGAACAACCCAAGCCCAGTGGTCCAGAGTTGTAGCAGCATGATGAAATAATTTATTTTTCATAAATTTGCAATATCTTATACATTAGTTTAATCTCTAACCCCACTTTATAAAATTATACATTTTTATTGAAGGAACCCTCCTTTCTCCATATAGTTATTCTTGTTTCTCTATAATTAAATATTAAAATGAATAAATGTATTTATTCCTTGAATAGTTGAAAGCAATCTTAAAGCAAAGAGGGAAGATGCTTAAGTATGACTCATCATACCCAGGGCCATCTCAACCCTTCAGTATAAGAGTCGAGAAT
Organism: Bettongia penicillata ogilbyi; assembly: GCA_023548195.1. Classification (NCBI taxonomy): domain Eukaryota; kingdom Metazoa; phylum Chordata; class Mammalia; order Diprotodontia; family Potoroidae; genus Bettongia; species Bettongia penicillata. The sequence goes on from JAJHZJ010000232.1 coordinate 3,153,410, forward strand.
TCTTCATTTGACTGGAAGCAGTCTCATAGCACTCCGGTGAGGCCATACTGTGAGTAATCTCTCTTTAGAATTGTTTTTATACTTCTCTCTACTTCATACTTTATTACGCACCTTTACCAAATTGACTTCATAATTTCTTTGTTTACGCACCTTTACCAAATTGACTTCATAATTTCTTTGTTTACTCCTGAGAGATCACTGCCAAGTGGTTCTTTTTATTTTCCTCCCAGAATATACAGTACTAACCAACTTTTCACAAACTCTTCATAGAATATTCTTAATATACCACTTAAACAGAGGTTGAATTACACATGTTCCCACTGTCTCCCATACAGATTCTTGTGCTTCACTAATAGAGGACATATCTTGTTTCTTAGGGGCACATAGGTGGTGCAGTGAATAGAGCACTAGTACAGGATTCAGGAGGACCTGAGTTTAAGTCTCACCTCAGACACTTGACACTCACTAGCTGTGTGACCTTGGGCAAGTCACTTAACACCAATTGTCTCATCCTGGGTCATCTCCAGTCATCCTGATGAATATCTGGTCACTGGATTGAGATGGCTCTGGAGGACAAGTGAGGCTGGTGACCTACACAGCCCTCCCTCACTCAAAACAAAGTCAAGTGCAAGTTATGTCATTTCTCTGATGGCATGGTCTTCTTTGGTAATGAAAGATGAACACATATCTTGTTCCTAATTCCTTCAGGAAAAGCATTGTCTAGTAAAACATTTTACTTGCTTTGATTATTCCATCATGATTCTCATTTCAAATTTTAAAATGCTTTTTACCATATTCCATTGTGGTCTTAATAACTGATTTCAAGTGTTGGCTGTGACGCTCATTAAAGTTATATGAGTCATAGGGAAATCCTTTCACTGGGCTTCAGTTTCCTTTTTGAAGTGGATGAGAGTTGGACTAGAGGTATTTTGGAGCCTCTTTGAGCTCTAAATCGTGACTTTTGATCGTTTAGGACTTTGGTGACATTCAAGGATGTGGTTGTGGACTTCACTAAGGAGGAGTGGGACCTCTTGGACCATTCTCAGAAAGAACTGTACAAAGGGGTCATACTGGAGAATATCCAGAACCTGCTGTCCCTGGGTAAGGACCATTTCCTTTCTTTTCTTCATGTTACTTATCAGGCCTAAATTTTCACAAGTGGCAGAGAATGAATGCGTATTCTGATACATTTCAGCTTCAGTACCTTCATTGAGTGCACACTCTTTTGTGGGAGGGGATTCTGGTATGGTGGCAGAGTAGGACAAGAAATCCTTGTCTCTCCAAGAATCTCCTTAAAGAAAAATCAAATTGCCCCAAACTCTGGACAGTAAAAAATACCAGGGAGTCCATCTGCCAAAACAAAAACAGAAACTAAACTGTTCTCCCTTGGAGAATCACTCTAATCTGTTGATATTAAGTCTGGTTGCCATCCTTGAATTGTGGCTATTGCTTTTGTTCAATGTGAATGGTTAGCTTGGAGTAAATAAGTCTGATGTATCCAGCCCTATGTGTTGTACAACTACTTTGTCACTCTCACAGCCTGTCTCCTCCTTATGCTGATACAGTCTCTTAAATGCATGTGTTTGGTATCAGAGTACATAAGTTGCATTTCACCTGGTACTGACAAGGTCATGAGCCAGATAAGCCTCCAGTAACCATTGTTATTACATATGCTTATGTGTGTGTATCTTTTGCTGCATAGATATTTGATTGTTTGTTTTCTTCAGATTTAGAGAGCAGGTTTGAAGAAAATGAGATGACTAGAAATCTTGAAAGTTTTCTGGAAGAACAAGTCCTGCACAGATTGATGAGGGATGGTCCCTGGGACTTCAAGTTGGGAGAATTCCATGACACTAATATCAAGTTAAATGAAAGTCCCAAAAGTAACCATGAATTTGATGAAATTGGAAAGAGATTCAGATTCTCACTGTGAGAATACGACCTCAGGGAATGACTGTGTTCAGACTGGCACTAGCAGGAGCAAACTTGGTGCCCATCAAAGGGTCCACAGTGGAGAGAAACCTTTTGAATGTCATCACTGTGGAAAGACTTTCAGAAAACACTCCCATCTTAGTAAACATCAGAGAATTCACACTGGCAAGAAACCTTTTGAATGTCATCATTGTGGAAAGGCTTTCAGATACAGGGTCAGTCTTTCTAAACATCGGAGAATCCACACTGGAGAACAACTTTATCAATGTATTCAGTGTGGAAAGATTATTACTACCAGGAGTAAACTTGGGGCCCAGCAGAGAATCCAAACTGGAGAAAAACCTTATGGATGCAATCATTGTGGAAAGGCTTACAAAGACAGGAAGAGTCTTGTTAGACATCAGAGAATCCATACTGGAGAGAAACCTTTTAAATGTCATCAGTGTGGAAAGGCTTTCAGGTACAGGGTCAGTCTTGCTAAACATCAGAGAATCCACACTGAGAAGAAACTTTATCAGTGTATTCATTGTGGAAAGACTTTCAAAACCAGGAGTAAACTTGGGGCCCAGCAGAGAATCCAAACTGGAGAAAAACCTTATGGATGCAATCATTGTGGAAAGACTTACAAAGACAGGAAGAGTCTTGTTAAACATCAGAGAATCCATACTGGAAAGAAATCTTTTGAATGTCATCAGTGTGGAAAGGCTTTCAGATACAGGGTCAGTCTTGCTAAACATCAGAGAATCCACACTGGAGAACAACTTTATCAATGTATTCATTGTGGAAAGACTTTCAAAACCAGGAGTAAACTTGGGGCCCAGCAGAGGATCCAAACTGGAGAGAAACCTTATGGATGCAATCATTGTGGAAAGACTTACAAAGACAGGAAGAGTCTTGTTAGACATCAGAGAACTCATACTGGAGAGAAACCTTTTAAATGTCATCAGTGTGGAAAGGCTTTCAGATACAGGGTCAGTCTTGTTAAACATCAGAGAATCCACACTGGGAAGACACTTTATCAATGTATTCATTGTAGAAAGACTTTCAAAATCAGGAGTAAACTTGGGGTCCAGCAGAGGATCCAAACTGGAGAAAAACCTTATGGATGCAATCATTGTGGAAAGGCTTACAAAGACAGGAAGAGTCTTATTAGACATCAGAGAACCCATACTGGAAGGAAACCTTTTGAATGTTGTCAGTGTGGAAAGGCTTTCAGATACAGGGTCAGTCTTGCTAAACATCAGAGAATCCACACTGGGAAGAAACTTTATCAATGTATTCATTGTGGAAAGACTTTCAAAACCAGGAGTAAACTTGGGGCCCAGCAGAGAATCCAAACTGGAGAGAAACATTTTAAATGTCATCAGTGTGGAAAGGCTTTCAGATACAGGGTCAGTCTTGCTAAACATCAGAGAATCCACACTGGGAAGAAACTTTATCAATGTATTCATTGTGGAAAGACTTTCACTACCAGGAGTAAACTTGGGGCCCAGCAGAGAATCCAAACTGGAGAGAAACCTTATGGATGCAGTCATTGTAGGAAGGGTTACAAAGACAGGAAGAGTCTTGTTAAACATCAGAGAATCCATACTGGAGAGAAACCTTTTGAATGACATCAATGTGGAAAGCCTTTCACAAGAAGTTTCAGTCTTGTTGCTTATCAGAAAATCCATACTGAAGAGAAACTGTATGAATGTAATCCATGTGGAAAGACTTTCAAAGACAGGAACAGTCTTGCTGATCATCAAAGAATCCATACTGGAGAGAAACCTTATGAATGTAATCAATGTGGAAAGGCTTTCAGAGACAGGGGAGGTTTTGCTGCACATCAGAGAATCCACAGTGAAGAAAACCCTTATGAATGCAATCCATGTTGAAAGGCTTTCCTAAGGAGGCCAAATCTTGTAACGCATCAGAGAATCCACAGTAGAGAGAAACCTTTTAAATGTCATCAGTGTGGAAAGACTTTCAGAATGAAATCTAGTCTTACAACACATCAGAGAATCCACTGGAGAGAAACCTTATGAATTCAATCATTTTGGAAAGGATTTCAGAGACAGGGACAATCTTGCTTTCCATCAAGGAATCCACACTGGGCAGAAGCCTTATGAATATAATAAATGGGGAAAGGCTTCTCCAGTGAGGTAGAATCTTGACTGACTTTCAGAAAGAGCTCCCATCTTACTGGACATCAGATAATCTACACTCCATAGAAGCCTTTTGAATATCATTGGGGGGAAATTCTTTTGCACAGAGTTTCATTCTTGCTACGCAGTTAAGAATTCTATGGGATGTAATCAGTGTGGAAAGACTTTTAGATACTCCTCCCATCTTGCTACTCACTATGTAATATAATACAGTATAATCAATGTGGAAAATCTTTCACACAGAACTATCATCTGCTTTACATCAGAGAATTCACACTGGGGAGAAACCCTAGAGTGTAATTCGTCTGGAAAGTGTTTCACACACTGATCCACTATTGTTACATATGAAACAAAAGATACTGCAGAGAGAAGTCTTATCAACGTATTAAATGTGGAATTTAATACTCACTGCTCTCAGATTTAGCTGAACATCGGAAAATCCTCACTAGAGGTGAACCTCGTGACTGTCATGAACGTATCAAAGCTTTTAGTTACTACTCTTAACATATGTAACAAGAGTTTCCACGCTTGGAGAAACCTCATGACTAATCAAGGTGGTGATGCCTTTAGGCAACAGTCATGTCCTATTTCCCTTTTCAGAATTCTCATGAGATAGAAATCTGATCATTGTCATGGAGAAGGAAAGGCATTCAAATGGAGTTAAAAGGATTAGAGAAAACATCTTGAGGAGTAGTTCCCTGTGGTCTCAGGATCACTTCTTACTTTCTATCAGAAGATTCATTGTGGAGAGAAGCCTCACCAATGGGCCCAGGTGTCATGTGTTTCTCTGGAGGATTGTGATCAGTAGACAAATCTTGTTCCTACTGGAATGAAGGTGGGAAGGACTTCCCCTAGAGGTTCTACTTGACTGAACTTTGGAGAAATCATGCTGGAGACATAGCTTTGGATCTAATTAACAAGGGAAGGCCTCTTGCTGCAGCACAGACTGCATTAGACTTCCCACCAAAAGAGACCTCATTAAACACCCCCAAATTCCATCCTATACATAAAACCCTATACATGTAATGTTTTTTCTCTGAAATCCTACTATTTGCCTTCTCTCCTCAATATTTCATGACATTCATAAACTTTATTTCTTCAGTTGTTCCTCCAATAATTGGTACTCACAGTGTTTCCTGTTCTTTGCTAGCAGAAAAATTCTTTATGTGTCTTGGTACCTGTTGGACATCAGTTTCTGTAATGCTTTCTTTAGGGGTTTATGTGAATTCCAGTTCAACCTGTGATACTTCCTAGTTGTATATCACTGAGCAAGTCATATCGCCTGATCCTGCCTGAATTTCCCCATCTGTAGAATAAGAATGATAAAGGCATCTACCTCCCAGAGTTGAGGTGAAGATTTAATTAAACAATATTTTTTAACTGTTTTGCGAACATTAAATCAGAGTGGAAATACTACTTTTATGCCTATCATTCCTTGGATCCTTAGTCTTGTCATGTATGGCTCAAGTGAGAAAGAGAGGGAGACAGAAAGACAGACACAGACAGTGAATTCCTGATCTTAGCCAAGGGAAATTTGCTTATATTGCTTAATACCATAGAAGAAACCCATTTTCTTCACCCAGTTGCATTGGATGTTGTAAAACATACTCTTTTATTTGAGACCTATTGATATTTTTTAAGATAGTGGACCATTTTTTTTTATTATTAATTTGTTTTCAGTTTTCTTTAGTCACTTCCATAAGTCTTAGATTTTCTCCCCCTCTCAACCACCTCCCTCTCCTAGATGATGTGCAATCTTCTTTTAAAAATTTATTTATTTAACTTTTAACATTCATTTGCACAAAATTTTGGGTTCCAAATTTTCTCCCCATTTCTCCCCTCCCCCACCCCAAAATGACAAGCATTCTAATTGCCCCTATGACCAATCTGCCTTTTCTTCTAACATTCCTCCTCTCCCTTGTCCCCATCTTCTCTTGTCCTGTAGGGCCAGATAAAACTTTCTATACCCCATTACCTGTATTTCTTATTTTCTAGTAGGAAGAACAGTACTCAACAGTTGTTCCTAAAACTGACTTCCAACTTCTCTTCCTCCCTCCACACCCATTCCCTTTGGGAAGGCAGGCAATTCAATATGGGCCATATCTGTGTAGTTTTGCAAATGACTTCCATAATAGTCATGTTGTGTAAAACTATATTTTCCTCCATCCTATCCTGCCCCCCATTGCTTCTTTTCTCTCTTTGGATCCTGTCTCTCCCCAAGAGTGTTGACTTCAAATTGCTCCCTCCTCCCACTGCCCTCCCATCATCCCCCCGACCCTGCTTATCTCTCCCCCTCTTTCCTGTACTGTAACATAGGTTTTCATACCAAAATGAGTGTGCATTTTATTCCTTCCTTTAGTAAGATATGATCCCATCCTATTCAATTCACTCTGTGCTCTGTGTGTGTGTGTGTGTGTGTGTGTGTGTGTGTAATCCCACCAACTACCCAGATACTGAAAAGTTTCAAGAGTTACAAATATTGTCTTTCCATGTAGGAATGTAAACAGTTCAACTTTAGTAAGTTCCTTATGACTTCTCTTTGCTGTTTACCTTTTCATGGTTCTCTTCATTCTTGTGTTTGAAAGTCATATTTTCTTTTCAACTCTGGTCTTTTCATCAAGAATGCTTGAAAGTCCTCTATTTCATTGAAAGACCATTTCCCCCCCCTGAAGTATTATACTCTGTTTTGCTGGGTAGGTGATTCTTGGTTTTAGTCCTAGTTCCTTTGACTTCTGGAATATCCTATTCCACCTTCGATCCCTTAATGTAGAAACTGCTAGATCTTGTGTTATCCTGATTGTATTTCCACAATACTGGAATTGTGTCTTTCCAGCTGCTTGCAATATTTTCTCCTTGACCTGGGAACTCTGGAATTTTGCCACAATGTTCCTAGGAGTTTCTCCTTTTTGGATCTCTTTCAGGCCGTGATCTGTGGATTCCTTGAATACTTATTTTGTTCTCTGGTTCTAGACTATCAGGGCAGTTTTCCTTGATAATTTCATGAGATGATGTCTAGGCCCTTTTTTTGATCATGACTTTCAGGTAGTCCCGTAATTTTTAAATTGTCTCTCCTGGATCTATTTTCCAGGTCAGTTGTTTTTCCAATGAGATATTTCACATTCTCTTCCATTTTTTCATTCTTTTGGTTTTGTTTTGTGATTTCTTGGTTTCTCATAAAGTCATTAGCCTCCATCTGTGCCATTCTAATTTTTAAAGAACTATTTTCTTCAGTGAGCTTTTGGACCTCCTTTTCCATCTGGATACTTCTGCTTTTTAAAGTATTCTTCTCCTCATTGGCTTTTTGAACCTCTTTTGCCAATTGAGTTAGCCTATTTTTAAAGGTGTTATTTTCTTCAGCATTTTTTGGGGTCTCCTTTAGCAAGGTGTTGACCTGCTTTTGATGATTTTCTTGCATCTCTCTCATTTCTCTTCCCAGTTTTTCCTCCACCTCTCTTATTTGATTTTCAAAATCCTTTTTGAGCTCTTCCATGGCCTGAGCCCATTGGATATTTATGTTGGATGTTTGGGATACCGAATCCTTCACTTCTATGTCTTTCCCTGATGGTAAGCTTTGTTCTTCATCCCAAAGGATAGGAGAAGATATCTGTTCACCAAGAAAGTAACCTTCTATGGTCTTACTTTTTTCCCCCTTTTTTGGGCATTTTCCCAATCAGTTACTTGACTTTTGGGTCCTTTGTCAAGAATAGGGTATGCTCTGGGAATCTGTTAGATCTCAGTTCCTCCAACGTGGCACAATCAAATGTGTACTGGGCTGGATGCAGAGAGGGATTTTTGTGCCCAGAATCTTAGTAGATACCTCTCCACAGCCACTTGGCCTCCAGTTCCACAAAGTCAGCACTTGGGGCTGATTTTCAGAGAAGCTGGGTGGGCAGGGCCACCATTCAGTTTGAGGCAAAGACCAGCTAGGCCAGGGCCTCCACCGAGGGCTGAGGTAAGACTCAGCTCTTCAATACCCCTAGGGGTTTTTATGCTCCAACAGTGGAGCTTCTGTAGGGGCTGCTTTGCAGGCTCTGTGGCTGCTGCCTGCTGCCAGAGCTGTGGGAAAGCCCTTCTCCCAGGCCAGCTGATAAAACCCCGTCACTGACCTTTGGCGCCTGTGGGCCAAGGGATCTGAGGACCCGCTACTGCCACTGGAGATTCCACCCATGGGGCATCCTCCTCCCAGAGTCTCATCGTGCGGCGCAGCTTGGCCAAGGCTGGGCTGGGCTCCACACTCAGCTCCGCATCCAGCAGAACTGATGTTTCCATGAGCCTTTCAGGTCACCGTGGGCTGGAAATCTCCAATCTGTTGTTCTCCATTTCTGCTGCTCCAAAATTTATTGAGAGTCCCTCTCTCATAAAATTATGGCTTTGAGGAGGACCCTGCATAAGTGTGTCTTTCTAGTCTGCCACCTTGGCTCTGCCTTCAATGACATGCAATGTTATATGGGTTCTTCACATACATTCTTATTAAACACATTTTCACATTAGTCATTTTGCATAGAAGAATTAAAATGAATGGGAGAAACCATGAGAAAAGCCAAAAGAAAAGATTCTGCTTCATCTTGTGATTCAGTTCCATAGTTCTTTCTCTGGATGTGGATGACATTTTGCTTCAAGAGTCCATTGGGAATGTTTTAGGTCCTTGCATTGCTGTAAAGGGCTAAGTCAACCAGAAAAATCCCTCTTACACTATCGTTGTTACTGTGTACAATGTTCTCTGGGTTCTGTTCCTTTTGCTCAGCATCAGTTCATATAAGTCCAGGCCTCTCTGAAGTCTTCCTGTTCATCATTTCTTATAGCGCAATACCATTTTATTACACTCATATACCACAAGTTGTTCAGCCACTGCCCAATTGATGGGACATCCCTTCACTTTCCAGTTCTTGGCCACCACAAAGAGAGCTGGTATAGATATTTTTGTACATGTGGGGACCCTTTCCCATTTTTATGGTCTCTTGGGGGTACAGTCCTAGAAGCAATATTACCGAGTGAAAGGGAATGCATATTTTTTGTCGTCCTTTTGGACGTTCCAAATTGCTCTCCAGAATGGTTGGATCAGCTCACAGCTCCACCAACAATGAATTAGTGTTCTAACTCTCCAACATTTGTCATCTCACTATTTTGTCATGTTAGCCAATCTGATAGGTGTGATATGGTACCTCAGAGTTGTTTTGATTTGCATCTCTAATGAACAGTGATTTAGAGCACTTTTTCATATGATTATTGCTACCTTTCATTTCTTCCTCTGAGAACTGTTTGTTCATATCCTTTGCTCATTTCTTCATTAGGGAATGACTTGTATTCTTGTAAATTTGACTCAGTTCTCTGTGTAATTTAGAAATAAAGCCTTTATCACAGACAATGGTTGTAGAAAATTCTTTCCCATTTTTCTTGCTTCCCTCCTAATCTTGGTTGCATTGGGTTTAGGACACCTTTTCTAGCCACTTCCTCACACCAGGAGATGAGCAGTGCCATCCTTAATAGGATGTTCAGACACCCAGGGGGCTGCTCAAATCCCAATGCTGCTTCCAGTGACACAGTAGCCCTAGGACCTGGCCCTCCTGTGTGCAGGACTGTGACTGCAGTTCCCATTGCATCCACACTACTGCTTCATCACTTGTTTGTCCCCACAGGACTTTGAGATTAGTAAAATGGCATGGATAATGTCTTCTGATTTGTGGGTAAATTGGATTTAAGTGAGGCAGAGTTGCACAAAGTCATTGGCCTCACTCTGTCCTCCAAAGTCATCACAGTCCAATTGCAGGACAGAATCAAGACTGATATTGGCTCAACGTCAGTGAATGGTCTTGGTATCTTTGATGGTCAACCCAGCTCTAAGTCTTTCACAGCACCTGTGTCAGCTCCATCCATTTCACTAGGAGAAGTCTTGACATGTTTGGAGTAGATACCTCCCTAACTCACCAATGGGTCTGAGACTCCTTGGTTATCCTCAACCTGGTTTATCTCATCTGCCCAAATAATTTACCAAATAATCGAGAAGCAATGTGACCCCTGCACATGTTACTGCTTCTTGGAGGAACAGGTAGACACCAAAGGTGGAAAGCCACTGAGAAGGGGTTGGGAGCCTTCACACCAGAGGTACCAGTCTTCCCTGAACACACTCTCCACCAGTTAATAAATTAAGAGCTGGTCTTAGGGAAAAATCAATAAAAGAGGTAAACCTTTTGTTTATTACATTAAGAAAAGAAAGAAAAACCAAATCACCAGTATTAAAAATGAAAAGAGTGAATATGCCACCAATGAGGAAGAAATTAAAGCCATAATTAGTAGCTATTTTATCCAATTCTATAGAAATCTAGTGAAATGTATGAATATTCGCAAAAATATAAGTTGCCCAAATGAACAGAGGAAGAAATAAAATAAATATTCCCATTATAGGAAAGGAAATCAAGCAAGTCAACAATTCATTCCCTTAGAAAAATATCTCCAAGGCCAGATGGCTTTGATTTAATGAACAATTAATTCCAATACTATGCAGCGTATTTGGGAATATAGGCATAGAAGGAGTCTTAACAAATTCATTTTATGACACAAACAAGGTGCTGATACCTAAACTGGGTGGAGCCAAAACAGGAAGAAAAGTATAGCTCAATTTCCCTAATGAATATTGATGGAAAATTTTTAAATATTAACAAAGAGATTACAGTGATTTATCACCAGGATACATACTATGATCAGGTGGGATTTATACCAGAAATCTAGGGTTGGTTTGGTATTAGGAAAACTATCCAACCTCCACACTCCCATTTCCTCTGCAGTCTGGGCTCAGCAATCAAAGACTTGGATTTGCAGGAAAGAGTTTCCATAGCCTGCACCTATAGTTAGGTGGGATTCTGGCATGTATTAACAAAGAGTTGAAGAAATAACAATTCATTCATCAGGGGATATAAGAGCAATTGAGAAGCAAGTTCTTGGTCCCCAGTCTTTAAAGAGGCAGCCACAGATTCCTTGACTCTGGGGCCCCCAATCTGTGTCCAGTGGGCAGTTAGAAATAATGTTGAGCTGAGATAGTAAAGGGTCACATAACCAAGGTTCCTAGGTTCCTAGATTAAGAAGAAACCTTATAGATCACCAACTTCCATGCCCCCCTCAGGCAATAAGTCTGAACAGGTTAATCAATGAATAAGCATTAATTAATCAGTGGACTCGGTACCTGGTCTGGAATCAAGAAGACCTAACTTCCAATCCAACCTCAGACACTGGCTGTGTGACCCTGGGTAAGTCACTTAACCCTGTTTGCCTGGTTTTTCTGGTTTGTGAAATGAGCTGAAGGAGATGGGAAATCACTTTAGTATTTTTACCAAGAATACCCATAATTAGTCCCAAAAAGGTAGAAAGGACTGAAAATCTGTAAAATAATAATAAAAAAAAAATCCAGCATCTTCTATGTGCCTGGCCCTGTGTTAAGGCCAACAAAGCTTTTTGGAACAATTTTTGAAAATAGGCCAGTGCTTGAGGGAGGGGAGGAGGGTATAATTTTATGTTTTTTCATTTAAGGTGGACATGAGAGAATGACTAGAAGACCAGGGACTGTCCCTGGCAGAAATGCAGAGACCCAGGAGTGGAGAATAAAAAGACCTCACAGCAATGTGTGGGAAATTGTGTTTCCACAGGATTAAAACTGCTCCCAACTTTGGATGATCTCAGCTAATCAGAGTTGTGACCTAGCAGAAATAGCCTCCTGATCAGGTAAAAAGTCAGAAACTTGTTCCCAGGCTTGATGAGCCTTTTGAGGGGAAGCCTATCAGAGAGAAGGTCAAGTGAGGTGTTCAGGAGGCTCCTTCTAGCCAAGGAGATAGATGGAGAGGTGGGAGATTAGAATTTAGAACTGTACAATGGGACTTGAATTGGTCTAAGTAATGGTTAGTAGTCATCACATAGGAGCTAATGAATGTAAAAGTTAAAGTTAATAAAATCTTCCCTTATTTCACACGTATTGTTCTTTGTATATAAGAAGCATGTTTCTCACAAATGTAATTGGCCTGGGAAAATTGGAGCAGGGGATAGAGTTCATGGTTGGATTAGGATTCATTCATGTGCCAAATATGTGTTTGAAGGATTCTCCCAATTGAGCCTGGGCCCCAGCAGGGCTGGGGTGCTGTCCAAGGTAGGAGAGTATCAGGGAACCAGGTAACTGAGCAGAGACAGAGATGGTTTCACAGACTGGAGTCCACTTCTCAAAGGACCATGGGCTAGAGACAGAGGGAACCTCAGAGCTCCAGGTTTTCTTTTGCCTGGAGGAAGAAGGTTCAGAATGATCAATGACCAACCCAGTGTCATAGGAGCATTAAGGAACAGCCAGGATTCCAGCCTGGACCCTAGATTTACAAACAGGTGATTCCAAGGTCATTTTCTGACATCCTTCCAGCTCCAAAAACCTGAGTTATTTGTTTTCCTGAGCTGATCTCCAGATCACAGAAATGCAGGTATATGTGAAACCTGAAAGGGGCTTAGTTTGAGGTCACCAAGTCTAGCCCCCTCATTTTATAGAAGACAACACTGAGATTCAGTGAGTTACCAGACAAGGTTAAGTGGAGAGAGCCTGGAGTCAGAGAAGAGAGAATCTTCCCTCTGATATGTCCTAGTTAAAGCTTTGGGCAAGTCACTGCACCTATCAGCATGAGTATTCTCATGTGTGAAATGGGGATAACAGCCCCTACCTGCCAGGACTATTGTGAGGACATCATGATTGGTGAGTCTAGTGGTGGGACCTGGGGCAGTTGCATTCGAACCCAGGTCCTGATTCCAAATAAAGAACTCTTCAGCATGGGGGAAGGATCAGGGTGATGGAGAGTTCTCTCAGGAGGAAAGGGGAAGGATTCTTAGGGAGGAGGGGCAGGAGACTGAAAGGATTCTGAAAAATGTTTCATTTCTTGTCCCAAGGCACTCTCTCTTCCAAAGGAGGGGAGGAGGGCAGATAGCTGTGGGGTTACCTGGACCACAGTTTCAATTTTGGGGGGGGGGACACCTGAGACCCAGACTTAGTCTCTCTGGCCAAAGACTCCTGGTCCTTTGATGTCTTCTCCATCTGGCTACCGTGTTCAATTGAAGACCGTGAGGGGCTGCTCCCTGGATTCTGTCCTCTAACCTTCCATGACTCCCAATATTGATATTTCTTCTCCCTCTGCACCGTTGCCTTCCTAGTCAGGGAAAGTTAAACTTGGTTTCACCCTGCCCTGCCTCCTCCCAGCCCAGGAGTGTGGGGGTGTGTTGGGGGGGAGGATAGAAAGTCCAAACCTTGGTTTCCCCATGCTGGGTTAGTTGAGTGGCCTGGGGTCTGTGCTACCACCCCTGACCCAATAATGCAGGGATGTCTCCAAGCAAAGATCCCTTCTTCCTTTCATCTGGGGGATCTGATCCCAGATCTGCCCCTGCCCTCCAAAATGAGTCAGATTTAGGACTCCTCTGAGATCTTAGTTATTCTTCTATGTCTGAGGGGAGGAGACAAAAACTTTTAGCCAACTCAAGTCTCTCCACATTCCAGTCCAGCCCCAAAAGTGTAGGTCTTCTCATGTCATCCCCCCCCCCCACCACCACTCGATAAACTGCAGTGGCTCCCTATTGCTTCCAGGAGCAAATACAAAATGCTCAGTTTGACATCCAAAGCCCTGCATAGCTTGACCCTCTCCCACTTTAACCATCTTCTTACACCTCTCTTCCCCACATATCCTCCTCCATCCAGTGTCACTGATCAGTTGGAGGTTTCACCCATGAGACCCTTCAGCTCACTCAGAGAATTCAAACTGGATAGATACCTTATAAATGTAATCAGTGCGGAAAGGCTTTCACAGAGAGGTCCCATCAGAAAATCCAGAGGAGAAAAAGGCTTTTTTAATGTAATGAATGTGGAAAGGCTTTCCCAAGTAGGAGCCATGTTTTTTCACATGAGAGAATCCACACTGGAATGCTTTGACACACAAGGGTCATATTGTTGCACAGGAAAAACCACACTAGAGAGGAACCTTTTGAATACAATCAGTGTGAACAGGCTTTCACGATAAGACAGAGTCTTGTTGCCCATCATAGAATTGACTGGAGGGAAGCCTTATGAATACAATCCTTATGGAAAGACTCAGACAGAGTTCTAATCTTGCTTACCATGAGAGAATTCACAGTGAAAAGAACCATTATGGATGAACATCAGAAAATCCATGGTCAAGTGAAGCTTTCTGGATATTATCAATGTGTAAAGGCTTTCAGACTCACCTCCAGCCTTGCTTTTCATCAGACAATTCACACTAGGAAGAAACCCTAGGAACTTCATTCATCCTATGTTCGTGCAGGATGTAGTCATTGTGTTCATGTGACAATAATCCTTAACAGTGTTGGTTCAAATTCATGCAGAAGCCCAAAACCAGAGAGATATTCTGACCCTGACGTACCCCACTGAACATGGAATTGTCATTCCATAGCTGTTCTCTGGATGTGGACAGCATTTTCCATGATGAATCATTTCAAATTGTATTGGATCAATGAATTACTGGGAACGTATAAGTGTAATAACATCGGTCATTGTGTTACACAATGTTACTTTTACTGTGTACAATGTTCTCCTGTTTTTGCTCACTACATTCACCTCAGTTCATGCAAGTTTTCCAGATTTTTCTGAAGTCTGCCTGCTCATCATTTCTTATGGATCCATGGTATCTGATTACATTCATATACTAGAACTTGTTCAGCCGTCCCCTAAAAAGTAAAGGCAGTCTTCACCCTCCAGGCCTTAATCTTGAGATGGGTAGTGGCAGGCAGGGAAGGACTCAAGGATAGACAAAGTTGGGGAGTGGAGCCTTAGGGCGTAGATTGACACTCATCAACCAGGTACTGGAGCAGAATGGGTATTGATCTTGCTTCTTGCTAGCTGAATTGTAAAAGAGAGGAAAAGTTTGGGGATGAAAATGAAGGCAAAAGAAGAATATACGTATACACATAGACATATATGAATATATATGTATATATATACATATATATACCTATACCTACACATACATATACATATATATATATATATATATAAAATATACATATAAACACACATATATACATGGTTGTTGTCCTTTGTTCTCGAGGAGAACCAACATGATATCACCATGATAAAGTGAAATTTCAGTGTGTACCAGATCAGACCAATAGGAGCTCAGAATTCTCTACCACAGGTTGGGCACAGATAGTCCTTGTGAATATTTGTGGTGGATACTCCAAATTTACACATCCTGTGTGTACTTTGTGCTGTTCTCAATTCTGCTTTAGTCATGGAGTACAGCACCCTTTCTGATGTGGGCACGCTATGCTGAGTGGTCCTTTGCTGGTGTCTCCCATGTTACACTGTCAAATCCAAAGTTCTTGAGAGAGACCTTGAGAGTGTCCTTTTATTGCTTCTTCTGGCCACCATGTGATCACCTGCCCCATGTGAGTTCTCCATAAAATAGTCTTTTTGGCAAGTGTACATTTTGCATTGGAACAACATGGCCAACCCATTGGAGTTGCACTCTCTGAAAGTTTGAATGCTTTGCGGTCCAGCTCAAGCAACATTTTCAGTGTCTGGTACTTTATGTGCCAGGTTATCCTCAGAATCTTCCTTTGTCGGTTCAAATGGAAGTTTTTCAGTTTCCTGGCATGGCCCTAGTAGACTGTCCATGTTTCACAGGCATACAACAATGAGGTCAGCACAACAGCTCTGTAGACCTTCAGTTTGGTAGTCAGTCTAATACTTCTTTTCTCTCAAACTTTTCTTCAGATCCTCCCAAACACTGAGCTTGGTCTGGCAATACATGCATCAACTTCATTGTCAATGTGTACATCTCTGGAAAGTACACTACCACAGTAAGTGAACTTATCCACAGCATTCAAAACTTAATTTGTTGTGACTGATGGTTCCACCCATGGGTGGTGTGGTGGTGGCTGATGGAGCACCTGTGTTTTCTTGGTGTTAATTATTTGGCCAAAATTAGCACAGGCAGCAGAGAATTGATCCATACCTTGTTGCATCTCAGTTTC
Organism: Bettongia penicillata ogilbyi; assembly: GCA_023548195.1. Lineage (NCBI taxonomy): Eukaryota > Metazoa > Chordata > Mammalia > Diprotodontia > Potoroidae > Bettongia > Bettongia penicillata. The sequence continues at coordinate 3,169,507 of JAJHZJ010000232.1, forward strand.
AGAGGTTGCACTGAGTGCACAATCATCTGCAAACGGAAAATCATGCACTAGCACTTCCTCCACGTTTGTCTTGGCTTGTAGTCTTTTCAGATTGAAGACCTTACCATCGGTGTGGTAGTTGACCTTGATGCCACATTCATCCTCATTGAAACCATTGACAACCTGGCTGAAAACATCATGCTAAAAAGCATGGGAGCAAGCTCACCGTCCTGTTTCACTCCATTGGTGACACATTCATCCATTCTATCCAGAACCCGGGAAAACATGCCATCATGAAATTGACAATAGTTTTCTACTGGATTCTCTGGGATTCTTTAGGTATATCATCATAGTATCTCCAAAGAGTGATAACTTAGTTTTTTTCTTTCTAATTTCTTCTTCTCTTACTGCTACAGCTAACATTTCTAGCACCATATTGAATAACAGTGGTGATAATGGACATCCTTGTTTCACCCCTGATCTTACTGAAAATGCATCTAGCTTATCTCCATTGCAGATATTGCTTGCTGATGGTTTTAGGTAGATACTACTTATTATTTTACGAAAAGTTCCATTCCTATGCTCTCCAACGTTTTCAATAGGAATAGGTGTTGTATTTTGTCAAAAAAATTTTTCTGCATCTATTGAGATAGTCGTGTGGTTTCTGTTAGTTTTGTTGTTGATATGATCAATAATGCTAATAGTTTTTCTAATATTGAACCAACCCTGCATTCCTAGTATAAATCCTACCTGATCATAATATATTATTCTTGTGATAAGTTGCTGTGTTCTTTTTGCTAATGTCTTATGTAAAATTTTTGCATCTATATTCTTTAGAGAAACTGGTCTATAATTTTCTTTCTCTGTTTTGGTTCTTCCTGGTTTAGGTATCAGAACTATGTTTTTATCATAAAAAGAATTTAGTAGGATTCCTTCTTCACCAATTTCCCCAAATAGTCTATATAGTATTGGAATTAACTGTTCTTTAAATTTTTTGATAGAATTCACTTGTAAATCCATGTGGCCCTGGAGATTTTTTTCCTAGGGAGTTCACTGATGGCTTGTTCAATTTCATTTTCTGAGACAGGGTTATTTTTGTATTCACTTCTGTTAATGTGGGCAATTTATCTATTTTTTAATATTCTTCCATCTCACTTAGATTATCTAATTTATGTGCTTACAATTGGGCAAAGTAATTTCTAATTATTGTTTTAATTTCCTTCTTAATGGTGATGAGTTCACAATTTTCATTTTTGATATTGGTAATTTTGTTTTATTCTTACTTTTTAAAATCTAATTCACCAAAAGTTTATTAATTTTATTGCTTTTCATAAAACCAACTCTTAGTTTTATTTCAGTTCAATTGTTCTCTTAATTTCAGTTTTATTAATCTCTCCTTTGGTTTTAAGTATTTCCAATTTGGTGTTTACTTGGGAATTTTCAATTTGTTCTTTTTCTAGTTTTTTCAGCTGTATGCCCTATTTATCGATCTCCTCTTTCTCTATTTTATTCATGTAGGCATTCAATGATAGAAAACTTCCCCTAAGAACTGCTTTTGCAGTATGCCATATGTTTTGGTAGGTTGTCTCTTTATTGTCATTCTCTTGAATGAAGTTGTTGGTTATTTCTATAGTTTGATGTTTAACACATTCAGTCTTTACATCCTTGTAAGGGAAGATGATACTCATTAATCTTGAGAATTGTATATTTATCATAATATTTAAAAGGGATATACATGGATAGAGGGTGTAGGTATAAATTAAATGATGTGAAGATAAAAATGTGATTTAAGTGTGTGAAGGGATTGTAATGGGAGATGTGAAAAGTAGGAGGCAGAAAAGGTAAATTACATCACAGGAAGAGGCACAAAAACATATTACAGCAGAGGGAAAGATGGGAGGGAGATGATTACTTTTTGAGATTTACTCTTATCTGATTTGCTTCAAGGAGGGAAAAAGAAACTCTTTTAAGTACAGAAATCTAACTAGCTTTGTAGGCAGTAGTTGGGGAAAGGGTAAAGAAAAGGGAGGGGAGGCTAAAAGCGAAGGAAGAAGTACTAAGGGAAAAGAGGAATAAAAGGGAGGGACACTGAAAGAAGGGAGGGAAGAATGAAGGAGGCGGTGGTCAAACATTAAAACTCCTCCTCAGGGGACTGAAAAAGTTCTACATTTTCAATAAAGCATTTTCTAGGGGACAGAGTCAAGATGGCAGAGTAGAAAGATGTAGGTATGCGAGCTACGAACCCACAGCCCATAGATTTAATGTAAGAAGAGCTCCCCAGAAGTTCTGGATCACTGCAGGGGGTGCAGAAACATAGTGGAAGAGATTTCCGTTATATAGAGCTCTGGAGAGCCGTCCCCAGGGTCCATCATGCCCGGAAAGCAGACCCCACCCCAGCGCTGCCCTGGCCGAGGCCCCAGAGAAGCTGATCCGAGCAGGCTTCAGGGACGGAAGCTCTGGTGGCCTGGAAGGTCCCTCCGCCCACAGACTCTACAGGTCAGTGAGAGACACGCCTGGGCTAACCGAGAGGGGAGCGGGGTGTCTCCGTGGCTCAGGTCCCCTCGGGAGGAAGCAGCGGAGGCAGAGGCGGTGGTGGCGGCAGAGGCCCCTCGGCGCGGCCTGGGACTCCCCCAGCAGCAGGCAGGATCTTCATTACTGAAAGTCTGCATAAACCACCTGAAGGAGCTGAGCCTGGGAGGCTGCCCTGCCCAACCCGCTCCATTTCTGAAGGTCTCTGCATAAAGCCCCTGAGGGAACTGAGCCTGGGAGGTAGCCCTGCCCCCACCCCAGCACCAGAACTAAAGCTCCCATTGAATAGCAGCAGCTTGCCGTGGAAAGCCCATTTGAATCTCAGACCCCAAGCACTAGCTGGGCAGATCTAGGCGGGGGTGGACAGGAATCTCAGAAGTCAAGTAACTGGCTGGGAAAATGCCTAGAAAAGGGAAGAAAAATAAGACTATAGAGAGTTTTTTCCAACAAATGCAAATGATCCGACTTTTGGATCTGACGATGACGAGGACATATTCTTGCCATCAGGGAAAGATGTGGAGGGTGGGGCCTCAGTACCCCAGACATCCTAGGGGGATGTTGGGTGGGCTCAGGCTTTGGAAGAGCTCAAAAAGGATTTTGAAAAGCAAGTTAGACAGGTAGAGGAAAAACTGGGAAGAGAAATGACAGAGACGCAAGAAAAGTATGAAAAATGGGTCAATACCTTGGTAAAGGAGACCCAAAAAAATGCTGAAGAAAATAACACCTTGAAAAATAGGCTAACTCAATTGGCAAAAGAGGTTCAAAAAGCCAATGAGGAGAAGAATGCTTTCAAAAGCAGAATGAGCCAAATGGAAAAAGAGGTTCAAAAGCTCACTGAAGAAAATAGTTCTCTCAAAATTAGAATGGAACAGATGGAATCTAATGACTTTACGAGAAACCAAGAAATCACAAAACAAAACCAAAAGAATGAAAAAATGGAAGAGAATGTGAAATATCTCATGGGAAAAACAACTGACCTCGAAAATAGATCCAGGAGAGACAATTTTAAAATTATGGGACTACCTGAAAGTCATGATCTAAAAAAGAGCCTAGATATCATCTTCCATGAAATTATCAAGGAAAACTGCCCTGATAGTCTAGAACCATAGGGCAAAATAAGCATTGAAAGAATCCATCGATCACCACCTGAAAGAGATCCAAAAAGAGAAACTCCTAGGAACATTGTGGCCAAATTCCAGAACTCCCAGGTCAAGGAGAAAATCTTACAAGCAGCTAGAAAGAAACAATTCCAGTATTGTGGAAATAAAATCTGGATAACTCAAGATCTAGCAGCTTCTACATTAAGGGATCGAAGGGCATGGAACAGGATATTCCAGAAGTCAAAGGAACTAGGACTCAAACCAAGAATCACCTACATAGCAAAACTGAATATAATACTTCAGGGGAAAATATGGTCTTTCAATGAAACAGAGGACTTTCAAGCATTCTTGATGAAAAGACCAGAGCTGAAAAGAAAATTTGACTTTCAAACACAAGAATGAGAAGAAGCATGAAAAAGGAAACAGCAAAGAGAAGTCTTAAGGGACTTACCATAAGTTTACATTCCTACATGGAAAGACAATATTTGTAACTCTCAAAACTTTTCAGTATCTGGGTAGTTGGTGGGACCACACATACACATGTACACGCATGCACGCACACACACATACACACATGCACACACATACAGAGACAGAGAGCACAGAGTGAATTGAATAGGATGGGACCATATCTTAAAAGAAATTAAGGTAAATGGTGAGAGAGAAATGTAGTGGGAGGAAAGAGGGTGAAATGGAATGGGGTAATTATATGTCATTTAAGAGGCAAGCAGGAGATTTTTTAGTGGAGGGAAAAAGAGGAGAGCTGAGAAAAAAACAAGAAGTTTACCCTCATCACATTTGACTAAAGGAAGGAATAAAATGCACAAAATTCATTTTGGTATGAAAACCTATCTTACAATACAGGAAAGTGGGGGAGAAGGAGATAAGCAAGGGGGGGGATGATGGAAGGGAGGGCAATGGGAGGAGGGAGCAATTTGAAGTCAACACTCTTGGGGAGGGACAGGATCAGAAGACAGAATAGAAACAATGGGGGGCAGGATAGGATGGAGGGTAATTCAGTTAGTCTTACACAACACGACTATTATGGAAGTCATTTGCAAAACTACACAGATATGGCCTATATTGAATTCCCTGTCTTCCCAAAGGGAATGGGTGGGGAGGGAGGGATGGGGAGAATTTGGAACTCAAAGTTTTAGGAACAACTGTTTAGTATTGTTGTTGCTACTAGGAAAGAAGACATACAGTTAATGAGGAATAGAAAGTCATCTGGCCCTACAGGACAAAAGAGAAGATGGGGACAAGAGAAGGGAGGGATGACAGAAGAGAGGGCAGATTGGAGATAGGGAAAATTAGATTGCTCGGTGTATTGGGGTGGGGGGAGGGTATAAATGGGGAGAAAATTTGGAACCCAAAATTTTGTGAAAGTGAATGTAAAAAGTTAAATAAATAAATATTTTTAAAAAAAATAAAGCATTTTCTTCATTTACTACCCTGACCAGAGTTCTTCCAAGAGGTCATTTTCTTACAGTGATTTAGGATATAAGGCTTCCTGTGTCTCTTTCCAATTTCATCAAATTCATGGTTACTCTTTGGATTTTTTTCTATCTTGATATTACAGTCATTGATTTCTCTTAACTTGAAGTCCCAGGGATCACATTACATGAATTGGTGCAGGTCATGTTTTTCCAGAAAAATTCCCACATTTCTAGTCACCTCAGTTTCTTTACCCTGCTCTTCAAATTTGAAGAAAAAAAAATCAAAAGTATGCACACCAAAAGATATACACACATAATTATCTGTAATAGCAATGGTTACTAGAGACTTATGTGGCTCATGACCTTCTTTTCAGAAACCTAAATTCAATAAAACTTGGTGTGCTCTGAGACCAAACACTGGCATTCAGGGAACTGTATCGGTGCTTTAATCAACTTTTTGATTGAGTCTTTGGGATTTTCCAAGCATATCATCCTGTCATCTACCAAAAAAGTTGAGTTTTATTGAAATTTCATATTTCATTCTTATTACTTCTATTTCTTCCCTTCTTTTTGTGAGTGTTTCCAATACAATATAATATTGAATATTGTATAGATGAGAGTGGGCATCTTTGTTCCACATCTGTTGTTACTGGGAAGGCTTCTAGCTTATCCCCAGTACAAATAATGCTTTCTGCTGTGTTTAGGCAAATGTTGTCTTTTTTTTTTTATCAATTTCAGGAAAAATCTATAAATTCCTATGCTTTCAAGGATTTTTAATAAAAATGCATGTTGTATTTGATCAAAAGCTTTTTCTTCAGCTATTGACATAACCACACAATCTTTTGTTACTTGTTATTGATATAATTTATCATGTGAATAATTTTCTGTAACTTTAAGCATCCCTCCATTCCCTGTACAAATATAACTCAAGCTCAATTTGCAGTCTTTGTAATATATTGTGGTAATTGCCTAGCTAGTATTTTGTTTTGGTTTTATTCATACTCATGCATGAAATTGGTCTATTATTTTCCTTCTGTTTTTTATTCTTCTTGGTTTGGATATCAATACCATACTTGTTTCATGAAAGGAGTTTGTACTATCCCTTATTTGGCTATTTTTCTAAATCATTGATTTAGCATTAGAATTAGTTGATCATTAATGTTTGGTAAAATTCCATTTGGAATCCACCTGTTCCTGAAGCCTTTTTCTCAGGAAGTTCATTTATGACCTGTTTGATTTCTTTTTTCTAAAATAGTTTTACTTAGATATCCTATTTCCTCTTCTGTTAATACCATGAGAATGAGGGTCCAACACTAAATGCCCTCACTGACCGCCAATTCCGAGGGGATTAATTTGTATGTGATAATTGCTCCAATTTTACCTCTTCCAATCTTTTTCTAACTGCAGATCTACAATGGACAACTTCCTTTTAAATTTAGAACAGAATTATCATATAAATTTCTATTTTTTTCTCCCTCCCCTCAGAGTTGGCTATCATTACAAAAAAAATAGGTATGTATTTGTGTCAGTATGTGTGTGTGTGTTTGTGTGTGTGTATACAGTTTCAGAAATGTGGCTTTACAGTATTCCCAAATATTGAATTCTGATCACAAAATATTGTTTTCACACTTCTCAACTTCTCAAACACAAAGTTTATTTGCTGCTGTATATATACACTATTCCACTGAAATTGAAAGATATTCTATCTTTCAATTTCTTACCCAGTACCGGAGAGTTTTGATACTTACTGCCTTACAATGGAGCATAAGATTTGGTACTGCCAAACCTTATTCCTTGGAATTTTTTTCATTATTTCCTTCGATATTCCTGACTTTTTGTTTTCCAAAATGAATTTTCTTATTAATTTTTCAAAATGAGAAAGAACAATGTTGGGAATGTCTTTGGAATGATGTTGAACATATAAATCAGTTTGGATAAAATTGTCATTTTTTATGATATTGTTCCTGCCTACTCATAAACAGCAGTTCTCTAATTGTTTAAATCTGATTTTATTTGTATATAAAGGTTTTTATAATTTGGTTTATATCGTCCCTGTTTTAGTAAGTAAGATAGATAGTAAGAGACACCCCATTTAAAAATACAGTTCCTATTTTATAGTAAGAAAGATAGATAAATTTAGATAGTAAGAGATATCCCATTTAAAATAACTCTAGACAATAAAAAATTCCTGTGGGTACACCTGCCAGAAAAAAAATTCCCAAACTACATAGTTTTGGCACTTGGACTCCAGGGTATTTTATACTGTTGAGAGATTGAAGCAAATATTTCCTTCGTTAAAGGAGATTCTTGTAGAGAAAAATATTTTCTGTCCTATTCTACCACCTTGCCAGCATCCCCTCCCATTCTTTTTATCATACAATTTTGAGTGAAGTTGTCACACACATGGACAGAGGAGGAATATAGATGATGGATGATGGATGACAAATTATTTAACTTGAAAAGGTGACAAGCAAAGACCAAAGTGAATGGAGAGTTGGCGCAGGAAGATGACTGCGCACCCAATGAAGCTTCTGAGGCTGAGATGCACCAGAATATGAGTACATTATGTGCCACTTGTGAAAATTTAGGCCTGACCAATGAGCACCAAGAAAAGACAGGAAATAGTCATTACCCAGGGACAGCAGGTTCTGGACATTCACATGATTTAGAGCTAAAAGAGAGACTCCAGAATTTATCTAGTGCAACCCTCATCAACTTAGAAGAGGAAACTGCAGCCCAGAGAAAGAATCTGCCTAACACTCATATAACCTTTATAACCAACCCCAACTCCTTTTAATAAAAATCAATATTCACGTCTGGGCAAAAATGGATTTTATCTAAACTAGAAAGAAAGCATTTACCTAAAACCATCAGCAAATTGTACTTGTGATGGCATTAACCTAGAAGTATTCCCACTAAGATCTAATGTTCAAGGATGACCATTGTCATCAATAATATTCAATATTATATTGGAAATCCTAGAATAGCAGTAAGAGAAGAAAAAGAAATAGAAGTAATCAGACGAAGGAAAGAGGTAATAAAAATATCTCTTTTGTGGATGATATGATGATATCCATGGAAAATCCCAAAGATAGAACTAAAAAGTTAGTAGAAATAATAATTTTAGCAAAGTAGCAAGATATTATGTAATCTCACATAAATCATCAGCATTCCTATATATCTCCAACAAAACCTTTTAAAAGAGATAATTAGAGATACCCCATTTAAAATAACTCTAGGTTGTATAAAATTCCTGTGGGTACATCTGCCAGAACAAATCCTAAAACTACATTAATATAAAATAATTTATACAAATAAAATTAGATTTAAATAATGAGAATGATATAGATTGGCATGGCAAATGCAATAATAATGCCAATTTTACTTGAGCTAATTTATGTCTTCGGGGGTTTCCCAATTAAATTATCAAAACCTTATTTTATTGAGTTAGAAAAAAAAAATCACTGCAAAATTATTTGAAAGAGCAGAAGGTCCAGAACATGATTGGAATAAATAAAAAAAAGTAATGTAAAGGGAAAAGGTTCAGCAGAACTTGATCTTAAAAACTGTATTATAAGGCATTATCAAAACTTTCAGGTACTGGCTAAGAACTAGACAGATCAACAGAATACAGTAGCCATACAATTTACAGTAGCAAATAATTAAAAGAACTTTGCATTTGACAAGTGTAAAGACTTAAGATCTTGGGATAGGATTTCAGTATGTGTAAAAACTGTTGGGAAAACCAGAAGAAAACATGGTAGAAATTATGCATAGACCAAAATTGTACATTATTTATCAAGATAAGATTCAGATGGATATGTGAGACATAAACAGAATTATAAGAAAATTTGAAGATTGTGAAACATGTCACTTATTAGACTTATGGATAGGAGAACATTTTATGAATAAACAAGTGATAAGGAAGAGTGTGAGTGTGAAAAAGATAATTTTGATTAGGTTAAATTAAAAAGGTTTTGTACAAGTAAAAGCAATGTAATGATCAGAAGCAGAGAATTGGTGGGGGGGTATCAAAGGAGGGTGGAATTGAATTCATTCAGCAAGACCTGGCTGTTGGTATTTTGGGGTCCCAAACACCCCAAACCTCAACATTTTGCTTCCCTGACCTCATCATTTATATTATTGAGAAATATGTCTGTTGATCAATTCCCATTCAGCAGACACCTTAAGTCTCTTTGCTTTAGTCTCTCAGGACTCCTGTTCAGGTCAACTTTGTTTTTCTTATCTTTATGAGAGACTTAATCCAGAGTTGACAGGACTGGTAAAGTGTTGTCCTTCTCTGGTTCTGGGTCCAAGGGAAAGGCCAAGGCTTGGGGAGCCTGGCATTTCTGTGGGGCTGTTGCTTGGCTCTCTGTGGATGCTGCAGAATCTTCTTTTCCTGGCTTATCCCTTCCCATGTTTGTCAGGATGGTTTTTACTGAGTCTGACAGCAAGACTGGGATCCTGCTTGTCTGGTTTCACCCAAGAAGTGGGACGCGTTTTATCAGATGTTTATTTTTATTCTTTGCCTTTTTAAAATCTTGTGTAGGTTTTGTTTTCTGACCCCTCTCCCACTGGGTGTTGGGTTATTTTTAACTTTCCCTCAAAGTCCTGAGTCTGGTTCCTCTTTCTCTCCTCCTCTCACGTATTTTGGCTCCTTCATCCCTTTTTACTTTTCACTCTAAGTATTTAACCTTCCTCTTCCTCTTCCCCTAAGTTCCCTGTCACGTGCAATCCCTGTTTTAAGTTCTCATTTCCTCCAAGTCTTTTCCGACTTCTTTTCTTTCTTTGGTCTTTCTGCCCTCCCCGCCTCTGCCTCTCGCATTCCTGACACTTGTCCCCAGTTAATCCTTCAGGTTTCTCAAGCTTTCTGGAGGCGGGAATCCTTTCCACGTGACTCTTTCCGCTTCCGCATCTTAAAGAGCGTCTGTCGTTGCCTAGGAGACCACGTCCCGCAGAGGATTCTGGGAAGATGGCGGCCTAGGTCGGCACCCTTCAAGATCTGCAGAATTTCCTCAGCCCCAGACATCAAAGAGCAGGTTCGGGCGGACCCGGAGCCGGGACCAGGTGAGAGTCGGGGCCGGCGGGGGGAGCCCCCAAGGGAAATCCCGCGAGATTTCCTCCGCCGGGCCGGAGGCCCCCGAGAGAGGGAGGGGAGGAGGAGGAGCCCGGGGGACAAGGAGCGGGAGACCCGGATGTGGGGGGGGTGGGGGTCCTCGCTTTGGGGAGCAGGCTGTCCGGGGCACCTTAGTCAAGGCAGGGTCCGAGTTCGCGCGGCATCATGGGAAGGCTTAGAGGCAGGACGGGCCCGCGCAGGATCAGGGCTCCCCGCCCCCCCCTCGCTCACACCCCAGGGGGTCCGGTGACCGGGAGCCGGGACGGAGTCCGCCCGGGATCTCGGACGTTCCCGCCTCCTTCACGCCCCGGTAAAGCCTCGATGACGTCGGGTCCGACACGGATCCGCGGCTGAAGCCCCCGCGGGGGGTTTCTCGGTCACGTGGGGGTCATGGGGGGTCACGGTCAGGCGTGTGATGGAGTCCGGTCACTTAGGGTCCGGTCGATCCGCTTTATGGAAGGAGAATCCCGGGACAAAGTCCCGGAGCCGCCCCGGGCAGGTGAGGTCTGAGCCGGACCGGGCCGGGCTCTTAGTGACGGGGCTGGAGCGGCCCCAGCGCCTGCGGGGAGACCCGGGGAAAAGGGGTTCGGTTCCGGCCGCTTGTCCCCGACGTCAGGCCCCGTTTGGGGGAGCTGTGTCTAGAGGGCCGGGTGACTCTGGGGTGCTGTCACGGGAGAGGTTGTCAGGCTGGCTGACCCGGGGACTCGGTCTGGGTTTTCATGTAAAAAGGGAAACTGAGGCCAGGAGGGTCAGGTGACGTATCTAGGGTCACACGGCTGGTGTCCGAGGTGGAATTTGAACTGAGGTCTTCCTGACTCCAGACGAGGCACGTTCAGTGCTTATTGATGTGGATCGATTGTCCTGATCGGCCTTGTTGGGGAAGGCAGCATGGAGGTTGGGGAAACCTCTGAGGTTCCTTCTTAGTCCGGGAGCCCAGGAGCCTTGGTGCCGTGAGCCCTTTCTGGCCCAGCTCAGCTTTACTTCTCAGAACCCAGTGGGCAGGGACTGGGGTCCCCAGAGCCAGGGAATTGGTGCCTATGTCCTCAAAGACTGAGGACCCGAAACATGGTCCTCAATTCCTCTTACCTCTCCAGTGAATGATTGAATGAATGACTGAAGTCAGTTACCCAGCTCTTCATTAATACATGCCAGGATCTGCAGAACGTGCTGTAGACTCCAGGAACAGAGGGCAGATCTGTCCCCATTAGCTCACATAGTTACAGACATAGGCCTTTGGAAAGTCTTTCCTGAAATCCAAGTACTTTTGATTACTGAGTCCCTGACCCAAGATGGAATGGGAGTGTGGGGGTTGGGTTATCACCCCTCCTTCCACCTCTGACCTTCCTCCATTCTCTTTATTAGCATTTGTTACTCCCTCCCCCCTACCTGCCAACTCATGGATTCTGGAATTCCATGTTCCCCTTCTTTTTTCTGGGCCTTTCTTCCTCCTCCCTGTCACCATCCCCCTTCCTCTCACTTCCCACCCTTCTACCTCTTGGTGGATGGACCATCATGGTGATGTCATCTCAGTCGTCTTGGAGAAGGAAGGACAACCACCAACCGGCTAGGTTTTCTGATTTTGAGTCTGGCTCTCTATTCATAACCTGTAAATGATTCTAATCTAATCCAATCCCATAATTCCACTCATTAGGCCATAAGACAGAATCCAAGTGAGCTGCAGACCTCTGCATTCTTCTCACATTATGTCCCTTCCAGGCACAGGCTCCACTCACTGACCCCAAGCTCTGCTCTCTCCAGTATGGAAGGCTCTTCCCTTCTCCCATGGGCCTTAGTGTCCTTATAGATGGTGCTCAAATTTGCCCTTCTGCAGGCCTTCCCTGATTTTCTTCCTCCCTCCCCAGCTGCTAGTTCCCTCCTCTTCAGAGTTGACCTTCCTTCTGTCTCCTCTCTTGGATAAGCTTGATCAAGTACATTGGTGGGGAGGAGGGGGAGGTTGACAAACAGCCCAGACCCTAGAGGTCATGCCCAGGCCACAAGTATCCTCACCACCATGCCTTCCCACTGCATAAGGAGGGAATGTAGGGAAATAAAGAGGGAGGAATTTAAACTAACCCTGTCTCTGACAGTAAGACCACAACTGTCACCTCACTCCTGCTTCTGTGTCAGCATTCCTAGTGACCCCTGAGAAGCTTAAAAAAAACCCAAGGCTTCCTCTGCTCACTGTCTCTGACTTTTTTAGTGAGAATAGGTCTATCCCATGGATCTTCCAGAGGGCACTCTGGGAAGGGAAGCAGTGGGCAGCACCAGCTCTTCTTGGGCTAAGTCTCTGACCTTGCCTAGAAGCTCCTGTGATTCCCAAACCATTTTTCTCACAATTGGGTTTTTATAAACGTTGTTTCTGGGACAAAGAGCTTGTCTTTACAGAGGAGTGTGTAACTACTCCAGTACCTTTTCCCAAGAAAACCCCAAATGAGTCGGGAAGAATGAGACCCGACTGAAAATGACTCAGCCTGGAGTTCCTCTCAGCACTCGATCCACTGAACTGCTGACTCCAAACACGAAATGCCCAGGTCTGCCCCCTTAGAAAAGACCTTCCCTTAACCTTCTAAGGAATCCTTCAGCTAGCCTTTCTTCCTTTCCACAGGCAAATTTCTTAGATAAGGTCTCTCTACTGGATGGTCTCTCCTTTTCCCACCCTCTGCTCCCTTCTCCAACTCCCACATGCCATTGAGGCAGCTAAAAGCAATGTTGTCCTTATTTGTAAAGACCCTATCCCAGGGGTGGGGAACCTGTGGCCTTCGATACTTGAAAGTTAAAAAACAGTTTTCATTTTTTGAAGTTATTCATAATAGTTAGATTTTTACAAAAGAATGTACATTTTCAAGTATATCTAACGGAGGTTTCTTGAATGCAGCCTAATTCGATTAGACCGTAGCCACTTGATTGACTTTTTCCTGACTTCTCCGTAGCATTCTTTATTGTCACCCATCCTCACCTGTTGGAAAAACACATCCTTGAGGATTGCTGTCCTGCTTCTCCTGCTGCCTGTGGGACTGGTATCCAAGGGATCTACAAGTCCTCAGTAAGTCCTCCCTCTGATCTGACCTGGTCTTCTTTACTTCCTGCCCACCTTCTTCCCTTCCCATGTTGGTAACTTTCCCTCAATCCTGGGCCTGCTATTTTGTAGCTGACTGTCAGTATTCTGCATGATGCAAACTGTCTGGGTGGAACGGTGGGTTTGCTGGACCTCAGGTAGACCTGCATTCGTACCCTGCCTCAGATACCTATCGGCTGTGTCAGGTCACGCAATCTCTTAGCCTCAGTTTCCTCATCTGTTTGTTTGAGACACTGCCCTGGGGAGCAGAGAAGTGTCAGTCTGTGCCCCAAGGCCTCCCTGCCCACCACTGCCCATTGCCAGTAAGGTCCCTGAGGGTAGGGCTAGCTTTACTTTTGTAAGAAACAAAAAGAAAACATAAAAGGACCTGAGGGATTATTAGTGATTCTGTGCTGAGGGTATTGTGCTCCCCTCACCCCCACCTGCAAGACCAGGTCAGTCCCTCTCTGTTCCCCTTCCTAATTTCCTGCCATCCTTGTGACCCTGCACCAACATCTCCTGCATCCTGTCCCTCTCCCTTTGCTATTAGAATTCAGGTTTTGTGCAAGGGAAGAGAAAGAGTTGGGCCTCCCAGGGCATGGAATGAAATTACTAAATCAGGTCACAGCCAGAGCCCTAGACCTAGAGGGAGGTGGGAAGGTTTATATCAGGAGATAAAGTTTATAAAGTGAGCTACAACAGGAGTTGGGACCCAGGGGTCCTGATGTCCTGGCCCTAGCTCCCCGTTAGGATCTACCTATATTCCCATGAGAGAAGATCTCTTGGTAAATAAAAAGAAGACAGAGGGAATGGGCCCCTCAGTGTTAGGATTGGGCTATGGAAGGTCAGGAATGGAGATGGGCCAAGGTGGTAAATGTCTCCAGTTTGGAGGAGGGCTCAGTGTGGGTGGGCAGGTCTGGGCCCAGGCTGTGGAGAAGAAAGGGGGTGTTAGAGGGGAGGGAATCTGGGGAGGGGAATGGCTGGGAGAATCAGGAGGGATTTAGGCTGGGCATATCCTTATGGAGAAGATGAGTGTTTTGGGCAGGGAGCTGAAAGTCCAGGAGATTCTGAGCAGGAAATCTTTAGTCTCAGAGAAAGGTAAGGGATAAAGGGAGGGAAGTGGTAGAGAAATGGTTGAAGGGAGCTCACATATGACCAGCCAGGTGGGTGGGGCCCCTGGTGGAATTCTCTTCCTGGGGTGATGTTTGGAACCCTGGGAGGCGGGCAGGGGAGAAGAGGGGTCAGTCTAGAAGATGGACAGCAGGGCTGGGCAGGACTCTTGGGATTAGACCAGAGCAGGTTGTCTGGGAACTGAAGCAGTAGGTGGTGAGATCTCTGCCTTCTTTGGAGCTAAGGTCTCTCTGCCTTCTTCCTTTGTAGCTAAGGTCTCTATGCATTCTTCATTCAGAACAGAGAACTCTTGATGTTCCCTGGAGCTGAGGTTTCTCTGACCTCTTCCCTTGGAAGGGAGATGTCTCTGCCCTATTCTCTTGGTGGTGAAAACTCTTTGCCTTTTACTTTGGAAAAAACTCCCTGCTGCCCTCCTCCTGAGGTGGAGTCTCTCCCTTGAGGGCAGAGCAGGGACTTTGTAACCATTCTGAGAGCTCCTCCCCAACCCCATTCTTGGCAAGCCAGCATCCACCCTGGGAGGAGAAGGCAAAGCCAAGGTCTCTCCCACCCTGAGGTTCTTCTTCCTCCCCAGGTCACCTTGCAGAGGACCACAGCCTATTCCTAGGCCAAAGACCAGGAGAATGCTTCCTGTGGCTCAGAAATCCTCGTCCCAGGTGAGTGCAGTCCATCCACAGGCCTGACCAGCATCAGCAAGGTATAATCCAAAAGAGCCAAGAAAGCTTTATCCCCTTTTACAGAAGGGGAAACTGAGGTACTCAGAATGAAATGAATTGCCCAGTGTTGCGCAGCCAGTCAGTGTGTGATGCCCTCATGGGCCCAGGTTTTCCTGGTTCCATCCAAGTTCTCCTTCCAGTGATTCAGATGAAGGCCCCATGATCTTGAACCCCATCCTGATGGTGCCCCAGGAGCTGGCCCACAGTGAATGTGAGTTTAACCTTAGCGAAGGAATGTTAAATTAGTAAAGCATGCCACATGGCTTGGGGTTCTAGCAGGGCCTTCCTGTCACTCCAGGTGAGGCCCAGACAATGACAATGCCTGGATTCTGGTAACAGTGGTGATAAATGTCAGGGATAGAATCTGAACCCAAAACTCAGGTGGCTAAGACCAGTGGGGAGTAGGTTTGCTTCCCTTTGCTCCGTGCTGCCTCCTACCCACACATGTGTGTCCTTGGACATGGGTGTGCATGCTGAGGTAAAGCACAAACCAAGGTAGAGAAATAAAGCCTCTGTCCTTGGGGAAGATCCATTTTGAGGTGGGGTGGAGGGCAGGTGTGCAGAGGGGTCCTGGCAGAAGACAGAGGTGTTAATAGGATTTTACTGAGCCAGTATCTAACCTGAGAATGACAAAGACAAAGTGTTATTAGTCATGTAGCCAACTAATTAATTTCATTATGAGGCACAGATTGGCAAATCATAATTTCCTTCTGAAATGGCAAGGTCAAGGAGGGAAGGATTCTAGGTGTCCAGAAGACCCACTTAGGGTAGACTGGCAGGAAGCAGAAACACTTGGAGCTGAAATCTTTCTGCCTTCTTCCCTTGGAGCTGAGATATCCTTGCTTTCTGTCTTGAAATCAAGGTCTTTCTGCCATCTTCCCTCAATGCTGAGATCTCTTTGTCTTCTGGGAACCAGCTCTGCACATGCAGGTTCCACTTAGGTCTGAACAAGGGCCCCTCCCCACACCCTACTACTGCTGGCTTCCCTTTCCATTGGGCCTCTTTCCCTCTCTGACCTCTTGGTGACTGTTCTCCAGGCTTGCCAGGACTGGGCCTCCTTCCATGGCCTAGCTCTGGGGATTGCCCCAGCTACTTCTCCAGGCTCCTTGTCATGTCCCAAAAGTATCATGTGAAGTGCAGTCCCTCCACAGACCAGACCAGCATCAGCAAACCTGAAAAGCCAAGGAAGCTTTATCCTGTTGGAGGTGGGTTGTCCTTTGCACTGCTGTCAACAGAGAAGAAATTCTCCTGATTCTGCTCATGTCCTCCTGCCTCAGACCACACAAACCTCCCCAGGTTTCTGTGAATCCCTCTCATTGGCCATGTGTTACATCAAGTAATTGGGCATTTAGAAAGTGACTCCTCTATGCCAAACACTGTGCTAAAAGTATTGGTTGTTTAAAGAAAGTTTTAAAAATTAACAATCCCCACTCTCCATGAGCTCAGTCTAATTGGGAGAAATCATGGCTGCATCTGTGTTCTAACAAGCTCTGTAGGGCATGGATGGGAGGCACTATGAGAGGGAAGAGACAAGAAATAGCTGGTTTTCAGGAGGTGAGATGTTAGTTGAGATGTGAAGGAAGCCAGGAGACCCAGGTGAGGGGGGAGGACATTCCAAGCATGAGACAGCCATTGGGAAGGCACAGGGTCAGAGAATGGAGTATGGGAATGGGAGATGGGAATATGGGAGTACATGTTACACACAGGCAGTGTACTGTGGTTTATTTATTCACTCAAGTGTGACACACTCCCTGATGGATATAGGTGTCTCCCAGTTCCACTGAGGACACAGAGATCAGCTCTCCTCCTGAGGTACATGACCCATCTTGTGAGTAGGATCCCTGAGGTCTTGTAGGCAAGCTTACCAAGATGCTTTGGGTCAGATCAACTTAGGAGACAAGAGAGAAGAAAAGAACATTTTTAGGAAAAGAAACAAAGTGTATATTTAGAGTTAGAGTTAGGAAGGGTCTTTACCATAGCTACTAATACCAGTCCAAAAAAATGGTAGCTGCTTGATTAGTCAGGAAGGTAATCAACATTTGCTAAGCCCTTTGTGCCTTCGTAGACAGGACAGGAAGTGGGTCCTGAGTTTGCTTTCTTTTTTTACTTTTTCACCCTAGTCATATTGTATAGAAGAATTAAAATGAATGGGAAAAGTCATATAACGGACCAAAACATAAATACAAAAGAAGATAATCTGTGATTGAATTCCATAGTTCTTTCTCTGGATGTGGAAGGCATTTTGCCTTAAAAGACCATTGGGAATTTTTAAAATCCCTGCATTGCAATGAAGTTCTAAGACTACCAGAAAAAATCCTTGCACATTGTGATTGTTGCTGTGTACAAAGTTCTTCTGGTTCTACTTCTTTCCCTCAGCATCACATCATATGTTTTTCCAGGTCTCTCTGAAGTCTTCCTGCTCATCATTTCTTGTAGCCTAATAGTATTCCATTACATTCATATACCATAATTTATTCAGCCATTCCCCAGTTGATGGGCATCTCCTTGATTTCCAGTTTTTGGCCACCATAAAGAGTGCTGGTATAAATATTTTTGTACATGGAGGTGTACATTTTTATGTACATTATTTATGATCTCTTGGGGATACAGTCATAGAAGCAGTATTGCTGGGTCAAAGGGTATGCACATTTTTGTAGCCCTTTGGGTCTAGTTCCAAATTGCTCTCCAGAATGGTTGGATCTGCTCACAGTTCCACCCACAATGAATTAGTGTTCACACTCTCCTACATCTTCTCCAACATAGATCATCTTCCTGTTCTGTCATGTTAGCCAGTCTGATAGGTGTGAAGTGGTATCTCAGAATTGTTTTGATTTGCATCTCTCTGATCAATAGTGATTTAGAGCATTTTTTCATGACTATAGATATCTTTAATTTCTTCTTCTGAAAACTGCCTGTTGATATCCTTTAACCATTTTTCAATTGGGGAATGACTTATATTCTTGTACATTTGACTCAGTTCTCTATATGTTTTAGAAATGAGGCCTTTATCACAGACGTTAGTTGCAAAAATTCTTTGCCAGTTTTCTGCTTCCCTCCTCACCGTTGGTTGCATTGGATTTGGTTGTCAAAAAACTTTTCGGTTTAATGTAATTAAAATTATCCATTTTACATTTTATAATGCTTTCTGTCTCTTCTTTGGTTAAAAATTCTTCCCTTCTCCATAAATCTGATAAATATACTATTCCTTGCTCCACTAATTTGATTATGGTATCAATCTTTATACCTAGATCATGTACCCATTTGGCCTTTATTCTTGTGTACAGTGTCAGGCATTGATCTATGCCTAGTTTCTGAAGGAGAAAATATTACAGGCAGCCAGAAAGAAACCATTCAAATATTGAGAAACTACAGTCAGGATCACACAGGACTTTTGCAGCTTCTACATTAAAAGATTGAAAGAATTGGAATAGAATATTCTGTGAGGCAAAGGAGCTGGGACTACAGCCAAAAATCAATTCCTAGCAAAGTTGCGCATAATATTTCAGGCAAGGAGATGGACATTCAATGAAATAAGGGATTTCTAGACTTTCCTTATAAAAAGTCAGAGCTCAATAGAAAATTCTGTCTTCAAATAGAAGTCTCAAGAGAGGCATTAAAAGGTAAACGGGGAAAAAAAACTTGTTAGTCTTGAGAATTGTATATTTATTATGGAATATAAAAAGGATATATATAGAGGGAGCAGGTATAAAGTAAATGATGTGATGATAAAAATGTGATTTAAGGGTGCAAAGGGATTGTAACAGGAGATATGAAAAAGAGGAGGCAGAAAATGGTAAGCTACATCACAGAAAGAGGCACAAAATTATATTACAGTAGAAGGGAAAAGGGGAGGGAGATGAGCATTGTTTGATATGTACTCTTATCTGATTTGGTTCAAGGAGGGAACAACAAACTTAAGTATATAATTCTAACTAGCTCTATAGGCAGTAGGAGGGGAAGGGGGAAAGAAAAGGGAAGGGAGGGAAGAGATAGGGTAAAGGGGAGTAAAAGGGAGGGCAGCTGAAAGAAGGAAGGGAAGACTGCAGGAGCTGGTGGTCAAAAAATTAAAACTCTTGTGGAGAGGAAGGGAGAAGGGAGAACTATAAGCATAAGCAGTGGGAAAGAGGATGGAGGGAAAGACACAGATAGTAATCATAGCTGTGAATGTAAATGGGATGAATCCTCCCATAAAACTGGGATGGATAGAATGTATTAAAAACTACAATCCAACAATATGTTGTTTATAAGAAACACATTTGAAACGGGGGGATACACACAGGGTAAAGGTAAAAGTTTGGAGCAGAATATATTGTGCTTCAGCTGATGTAAGAAAAGCAGGGATAGCAATCCTAGTCTCAGACAAAGCAAAAGCAGAAATAGATCTAATCTAAAGAGATAAGGAAGGAAACTATATCCTGCTAAAAAGGCACCATGGAAAATGAAGCAATATCGTTACTAAACATATACTCCAAATGGTATAGCATCCAGATTCTTAGAGGAGAAGTTAAGGGAGTTATAGGAAGAAATAGCAAAAGTATACTAATGGGGGACCTTAACCTCCCTCTCTCTGAACTTGCATGGAGAGGGCAACACACCAAAGGAAGAGATTTTGTGCAAAGGACACTGGGACATGGTGGCAAAGTCAATGAGAAGCTCCACCATGGTGCAAATGTGGAGATGTGTGAGCTGACCCTCTTCTTATGTAGGTGTTTGGAGGACATGAACTCACCCCACGGTGGGGAAGCAAGAATGTGGGAGGATGGGGAAGGAAAGAGATGTGCAAGAGCTTCTGATAAGAACAAGTTAGTCATTATCAGTGAAGAAAAGCAAGGCCTTCTTCTAGTGATTGTTCACATTATGAATGAATAGAATGCATTGAAGCCATGATTAGATCACCTAATCAAAAGAAAAGAATTGTAAATTCTTGAGAATCTACAAAAATCAGGAAAAGACTAAAAAATTCGTTAATTGCTCAGAAATTCAATAATAGAAATGAAAGAGGCCATAAGTGAAATACACAAACAGAAGATCAATCAGATGTTTCCAGTGAAATCAAAATGATAAAAACTTGAAGAGATTTTTATCTACAAGAAAGAGAATTGCTCCACAGTACTACAACTTCTTAACCACTGAATCACACCATTCTGCTAGAAATGAGAAGCATCAAATACTATATGTATTAGATTGTGACACTAGATGGGCCCTCCCAAGCATCAAAGGATTTGAAGAAGCAGTCACTTTCTTGTATATCACTCTGCTTCTTGACTCATTCTTTTTTTAAAAAGTTATTTACTTATTTTTAGTTCTCAACATTCATTTCCACAAGATTTTGAGTTCCAAACATTCTCCCCATTTCTCCCTTCTCTCCACTCCAAAAGACTGTGCATTCTCATTACACCTTCCTCCAATCTGCTCTCCCTGCTATCACACCTCTCCCTTCCCTTATCCTCATCTTCTCTCTTCTTGTAGGGCATGATAGATTTCTGTACTCCATTACCTGTATTTCCTGAATTTCCCAGTTGCATGTAAAAACAGTTAACATTCATTCCTAAAACTTTGAGTTCCAACTTCTCTCCCTTCCTCTCTCCCCACTCATCCCCACTGAGAAGGCACGCAATTCAATGTAGGTTATATATATGTAGTTATGCAAAAGACTTCCATAATACTCATGTTGTGAAAGACTAACTATATTTCCCCCCATCCTGTCCTGCACCCCATTTATTCTATTCTCTTTTAACCTTGTCCCTCCCCTAAAGTGTTTACTTCTAATTACTCCCTTCTCCCATTTGACCTCCCTTCTATCATTCCCCCTTACACCTCACTTATCCCCTTCTCCCCTATTTTGCTGTAGTGTAAGATAGATTTTCATACCAAATTGAGTGTGCATGTTATTCCCTAAGCCAAAAGTGATGAGAGTAAGCTTCATTTTTTTCTTCTCACCTTCCTCCTTTTCCCCTCCATTGAAAAGCTTTTTCTTGTCACTTTTATGAGAGATAATTTGCCCCATTCCATTTTTTCCTTTCTCCTCCCAAAATCTTCCTCTCTCACCCCTTAATTTTATTTCTTGTAGATATCATTCTTTCAACAGGAAGGAATTATAATAGGAACTCACCCTGTGCCCCCTCTGCCTATATATATATATATATATGTGTGTGTGTGTGTATGTATTTGTCCTTCATTGCCAAAGAAGATCATGCCATCAGAGAAATGATGACATGACTTGCACTTGACTTTGTTTTGAGAGGGAGGGCTGTGCAGGTCACCAACCTCACTTCTCCTCCAGAGCCATCTGAATCTAGTGATTCATGAGGATGATTGGAGATGACCCACAATGAGGCAATTGGGGTTAAGTGACTTGCCCAAGGTCACACAACTAGCAAGTGTCAAGTGTCTGAGGTGAGATATGAACTCAGATCCTCCTAACTCCTGCGCTAGTGCTCTATCCATTGCACCACCTAGCTGCCCAAATATATATATATATGTGGATATTTCCTCCAACTACCCAAATACTGAGAAAAGTTTCAAGAGTTACAAATATTATCTTCCCGTGTAGGAATGTGAACAGTTCAAATTTAGTCAGCTTCTTATGATTTCTCTTTCCTGTTTACCTTTTCATGCTTCTCTTGATTCTTGTGTTTGAAAGTCAGATTTTCTCTTCAGTTCTGATCTTTTTGTCAAGAATGTTTGAAAGTCTTCTATTTCATTGAATGACAATTTTTTCTCCTTAAGTTATACTTAGTTTTGCTGGGTAGGTAGTTCTTGGTTTTAATCCTAGTTCCTTTGACTTCTGGAATATCATATTCCAAGCCCTTTGATTCCTCAATGTAGAAACTGCTAGCTCTTTTGTCATCCTGATTTTATTTCTACAGTACCTGAATTGTTTTTTTCTGGCTGCTTGCAATATTCTTGACTCATTCTTTTGACTCTCTAAGCCCTAATACTGGTGGTCTAGTGTTGTAGCAGTATGATGAAATAATTTATTTTCCATAAATTTGCAACGTCTTCCTTGTACTAATAATATAATCTCTAACGCTACTTGATAAAATTTTATATTTTTAATGAAGGAAGGAGCCCTCTTTTCCCAATATACTTACTCTGGTTTCTCTATAATTGAATATTAAAATGAATGAATATATTTATTTCATTAACAACTGTAACCAAACATAAAGACAGATTTTTAAGTATGACTCATCATACCCAGGTCCATCTCAACCCTTCAGTATAAGAATAGAGAACTCTTCTTCATTTGGCTGGAATTAGTCTCATACTATTCAGGTGAGGCCATATTGTGAATAATCTCCCTTAAGAACTCTTTTTATACTTTCCTCCACTTCATACTTTATTACAGACTTTTAGCAAATTGACTTGATGATGTCTTAGTTGACTCCTGAGAAATCACTGTTGTTTTCTTCTCCTCCCAGAATACACAGTCCTAACCAACTTCTAAAAAACTCTTCATAGAATATTCTTAATATGTCTCTTAGGACAGAGGAGAAATGATACATGACTCCACTTTCTTCTGTCCAGATTCTTGTGTATCAATAACAGAACACACATATCTTGTTCCTAATTCCATCAGGAGAAGCATTGTCTAGTGAAACATTTTTCTAGTTTTGATTATTCCATCATGATTCTCACTTCAAATGTTAAATGCTTTTGTCCATATTCCATTGTGCTCTTAATAACTGATATCAAGTGTTGTCTCTGACGCATGTAACGTTATATGAGTGTTAGGCAAATCCCTTCCCTGGGCTTCAGTTTGCTCTTCTAAGTGGATGAGAGTTTCACTTGGTGAATTCTGAAATTTCTTTGAGCTCTAAATTATGTAACTTTTGATGGTACAGATGTTGGTGACATTCAAGGATGTGATAGTGGTCTTCACTAAGGAGGAGTGGGGCCTCTTGGACCATTCTCAGAAAGAGCTATACAAGGAGGTCATGCTGGAGAATATGCAGAACCTGCTGTCCCTGGGTAAGAATCTTTTCCATTCTTTTCTTGATGTTAATTTTCAGGACAAAATTTTCGCAGGTGGCAGAGAATGGATCTATATTCTGGTGCATCTGAGCCTCAGGAGCTTCACTGAGTGCACACTCTTTTGTGTATACCAACTTTCCATTGGTCTTGGCTTGTCACCTTTTCACATTAAATAATTTACCACCTGTCAGGTGTCATATCTAAATGCCGTATTCCTCCTCCATAAAGATTCCTAACAACTTCACTGAAAATGTCATGCCAAAAAGAGTGGAAGGGGATTCTGGCGAGGTGGCAAAATAGG
This sequence comes from Bettongia penicillata ogilbyi, assembly GCA_023548195.1. Taxonomy (NCBI): domain Eukaryota; kingdom Metazoa; phylum Chordata; class Mammalia; order Diprotodontia; family Potoroidae; genus Bettongia; species Bettongia penicillata. The sequence continues at coordinate 3,192,841 of JAJHZJ010000232.1, forward strand.
ACAGGAAATTCTTAGCTCTCTAAGAATCTCCTTAATGGAAGAAAACAAATTGTCTCAAACTCTGGAACGTATAAAATACCTGGGAGTCCATCTGCCAGAACAAAATCAGAAAATGTATGAACTGTTCTCCCATGAAGAATCATTCTAATCTGTTGATATTAAGTCTGGTTATCATTTTGAGTTGTGGCTGTTCCATTTGTTGGATGTGAATGTTTAGCTTTGAGTAAATGAGTCTTTGATGGGTCCAGCACTCTGTGGTGTACACCTGTTTTTTCACTCTCAAAACCTTTCTGTCCTTCCTCCTTACACTGACACAGTCTTTTGAATGCTAGTGTAGTACACAAAATTTTGTTGCATTTCCGTTGGTAATGACAAGGTCATGAGCCACAAATCTCCAGTAATCATTGCTATTGCATATCCTTATAAATATATATATTTTTAGTATATATATGTTTGATTGTTTTTTTTCAGATTTAGAGAACAGGTTGGAAGAAAATGAGGTGACTAGAAATCTTGGAATTTTTCTGGAAAAACATGATCTGCGCAGATTCATGAATGATGTTTCCTGGGACTTCAAGTTTAGAGAAATGCATGACTTTAATATCAAATTAGATAAAAGTCCCAAGAGTGACTATGAATTTGATGAAATTGGAAAGAGATTCAGACAGTCTTGTATACTAAATCACTGTAAGAACATGACCTCAGGGAATGGCTGCATTCAGGATAGTGAATGTAGCAGATGCTTTACTGAAGAAGTAAAGCTTTTTCAGTCCCATGAGAAGGCTCTTGAAATGCCAGTGTATCTCAGTAATCTATGGGAAATGGCCTGGAACTGGACTTCAGACCTTATGAAACATCAGAAAAGTGATACAGAAGAAATGCTTTGTGTAAGTAATGAAGCTGGGAAGGTCTTGAGTGAGAACTCTAGGCTCATCAATCACCAGAAAATTCCCATTGGAGAGGAGTCTGATGAAAATAATGAATGGGAAGCAAGCTTATCCTATCACTCATCTTTTCCTTGTTATACTAGATTTCAACCTGGAATGAAAAGTTATGCATGTCATCAGTGTGGGAAGTCCTTTACTTGTAACTCAGATCTTAACAGATCTCATAAGATTCATACTGAGGAGAAGTTTTATGAATGTCATGAGTGTGGGGCAGCTGTCTGCCACAGATCCTTCCCTATTGTTGATCACAAAATCCACAAGAGAGAGAAACACCTTGTGTGTAATCAGTGTGGAAAAGCTTTCACAAGGCGGGAGAGTCTAGTTGCCCATTATAGAATTCACAGTGGAGAAAAACCTTTTGAATGTAGTCAATGCGGAAAGGCTTTCAGAACGAGCTCCCAGCTTGCTGGACATAAGAGAATCCACAGTGGAGAGAAACCTTTTGAATGTAAGCAATGCGGAATGTCTTTCAGAGACAGGTACAGTTTTGCTAAACATCAGAGAATCCACACTGGAGAGAAACCTTATGAATGTAATCACTGTGGAAAGGCTTTCAGAACATGCTCTCACCTTACTGGACATCAGCGAATCCACACAGGAGAGAAACCTTATGAATGTAATCTATGTGGAAAGGCTTTCAGAGAGAGGAGCATTCTTGCTGCTCATCAGCGAATACACACTGGAGAGAAGCATTTTCAATGTAATCAGTGTGGAAAGGCTTTCACAGAAAGCCGAAGTCTTGTTGTACATCAGAGAATCCACACTGGAGAGAAGCCTTACGAATGTAATCAGTGTGGGAAGGCTTTCACAAGGAGGGAGAGTCTTAGTGTCCATCATAGAATCCACAGTGGAGAGAAACCTTTTGAATGTAATCAGTGTGGAAAGACTTTCAGAAGGCGCTCCCAGCTTGCTGGACATCAGAGAATTCACACTGGAGAGAAACCTTATGAATGTAATCAGTGTGGAAAGTCTTTCACAGACAGTAGGACTCTTGCTGTGCATCAGAGAATCCACACTGGAGAGAAGCCTTATGAATGTAATCAATGTGGAAAGGCTTTCACAAGGAGGCAGAGTCTTTGTGTCCATCATAGAATCCACTCTGGAGAGAAACCTTTTGAATGTAATCAGTGTAAAAAGACTTTCAGAACGCGTTCCCAGCTTGCTGGACATCAGAGAATTCACACTGGAGAGAAACCTTATGAATGTAATCTATGTGGAAAGGCTTTCAGAGAGAGGAGCATTCTTGCTGCCCATCAGCGAATACACTCTGGAGAGAAGCCTTATGATTGTAATCAGTGTGAAAAGGCTTTCACAGACAGCAGAAGTCTTGCTGTACACCAGAGAATCCATACTGGAGAGAAGCCTTATGAATGTAATCAATGTGGAAAGACTTTCACAAGGAGGGAGAGTCTTAGTGTCCATCATAGAATTCACAGTGGAGAGAAACCTTTTGAATGTCATCAATGTGGAAAGACTTTCAGAACGCGTTCCCAGCTTGCTGGACATCAGAGAATTCACACTGGAGAGAAACCTTATGAATGTAATCAATGTGGAAAGGCTTTCATAGATAGTGGAAGTCTTGCTGTACATCAGAGAATCCACACTGGAGAGAAGCCTTATGAATGTAATCAATGTGGAAAGGCTTTCACGAGGAGGGAGAGTCTTAGTGTCCATCATAGAATCCACAGTGGAGAGAAACCTTTTGAATGTAATCAATGTGAAAAGACTTTCAGAACGCGTTCCCAGCTTGCTGGACATCAGAGAATTCACACTAGAGAGAAACCTTATGAATGTAATCAATGCGAAAAGGCTTTCACTACCAGGAATAAACTGGGGGCCCATCAGAGAATCCACACTGAAGAGAAACCTTTTGAATGTAGTAACTGTGGAAAAGCTTTCAGAGACAGGGGCAGTCTTGTTGCCCATCAGAGAATCCATACTGGAGAGAAACCTTTTGAATGTAGTCAGTGTGGAAAGGCTTTCAGAGACAGGTACAGTCTTGCCAAACATCAGAGAATCCACACTGGAGAGAAACCTTATGAATGTCATCACTGTGCAAAGGCTTTCAGAACGCGCTCCCGTTTAGTGACTCATCAGAGAATCCACAGTGGAGAAAAACCTTTTGAATGTAATCAATGTGGGAAGACTTTCAGAACGCGCTCCCAGCTTGCTGGACATCAGAGAATTCACACTGGAGAGAAACCTTATGAATGTAATCAATGTGGAAAGGCTTTCATTACCAGGAGTAAACTTGGGGCTCATCAGAGAATCCACACTGGAGAGAAACCTTATGAGTGTAATCACTGTGGAAAGGCTTTCAGAGACAGGGGCAATCTTGCTGTGCATCAGAGAATCCACACTGGAGAGAAGCCTTATGAATGTAATCTATGTGGAAAGGCTTTTAGAGAGAGGAGCATTCTTGCTGGTCATCAGAGAATCCACACTGGAGAAAAACCTTTTGAATGTAATCAATGTGGAAAGACTTTCAGGACGAGATCCAGTCTTATGGCACATCAGAGAATCCACACTGGAGAGAAACCATTTGAATGTAATCTCTGTGGAAAGACTTTCAGAGAGAGGAGCTTTCTTGCTGGCCATCAGAGAATCCACAGTGGAGAAAAATCTTCAGAATGTAATCAGTGTGAAAACCTTTCATAATGAGATAGTATGTTGCTGCACATCAGATAATCTATGCTACATGGTAGCCTTTTGAATGTCATCAACATGGAAATGATTTTGCACAGAGATGCTTTCTTGCTTTACAGGGAAGAAGTCATATGAATGTAATCAGTGTTGAAAGATTTTTAGATACTTCTCCAATCGTGATCCTCACCAGAGTATGTGTACTGGGAAGGGACCTTTTGAATATACACAGTGTGGAAAATCTTTTACACAGAGCTGACATCTTGCTTTATACCAGAGAATTGACACTGGGCAGAAACCCCAAAATATAATTCATCTGGAGAGTCACTCAGATCCACTATTGTTATATATAAAATTGATGCTGAAGACAATGTAATGTAATGTGGAATGATTTCCCACTGGTCTCACATTTAGCGAAACATTAGAAAATCCCCACAAGAGATGAACCCCATGACTATCATGAATGTGTCAGAGTTTTCGTAATCACACTTAACATATGTAACAAGAGCTTCCACTCTTAGGAGAAACCTTATGAATATAATCAAGGTGGTGATGCCTCGAGGCAATGATCATGTCCTATTTCCCTTCGCAGAATTTTTGTGACATAGAAATCTGGTCATTGTCATGATGAAGGAAAGGCATTCAGATGGAGTTCAGGGGTTTTTAAGGATTACAGAAAGCATTTTGAGGAGCAGTTCCCTGTGGTCTCATTGTGGGAAGGCTTTCAGTTAGAGACCACCTCTTTCTATCAGAAGATTCATTGTGGAGAGAAGCCTCACCAATATTCCCAGTGGTCATGCTTTTCTCTGGAGGATGGTGATCATTGGACAACTTTGTTCCTACTGGAATTAAGGTGGGAAGGGTTTCCCCTAGAGGTTCTACTTTTCTGTACTTTGGAGAAATCATGCTGGAGACAAAGCTTTGGATCTAATGAACAAGGAAAGGCCTCCTGTTGCAGCACAGACTGCATTAAACTTCCCATCAAAAGAGACCTCATTAAACATCCCCAAATTCCATCCTATACATAAAATCCTATACATTTAGTGTTTTTGTCTCTGAAATCCTCAATATTTCATGACATTCATAAACTTCATTTATCCAGCCATTCCTTCATTAATTGGTACTCACAATGTTTCCTATTCTTTGCTGACAGAAAAATTCTTTAAGTGTCTTGGTACCTATTGGACACCTGTTTCTGTAATGCTTTTTTTAAGGGGTTAGGTGAATTCCAATTCACCTTGCGGTGCTTCCTAGTTGTATATCATTGAACAAGTCATGTTACCCAATCCTGCCTCAGTTTCCCTATCTGTACAATGGGCATAATGAGGGCATCTACCTCCCTCGTTGAGGTGAGGATTTAATTAAGCTATATTTGTTAAATATTTTGCAAACATTAAATCAGTATGGAAATAATACTTTTATGACATCATTCTTTGGATCCTTAGTCTCCATGAATAACTCAACCAAGAAATAGAGGGGGAGACAGAAAGAGATATTCACAGAAAGACAGTGATCTTAGCCAAGGGAAATTTACTTACATTGTTTAATGCCATGGAAGAAACCGATTTCCTTCAGTAAATTGCATTGGATGTTGTAAAACATACTCTTGTTTGAGCCTATTGATATTTTTTTAAGGTAGTGGCTCATTTTAGAAAAGGAAATGGCGAAATGATCAAAGATAATCCCAAATATTATATGGATGTCATTACGGAGCACCCAGCCAGTGGATGGAGTGGCCCTAGTTAATCAGGTGTTTCCATATCCCTGAGGAAATTGGCAAAGTCATCAAACAGGATGCCAAATGAAGCCTCTGGCAAAATGTTCCTTGGAAGTGTTAGACAGCAGTGAACACCAGAGCAAACACAATGTGGGCCAGGCACTATACTAAGCACTGGAGATACAAATAGTGGCAAAAATCAGTACTTGGATTCAGGCAGTTTACAGTGTAGGGGTAGATACCCTACAAATCTGTACAAAGTAAGCTATAGACAGGATACATGTCACATAATTAGCAGTTAAGACACTGGGATTTAGAGGACTTGGAGAAGACTTGATGCCAAAGGCAGGATTTTACCAGGGCCTTAAAGTGGCAGGATAGAATCAACCAAGTGGTTTTGATTTGAGATGTACAACTGTGGCTCAAGATGATGATCTTGATGTTTTTCATGGTTAACGCAGCTCTAAGTGGTTCACAGCACCTGCTTCAGTGGCCTTCACGGCCATTTGAACAAATTGTTCTCATCTACCCATTCCACTAGGGGAAGTCTTCACATGTTTAAGGTAGACCACTCCCTAATTCACCAATGACTTTGAAACCCCTTGGTTATCTTCAATGTGGTTTAGCCCATCTGCCCAAATGATTTACCAGGGTGTGGCTGCTGCACATGCTACTGCTTCTTGGACCCACAGTTGAGAGATGCAACAGGTAGACTCCAAATATTTCAAACAGCCCTGAGAAGGGCTTGGTAGCCCTTGTACCAGAGCTACTAATCATCCCTGAACACACTTGACACCAATAAATATAATTAAGAGCTGGTTTTCAGGAAAAAAAAGCAGTAAAATTGATAAGCCTTTGGTTAATGTAATTACAAAAAAGAAAATATGACCAGTATCAAAAGTGAAAAGGGTGAATATGCCTCCAACGAGGAGGAAATTAAAGGCATAATTAGTATCTATTTTACCCAGCTCTAAAAATCTAGTGAAATGGATGAATATTCACAACAATGTAAACTGGCCAGATTAACTGAGGAAGAAATAAAATCATTAACCCTATTTTAGAAAAAATTAGGAAAAAATCTCCAAGGCCAGATGGAGTTACAAGTTAATTCTCCCAAACATTTAAAGAACATTTAATTCCAGTACTATGCAAACCATTTGGGAAAATAAGCATAGAAAGAGTCTTCCCAAATTCCTTTTATGACACAAACAATGTGCTGATACCTAAACTGGGAAGAACCAAAACAGAGAAAGAAAATTATACATCAGTTTCCCTAATGAATATTGATGCAAGAATTTTAAATAAAAATTAGCAAAGAGATTACATCAATTTATCACCAGGATATAGACTAAGATCAGGTGAGATTTATACCAAGAATCCAGGGTTGGTTCAATACTAGGCAAACTGTCACTATAATTGACTATATCAATAACAAAAGTAAGAGAAATCATATGATTACTGTAATAGATTCAGAAAAAACTTTTGACAAAATTTGGCACCAATTCCTATTAAAAACACTAGAGAGCATAGGAATGAATGGAGTTTCCCTTAAAATGAAAAGAAATATATCTAAAACTATCAGCCAGCGTTATATGTAAGGGGGATAAGTTAGAAGCATTCCCAGTAAGATCAAGGGTAAAAAAGGATGCCCGCTATCACCGCTATTGTCCATTATTTAGCTGGACAATATTAGCTTTGCCAATAAGAGAAGAAAAAGGAATTGAAGGAATTAGAATAGGCAGTGAGGAAACAAAGCTATCACTTTTTGTAGGTGATATACTTAGAAAATCAACTGAAAACTGCCTTGAAATAATAATTTAAGGAAAGTTGCAGGATATTAAATAAACCCACATAAATCATCAGCATTTCTATGATATTACCAGTAAAGCTCAGCAGCAGGAGATAAGCTGTTTTTCTTGCTTGAGTTAACCAGTCAGAAATGTGCATTTATGCTGTAGCGAATCAGACACGGACATACTGTGATATCCACTCAGATACTGAGCAGAAGTGTATATTGATGTTGAGAAAGCAAACCTGAGGAGTGCCAGCATTGAAGGAATGAACCAGTGGAGAGGAGACCTCTAAGCAGGGAGGAAACCTTTGGGATGACCAAGGAGACTTCTGATGGGAGAGACTTGGTGAAGGAGCTTCCTAACTTTGAAAGGGAATAGAGCTGTAGGGCAGAAGCATGCCCATGAGGATAGGCCTTTTAAGAGACTAAAAGTGAACTGAGCTGTTAACAGAGCCTGTTGACTTTGGAGGTGAATTGAGATGATAGTGCTGGTGGTGTGTCAATATTATTGTCCTGTTCAGCCTTGTTTTCCCAGAGACAGATGCTGCCTGAGGCATGATGGTCTACCTGTACTCTGACTGGGCTTCAGAGACCAAGAACGGCTCTTTGAGGCCACCTTCATGCCATGATTCCTGCTTTGACTCAGCCCTCTGGAGCGGCCATCCCCACCCCCTCAGAGGCCCTGTCTGCTGTTTGGACAATTCGCCTCAACCTTTACATCCTGTATCCTATGACTGCTGCTCTCTGGTAACCCACTCAGCCCCCAAATCCCTTTCCCTCTTTAACTCTGGGAAACCCCCTCACACCTTTGGCACTCGCTCCCCAAATCTGACCACTGAGGCTTTCACATAGAAAGCAGGTAATGGTTTTTAAAAGTGAATTTTTGAGAAACCGTAACATTGGATGCTATACTGGATGTTCTGATGTCAATGTCCTCAGTGTCCCCTTTAGTACCTCCCTTCCCCCAGTCTCTTTGAGAAAAGTCAAGGCCCACTTCCTGTCCTGTTATTCTAAGAAGGCACAAAGGGATTAGCAAGTGCTGATTAACTACCTGCCTAATCAAGCAGCTGCCATTTTCTTTGAACTGCTCTAAGTGGCTATGCTAAAAGACCTTTGTAACAGATGTTCCTAACTCTAACCGTAAATGCACATTTTGTTTCTTTTCCTAAAAATGTCCCTTTCTCACTTATCTGTCCCCTAACCTGATCTTACCCAAAAGTTCTTTGTAAACCTGCCCGCAGGACCTCAGGGATCCTATCCAAAGGATGGGTCATGTACCTCAGGAGAGCCTGTCTCTATGTCCTCTGTTGAACTGGGAGACACACATGTCCATCAGGGAGTGGGTCACAGTCTTGAGTGGATACATAAACCACAGTGTACTGTCTTTGGGTAACCTGCACTCCCTTATTGTGGCTGTCCCTAGCAAGGACCCTGAAAATTCTCACAAATGGATCAAATGAGATAATATTTACATGGTTCCCGGTACATAGAAGACACCATGTAACCAGCCCCTCAACCCTTTCCAGTCTATTTGCACCTTGGTCCTCTTGTCTCTGACCCAGGGATACTGGCCTCCTGGCTGATCCTTGATCAAGACCCTCCATCTCATGCTTGGAATTTCCTCCCCCTCACTTGGGCCTTCTGGCTGCCTCCACGTCTCAGGTAAGATCTTCTCTTCTGAAAACAAGCTCTTCCTGGTACCTACTCTCTCATAGCACCTACTGTACAGAGCTTGTTTCAACACAGATGCTGACATGTTTCTTCCCACTTAGGCTGAGCTCATGGAGAGCAGGAACTGTTAATTTTTTAAACTTTCTTTGCACAACCAGTACATTAGCACAGTGCTTAGCACTGAGGAGCCACTTTCTAAATGCTAATGGACTTGACCTAAGAAATGTTAATTGGGAAGGATTCAGAGAGACCTGGGAAGACTTGTGTGACCTGAGGCAGGAGGACTAGCAGAACCTGGAGCTCAATTTCAGTTCTACTGATAGCAGTACAAAGGACAATCTATGCCTACTAAGAGAGTTTACTTGGCTCTCTTGGATTCCCCCTTTGCTGATAGTGATCCAGTCTGTGGATGGACTGCACTCCCATAATACTTTGGGAACATGACGGGGAACCTGGAGAAATAGCTGGGGCAGCCCCCAGAGTCAGGACTTGGAGGGAGACCTTGTTCTGGTAAGCCTGGAGGATACTCAGCAGGAGGTCAAAGGGGAAGATAAGGCCCAATGGAAAGGGAAGCCAGCGGAAAGGGGCGCTCCTGCAGACCTAGCTGGCACCTGCATGTGCAGAGCTGACTTCCAGAAGACAGATCATAGCTCCTAGGAAGAAGGCAAGAAGATTTGAGCTCCCAGGTGTTCTGCTTCCTGCCAGTCAACCCTGGGAGGGTCTTCCTAATCTCTAGAGTCCTGACCTTTCAGAAGGGAATTATGATTTGCCAATCTGTGCCTCATAATGAAATTAATTAGTTGGCTACCTGATAAATGACACTGTCTCTGGCCAGCTGTTTCTGTCATTCTCGGGGTAGGCACTGGCTCAGTAAAGTCCTGTTAACACCTCCATCTTCTTCTAGGACCCCTCTGCCCACCTGTCCTCTACCCTACCTGAAAATGGCTGTTCTCCAAGGACAGAGGCTTTATTTCTCTACCTTTACAAATGATTTATGCTTTCCCCCATTGTGCACATTGATGTCCAGGTACACACATGTATGTGTGGGAGCCAGCATGGAGCAATGGGAGGCAAAACACTGCCCATTGACCTTAGAATGCTGAGTCCTGGGTTCAGATCCTGTTCCTGCCACTTACCACCACTGTCACTGGAATCAAGTCACTGTCACTGCCTGGGCCACAGCTAGGGTATGCAAGAAGATCGTTCTAGGACCCCAAGCACAAGACAACCTTCACTCATTTAACATTCCTTAGCTAAGGCTTCATTCATATTCACTATGGTCCAGACCTGTGGAACCAGCAGGACTGGGTTCAAGGTCACAGGATCTTTGTCTGCATCCCTGGAAGGGGAATGTGGTTGGAATCAGGAAGATCTGGGGTCCAATCAGGCCTGATAGTTGCTGGCTGTGTGACCTTGGGCAAGTCACTTCACCCCTGGCTGTGTCAGTTTCCCCTTCTGTAAAAGGGGATAAGGCTTCCTTGGCTCCCTTGGATTCCAGGTTTGCTGATACTGATCAGGTCTGTGGATGGACTGCAGTCACCTGGCATGAGGGTCTCTGGGTCCCAGGGGCCATTCTTTCTGGTTCTAGGCTCTCTCCTAGCAATAAACTTTGGTCCCCAGCAAATGATGCTGGGGAGAGAGAAGAACCTCAGGGTGGGAGAGACGTTGATTTTGCCTTCTCTATGTAGGGGGGATGCTGGAGTGACAGAGGGTCAGTACTCAGAGCCGTTACAAAGGCCCTGCCCTGCCCTCAGGTGAGAGAATCCACCTCAGGAGGAGAGCAGCATGGAGGGTCACCTTTGGAAATGAACTTCTGAGCAGGAAGTGGAGTTGCTGCTCTCCAGAAGGAAGATGAAGCCCAATGGAAACGGCAGACAGCTGAAAGGGGGTGCTGGGAGGGACCCTCATTCAGACTTATCTGGCATTTGCACGTGCTCTCAGCTCCAAGAGAAGGCAGAGAGTTCTGCTCAAAATGAGGATGGCAGAGAGATCACAGCTTCAGGGAACGTGAAGGGATCTCTGTTCTGAAGGAAGAATGCAGAGAAACCTTAGGTCTAAAGGAAGAAGGTAGGTCTCAGTTTTAGGGCATGTAGAGAGATCTCTTCTGTTAGAAGAAGGCTAAAAAATCTTCGCTCCAAAGGAAGAAGGCAGAGATCTCACCACTTACTGCTTCTGTTCCCAGCCAAACTGCTCTGGTCTAATCCCCAGAGTCCTGCCCAGCCCTGCTGTCCATCTTCTAAATTGACCCCCCTTCTCCCCTGCCCTCCCATGGTTCCAGACATCACCCTAGGGAGAGAATTTCACCAGGGCCCCCACCCACCTGGCTGGTCGCATCTTAACTCCTCCCCCATTTCTCTATAACTTACCTCCCTCCCTTATCTTTCTCTGGGATTCCAGATGTCCTGAGCAGAATCTTTTGGTCTTCCAGCTCTCCCCACAATACACTCATCTTCCTCATAAGGATATGCCCAGCCTAAATCCCTCCTCGTTCTCCCAACCATTCTCCTCCCCTCTCACACTCCCTTTCTTCTCTACAATCTGGGCCCAGACCTGCCCCTCCCCACTGAACTCTTCTCCAAACTGGAGACATTTGCCTCCTTAGCCCATCTCCCTTCCTGACCTTCCATGTCCCAATCCTAACACTGAGATGCTTTCCCCTCTGTCTTGTTTTTATCTCCCAAAAGATCTGACCCAGGAAGACAGCTGGACCCTAATGAGGAGCTGAGGCCAGGACATCAGGGTACCTGGTTCCAGTGATGAGGGCTGGAAGGGGTGGGGGGAGATACAGGAACTCCAAGACTGGAGCTCCCTTTGTGGGTCATCTGGAGAAGAATTCACGGACTCAAGCGTTGTTGTGGTCAAGGTAAAGATTTATTATGCTTTTAAGCAGGCAAGAGTTCTTAGGAAATCTGCAACCTTAGTAGGAGTACAGGTAAAGTTTATATAGGATATTCTGTAGTATAGCATGTGCCAAATATGCTGACTTGGTGATTTAGGATGGGATTAGGCACTGGCTGAGGAGTGGTTAGTTCTTAAAGTAACATGCACTTTTGGTATCTACTGTGCAGGTATTTTGCCCAGAGTTCATTGGGAAATAGCCCAAGGGGTGGCTACAGGGAGGTAGAGTTTTAGACCTGAAACATTACTAAGTGAACTAACAGGACTGACTCAGAAATACCAGGTTTCTCTTATCAAGGTCTTGTTAGACAAGATAAATGTAAGAGAGTATAAGCATATCCACATATACATATGATTGGTCAGCGAGTAGTAAATGTCTTATGACCCAGTACACAGCCAGGTCAGCCAGTGTACAGTTGGTTCAGACTAATAAATTCTCTAGGTGCAGCTGGCTGCTGTTACCAGGAAGGGAGATAATGGTTGTTGCTGGGGCAGGCTGTGCCCTTGGTTTGGGGAAAAATTGCCTGGAATTGTGTTTTGAGACTAGGGAGAAATGTGATTTTAGAATTGGGGTCCAAGCACCCCATCACCAGGGCATGTGTTACAACTCACGTTATAAACTTTATCCACTGATATAAACCCTCACATCTACCTCTCGGTCTGGGAGTTTGGTTGTTGCCTGATTACACAACTGAAATCTATCCTGTGGGAGGCCTATTTCCCTCAATCCCTGGAAACCTTGGTTCTCATTTCTTCAGCTGAAGAGGAAAGGGAAAATTTGGGGATGAAAAATAAAGCCAAAGGAAATATAAATGCTAGCTCTTAATATTTTTATTTCTCTCCAAGTGGTGCTTAGGACCTCCGGACTGAGGAATTCACCAGCACTAGACAATGTTTCTCCTTTGCACCCCAGTGCAGTACCTCGAACTTTCACAGGAGGAAACTAAGATCACATGACATGATACAGCTGATGGATGTCTGGGGCAGGGTTTGAACTCAGGTGTAGCTGACTGAGGTCCAGCACTACCCACTATACCACCTAGCTACTTCCCTTCATGTGGATGACTGATAGTTAGCTACAAAAAAAACAGGCTTAGGACTGGGGGAGAGTTACACCCATGGGGAAGGAAGTGGTCAGAGAGGGAAGGAGACCAGGTCAGATCAGAGGAAGGACTTACTAATATAAATTTATTTAACTTTTTACATTGATTTTCACAAAATTTTGGGTTCCAAATTTTCTCCCCTTTTCTCCCCTCCCCCCACCCCAGTACACCAAGCATTCTAATTGCCCCTCTCACCAGTCTGCCCTCTTTTCTATCATCCCTCCCTTCCCTTGTCCCCGTCTTCTCTTTTGTCCTGTATGGCCAGATGACTTTCTATTCCCCATTACCTGTATTTCTTATTTCCTAGTAGCAAGAACAATACTAAGGAGTTGTTCCTAAAACTTTGAGTTCCAAATTCTCCCCATCCCTCCCTCCCCACCCATTCCTTTGGGAAGGCAGGCAATTCAATATAGGCCATATTTGTGTAGTTTTGCAAATGACTTCCATAATAGTCATGTTGTGTAAGACTATTTCCCTCCATCCTATCCTGCCCCCCATTGTTTCTGTTCTGTCTTTTGATCCTGTCCCTCCCCAAGAGTGCTGACTTCAAATTGCTCCCTCCTCCCATTGCCCTCCCTTCCATCATCCCCCCCACCCTGCTTATCTCCTTCTCCCCCACTTTCCTGTATTGTAAGATAGGTTTTCATACCAAAATGAGTGTGCATTTTATTCCTTCCTTTAGTCGAATGTGATGAGGGTAAACTTCATGTTTTTTTCTCACTCTCCTCTTTTTCCCTCCACTAAAAAGTCTCCTGCTTGCCTCTTGAATGAGATATAATTTACCCCATTCCATTTCACCCTCTCTCCTCCCACTACATTACTCTCTCACCATTTACCTTAATTTCTTTTAAGATATGGTCCCATCCTATTCAATTCACTCTGTGCTCTGTCTCTGTATGTGCATGCATGTGTGTATGTGTGTGCATGCATGTGTGTGCATGCGTGTGTGTGTGTGTGTGTGTGGTCCCACCAACTACCCAGATACTGAAAAGTTTTAAAAGTTAGAAATATTGTCTTTCCATGTAGGAATGTAAACAGTTCACCTTTGGTAAGTCCCTTATGACTTCTCTTTGCTGTTTGCTTTTTCATGCTTCTTATTCTTGTGTTTGAAGGTCAAATTTTCTTTTCAGCTCTTGTTGTTTCATCAAGAATGCTTGAAAGTCCTCTATTTCATTGAAGGACCATATTTTCCCCTGAAGTATTATACTCAGTTTAGCTGGGTAGGTGATTCTTGGTTTGAGTCCTAGTTCCTTTGACTTCTGGAATATCCTATTCCATGCCCTTCGATCCCTTAATGTAGAAGCTGCTAGATCTTGTGTTATCCTGATTGTATTTCCACAATACTGGAATTATTTCTTTCTAGCTGCTTGCAATATTTTCTCCTTGACCTGGGAATTCTGGAATTTGGCCACAGTGTTCCTAGGAGTTTCTCTTTTTTGGATCTCTTTCAGGCGGTGATTGATGGATTCCTTTAATACTTATTTTCCCTCTTGATTCTAGAATCTCAGGGCAGTTTTCCTTGATAATTTCATGAAAGATGATGTCTAGACTCTTTTTTTGATCATGGCTTTCAGGTAGTCCTATAGTTTTTAAATTGTCTCTCCTGGATCTATTTTCCAGGTCAGTTGTTTTTTCCCATGAGATATTTCACATTCTCTTCCATTTTTTCATTCTTTTGGTTTTGTTTTGTGATTTCTTAGTTTCTCAGAAAGTCATTAGACTCCATCTGTTCCATTCTAATTTTGAGAGAACTATTTTCTTCAGTGAGCTTTTGAACCTCTTTTTCCATTTGGCTAATTCTGCTTTTGAAAGCATTCTTCTCCTCATTGGCTTTTTGAACCTCTTTTGCCAATTGAGTGAGCCTATTTTTCAAGGTGGTGTTTTCTTCAACATTTTTTTGGGTCTCCTTTACCAAGGTATTGACCTGTTTTTCATGCTTTTCTTGCATCTCTCTCATTTCTCTTCCCAGTTTTTCCTCCATCTGTCTAACTTGATTTTCAAAATCCTTTTTGAGCTCTTCCATGGCCTGAGCCCACCGGATATCCACCTTAGATGTCTGGGATACAGAGGCCCCGACCTCCATGTCTTTCCCTGATGGCAAGCATTGTACTTCCTCATCAGAAATGAAAGCAGGAAGAAACATCTGTTCCCCAAGAAAGTAGCTTTCTATGGTCTTATTTTGCTTCCCTTTTCTGGGCATTTTCCCAGCCAGTTACTTGACTTCTGAGATTCCTCTCCACCCCCTCCTAGATCCGCCCAGCTAGTGCTTGGAGTCTGAGATTCAAATGCTGCTCCCCAGCCTCAGGACTTTCAGTGGCAGGCACAGCTGCTATTCAATGTGAGCTTAAGTTCTGGTGCTCAGGTGGGGGCAGGGCTGCCTCCCAGGCTCAGTTCCCTCAGGGGGTTTATGCAAAGACCTTCAGTAATGGCCCTGAGCTCCTGTCTGCTGCAGGAGCCCCTGGCCACCACTGCCTCTGTCACTGCCTCTACCACTGCCTCTGTCGCTTCCTCCCGAGGGGGCCTGAGCCACAGAGACACCCCGCTCCCCTCTCCGCCAGCCCAGAAGTCTCTCTCACTGACCTGTAGCACCTGTGGGTGGAGGGACCTCCCTGGCTGCCAGAGGTTCCGTCCCTGAAGCCTGCTTGGATCTGCTCCTCTCGGGGCCGCGTGGGCAGGGCTGGGCTCCGCTGTCCAGTGCGCGATGGACCTTTGGGGTTGGTTTTTCAGGGCTCTCTGGGATGGAAATCTCCTCTACTGCATTGATGCGTGACTTGCACTGCTCCAGAATTTGTGGGGAGTTCTTTTTACAGAAAATTTATGGGCTGTGGGTTCGGAGCTAGTATACGTGAGTCTTTCTACCCCGCCATCTTGGCTCCTCCCAGGAAGGACGTACTAAGGCTTATGGATCCCTTGGTTATCAGTATAAGAGGCAGGAGTGTTAAGGTTTAGGGGTGCTAGGATCCTGGAATAATGAAATGCAGGTCCTGCCCAAATGAATTCGACTCAAGTCTTTCAGCTAACGACCTGAAAGTTTGGTTAAAGGAGGCAAACACACTAGGTTGCATATAAATTCATAGTTTATTTCTTTAAAGCCAGTTGAAGCTAGGAAACATGCACAGGGAGCCAAAAATGTGAATTCTGATTGATAAAAGAATTATCAGCCTTAAGTATGTTTTAAAACAATCCCAATACCGGGTCTCTATGTTACTCAAATTTCTGGTCTCCATATATGTTTAACCATATTATGAGAAAGGAATTTTCATAAATGAACAGATAGTAAATACAAGATAAGAGAGTTGACAAAGTGTCAGTTGAAATTACCACCCAGGATATCTGTGTTTTCTTTACCATTAACATGCTATAACGAAATATATGTCTAAAAATATATGTCCCATTATTCAAGATAGTGTCTCAGATTAAGGTACTCATCCTTAATGGCTATAAACAGAAAAAAATGCTCTTAAGTTGGCCCCATATGGCCTTGTTGACATAGGAAGAGGTATTCTCTGAGTAGAGGACAAAGGATATCTGTTAGGTCCAGGCTCTTCTTATGGTCTTTACTGAGGTTCAAATGATATTAAATGATTACCACAGCCAAAGAAAAACAAAATTTAATAAAAACCCTATACATTGGATATAATCTTTAAGAAATCTCAGCTTTGGCTAGACTCTTAAGGACACCAAGCATTTGTGACACTTGTATTGACAAGCAGGCCAGAATGAATCTGAGCACCTTGCTGGAGGCAAAATGAATCTTTTATACATAGAAAGACTGTGGGAGGGATTTAGAGGTGGCCAAGAAGTCTGGGGTGACTGGAGGAGGGGTTCAAAGATAATACTGATAGGACTGGCCTGTGGACTGGGGAGCCTAGAAGTCAGGCAACAACCAGGAGAAGGGGATTTTGATAGGATCAAGGGTGGGAAGTAGTTGGGGGCAATCTGGAAATAACAGAGATTTACGACAGTGAAAGGCTTATGGCCTCAGGTGAAGTCCAGATCAAGTGGAAAGATTCAAAGAGATTTCAAGGGGGTTCCAAGAGTCTGTACCCCATCAGGAGGAGAACCAAGATAGGAGAGGATCTCCAAGCACAGATGTTTATCCAACATGTAGTGATGGTTGACCATAACAATCACTGTAGAGAAGTCAGGAAAAAAATCAGTGAAAGGGCTACACCAGGGGTGGGAAAGTTGAGGCCTAGAAGCCACATACTTGGATATAAATATGTGAGTCAGATTCCAATATATCTGTGATATCAAGCTCTTATCAGGGCCTTTTAAACAAATATTTCTTTTCTCAATTAGCAGTATGGCCTTTTTTTTTTTAAAACAATTGAGTTAATTTTGTTTCTACTAAAACCTTTTAAAAATTGTATATAATTAAAACTCTTAGCTTCTGTGGTCTTCCCTATTCCTTTATTACTTAAGAATTCTCCCCTAAAAGCTACTTGGAAATGAAAAAAAAATGGAGAAGCAGATCAGAGGGACGGATAAAATCAGGATGGATGAGAAACAGCTGAACTAAAAAAATTCAGTATTTCATAAACCTGAGAGAAGAAGTTGCTTGAAAACCAATTTTTTATCTGATAAAAATCACTGCTAAATCAGTAGGAGAAAATAGGTTCCTACCAGCATCTTACATCACATAGGACAATGAAACCAAAATAAGTCCATGAGAGGGAAAAAAAAGTGACATGATCTGAATTCAAAGAATACAATATGGAATATAGATAAGGACACTTTCACTACTTTGAGCAAGAAAAGCATTTTCAATCTTGAGAGAAAAGGTGCAAATGATGCATCATTTCAAATTCACCAAACCAAAAAGATTTTACACTGATAAAAAACAATTCCACAGGATAAGGAGTTTAACAGTCAAACAGGCCAAAACAGCAACAACAATGAAAGACAACCCTTTGCATCAAATATTTTGAATATGGCTCTGCTCTCCAAAAATATTTAGGGAACTAACAGAAAGAATATCTCAATACCAAAAGTCATTCCCCAGTGGATAAAGAAGTCAGAGGTTCTGCCCAAGATTCCAGGTCCCACCACTTAAACGACTTACAGAGAATCCTCTCAACCTTCTTGTCAGCCACTCACCTGGACAAGGACAACTTGGAATCCTGGCTTTTGGGATGCACGGTGTTTCTGTTCTCCCCAGCTGAGAGAGGATAGAGTCTTTGGGAACTAGAAGGCCTGCTCATGAAAAGAGAAATGGGAAACTGTCAGAGATGCATTTGACACACAAAAGGGCATCAATGAAAATTTATTAAAATAGTGCTCAAAGGAGGGAGGGCCTGCTACATTCATTCCCTTGAATGAATGGGTAGTTTCTGGTAAGGCTACAGGAAGACTACAATATATTCAGAATAATGGAAGCTGCTTTTAGTGTTCTGAATTTTGGACTTGGCGCCCCAGCATCCCCCGGCCATACAATTTCATGTTCTCTCTGATAGGCTATCCTTCCAGCAGCTCATCGAACCTGTACACAAGGCCTCTACCTGACTGTGCTAGGTCACAACTCTGTGGAAACAGAACTTCCTTGTTTTCCACAAACTCCCCCATTTTGTCTTTATTAAAATTTCTGTTTCCACACCTAAATCAATCAATACCTCCTCATTTTCTTTCCCCTGTGAATTCTTACCTTCATCTATCTCCCCTTTATATCAATATGGGAAGGGAGCAAAGTTGAACAACAGATTGACAAATTACAAGGGGCTTTTCCCCTTTCATAAGTGCAAATACAGAGATTCAAAATACAAAGGTAAATCAATGAATTATCCATTCAGAGGTTCCATCTCATACAACAATTTGGGTTGCAGTTTCTGATCTGTATGCTCATTCAAGTCATCTTTATCTAGCATCTCAGCATCCTCTTCCCTTTATCTTCTTCTAGAAATCGAGATGTCCACTCTCCTACAAAACTGACCTTAATACAATTTTAGATTTCCATTCCTAAGCTTTATACTCTTATCACACTTAAAATCTCAAAGTTGGAACTTTGGTCAATTGTCACGTTTAAGAAATTCACGTTAGAACCCAGTTTTTACATTTTGCATTAATTTACTATTCATTTCCCCATCAGGAGGATGAGATTTCACTAAGGAATTAATAACAGGCTCTAGCACATACATAAATACAATAAGTAAATATTTTTAGACACAATACATATGTCATAAACCAATTCCAACTTCTTGTCATGTGATGCTTTTTTAAAAGCATTTACAAGATAGATCATAGACCATTCTTCTTTTAACATTAACAAACTGAGACAAAAATGATAATTATGTATGCTAACCTCACAGGCTTGACCTGATTGTCTCCTTACTATTACTAAGAATTAAAGGACCCTAACATTGTTGTTGGTCTAAAATAATAGGCCTAATAGCTTAATTTGTAGAGTTAACCTCAGATGTTCCCCTACTAACAATCTATTACTTAATAGACTTGGTATTACATTTACAAAACTTTTCATTATAGGAAATTCCCACTAAGAGTTGGGACATTTCAGTGAAACACATCTCCCTAACTTCATATCAATTCCAGCAGGAGGAGACTGTCAACTGGCATTTAGCCAGGCTTAAAGTCTGCCAGGTGTCAGTGGGGAAATTTGAGTCAGGACCTTAGCTCAGGCTGAACAGCTGCTCTCCCAACCTTCCCATGGGATATCACCCTTTTGTAGTTCATACCAGCAGTTCACAGGTTTGCTGGCATCATCGATCAGTGGCTCAGATAGCTTTGCTTGCTGTCCACACCTGGAGTTAGGCTCAGAAGAACAGTCAGTTAATAGTCCCATAAAATCTTAAAATAGCAAGCGCCAATAATCAGTCTCAGATATGACTCTAACTTCACATTAGCTGAGGAAAATCTTTTTAAGAAAGGCTTAAGTAGCTTGCATCCCTTCCTGATTATATAACAGTCATCATAAGTTATTGCTCTAATAGATTTACATCTGCTTCCCAAGCTTCTCTATGCCTTTCTAACCATGCACAGTCTAAAAGAATGAGTTATACATATGATGGGTTTGAACACTAACTTCAACTTATGTTCATGAAATGAATTGAAATCAAAACAGAAATATTTTAACTTTTCCATCACAGTGCAAAGTATTACTAGAGGTTACCTGCCTCTAAGAAACTACATTGAAATTCCTTTCCCCAAACTGAAAATGTCTCTGATTTAGTCTCAGTAATTAATGCAGTCAATTGTTTTAATACAAATTGCTTTTACATAATTTTGTAGCATGTAAAGACCTTATTCCATGTTGGGAACTTTGTCCCTTACCCCAAACAAGTTTTAGTCCCATTTGTCTAAAAGGGCCCTGGAAAAACCCCACATTGAAAGCTCTTTGGATTTCCCACTTGAACTGGCTCTCTTAAGGCCCATATGCTTCTCCCTATCACTACGTACAGATCGGTTCTATTTCCCACCCTTGATCCTATCAACCCAACCTCCAGGTCATTGGCCACTCCCATCAACACCATCCCTGGAACCTCCAGATCACCTGGAGTCCCCCTGAACTCCTTCCCTGGTCCCCCTGTAAATCAGATCCATGAAAGTGCTCAGACTCCATTTAGTCTGCTTAACATTAGCAAGACAAAATGCTCAGATTCCCCGAAAGTCCACCCAGTGTTGAGAAACATTAACAATCTTTGACCTTCTTTAGTTGAAAGATGGCATGGCTTGAATTCATTTGAACAGTACCCACTGTGTTGCTATGTCTGTGTTGCAAGCACTTCTAACCTCAACAATTCCATACCATAACAGTTAACTTTAAATCCCAGTCTTGTTCTACGGAACAATGATTCAACATCACATTTATACTTTGGTTTCCTTTAATTATTCCTATGACATTCAGAAAGAATGTTTTATTAAAGGGATTTTATCTTTCACAAGATTATACCAGAGTACCCATTTAACCAAATAACTGAAAACAGCAAGATTCCACTCCTTGCATTGTGCTTGCATCTTAAACTATCTGCTTTGATTATAGAAATATGCCATGAAGATGAAAGCAAGAACCTAACTAGATATCATGTCCACTTTATAGTTAGACTCAGAAATAGTCAAGTGGGAAAACATTCCTTTTCAGAAGAACAGAATGGGGAAACTGATGCAGAAGGATTCCATCCCAGGTCAACAGGATTGTCCCCTGAGGAAAACTTCTGCCTGTAACAGTCACATTCCTCTGAGTAGAACATAATTAGTAATGGTCCCAGAGGCCTTTGCATCAGATGGCAGGGTTTACTAATCAAAAATTTTACCAGAACTTACATTGTAGATCTTAAATTTGTCCAAAAAACCGTATCACCCAAATAAGTTCCTTATTTAGAAATGCCATATATAGACTATAGGGGCAGCTAGGTGGTGCAGTGGATAGAGCACCAGTGCAGGAGTTCAAATCTCACCTCAGACACTTGACTGACACTCACTAGCTGTGTGATCTTGGTCAAATCACTTAACCCCAATTGCCTCATCCTGGGCCATCTCCAGTCATCCTGATGAACATCTGGTCACTGGACTCAGATGGCTCTGGAGGAGAAGTGAGGCTGGTGACCTGTACAGCCCTCCTTCACTCAAAAACAAAGTCAAGTGCAAGTCATGTTATCATTTCTCTTATGGCATGGTCTTCTTCAGCAACAAAGGACGAACACACACATTCAATATAGACTACAACTTTAACAGCATGAGGCTGCCTTAAATACATCACAGAACTTCCCGGAGCCATAAAACTCGTGGTATTCTTTATCTTGTCCCTTATCTTTCAACCCCCATAAAGCCTTTATATATAAACAATTTAGCTTACAAATATAAATTTGGCAGGCCTTCCAAAAGCACACAAAAGATTTTACAAAACATTTATTCATAAACAAGTATTTTCCTCTCAAGAACAGTATACAATTTATCACAAAACCCTCTTGAACCTAATTGACAAAAATTACAAGAAAACATCTAAAACCAAGGCCTTTGCATTAATTACCAAGTTTCCTTTCACAAACATACTTTTGTAAATGCTTGATTCACAGCAAAAACAATTTAAAACTTCCTTTTTAATAGCAGAAATAAACTTTTCAACATACTTAGTACATTCACATAAGGAACAGGCTTGAACATCATACCTATATATATATATATATATATATATATATATATATATATTCAAGGATTCTCATTTTCTCGATAGAAATTCTGTAACACAACTCTTACACAAAATTCATAACAGCTTCTTAACCAATTCATCATTAATTTAACAGTGCAATTCCTAATATAACATTTAGATAAATTACTTTTTCAACAATCTGATTACATATTTAAAACATGCTATTATCCATTCAGATGAATGTATTTCCATATCACCTTGCACAGAAATTTATTTCCTTAACACCACGTGGGCACACATGATCACTTAATAATCATTTAATATACCTTCTTGATTATAGAAATTTACTATAAAAGAAATAGAGGGACAATGCCATATATCTTAAAAGAAAGAAAGACCTCCCTTAACTCTGCTTGATTCCAGGAATGACAGCCAATCATGTGGTCACTAGGTTCTGAAAGCAGGGCTTAGGAGTGATCAGATGGGGAATTTTCCTTTTTCAGAGAGAAAACAACGAAATTGGAAAACAGAGTTAGGAAGATCCTACCCATGCCATCTTCAAAAACTCCCCCCAAATATCCACCTTTAGTCATCCTCAGGCTGCATGCAGTCCATGCCAATTGGCTTTATAACTCAGACAACTTATTCCTGTAATCGGAGCTTAAAATAATGGCAAATTGTAGTCTCATAAAGTCTTAAATAGCAAACAAATATTGCCTTGGTATCCTTTCAGGTAGTTATCTTAAATTTGATTGAGCTATTAACTCTTAAATTAAGTTAGTCATAAGACAAGATAGCTCATAAGTTATTACTTTGAAACTAACAACTGTCTGCACTAGCATCCTATACCAGCTTAGAGAAGCAAAGAGGTTAATGGCTAACCTATAAGCTTATGTTTCACAAGCTTGTTTATTATTCCCTAATTATACTCACTCTGGAAGAATGAGGTACTTCAAGAATTAAATCTTTTTATCCAAGATTTCAAATGGAAAATCTATCATTATATAGCAAACATCAACATTATCACTGCTTATTTATAAGCAAATATAAGTTTCAAATGATCAATTTTCTATCATATCATTTTAAAACCCCAATCTGTATTATAACAAAATCCAAATTTTAAAATTGTGACAATTACATTACATTAACATTGCATCTAACATGCCTTTCCTTATGTCAAGCACTTTACAATCATAAATGCCAAATAACAATATCTTTTCTGCTGAATCCTGATAGGAAGAGCACTGACAGATGCTGCTTTTTATTTCTTCAGGATTTTGACTTGAATCATATCAAATCTGGATTTATAATCACTAATAATAAACATTTTAACCCTCCTTTTTTCCTTAATTCAAATACTCTTGCTACTTAAAAGAAAACTTTATTCATAACTTCACATTATTAATCCCTTGAAGGAACACGTGGTGGCCATTCTCAGCTCTGAATAGCTTTTTATCCCTTTTTACTCTACTTAATGAGCTGAAACTGCACCTTCTGTCTCTCCCCCTTCCCCCCTAGACTCACCAGACAAGAAGCTTTCCAAATCCCATTCCAACTTTTGAATCAGATTGAGGTGATAGGGGATAACTTCCCCTGGTAAAGAGTACATGGATACTCTGCTATTACACCCATATACTTCTCCCTTGGGAATTTCAGGCTATACACTAGGAAAAGCATATAAAGTTCTATAACGAATTTGAAATCACATGTGTTCTCCTCAGATTAGCTTAAAATATACGATATAAAATATACTAAGATGAGGCTTTTGATCCAGGCAGAAACCTAAGGATGCTGACGGGGTGTTGCCAGGCTCTTGAGGCAGAAACTTTCCTAGTTTTAAAAGATTAACTAATTGACTGCCTAAGCACTTGCTCTCCTTTTCTTCATCTTTCAGAATCTGGAGAGACTTAATGCTTCTAAAAGAAATCACTGAAATTCTAAAGTGAATTTGCAGTTTTAAACACATTGGTTTCAGATATATTGACTTAATTTAAACAAAGTGCAGATTTTAGCTTTGAGATCTCATTAAAAAAAAAACAAAAAACTTTTCCCTGCAGACTGCCTGAGACCTTTTTTTCTTTTTACTTGCTAATACAAGAGACTCTCCTTAGTTGAGGTAGGGAATGGCCTCCCCTCCCCTAACTAGGGAAAAATATTTTCCTTTATTTGCTCTTTCACATTCAAAAATTTGGTCAGAGTTTAGAATGAAGAAAGATTTTTTTTCTCTCTCTTTCCCACCCCACTGACTCCTCTGAAACTGCTTTGAGTGGAGGGTTGGGGAGAGAAGGGTAAGATAATGGGGAAGCCTTGCTGGCTGGCTGCATTTACAATTTAACAAAATACTTCACAAACATGTACAGACAAGACATTTAACAAAGCATTATTAATTTTAAATTTGAATTCAGACCTGGCAAAAAAAAAACCCGAGGTTTTTAGCCAATTTAAGGACTAAATTCCTCCGTAATAAGCTCATTCCAGCTTCTGGGACAAATAAGAACCCAGAGTTCATTTGTATGTCCCCACTTAGGAATGCTTAGGAAAATGCTGGTCGCTGTTGAGACTAAAGTCCCTAGGCCCCAGCAACTAGCACAGTCCTTTGACCTGGTAATGTCCTACCAGTATCCCCAGGGGCTCTCCTCACTGCCATTGCTCGAATTCCCAGGATTCTGTCCAAGTTCTCTCGTTAGTTTAGAGTCAACCAGGAAACTCCTGGACAGAGATATGACCAACAAAGAGTTTCACTCTGTTGGAAAAAGACTTACCCGGAGTGCAAGTTGTTGGGGTGATCCTTGCCCAGAATGCAAGCTTCCCTAGTCAGGTGGCAAATTTTGCTCCCCAAAATAAGTTCCTCTTGCCAGCCACTGCAGAAATTGACATGTATCAAAAAAGCAGCATTCCTAAACACAAAAGTCTTTCTGCAGAACAAGGTTTCTAAGGCAATTTTGCTTTGGCAAGAAGGATGATAGACCCCAGTCATAGTCTGATAGAATGCTAGTTTTAATTGTTGTTACACCTTAGAAATATCCTGTATGCCTCAAGACATCCACACTCCAAATATTGGTAATGATCCCAAGGTACACTCAACTTGCTTCAGGAAGTACTTAGCCTAACCACAACTCAAGTGATCTGCCTTTTCCAATTGAATTATGTTCAAAACTAATTTCTTAAGATTTTTAAAATTTTTCCATGACTGTAAGTTCCTCTTTTTTTTTTTTGCTATAAAAACAAATTCTGTAAATAATCCATTTCTCTCTGACTAAAGAGGAATCAGTAGATCTCATTAGGTTGCAATTACTAGCATTGCAAATAAATCATACTTGGAAGCTTTGTGTCTCTGACTTTTTTGTTTCAGGCACTAAATTAACAAAAGGGAAAATTGGCCTTACCTAAAGAGATGTTTCTCCTAATTCTCCAGCATCACATCCCTATACAGGTCCTTTTTAGCAGGGTTCAAGTGTCTCCATTCTTCCAATGTAATGTGCAAAGTCACGTCCATGAAAGCCAATGGATGCCAAAACACCAAACACAGTCTTACTCAGCTGGGGGTCATGACTCAAAGTCCAAGAAAGACCCATGCATTTTTTTGGGGGCATAGGGAGGACTTCTCAAACCATTACTAGTTTGGAGTAGTCTATGTGCAATATTTGTGAACAGTGACGTTTGTCAGAGACCACTGTGGAAGAAGGAGGAGGAAAAGGAGGAGGAGTGTGGAATGGCTTGATGAGAAGAAGGAAATGGAGGTCATTTGGAGGCAAGGAACTCCAAGAAAAAAAAGGCAAGTGGTATGGTCAGAGAAATATTAAATAGAAAAATTAAACAAATGGCAGGAGTAAAAATGCTATAAAATTCTTAAAATCAGGGGTCAATGCCTCATTCCAGGTCTGAAATTGATCAATTACCCTCTCACAGGATAGGCTATAGAGGAGTTATATGACTGAAATAAATTTGCTTCTGCAAAACCTTTTTAATTATTGATGATTCAAATTGGTTTTTTACATTCTATGATTTCCCCTATTTCATAATTTGTTAAAAATTATCCTCCATCAAGTTCCTTAACACTGATGAGAAATTAAAAAGCAGTATAGTGTAATAGAAAAGAGAAGGACAGATGAGAAAGAGCTGAACTCAACAGTGTCACATGAATTCAAGAGCATCAGTTACTTGAAGAACAACTTTTTATTGGATTGAAATTGCTGCAAAACCTGGAAAGAAGCTTAGCAGAAATGAGGTTCAGACCAATGAGGTCAAAATGGACACTTTTGCCCAGAAGATAGATGATCCGAATGTTAGAGAACCCATTAGGAAACATGGAAAAGGACAAGATGGGGTCATTTTCACAACTGCGGCTGTGAAAACATTTCTGACCTTCAAAGAACAGGTGCATAACCTAGATGACTTGGAACGAAAGTTAACAACTGGGGAAACTCCATTGCATCCAATATCCTCTAATAGGGCTCTATTCTCTCCTAGACAAAGGAACCTCTTAGCAGGATGCATTCCAAGAATCATTCCTCAATGGATAAAAAGTCAAAAGGATATATCTAATATCCCAGTAATCCTGTCATTTGGATGAACAGATAACAGCCTCTTTACAATGAATCCCAGTTTCCTTGTCCATCCCTTTTCTGTACAGGTACCTCTTGGGACTTTGGTCTCTGGCATTAATGGTGCTTCTTTCCAACTGGGAGATGACATTTAACTTAGCAACTGAAGACCTTGCTCACAGAGAGGGAAAAGAGAAAGCATTCTGAAAGGAATCTGACTCATGTTCAATCGCATCCTCTATTTCATGAGGGAAAAGACATTAAGAAGGTGTAGAGAATGGTACAAAGGACCTCTGGAGGATTATGTCTTGTATTCTGTCAGACACTGGATTTGCATCCAAAAAAGAAAATTCGTTCATTTGACCAAATACCCATTCTTTAAGATATCTACTCTGGAAATTTATCAAGAATCTTTTGAGGGTTTTACACTCATCCAAAACAAGGACCTTCTCCAAGAACAAGAAGTAACCAATCTAAAGGTTCCAATGGACTTTTGATTCTTCCCACAAAATGAGAAGGAAAGAATACCCTAAAGACAAACTGTGGATCCCAAAGGAAAGATATTTTCAATCACAGAGATAAGGTTCTCATGGTTATCCAGCATCAAATTACAGGTCCCTCTGAGCAGAACTGAGGAATTTCCAGTTTTCCTAGGTGAATTCATATCATGAAATATTACTGCATGCTGAAATGTCAAACATTCCTGCTCCCAAAGTTCAAAAGAGTCCCCTGGTGCTTATAGGATATATGCATATGGGGGTGAGGGATTGCCAGAGGGAGTGTTTCTCAAAGGACTGCTCATTTAGAATATTCCATATTCAATATTTGTTGACTAGTGACTTCTATGAAAACACAACATGGGATCAGATTCAATCCAGCCCTGACTCTGAGATTCTGTGTGGCCCACTTGTCAGTAGATGTGTCACAAATACTCCTTAAGAATCAACCCAGGGAGCCAAGATGGCGGAGTAGAAGGACGCACATTTACGAGCTCCGAAACCAAAGCCCATAGAATTAATGTAAAAAGAGACCCCCATAACTTCTGGGTCAATACAAGGTGTGCAGAAACGGAGTGGAAGAGATTTCCGTGCCAGAGAGCCCTGAAGAGCCGTCCCCGGGGTCCGTCGTGCCCCGGAAAGCGGACCCCACCCCAACGCTGCCCTGCCCGCGGCCCCAGAGAAGCTGACCCGAGCAGGCTTCAGGGACGGAAGTTCCGCAGCCGGGAAAGTCCCTCCGCCCACAGAAGCTACAGATCAGTGAGAAAGAAGGCTGGGCTAGAGGAGGGGAGCGGAGCGTCTCCGTGACTCGGGCCCCCTCGGGAGGAAGCAGCGGTGGCAGAGACGGGGGCAGGAAGCGGCGGAGGCAGAGGGGTGGGCGGCGGCTGAGGCGGCAGCAGCCCGGGACTCAGGAATCCCCCAGCAGCAGGCAGGATCTTCATTATGGAAGGTTTCTGCATGAACGGCCTGAGGGGGCTGAGCCTGGGAGACGGCCCTGCCCCCACCCCGCTCTATTACTGAAGGCCTCTGCATAAAGGCCCTGAGGGAACTGAGCCTGGGAGGCGGGCCCCCCACCCCGCCCCCGCCCGCTCCATTCCTGAAAGTCTCTGCATAAATCCCCTGAGGGAATTGAGCCTGGGAGGCGACCCTGCCTCCACCCCAGCGCCAGAACTAAAGCTTGCCGCAGAAAGCACATTTGAATCTCAGAGGCCAAGCACTAGCTGGGCGGATCCAGGCAGGGGGTGGAAAGGAATCTCAGAAGTCAAGTAACTGGCTGGGAAAATGCCTAGAAAAGGGAAGAAAAATAAGACTATAGAGAGTTTTTTCCAACAAATGCAAATGATCCCGACCTTCGGATCTGACGAAGATGAGGACGTATTCTTTCCATCAGGGAAAGATGTGGAGGGCAGGGCCTCAGTACCCCAGACACCCCAGGGGGGTGGCGGGTGGGCTCAGGCCTTGGAAGAGCTCAAAAAGGATTTTGAAAAGCAAGTTAGACAGCTGGAGGAAAAACTGGGAAGAGAAATGACAGAGATGCAAGAAAAGTATGAAAAACGGGTCAATACCTTGGTAAAGGAGACCCAAAAAAATGCTGAGGAAATTAACACCTTGAAAAATAGGCTCACTCAATTGGCAAAAGAGGTTCAAAAAGCCAATGAGGAGAAGAATGCTTTCAAAAGCAGAATGAGCCAAATGGAAAAAGAGGCTCAAAAGCTCACTGAATTTAACAGTTCTCTCAAAATTAGAATGGAACAGATGGAGTCTAATGACTTTACGAGAAACCAAGAAATCACCAAACAAAACCAAAAGAATGAAAAAATGGAAGAGAATGTGAAATATCTCATGGGAAAAACAACTGACCTGGAAAATAGATCCAGGAGAGACAATTTAAAAATTATGGGACTACCTGAAACTCATGATCAAAAAAAAAGCCTAGACATCATCTTCCATGGAATTATCAAGGAAAACTGCCCTGACATTCTAGAACCAGAGGGCAAAATAAGTATTGAAAGAATCCATCGATCACCACCTGAAAGAGATCCAAAAAGAGAAACTCCTAGGAACATTGTGGTCAAATTCCAGAACTCCCAGCTCAAGGAAAAAATCTTGCAAGCAGCTAGAAAGAAACAATTCCAGTACTGTGGAAATACAATCAGGATAACTCAAGATCTAGCAGCTTCTACATTAAGGGATCGAAGGACGTGGAACAGGATATTCCAGCAGTCAAAGGAACTAGGACTCAAACCAAGAATCACCTACCCAGCTAAACTGAGTATAATACTTCAAGGGAAAAATGGTCTTTCAATGAAACAGAGGACTTTCAATCATTCTTAATGAAAAGACCAGAGCTGAAAAGAAAATTTGACTTTCAAACCCAAGAATGAGAAGAAGCATGAAAAAGGAAACAGCAAAGAGAAGTCTTAAGGGACTTACCAGAAGTGAACTGTTTACATTCATACAGGGAAAGACAATATCTCTAACTCTTAAAACTTTTCAGTATCTGGGTAGTTGGTGGGACCACACATACACATGTACACGCATGCACACACATACACACATGCACACACATACAGAGATAGAGAGCACAGGTTGAACTGAATAGGATGGGACCATACCTTAAAAGAAATTAAGGTAAATGGTGAGAGAGAAATGTAGTGGGAGGAAAGAGTGGGAAATGGAAGGGGGTAACTATATGTCATTTAAGAGGCAGGTAGGAGGTTTTTTTAAGTGGAGGGAAAAAGAGGAGAGCTGAGAAAAAAAACAAAAAACAAAAAACAAAAAAAACAAGAAGTTTACCTCATCACATTTGACTAAACGAAGGAGTGAAATGCACACTCATTTTGGTATGAAAACCTATCTTACAGTATAAGAAAGTGGGGGAGAAGGAGATATTGCAAGGGGGGGTATGATGGAAGGGAGGGCAAAGGGAGGAGGGAGCAATTTGAAGTCAACACTTGGGGAGGGACAGGATCAAAAGACAGAAGAGAAACAATGAGGGGCAGGATAGGATGGAGGGTAATTCAGTTAGTTTTACATAACACGACTATCAGGGAAGTCATTTGCAAAAGTACACAGATATGGCCTATATTGAATTGCCTGCCTTCCCAAAGGGAATGGGTGGGGAGGGAGGGATGGGGAGAGTTTGGAACTAAAAGTTTTAGGCACAACTGTTTAGTTTTATGTTGCTACTAGAAAAGAAGACATACAGTTAAGGAGGAATAGAAAGCCATCTGGCCCTACAGGAGAAAAGAGAAGATGGAGACAAGAGAAGGGAGGGATGACAGAAGAGAGGGCAGATTGGAGATAGGGAAAATTAGATTGCTTGGGGTATTGGGGTGGGGGGAGGGGATAAAAGGGGAGAAAATTTGGAACCCCAAAATTTGTGAAAATGAATGTAAAAAGTTAAATAAATTTATAAAAAAAAAATATTTTGACAGTTAAAAAAAAAAAAAGAATCAACCCAATATGGTGAATCTTTAATAAACTGTGTTTACTTTTAGTGAAAGAAGTCTTGAGAAGGGAAGGGATGGGAAAGGACCATCTGATCTTTCAAGGCTGCTCTGGGGAGAAAATAAACTTGTTCAATTCATAAACTTCCTAATTAAATTAGATAGAATTTAAGATACTTGAGGACAGGGGTGGAGCCAAAATGATGGAGTAGAAGGATTCACCTGCTCTAGCTCTCCCTTCATAGCCCATAAAATGCCTGTAACAAATGACTCTAAACAAATTCTAGAGCAGCGAAAGTCACATAATGATAGAGCGAAAGAGATTTCCAGCCCAAGGAAGCCTGGAAGGCGTACAGGAAAGGTCTATCATACCAGGCCCGGAGCGGAGCACAGCCCACAGAGTACAGCCTAGCCTTGGTCTTGAACCACAGCAGGGACAGGACTGGAGCAGGCTTCAGGGCGTGGAATCATGGGCAGCAGCTGCGGTTCCCAGATTTCTTAACCCACAAACACCACAGACAGCTTCAAAGGTCAGTGAGAAAGCTCTTTCACCTGAGAAAAGGGTCCAGCCCTAGCTCTGGGCCCAGGGCAGTGGCAACCACTGTGGTATAGCCTCCATTTTTGGATCCCTTGGCCTAAAGACCCTGGGGGAATTGAGCTGCTAATCTGGGTCTCAGCCCTGAGTGGCAGCCCTGGGGTGAGGAGGAGCTTTGGCATGGTGGAGCTGGTGGAGGGTGTGGAGAGGATCCTGGGCAGAAAAGCTTGTGGTTGCTCCCACTGTAGAGTAGCACCTCTGTGCCATCTTACAGGAACTGGGAACTTATAGGTTCCCAGAGTATAACCTCCACTTGACAAAGGACTGAAAAGTCAAGTAACAGACTGGGAAAATGCCCCCCAAAAGGGAAAAAAATAAGACTATAGAAGGTTACTTTCTTGGCGAACAGGCATTTTCTTCCATTCTTTCAGATGAAGAGAACAATGCATACCATCAGAGGAAGACATAAAAGTGCATCCAAAACCTCTAAACAATATAAGCAATGGTCTCAGGCCATGGAAGAGCTCAAAATGAATTTTGAAAATCAAGTAAGAGAAATGGAAGAAAAACTGGGAAAAGAATGATGACATAAAATCACTAAAAGTGAGTCAACAGCTTGCTAAAGGAGACCCCAAAAAATGCTGAAGAAAAATAACACCTTTAAAAATAGACTAATTCAAATGGCAAAAGATGTCCAAAAAGCCTATGAGGAGATGAATGATTTAAAAAGCAGAATTAGCCAAATAGAAAAGGAGGCTCAAAAGCTCACTAAAGAAAATAGTTGTTTAAAAATTAGAATGGAGCAGTTGGAAGCTAATGACTTTATGAGACACCAAGAAATTATAAAACAAAACCAAAAGAATGAAAAAATAGAACACAATGTGAAATATCTCACTGGAAAAACGACTGACTTGGAAAAGCAATCCTGGACAGACAATTTTAAAATTATGGGACTCCCTGAAAGCCATGAAGAAAAAAAAAGCCTTGACATCATCTTTCAGGAAGTTATCAAAGAAAACTGCCCTGATATTCTAGAACCAGAGGGTAAAACAGAAATGGAAAGAATCCACTGACCATCTCCTGAATGAGACCTGAAAAGAAAAACTCCTAGGAATATTGTAGCCAAATTCCAGAATTCCAAGGTCAAGAAAAAAATATCGCAAGCAGCCAGAAAGAAACAATTCAAGTATTGTGGAAACACAATCAGGATAACACAAGAGCTCCTTCATTAAGGGATCAAAGGGCTTAGAATATGATATTTCAGAATTCAAAGGAACTAGGATTAAAACCAAGAATCTCCTACCTAGCAAAACTGAGTATAATACTTCAGGGGGGAAAATGGTCATTCAATGAAACAGAGGACTTTGAAACATTCTTGATGAAAAGACCAGAGCTGAAGAGAAAATGTGACTTTCAAACATAAGAATCAAGAGAAGCATGACAAGGCAAACAGGAAAGAGAAATCACAAGGGACTTACTAAAAAGTTGAACTGTTTACATTCCTACATGGAAAGATATTTGTAACTCTTGAAACTTTTCTCTGCATTGGGGGAGTTGGAGGAATTATATACATATATAGTCACAAGGCACAGGATAAGTTGAATGGAAAAAGATATCTAAAAAAATAAAATTAAGGGATGAGAGAGGAATATATTGGGAGGAGAAAGGGAGAAATGGAATGGAGAAAATTATCTCTCATAAAAGAGGCAAGAAAAAGCTTTTTCAATGGAGGGAAAAGGGAGGTGAAAGGGAAAAAGTAAAGTTTACTCTCATCACATTTGGCTTAAGGAGAGAATAACATGCACACTCAATTTGGTATGAAAATCTATCCTACACTACAGGAAAATAGAGGAGGTGATAAATGGGGTGGGGGGATGATAGAAGGGAAGGCAAATGGGAGAGAGTAATTAGAAGTAAACACTTTAGGGGAGGACAAGGTCTAAAGGAGGGAATAGAATAAATGGGGGCAGGATAGGATGGAGGGAAATACAGTCTTTCACATGATTATTATGGAAGTCTTTTGCATAACTACACATATATAGCCTATATTGAATTGCTTGCCATCTTAGTGGGAATGGATGGGCAGGGAGGAAAGAAATTGTAACTCAAAGTTTTAGAAAGAAATATTGAGAATTGTTTTTTCATGCAACTGGGAAATAAGTAATACAGGTAATTACATATAGAAATCTATCTTGCCCTAGAAGACAAGAGAGAAGATGGGGATAAGGGAAGGAAGGGGTGTGATAGAAGGGAGGGAAGATTGGGGGGAGGGGTAATAAGAATGCACAGTGTCTTGGGGTTGTGGGAGGGGAGACATGGGAAGAAAATTTGGAACTCAATTTTGTGGAAATGAACATTAAAAATTAAAAATACATAAACTTAAAAAAAACGCTTAAGTCAAATTCATTCAGTAGGACCCATCATGTTGGTATTTTGTGGGCCTGAGCACCCCAAACCTCATTATAGTTCCCTGACCCCAACAGTTTGGGGTACTGGGAACCCTGAAATGCAGGAGTATAAGGGGTCTGCCTCGATCAACCACTCAAGCCTTCTTTCAGTTAAGGGGAAGTTTATGGTATCATCAATTCTATTGGTGAGATTGTAAGTGAACCTGTGGAATTTAATGGGGGTAAAAGTATTACTTATATAAAAGAAAAGACAATGAGACGATCTGAATGAGATTAAAGAGAGATTCTGGCAGTTCTTTCCCTGAACGTGGATAGGATTTTCCATCATGAGTCCTTTGGAATTTTCTTGGATCGTTGTATATTGCTGAGAAGAGTCAAGGTCTCCAGGGTTGATCATCACATAATGTTGCTGATACTGTCTACAATATTTTCCTGGTTCCATTCTCTTCATTTTGCATCAGTTCATAACAAAAAGGCTACTCTTAAAGAAAAACTGATTGTTCAGTAGCAGAAGAGGAGGCAGCAGTCCCAAACAATAAGATAACTGTTGTGGGTGTTGGTATGGTCTGTGCTATTGGCATACTTGCAAAGAGTCTTACTGATGAGCTTGCCCTTGTTGATGTTTTGGAAGACAGATTCAAAGGAAAAATGATGGATCTGCAGCATGGGAGCTTACTTCTTCAAACTTCTAAAATTGTGGCTGATAAAGATTACTCTGTCACTGCTGGTTCCAAGATGGTTGTAGTCACTGTTGGAGTCCACCAGCACGAGGGAGAGAGTCACTTCAATCTAGTACAAAGGAATGTGAATGTCTTCAAATTTATTCCCCAGATTGTCAAGTATAGCCCAGACTGTATCATAATTGTGGTTTCCAACCCAGTGGATATCCTTACATATGTCACCTGGAAACTGAGTGGCCTACCAAAGCACCAGATGATTGGTAGTGGATGCAATCTGGATTCTGCCAGATTCTGCTATCTTATGTCTGAAAAATTTGGCATCCATCCAAGCAGTTGCCATGGATAAATCCTTGGGAGAACATGGGGACTCAAGTATGGCCATGTGGAGTGGAGTGAATGTGCCAGGCATTTCCCTCCAAGACCTGAATCCAGAAATCGGAACTGACAATGACAGGGAAAACTGGAAGAAGGTTCATAAGTTGGTGATTGAAAGTGCCTACGAAGTGATCACACTCAAAGGATACACTAACTATGCTACTGGATTAAGTGTTGCTGATCTGAGACCATGTTAGAAAATCTCTCCAGGATTCATCCTGTATCCATTGTGGTGAAGGGGATGTATGGCATCGAGAATGAAGTATTCCTTAGACTTCCATGTATTCTGAATGCCAGAGGACTGTCCAGCATTATCAACCAGAAGCTGAAAAAATGATGAGGTAACAACTCAAGAAGCATGCAGATACTTTGTGGGACATCCAAAAAAAACCTGAAAGGCCTGTAACATTCATAATAATATTCTGTAGAAATCCAATCAACATAAGAATCGCTGTGCCCATTTAGTAATTAGCCATCTTGGTGGATAGAATTTTTCTCTTGCACTCAACTCTAAGCACAGCATCAAAGTATATGATTAAAAGGCTTGCTATATGAACCTAACGGGGGCGGAGCAAAGATGGCGGAGTAGAAGGACGCAAGTTTACGAGCTCCGAAACCACAGCCCATAGAATTAATGTAAAAAGAGACCCCCATAACTTCTGGACCACTGAAAGGTGTACAGAAACAGAGTGGAAGAGATTTCCGTTCCAGAGAGCCCTGGAGAGCTGTCCCCAGGGTCCGTTGCGCCCCGGAAAGAGGACCCCACCCCAGCGCTGCCTTGGCTGCGGCCCCAGAGAAGCTGACCCGAGCAGGTTTCAGGGATGGAAGCTCCGGCAGCCGGGAAAGTCCCTCCGCCCACAGAAGCTACAGGTCAGTGAGAGAGACGCCTGGGCTGGAGGAGGGGAGTGGAGTATCTCCGTGACTCAGGCCCCCTCGGGAGGAAGCAGAGGCGGCAGAGGCGGGGGCAGCGGCAGAGGTGGGGGTGGCAGCAGAGGTGGGGGCGGCGGCGGAGGCAGGCACAGCAGCGGAGGCAGCGGGCGGAGGCAGCAGCGGCTGCGGCCCAGGACTCCCCCAGCAGCAGGCAGGATCTTCATTACTGAAAGTCTCTGCATAAACAACCTGACGGAGCTGAGCCTGGGAGATGGCCCTGCCCCACCCCGCTCCATTACTGAAGGCTTCTGCATAAAGCCCCTGAGGGAACTGAGCCTGGGAGGCGGGCCCCCCTACCCACTCCGTTCCTGAAGGTCTCTGCATAAAGCCCCTGAGGGAGCCGAGCCTGGGAGGCGGCCCTGCCCCCACCCCAGCACCAGAACTAAAGGTCACATTGATTAGCAGCCGGGTGGCGCAGAAAGCACATTTGAATCTCAGACCCCAAGCACTAGCTGGGCGGATCTAGGCGGGGGTGGACAGGAATCTCAGAAGTCAAGTAACTGGCTGGGAAAATGCCTAGAAAAGGGAAGAAAAATAAGACTATAGAGAGTTTTTTCCAACAAATGCAAATGATCCCTACTTTCGGATCTGACGAGGAGGACATATTCTTGCCATCAGGGAAAGACGTGGAGGGCGGAGCCTCAGTACCCCAGACATCCCAGGGGGATGTCGGGTGGGCTCAGGCCTTGGAAGAGGTCAAAACGGATTTTGAAAAGCAAGTTAGACAGGTGGAGGAAAAACTGGGAAGAGAAATGACAGAGATGCAAGAAAAGCATGAAAAACGGGTCAATACCTTAGTAAAGGAGACCCAAAAAAATGCTGAAGAAAATAACACCTTGAAGAATAGGCTCACTCAATTGGCAAAAGAGGTTCAAAAAGCCAATGAGGAGAAGAATGCTTTCAAAAGCAGAATTAGCCAAATCGAAAGAGGTTCAAAAGCTCACTGAATTTAATAGTTCTCTCAAAATTAGAATGGAATAGATGGAGTCTAATGACTTTACGAGAAACCAAGAAATCACCAAACAAAACCAAAAGAATGAAAAAATGGAAGAGAATGTGAAATATCTCATGGGAAAAACAACTGACCTGGAAAATAGATTCAGGAGAGCTATATGAACCTAAGAACCAAGAAATATACTACTGAAGTGTGCTTTCTTCTCCACCCGCCCCTCCCAAATACAACATGGATGAATTTTGTTACTTCTTTTAAGTTCTATAAAATGTTTTGGCAGTTTATGCCATGTTTATGGCACTGAATAAGCAAACAAAGAATTGTTTTTATTGTGGTAGCTTGGTCTAGTCATGAGCAACTGATATTTTCCCAATTATTTAGATCTGACTTTATTTGTGTAGAGTTTTGCATTTGTGTTCATATAATTCCTGGGTTTGTCTTGACAAGTAGACTGCCAAATATTTTTATTGTCTACAGTTATTTCAAATGGAATTTCTCCATCTCTTACGGCTGAACTTTACTGGTAATATATAGAAATGCTTATGACTTATGTGGATTTATTTTGTATCCTGCAACTTTATTTAAGTTGTTAATTGTTCCAAGTCAGTTTTCAGTTGATTCTCTAAGAATGTCATCATATCATCTGCAAAGAGTGATAGTTTTGTTTCCTTGCTGCCTATTCTAATTCCTTCCTTCAATTTCTTTTCCTTCTCTTACTGCTAAAGCTAACATTCCCAGTACAATATTGAGTAGCGGTGGCCACAATGAGCACCCTTTTTTCACCCCTTATCTTGTTGGGAATACTTGTGGCTTATGCCCTTTACATATAATGATTGCTGATGGTTTCAGATAGACACTGGTTTTCACTGTAAGAAAAACTCCATTTATTACTATGTTCTCTAGAGTTTTAATGAGTGCTGAATTTTGTCAAAAAGCCTTTTCTGAATCTATTGTGCTAATCATATGATTTTTGCTAGTTTTGTCATTGATATGGCTAATTATGCTGATAGTTTTGCTAATATTGAACCAATCCTGTATTCCTGATATAAATCTCACCTGGTCAGAGTGTATATCCTGGCAATAAATTGCTCTAATCTCTTTATTAATATTTAAAATTTTTGCATTGATATTCATTAGGGAAATTGGTCTGTAATTTTGTTTTGGCTCTTGCCAGTTTAGGTATCAGCACCATATTTGTGTCATAAAAAAAATTTGGTAGGACTCTTTCTATGCCTTTTTTCCCAAATAGTTTGCATAGTACTGGAGTTGTGTTCTTTAAATGTTTGGGAGAATTAACTTGTAAATCTATCTGGCCTTAGGCATTTTATTCTTAGGGAGTTCACTGAAGGCTTATTTGATTTTTCTAAAATGGAGTTATTTATTTTATTTCCTATTCTGTTAATCTGGACAATTTATGATTTATTTTTTGTAAATATCCATTTTATTTAGATGATCAGATTTATATCCAGAGTTGGGTAAAATAGCTACTAATTATTGCTTTAATTTCCTCTTCATTGGTGGCATATTCACCAGTGTTAATTTAGCTTTCTTTTTTGTAATCAAATTACCCAAAGGTTTATCTATTTTATTGATTTTTTTCCTAAAACCATCTCTTAATTTATTGGTGTAGGGTGTGTTCAGGGAAGACTAGTACTTCTGGTGTGAAGGATAGCAAGAGCTTCTCAGAGCTGCTTTCCACTTTGGTGTTCACTTGTTCCACCTAACTCTCTACAGTGGCTCTGCAAAGTTGTAGTATGTGCAGCAGCCATACCCTGGTAAATCATTTGGGCAGATGGGCTAAATCAGGTTGAGGATAACCAAGGGGTCCCAAACCCATGGGTTAATTAGAGAGGTGTCTACCCCAGACGTCTGAAGATTTCCCCTGTGGAATGAGTGGATGAGAACAATTTGTTCCAATGGCCATGAAGGCAGCTGAAGCAGATGCTATGGCCCACTTAGGGCTTCGTTAACCATCAAAGACACCAAGATCATTCACTGCATCTCGACCAGTCCTCTTGATCTGTCCTGCCACTGGACTATGAGGACTCTGGAAGAGAGAGTGAGGCCAATGACTTTATGTAACTCTGCCTCACTTAAATCCAATTTACCCTTAATTCAAAAGACATCTGCCATGTCATTTTACCATTTTTTACCAATCTCAAAGTCCTGTGTCAACAAGTGATGAAACAGGAGGTGTGGATGCAGTGGTCACAATCCTGCACACAGGTGGCCAAGACCATAGGGTCTTCTTCTCACTGTAAGTAGCAGTGAGATTTGGCAGCCCCCTGGGTGGTAGATCCCTATTAAGGCTCGTATTGCTCACCTCCTGGTATGAGGAATGGTTTTAAAAAGTGTCCTAAAGCCAATATAACCAAGATCAGGAAAGAAGCAGAAAAATGGGAATTTTATAACTAGT
Organism: Bettongia penicillata ogilbyi; assembly: GCA_023548195.1. Taxonomy (NCBI): domain Eukaryota; kingdom Metazoa; phylum Chordata; class Mammalia; order Diprotodontia; family Potoroidae; genus Bettongia; species Bettongia penicillata. The sequence goes on from JAJHZJ010000232.1 coordinate 3,231,498, forward strand.
GCCTCTCATAAAGTCCTCATTTTTTAAAAACTGAATTATTTTCTTTTCAGTGTTTGACAATCACTTCCATATATCTTAGATTTTTTTTACTCCCTCCCTTTCATTCCCCTCTTCCTCTCCACTCCCTTCCTGAGATGGTGTACAATCTTATATAGGTTCTACACATACATTGCTATTAAATGCATGTTGTATAGAAGAATTAAAATGAACGGGAGAAACCATAAAACAAAACAAAATACAAAATAAAATGGTCTGTTTCTGTCTGTGATCCAATTTCCTCATAGCACAATAGTATTCCATTACATTCATATACCACAACTTGTTCAGCCATTTCCCAGTTGATGGGCATCCCCTTGACTCTCATTTCTAAAATATATACAGAACTGTGTCAAATTTAGAATGTAAGTCTTCTACTATTGATAAATGATCAAAGAGTATGAACAGGCAGTTTTTAGATGAAAAAATTAAAAGTTATCTATCTATAGTCATTTGAAAAAAAGTTTCTAAATCACTACTAATTAGAGAAATGCAAATCAAAACAACTCTGAGGTACCACATCACATCTATCATATTGGCTAACATGACAAAACAATAAAATGATAAATGCTGGAGAAGATGAGGGAAAAATGGAACAGTAATACCTTGCTGGTGGAGTTGTGAACTGATCCAACCACTGTGGAGAACAATTTGGATCCACAGGGGAAAGGCTATAAAAATATGCATACCTTTTGATCCAGCAATACCAATTCTAGGGCTGTATCCCAAATAGATCATAGAAATGGGGGGAAAAACCCCACAGGTACAAAAATATTAAAAGCAGCTCTTTTGATGATGGCCATGAATTGCAAGTTGAATGGATGGCCATCAATTGGGGAATGCCTAAACAAGTTGTGGTTTATGGATATAATGGAATACTACTGTGCTATGAGCAATGTTGAGCTCCTGGACTTCAGAAAAACTTGGAAAGACTTAGATGAACTGATGCTGAGTGAAGCGAGCAGGAATAAAGGAACATTGTACACAGTATCAGCCACCTTGTGTGATGACTAACTTTCATGGACTTGGCTCTTTTTAGCAATGCAAGGATCTAAGGCCATTCCAAATGACTTACGATGGAAAATGCTATCCACATTGAGAGAATGAGCTATGGAATCTGAATGCAGAACGAACCATACTATTGTCTCTTTCTGTTGGTTTTTTCTTTCTCATGGTTCCTCCTATTGGTTCTAATTACTCTTTACAACATTACTATTATGGAAACATGTTTAATAGGAATATGTCAGATTGCATAATTGGAGAGGGGGGAAATAAAAGAGGGGGAGAAATTTTTGAGAATGAATGTTGAAAACGAAAATAATTTTTTTTAAAAAAGAAGAAAAAATAAAGAAAATTTGTCCTAAAAATTGTTAGCTTCCCCAACCCTAGCCTGATTACTGGGGCAAGCAGGGAATTCCATTCTGTGGTCAAAATACGTGCAAAAAAAATGCATACAACCATCTCTACAAGGATGATTCCACTCACCATCAGTCCATGGAATGTGTGCACCCTTATAGAAACAAAATATCCAGTAGACCTGAAAGACAAACAGCTCTTGGTGCAAGAGAACTCAGTAGGTGTTGCATCCAAATAGCAGCCCTGAGTGAAGCAAGACTGGTAAATGAAGGCCACCATACTGAAGTCAGCGCTGGATACACATTTTTCTGGAGTGGTTACAGTGAAGGGGAGCGTCATGAAGATGATGCAATCAAAACTAATCTAGTCACAAACTTGTATGCCTGCCAAAAGGACAGGCTCATAACAATGAGACTGCCACTTGCAGGAAAATGTCACGCCACCATCATCGTTGCCAATGCTCTCACCATGACAAACCCTGATGAGGTGAAAAAAAAATTTTATGAAGACCTGGTGACCCCTGTCATCAATGTGTCAAAAGAGGACAAGCTTATCATTCTGGGTGACTTTAATGCTAAAGTAGGCTCAGGATACCAGACCTAACAAGGAGTCCTAAGAAGGAATGGAGCTGGAAACAGCAACAATGGTCACTTACTAATGGAAACTTGTGCACCTCATGACCTTCTCATTACCAACATAATGGTCTCTGTTTAACCTAAACTCAATAAAACTTCGTGGATGCACCATCACAGTAAGCATTTATATTTAATATATTTAATATATGTGATGGTAAGGGGAAGTGACAGACAGAGTGTGAGAGTATCAAAGGCAATAGGTAGTACAGAATGCTGGACAAATCAGACTTATCTGCTCCAAAGTAGATAATCTCATTCAACAAAAGCATCAGCCCCAAGGTAAAATGACTACCAGTAAAATTAATGTCAACAGATTAGAGCTCTTCTCTGAGCAGGAACAATTTGTTGATAACTTGGAGGGGAAATGGAGCTAACACACAGATGGCATCAGTGGAGCAGAAAAGGAGTGGGCAGTTTTCAGAGATTTGATGTATGGTACTTCTTTGAATCATCTGGGTCACAACACTCATAAATACTAAGACTGTTTTGATGAAAATGATGGGGAAATGCAGAAGTTGCTAAATGAAAAAATAGAATTACACAGGGTTTGCCAGCAGGATAGTTCAAATCCATCTCTAAGGAGGTAGCATTTAAGTCCAACAAAAGTAAAGCACAAGTGAGGCTTATAGAGATGTAGGATTCTTGGTTCAGTAAGAAGGCAGATGAAATTCAGTTTTAAGCTGATAGTAGCAATCCAAAGCACTTTTGTGATTCTCTGAAGGCTGTATATGGGCCAAAGACCTATGGTGCATCTCAACTATTCAGTGCTGATGAAGCCATATTGATTAGTAATAAGGACATGATCCTAGAGAGATGGGCTGAACAATTCCATAGTGTTCTCAACAGACTATCATCAATCAATGCTGAGACACTGCCCTTTTACCTCAGGTTTAAGTCAATTCCACACTAGCTGAAGTTCAACTGAAGAATATGTTTTGAATGCCATTAGGCTTCATTCATATGGCAAAGCACCTTGCGCTGATTCTACTACAGCTGAGATTTACAAGAAAGGTAGTCCACTGCTCATATGAAGGCTGTCTGAAATTTTCCAGGTCATATGACAAAAGGAGGTTATCCCCCATGAATTCATGGACGCCTCCATTGTCCATCTCTGTAGAGGTAAAGAAAATAGATTGTCCTGTGATCATCACAGGAGGGTTCTTTCTGTTAGACATTGTAGACAAGGTTCTTGCCAGAGTCCTCTTAACAAGCTAATCCTTCATCAGAAACATGGTCACCTACCAGAGAGCCAGTGCAGCTTCAGAAAGGTCTGAGAAATGGTTGATATGGTGTTTGTTGCCCAACAACTCTAGGAGAAATGCCAAGAGCAGAACAGAGGTCTGTACACAATGTTTGTACAACTGACCAAAGCCTGTGATATTCTCAGTAGTGAGGGCTTATGGAAAATTATGTCAAAATTTGGATGCCCAGAGAAATTCATCAGCATTGTATGTCAGTTTTGTGGCAGCATGACTTCCTGGCTTCTGGATAATGGATATTGCTGTCAAACATTCCCAGTTACATATGGAGTGAAACAAAGCTGTATGTTTACTCCCATGGTTTTTGGCATCATGTTTCCCCGATGTTGTCAAATGTCTTCCTGGAGGATGAACACTGCATCAAGGTATGCTACTGCATGATGGTAAGTTCTTTAACTTGAAAGGTTACAAGCAAAGACCAAAGGAGAGGGAGTGTTGGTACATGATTTTGTATTTGAAGATGATTGTGCACTCAATGCAGCCTCTAAAGCTGAGATGCTATTGCATGGATCAATTCTTTGCTACTTGTGCTTATTTTGGCCTAACAATTAACACCAAGAAAACACAGGTGCTCCATCAGCCACCACCTATAATGGCAACGCAGTAACCCACAGCAGCCACCATAGATATACATGTGTATTTCCTGGGTAATTTGACAAAATATAAACTCTCCTCCTCAAAGACAAAACCAAAACATTTATTCAGATACCTGAAAGTCAATTCCACTATAACAACAAAGTTTGTACACATTACCAATAAAGGGACCACAGCCATTCCCAAGTCTTTCCTCCATCAGGCCTATCCACAAACAAGCTCCTTTAGGCAAAAATCACTCTGTCTCTCACTCACACTTGCTGCTCTGCTCTGCCTCCTCTCTCTCCGAGTTTCATCTCACTCTCAGTTGTATCCTTCCTGGTCCACTTGCTGGGCAAGCTCCTCCTATCATGGGCTTCATGTGACTCAGATTGTGGGCTGAGTCAAAGCTCAAAGCAGGTCACATGGGCCTACTAAGGGTCAAGGAAGATCTTCAAATTCCCTTACCATTACAAAACCACAACTTCCATAAGTAGAACCATTGGTTACAGCAAATTTTGAATGCTGTGGATAAGTTCACTTACTTGGGTAGTGTACTTTCCATTGACCTACACATTGATAATGAGGTTGATGCATACATTGCCAGAGCTAGCTCAGTATCTGGGAAGCTCTGAAAGAAAGTATGACAGAGATAAGGTACTAGACTGACTAACAAATTCAAGGTCTACAGAGCCCTTGTGCTGGTTTCATTGTTGTATGCCTATGAAACCTGTGTAGTCTACCAGTGCCATGCCAGGAAACCAAATTGCTTCTATCTGAACTGTCTTAGGAAGATTCTGAAGATTATTTGGCAGGATAAGATATCAACCACTGAGGCCCTTTCTTGAACTAAACTGCCAAGTATTTAAACTTTGCTTCAGAGAGCACAACTCCGATGGACTGGTGATGGCGTTTGAATGCAAAATGTATGCTTGCCAAAAAACTATTTTATGGAGAACTCACAAAGGGCTGTTCACATGATGGTCAAAAGGAATGATACAAAGACACTTTCAAGGCCTGTCTGAAGAAATTCGCTATTGTATGACATGGGACACTGGCACAGGATAGTTCAGCATGATGTGCTAACATCAGAAAAGGTGCGGTGCTCTATGAGCAAAGCAAAATTAAAACAGTTAAAAGAAAATGCAGGATGTGCAGAGTTAGAGAATCCCGCCCAAATGTTCACACAGACTGTTTGTGCCCCACCTGTAGTAGAGCATTCTGAGCTCACTACTGGTTGGATCTGCCACAGTCAGAGACATTGAAACTAGGATAAAAGTATTTTGGTTCTCTTTGAGAAAGAAAGACAACAACCAATCAAGCAAGACAACACACAGACACACTATAAAGGAATATAATAACACAAATATACAAAATACAAGTACACAATTACAAATATTTCACACTTTGCTAGCAATTCACTTGAGTTTTAGAAGTAAAAATCTGTAAATGAGCACGCAATAAAAAAAGGTAATTTCAACTGGTTTAACCCCACACAAAAGCAAATGTACAAGCAACTCGCGCAAAAAATTTTTTTTCCTATGCGCAGAAATAAAACACCACTCAATCAGCATTTATGAGAAGAGAAAAACTGCTGGTCATAGCTAGCCATGCATTATGAGTGGAACAGACACATGCAAATCAAATGTGCGTGCAAAAAACAAACAAAGCTGAGAAGGCTCAGAGTCAAACAAAGAAGGCCCAGAGACTGAAGTGCCAGCAATCAAGTAGTTTAATTAATCAGTATCATTGAGGACTGTTCTCTTAGCTGAAGTAAAAGCACAGGTGTCACAATGGGGGAAGGAGGAGAGCAGGTGGATTACAAATAATTGTTTCCTGGTTTCCCATGACAAATCCCTAAGTCTCACAATACAACAATTCCAGAATCAAGTCTTTGGGGGTTGTAACAACCTCCCCTAAAGTACAGAACCAGAGTTCTGTGAAGGCAATAGCTTCTACAATCTTTGATTCCCTTTGCTTAAGGTTGAGCGATTGTGAGCATTATCAGAGGTTTGGTTAATCAGTTCAAGATGCATTGTGAGCTCTGTATCAAAGCAGAGGCTCAGTTCTTAATATAAATTTATTTAGCTTTTTACATTGATTGTCACAAAATTTGGGGTTCCAAATTTTCTCCCCTCTTATCCCCTACCCCACCCCAATATACCGAGCATTCTAATTTCCCCTATCACTAATCTGCCCTCTCTTCTTATCATCCCTCCCTTCTCTTGTCCCCATCTTCTCTTTTGTCCTGTAGGGCCAGATGACTTTCTATTCCCCATTGACTGTATTTCTTATTTCCTAGTAGCAAGAACAATACTCATCAGTTGTTCCTAAAACTTTGAGTTCCAAATTCTCCCCATCCCTCCCTACCCACCCATTAAATAGTCATGTTGTGTAAGATTAACTGTATTTCCCTCCATCCTATCCTGCCCACCATTGTTTCTATTCTGTCTCTTAATCCTGTCCCTCCCCAAGTGTTGACGTCAAATTGCTCCCTACTCTCTTTGCCCTCCCTTCCATCATCCCCCCCCACCCTGCTTATCTCCTTCGCCCCCACTTTCCTGTATTGTAAGATAGGTTTTCATACCAAAATGAGTGTGCATTTTATTCCTTCCTTTAGTCGAATGTGATGAGGGTAAACTTCATGTTTTTTTTCTCAGCTCTCCTCTTTTTCCCTCCACTAAAAAGTCTCCTGCTTGCCTCTTGAAAGAGATATAACTTACCCCATTACATTTCACCCTCGTTCCTCCTACTACATTTCTCTCTCACCATTTACCTTAATTTCTTTTAAGGTATGGTCCCATCCTGACAGGATCAAAAGACAGAATAGAAACAATGAGGGGCAGGATAGGATGGAGGGTAATTCAGTTAGTCTTACACAACACGACTATTATTGAAGTCATTTGCAAAACTACACAGATAGAGCCTATATTGAATTGCCTGCCTTCCCAAAGGGAATGGGTGGGGAGGGAGGGATGGGGAGAATTTGGAACTCAAAGTTTTAGAAACAACTGTCGAGTATTGTTGTTGCTACTAGGAAATAAGAAATACAGTTAATGAGGAATAGAAAGTCATCTGGCCCTACAGGACAAAAGAGAAGATGGGGACAAGAGAAGGGAGGGATGACAGAAGAGAGGGCAGATGGGAGATAGGGAAAATTAGATTGCTCGGTGTATTGGGGTGGCGGGAGGGGATAAAAGGGGAGAAAAAATTGGAACCCAAAATTATGTGAAAATGAATGTAAAAAGTCAAATAAATAAATAAATAGAAAAAAAATTTGAAAAAAAGAAAAAAAAAGATATGGTCCCATCCTATTCAATTCACTCTGTGCTCTCTGTCTCTGTATGTGCATGCATGTGCGTATATGTGTGTGCGTGCACATGTGTACATGTGTATGTGTGCGTGTGTGTGGTGCCACCAACTACCCAGATACTGAAACGTTTTAAGAGTTACAAATATTGTGCAGCCAAGATGACAGAGTAGAAAGACTCATGTATGCTAGCTCTGAAAGCACAGCCCATATATTTCCTGCAAGAAGAACTCCCCAGAAATTCTGAAGCACTGCAAGGCGTGGAGAAACACAGTGGAAAAGATTTCTATTCCAGAGAGCCCTGGAGAGCCATCCCCAGGGTCTGTCGCACCCCAGAAAATGGAGACCACCCCTGAGCTGCCCTGGCCACGGCCCCAGAGGAGCAGATCCGAGCAGGCTTCAGGGACGGAATCTCCGGCGGCCAGGAGGGTCCCTCCACACATAGACGCTACAGGTCAGTGAGAGAGACGTCTGAGCTGGCCGAGAGGGGAGGCGGGTGTCTCCGTGATTCAGGTCCCATCGGGAGGAAGCAGCGGAGGGAGCGGCAGAGGTGGCAGCGGTGGCGGCCCCCGGGACTCCCCGAGCAGCAGGCAGATGTTCAGGGCCATTACTGAAGGTCTCTGCATAAACCCCCTGAGGGAACTGAGCCTGGGAGGCAGCCCTGCCCCGACCTGAGCACCAGAACTTAAGCTCACATTGAATAGCAGCCACGCCCGCTGCGGAAAGCTCTGAGGCTGGGGAGCAGCATTTGAATCTCAGACCCCAAGCACTAGCTGGGCAGATCTAGGCGGGGGTGCAGAGGAATCTCAGAAGTCAAGTAACTGGCTGGGAAAATGCCCAGAAAAAGGAAGCAAAATAAGACCATAGAGAGCTACTTTGATGGGGTGCAGATGTTCCCGCCTTTCAATTCTGATGACAAGGAAATATTCTTAACATCAGGGAAAGACGTGGAGGTTGGGGCCCCTGTATCCCAGACATCCGAGGTGGATGTCGGGTGGGCTCAAGCCATGGAAGAGCTCAAAAAGGATTTTGAAAATCAAGTTAGACAGGTGGAGGAAAAACTGGGAAGAGAAATGAGAGAGATGCAAGAAAAGCATGAAAAACGGGTCAATACCTTGGTAAAAGAGACACCAAAAAATGCTGAAGACAATAACACCTTGAAAAATAGGCTCACTCAATTGGCAAGAGGTTCAAAAAGCCAATGAGGACAAGAATGCTTTCAAAAGCAGAATTAGCCAAATGGAAAAAGAGGTTCAAAAGCTCATTGAAGGTAATAGTTCTCTCAAAATTAGAATGGAACAGATGGAGTCTAATGACTTTCTGAGAAACCAAGGAATCACAAAACAAAAGCAAAAGAATGAAAAAATGGAAGAGAATGTGAAATATCTCATGGGAAAAACAACTGACCTCGAAAATAGATCCAGGAAAGACAATTTAAAAACCATAGGACTACCTGAAAGCCATGATTAAAAAAAGAACCTAGACATCATCTTCCATGAAATTATCAAGGAAAACTGCCCTGAGTTTCTAGAACCAGAGGGCAAAATAAGTATTGAAAGAATCCATCGATCACCGCCTGAAAGAGATCCAAAAAGAGAAACTCCTAGGAACATTTTGGCCAAATTTCAGAATTCCCAGGTCAAGGAGAAAATATTGCAAGCAGCTAAAAAGAAACAATTCCAGTATTGTGGAAATACAATCAGGATAACACGAGATCTAGCAGCTTCTACATTAAGGGATCGAAGGGCGTGGAATAGGATATTCCAGAAGTCAAAGGAACTAGGACTCAAACCAAGAATCACCTACCCAGCAAAACTGAGTATAATACTTCAGGGGGAAAAATGGTCTTTCAATGAAACAGAGGACTTTCAAGCATTCTTGATGAAAAGACCAGAGCTGAAAAGAAAATTTGACTTTCAAACACAAGAATGAGAAGAAGCATGAAAAAGTAAACAGCAAAGAGAAGTCATAAGGAACTTACCAAAGGTGAACTGTTTACATTCCTACATGGAAAGACAAAATTTGTAACTCTTAAAAGTTTTCAATATCTGGGTAGTTGGTGGGACCACACACAGATGTACATGCACACACACGCACACACACACGTACACGCATGCATGCACACTCACATACACACATGCAGGCACATACAGAGACAGAGAGCACAGAGTGAACTGAATAGGATGGGACCATATCTTAAACGAAATTAAGGTAAATGGTGAAAGAGAAATGCAGTGGGAGGAAAGAGGGTGAAATGGAATGGGTTAAATTATATCTCATTCAAGAGGCAAGCAGGAGACTTTTTAGTGGAGGGAAAAAGAGGAGAGCTGAGAAAAAAACAAGAAGTTTACCCTCATCACATTCGACTAAAGGAAGGAGTAAAAAGCACACTCATTTTGGTATGAAAATCTATCTTACAATACAGGAAAGTGGGGGAGAAGGAGATAAGCAGGGTGGGGGAGGGATGATGGAAGGGAGGGCAATGGGAGGAGGGAGCAATTTGAAGTCAACACTTGGGGAGGGACAGGATCAAAAGACAGAATAGAAACAATAGGGGGTAGGATAGGATGGAGGGAAATACAGTTAGTCTTACACAACATGAAAACTACACAGATATGGCCTATATTGAATTGCCTGCCTTCCCAAAGGGAATGGGTGGGGAGGGAGGGATGGGGAGAATTTGGAACTCAAAGTTTTAGGAACAACTGTTTAGTATTGTTCTTGCTACTAGGAAATAAGAAATACAGTCAATGGGGAATAGAAAGTCATCTGGCCCTAAAGGACAAAAGAGAAGATGGGGACAAGAGAAGGGAGGGATGATAAGAAGAGAGGGCAGATTGGTGATATGGAAAATTAGATTGCTTGGTGTACTGGGATGGGGGGAAGGGAGAAAAGGGGAGAAAATTTGGAACCCAAAATTTTGTGAAAATGAATGTAAAACGTTAAATAAATAAATTTTTCTTAAAAAAAAGTTACAAATATTGTCTTTCCATGTAGGAATGTAAAGAGTTCACCTTTGGGAAGTCCCTTATGACTTCTCTTTGCTGTTTACTTTTTCATGCTTCTTCTCATACTTGTGTTTGAAAGTCAAATTTTCTTTTCAGCTCTGGTCTTTTCATCAAGAATGCTTGAAAGTCCTCTGTTTCATTGAAAGACCATATTTTCCCCTGAAATATTATACTCAGTTTTGCTGGGTAGGTGATTCTTGGTTTGAGTCCTAGTTCCTTTGACTTCTGGAATATCCTATTCCACACCCTTCAATCCCTTAAGGTAGAAGCTGCTAGATCTTGAGTTATCCTGACTGTATTTCCACAATACTGGAATTGTTTCTTTCTAGCTGCTTGCAATATTTTCTCCTTGACCTGGGAATTCTGGAATTTGGCCAAAATGTTCCTAGGAGTTTCTCTTTTTGGATCTCTTTCAGGTGGTGATCGATGGACTCCTTCAATACTTATTTTGTCCTCTGGTTCTAGAATCTCAGGGCAGTTTTCCTTCATAATTTCATGAAAGATGATGTCTAGGTTCTTTTTTTGATCATGGCTTTCAGGTAGTCCCATAATTTTTAAATTGCCTCTCCTGGATCTGTTTTCTAGGTCAGTTGTTTTTCCAATGAGATATTTCACATTCTCTTCCATTTTTTCATTCTTTTGGTTTTGTTTTGTGACTTCTTGGTTTCTCAGAAAGTCATTAGACTCCATCTGTTCCATTCTAATTTTGAGAGAACTCTTCTCTTCAGTGAGCTTTTGAACCTCTTTTTCCATTTGGCTAATTCTGCTTTTGAAAGCATTCTTCTTCTCATTGGCTTTCTGAACCTCTTTTGCCAATTGAGTGAGCCTATTTTTCACAGTATTATTTTCTTCAGCATTTTTTTGGGTCTCCTTTAGCAGGGTATTGGCTTGTTTTTCATGCTTTTCTTGAATCTCTCTCATTTCTCTTCCCAGTTTTTCCTCCACCTGTCTAACTTGATTTTCAAAATCCTTTTTGAGCTCTTCCATGGCCTGAGCCCACTGGATATCTATTTCAGATGTTTGGGGTACAGAGGCCTTGACTTCTATGTCTTTCCCTGATGGTAAGCATTGTTCTTCCTCATCAGAAAGGAAAGGTGGGAACATCTGTTCCTCAAGAAAGTACCCTTTTATGGTCTTATTTTTCTTCCCTTTTCTGGGCATTTTCCCAGTCAATTACTTGATTTCTGAGATTCCTCTCCAGCCCTGCCTAGATCTGGCCAGCTAGTGCTTGGGGTCTGAGATTCAAATGCTGCTCCCCAGCCTCAGGCCTTTCCGCAGCAGGCGTGGCTGCTATTCAATGTGAACTTAAGTTCTGGTGCTCAGGTGGGGGCAGGGCCGCCTCCCAGGCTCAGTTCCCTCAGGGGGTTTATGTGGAGACCTTCAGTAATGGATCTGAGGTCCTGACTGCTCTGGGAGTTCTGGGCTGCCACTGTCTCTGCCTCCCGAGGGGGCCCGAGTCACGGAGACACCCCGCTCCCCTCTCGGCCAGCCCAGAAGTCTCTCTCACTGACCTGTAGCGCCTGTGCATGGAGGGACCTTTGCGGCCACCAGAGATTCCATCCCTGAAGCCTGCTCGGATCTGCTCCTCTGGGGCCGCATGGCCAGGTCAGAGCTGGGTTCCACTCCACCTCTGGTGCACAACGGACCTTTGAGGTTGCTTTTTCAGGACTCTCTGGAACGGAAATCTCCTCCCCTCCATTGTTGCATGGGTTCCACTGCTCCAGAATTTGTGGGAAGTTCTTTTTATAGGAAATTTATGAGCTGTGGGTTTCCGAGCTAGCATACGTCTTTCTACTCCGCCATCTTGGCTCCCCCCCTCCCAGAGGCTCAGTTCTTGGGAAAACAAAATTATTAGTACAGTGAACACGTATATTAATATGAAAATTATAATCTCCTTAGAAAGCGTGTTGTATTCTGTCAGCATGGTGAAGCCCATCCCTTGAAATGCAGAGGAGTCCAAGCTGCACTGAAACCAGAAAAGTTTTATTAGTAAGAAAATCAGACACTAGTGCTGTATAAAAACCCAAGAGTCCAGGAGGGGCAGGGGAGATTTATGCCTAAAAACCATAAAGGGGAAGTTCAGAGAAGGGTTGGGGAAAAGGATAGACAACCTTTCCCAGGATCAGGTGGACACAGAAGTAGGATGCTTAACAGAAACAGATGATTGCAAGGCTGGTTCAGCCTAGTTTGGGGAGGGAGGTGTGTACCACAGCAAGGTGAGCCAGTGAACATCAGGAAAGGCATCTGGGAGTGAGCAAGACTGTGGCTCACAGCAGGTTCCTTTCATCATACACACTTACCCTGGGTCTAGTGCATGTGGCTGGTGAGGTAACTCATGGAAAATGGACATATTAATCTCAGGGGAACTTCATAGCAGGAAAGTTTAAAATTGATTTCAGCCTGCTTGGGTGGCTTCCTCTTTGTCCAGGTGTGGGAAAAGTGGGGGGACGGAGGGCTGAAAGTCCGAAGGTCACTTTACCCAGTCTGAGTGAGCTAGGTGTCCTGTGTTCACTGCTGCCACCCCTGCCCCAATAATGCAGACATGTTTCTAAGCAGACACTCCTTCCTTTGGGCTTGGGGATCTGATGCCTCATCCACACCAATGCTAGAATAAATCAGATTTAGGACTCCCCAGAGAGATGTTATTTTTCTGTGCCTGAGAGGTAACAAAGATCTGTAGCCTGCTCCCCTCGCTATTTACCCAGGCCCACTTCTGCTGTAAAAAATAATAATGAAATTAGAATCATTCACCTTTACAGGTTTCTCAATCTCCTTTCAACAAAACACCATCACTTCACTCCTGGATAACTACAAAAACTGCTGAGGAAGAGGCTCTGCCTTCCTCAAGTCTCTCTCCATTCCAGTCCATCCTCAAGCCATTTTCCTAAAGTATAGCTCTGACCACATCTTCCCCCTCTCCCACTCAATAACTTGGCTCTCTCCCACCTGTCCAGTTTTCTTACACCTTTCTACCTCTTCCTCCAAGGATACTGGTCTGCTGGAGGTTTCATTTACAAAACCTTCCAGCTGTTAGCTTCCAGCATTCTCTCTGACTGTCCCCAATGGCTGGAATACTCACTACCTTCTGCTTTGACCGCTGATCTGCCTGGCTTTCTTTAAGTCCCTGCTAAAATCCTGCCTTTGGCAGCCAGTCTTCTCAAAGCCCTTTTTATCCCAATGTCTTCACTGATCATTATGCCCCATCTATCCTGTCTGCAGCTCACTTTCTACAGATTTATAGGTTGTCTCCCCTTCCATTAGAAGCTCCCTCAGGGCAGGGACTGTTGTTTGCCACTTTTTGCATCTCCAGGGCTTAGCACAATGCCTGGCATATGGGGGTTGCTCTGATGTTCAGTCCTATCTGACACTTCCAAGCAACATTCGCCAGAGGCTTCATCGGCATCTTGTTTGATAACCTTGCTGATGTCCTCTGGGATATGGAAATATTTGATTGACTAGGGCCACCCCTTCCACTGGTTAGAGGTTCAGGAGCTACATTCATATGATAATCATTTGTCTTTGATCATTTCCCTATTTCAAAAAGGCCCATCAGCTTAAAACAATACCAATAGATCTCAAATAAAAGAATATGCTTTACAACATAACATGCAAGTGGCTGAAGAAAATGGGTTTGCTCAGTTGTACTGAGAAATGTAAATTTACCTTGGGTAAGATCTGAGGCTTTCTGTTTGACTGTATCTCTTTCTGTCTCACTCTCAGTTGAGCGGTCTATATATTTTATCCAATGGACTTTAGTATGAGACTAATGATCCAAGGAATAATCACTATAAAAATACTAATATTTCCAAAATGATTTAATGTTTGCAAAGCATTTAACAAATATTGCTTAATTAAATCCTCACCTCAACTCTGGGAGGCAGATGCTTATATTACCCCTATTCTACAGATGGGAAAACTCATGCAGGATGAAGGGACATGACTTGCCCAGGGACATACAACTAGGAAATACCAAAGGCTGAACTGGAATTCAGGTCTTGTGGATCCAAGGACAGCATTTCATTCACCATGTCACCTAGCTCCTTAAAGAAAGCACTACAGAAATAAATGTAGAGCAGGTACTAAAATATTTAAAGAAGGAATTTTTCTGCCAGTCAACAAAAGGAAACAAAGTGAATAGCAATTGATGGGGTAATGGGTGAAGAAATGAAGTCTACAAATGTCATGAAATATTGAGGAAGGATGACAAACATGAGGATTTCAGAGAGAAAACATTACATGTATAGGGTTTTATGTACAGGATGGAATTTGGGGATTTTTAAGGAGGTCTCTTTTGTTGGAAGGTCTAATGCAGTCTGTGCTGTAGCAGGAGGCCTTCCCTTGGTAATTAGATCCCAAAGCTTTGTCTCCAGTATGATTGTTCCAAAGTACAGTCAAGTAGGAGCTCTAGAGGAAGCCCTTCCCACATCCATTGCCCTTCTTCACCTCCATTACAGTAGGAACAAGGTTGTGTTCTGAACATCCTCCTCCAGAAAAAAGCACGGCCACCATGAGCACATTTGTGAGACCACTCCCCACAGTGAATCCTGTGATAGAAAGTAAGAGATGTTTTCTAGCTGAAAACCTTCCCACAGAGTCCATAGGGAACTGCTCCTCAAAATGGTTTCCCTAATCCTGAAGCAGCTCTAAACTCCAACTGAATGAATGACTTTCCTTTTCAATGACAATGATCAGATTTCTATCTAATAGGAATTCTGAGATGGGGAAATGAGATGATTGTTGCCTGAAGGCATGCCACTTTAATTATATTCATAAAGTTTCTCTCAAATATGGCACCTCTTCTATTAAATATGCTAAGAGTGGTAACTAAAAAACTGTCAAGTCCATCACGTTCATGAGGTTTCTATCCAGTTGGGATAATCTGATGTTTAACAAGACTGGAGGTCAGTGTGAAATTATTCCACATTGATTAGTTTCATAAAGTTTCTCTCTAATGTGGATTCTCTGATGTTCAGCAAGATATTGCCTCAATAAGAAAGCCTTTCCACACTGATTACATTCAAAAGGTTTCTCTCCACTGTGGATTCTCTGATGTTTAGCAAGACTGGCTCTCTGTGTGAAAGCCTTTCCACACTGATTACATTTAAAAGGCTTCTCTCCACTATGGATTCTCTGATGGGCAGCAAGACTGGAGTTCTGTGTGAAAGTCCTTCCACATTTATTACATTCAAAAGGCTTCTCTCCAGTGTGGATTCTCTGATGTTCAACAAGACATTGCCTCATTATGAAAGCCTTCCCACAGTGATTACATTCAAAAGGTTTCTCTCCACTGTGGATTCTCTGATGTGCAGCAAGATTGCCTTTGTGTGTGAAAGCCTTTCCACAGTGATTACATTCATATGGTTTCTCTCCAGTGTGGATTCTCTGATGGGCAGCAAGATGGCACCTCCGTAAGAAAGCCTTTCCACACTGAATACATTCAAAAGGTTTCTCTCCAGTGTGGATTCTCTGATGGGCAGCAAGATGGCACTTCCGTAAGAAAGCCTTTCCACACTGATTACATTCAAAAGGTTTCTCTCCACTGTGGATTCTGTGATGGGCAGCAAGTTTCTGCCTTGTTATGAAAGCCTTTCCACATTGATTACATGCATAAGGCTTCTCTCCAGTGTGGATTCTCTGGTGTGCTGCAAGACTGCCCCTGTCTGTGAAAGCCTTTCCACACTGATTACACTCATAAGGTTTCTCTCCAGTGTGGATCCTCTGATGTGCAACAAGATTGCTCCTGTTTGTGAAAGCCTTTCCACAGTGAATACATTCATAAGGTTTTTCTCCAGTGTGGATTCTCTGATGTGCAGCAAGATGGTACCTCTCTATGAAAGTCTTTCCACACTGATTACATTCAAAAGGTTTCTCTCCACTGTGGATTCTCTGATGGGTAGCAAGATGGAAGCTTGTTCTGAAACTCTTTCCACACTGATTACATCCAAAAGGTTTTTCTCCACTGTGGATTCTCTGATGGGCAGCAAGTTTCTGCTTTGTTGTGAAAGGCTTTCCACATTGATTACATTCAAAAGGTTTCTCTCCAGTGTGGATTCTCTGATGGGCAGCAAGCTGGGAGCTTGTTCTGAAAGTCTTTCCACACTGATTACATTCAAAAGGTTTCTCTCCATTGTGGATTCTCTGATGGGCAGTAAGATGGGAACTCCTTTTGAAAGCCTTTCCACATTGATTGCATTCATAAGGCTTCTCTCCAGTGTGGACTCTTTGATGGGCAGAAAGATGGGAGCTCTTTCTGAAAGCCTTTCCACACTGATTACATTCATAAGGCTTCTCTCCAGTGTGGATTCTCCGATGAACAGCAAGATGAGAGCCCTTTCTGAAAGTCTTTCCACATTGATTACATTCAAATAGTTTTTCTCCAGTGTGGATTTTCTGATGGTCAGTAAGGAGGGATCTGTAGCAGACAGCCTTCCCACATTCATGACATTCATACAATTTCTTCACAGTATGAAACTTTTGAGATCTATCAAGATCTGAGTTGCAACCAAAGGCCTTCTCACTTTGAGTACAGGCATTTCTTTTCATTCCAAGGTGAAATCTAGGTTGCCAAGGAAGAGATGAGTGATGGGATGAGGCTGTTTCACGTTCTTTATACTCATTAGGCTCCTCTCTAATAGGAATTTGCTGATGAGTGATGAGCTTACAGTTCCCACTCAAAGCCTTCCTACCTTTATTACACAGAGAACACATTTTTCCAGCATCACTTTTCTGATGTCTCATGTGGTATGAACTACAGCTCAAGGCCATTTCCCACTTATTACCTGGATACATTGGTATTTCATGAGGCTTCTTATGGGACTGAAAAAGCTCTACCTGTTCAACAAAGCACTTGCTATATTCAGTATTCTGAAGATGGTCATTCCCTGAGGTTATTTTCTTACAATGATTTAGGATAGTAGACTGTTTGAATATCTTCGCAATTTCATCAAATTCACAGTCATTCTGTGTATTTCTCTCTATTTTGATATTAGAGTCATGGATTTCTCTCAACTTGAAGCCCCAGGAATCATCACTCATGAATCTTTGTAGGTCACATTTTTCCAAAAAAATTCCAAGATTTCTAGTCATCTCATGTACTTCAAATCTGGTTTTTCCACCTGAAGAAAACAATCAAACATACACACACACATACATATATATGTATGTACATATAAGGATATACACATATAAGTATATGCAATAGCAATGGTTAACTGAGACTTATATGACCCATGACCTTCTCATCACCAACCTAAATACAACAAAACTCTGTATACTCTCAGAACAAATACTGGCATCAAGTAGACTATCATTGTACAAAGAGAATGGGATTGGGAATGACAAAGCCGGTGTACACCACAGAGTGCTGGACCCATGAGAGACTCACTCCAAGCTAAACAATCACAAGCAAAAAAAGTATCAGTCACAACTCAAGATGGCTATCAGACTTAATGTCAACAGATTAGAGTGATTCTCTATGGGAGAATAGTTTGTTACTAACTTGGAGAGAAAACTAAGCCAACACAAGGTTTGCTGCATACTGGCAGAAAAGAAGTGCGAAGCTTGTAGAGATATGTTGTACAGAACCATGTTTACTTATCTAGGCCAGAACACTTGAAAGTATCCAAACTGGTTTGATGAAAAAGATGGGGAAATGCAAAACATAGTAAATAAAGAATGAAAATTCCACAGGGTCTACCAGTCCCTGGATTTGTTTTTGCAGCTATACTCCCAGGAATTATATACAGTCAAGAGTTATTTTAAGTCAGATATCTCATTTATTGGGAGGATAGGTTTATGGGGAATGGGAGGATGAGGACGGATCTTTGGAGGGGGGTAGGCAAGTAATGTGAGGGCAAGGTAGTGGGTAGAAGTAAAGCACAAGAGGCAGGAGGGATAGGAAACGAGATAAGCAAAAATGCAAAAACAAAGATCAGGTTTAGAATATGTTTGGGAAAGTATATGTCTATATATGTATGTATATGTGTATGCATATATTTATAGCTATAAACATTATGGTAGCCTTCTGGAGGGTGGGGGGAGGGAAAAAAGAGCAAAGTAAAAAAGTGAAAAAACAGAGAAAAAAGAAAACTCACCAGAAAGTAAACAAAAGATGGGCAGTTATCAACCCAATGTATATTATTTATTGGACAGACTTTTTTGACATAAAAATTTGTTGTTATATTTTTTGAAACCTCTCCTGTTCTGCTATGTACAAAACATGCTTTGTTTTCTTTCTTACTTTGTATTTAAGCTCCAATATGTAAGTTTATGTTAAGTTTTTGTTTCTTTTCTCTCTTCTGTATTTGTGTTGTAGTGTTTGAGTCTAAAATAAAATAGTATCTCTTACTATCTCTTCCTGCACAGCTTTTTGGATGCTATATAGGAATTCTGATGATTTATATAAGTTTAAATTATATCTAGTTACTTTGCAAAATTATTAGCTGCTTTAGTAAAATTTTTAATTCAGTCTTTGGGATTTTCCAAGTATATCATCTTATCATCAACCAAAAAAAGTTAGTTTCATAACCTCATTCCCTATTCTGGTTAGTTCTATTTCTTCTCTTCTTGTTATTGTATTTCCACTACAACAGCAAATAGTACAGGTGACAACGGCCAACCCTGCTTCACACCTGAACTTAGTGGGAAGCCTTCTAGGTTAGACTCGGTACAAATAATGCTTGCTGATATGTTTAAATAAATGCTTTTTTAAAAAAAAAATGAAGTTAAGGAAAAATCTATTAATACCCAGTTTCAAGCACTTTTAATAGAAATATATTTGATCAAAAGCTTATTCTTCAGCAATTGATACAACTATATGTTTTTGGTTATTTAGTATTCATACAATCAGTTATGTGAATAATTATCTTTAAATTCAGACATCCCTCCATTCCTTGGATAAATGCAAATTAGGCTCAAAGTACAATCTTTGTAATATATTGTGGTAATTCCCTAGCTAGCATTTTATTTAGGATTTTTCCATGATATTCAATCATGAAATTAGTCTATTATTTTCCTTCTCTTTTTTATTCTTCCTGGTGTAGGTATCAATACCATATTTGTTTCAGCAAAGGAGTTTGTAGTTCCCCTTCTTTGACTATTTTTCCAGATCATTGATTTAATATTGGAACTGGCTGTTCTTTAATGTTTGGTAAAATTCCCTTCATTTGCTCCTGAAACTTTTTTCTCAGGAAGCTCATTTATGGCCTGTTTAATTACTTTTTGTAAAACAGGTTTATTTAGCTATTCTAGTTCCTCTTCTGTTAATCCCATGAGAATAAGGTTCCAGCACTACCTGCCCTCACTCCCACCTAATTCAAAGAGCATTAATTTCTATGTGATAATTGCTCCATTTTACCTCTCCCTACTAATTTTTTTTAACCTCTTAAAACACCCTTAATGTGCAATATATCCTTCTTTTGGTGTAACTCCTGGGGTTTTGTTCTTTTTTCTTTTTTTTTTTTTAATATATTTTGGCCTTCAGTTCAGATACTGAAACACATATCCCATAAACTATCATGAAACCACACTTTGATCATACTGGATAGTAAGCAAACCTTAGACAAACTGTCCATTTGGCCCATTCTAGTGTTGCTTATAGCCCATCACAGGTTTTCAATGGTGCTTATCATGTGAATTCCCAGGCCACTGGAATAAATGATTTCCACTTCTATGACAAACTGATGTAATGAAACAAGCATTTCCATAACATAGTATAATAAAAAAGATGGTCATACATGAAACAGAAAGTCTACTATGAAGAACTTCCTATTCCATTCAACTTTCGAACAAAATTATCATATAAATTTCTTGTTTTTTCTCCCTCCCCTCAGAGCTGGCTATGATTACATACAAATAAGGAAGTGTGTGTGTGTGTGTGTGTGTGTATACACAGTTACAGACACAATGCTTTCCAGTTTTCCCCACAATATTTTACAAAATAATTCTTATCCCAAAATATTGTCTTTACATTTCTCCAACAACACATTACTATGTTTATTTGCTACTGTATACTTACACTATTCCATTGATCTATTTTTTTATTTTGTACCCAGTACCAGAGTTTTGATACTGTGTTACAATCGAGCATAAGATCTCATACTGCTAAAACACCCTCCTTAACATTTTTTTTCACTATTTCCTTTGATCTTCTAGACTTCTGTTTTCCCAAATGAATTTTCTTATTACTTTTTCTAACTGGGTAAAAATAATTTTGGTAATTTGTATGGAATGGTATTGAACATGTAAATCAGTTTTCATAAAATTGTCATTTTTATTATATTGGCCCTGCCTACTCATGAATAATGAATAGTTCTCCAATTATTTAAATCTGATTTTATTTGTATATAAAGGTTTTTATAATTTGGTTTACATAGTTTCTGTTTATCTTCTGGCAGTTAGACTCCCAAGTATTTTATACTGTCTGGAGTTTGGGGCCATTTGTTTTCATCCTTTAAGGAGATTCTTGGAGGGTCAACTATTTATTTCCTCTCCTATTCTGCTACCTTGCCAGAATCCTCTTCCATTCTTTTTAACATGACATTTTCAGTGAAATTGTTAGACACCTTCATGCAGGAGGAATATGGTATTAAAATCAAGACACCTGACTGATGGTAAATTATTTAACTTGAAAAGGTGACAAGCCAAGACCAAAGTGGATGGAGGTTGGTAAAAGTGGAAGACTGTGCACTCAATGAAGCTTCTGAGGTTGAGATGCACCAGAATATGGATCTATTCTCTGCTACTTGTAAAAATTTTGGCCCGACAATTAACACCAAGAAAAGAGAGGAATGGTGCTTACCCAAGGACAGCAGGTTCTGGACATTCTCCAGCATGACATCCTTGTACAGGTCTTTCTGAGAGTGGTCCAAGAGGCCCCACTCCTCCTCAGTGAATTCCACAACCACATCCTTGAATGTCACCCACTCCTAAACCATCAAAAGTAACATGATTTAGAGCTGAGGGAGACTCCAGAATTCATCGAATCCATCCCTCAAGCATTTAGAACAGGAAACTGATGCTCAGAGAAGGAATTTGCCTAAAACTCACAAACCCTTTATAAGTGTCACAGCCAACATCTGAAATCAGTTATTAAGAACCAACGGGGTGGGGGGGGGGGGCACACACGTGAAACCAAGATGGCTGAGTAGAAGGACAACCTATAAGAGCTCTCCCCCTACAAAGTGTAAAACACCTGTAAAAAATGACTCTAAACAAATTCTAGAGCAGCAGAAGCCACAAAATGACAGAATGAAAGAGATTTCCAGCCCAAGGTAGCCTGGAAGGCCAACAGGAAAGGTCTACTGCACCAGGCTCAGAGCAGAGTGCAGTCCAGCCTTGGCCACGCAGTGTGGCAGGGACAGGGCTGGAGCAGACTTCAGTGCACCACAGACAGCAGCTGCAGTTCCCAGAACACTCAAGTCACAAACACCAGAGACAGCTTCAAAGGTCAGCGAGAAAGCTCTTACACCTGAGAAGGGAGCAGGGTCCGTCCTCCTGCCCTAGCTCCAGCCTGAGGCAGCCCTAGGTGGGGGCAGCATCCATTTTTGGAGCCCTTGACCTAAAGACCCTGGTGGAATCAAGCTGCTGATCTGGGTCTCAACCCTGAATGGCAGCTCTGGGGTGAGGAGAAACACTGGCCTGCTGGAGCTGGTGGAGGCCCTGGAAAGGGAATTCTACTCATAGATGCTGGGCAGAAAAGCTTACAGTAGCTCCCAGACTACAGCACAGGCCAGGAGAGCAGTAAACTCCTCTCCCTTGATTGTGTCACTGTGGAGGAACTAAGAAATTACAGGTGCCCAGAGTATACCCTCCTCTTGACCAAGGACTCAAAAGTGAAGCAACTGGCTGGGAAAATGCCCAAAAAAGGGAAAGAGTAAGACTATAGAAGGTTACTTTCTTGATGAACAGGTATTTTCTTCCATCCTTTTGGATGAGGAAGAACAATGCACACCATCAGAGGAAGACATAAAAGTCAAGGCTTCTGCATCCACAACTTCCAAAATAAATATGCAATGGTCTGAGGTCATGGAAGAGCTCAAAAAGGACTCTGAAAATCAAGTAAGAGAGGTGGAGGAAAAATTGGGAAAAGAAATGAGAGTGATGCAAGAAAATCATAAAAAGTGAGTCAAAAGCTTGCTAAGGGAGACCCAAAAAATGCTGAAGAATGTAACACCTTTAAAAATAGACTAACTGAAATGGCAAAAGAAGTCCAAAAAGCCAATGAAGAGAAGAATGCTTTAAAAAGCAGAATTAGCCAAATGGAAAAGGAGGCTCAAAAGCTCACTGAAGAAAACAGTTCTTTAAAAATTAGAATGGAACAGATAGAAGCTAATGACTATGAGAAACCAAGAAATTACAAAACAAAACCAAAAGAATGAAAAAATAGAAGACAATGTGAAATATCTCACTGGAAAAACAAGTGACCTGGAAAAGTCATCCTGGAGAGACAATTTAAAAATTATGAGACTACTTGAAAGCCATGATCAAAAAAAAGAGCCTAAATATTCCCTTTCATGAAATTATCAAGGAAAACTACTCAGCTATTCTAGAGCTTGTGGATAAAATAAATACTGAAAGAATCCACTGTTCACCTCCTGAAAGAGATCCAAAAAGAAAAAATCCTAGGAATATTGTAGTCAAATTCCAGAGTTCTCAGGTCAAGGAGAAAATATTGCAAGTGGTCAGAAAGAATTCAAGTATTGTGGAAATATAATCAGGATAACACAAGATCTAGCAGCTTCTACATTAAGAGATCAAAAGGGCTTGGTATAAGATATTCCAGAAGTCAAAGGAACTGGGATTAAAACCAAGAATCACCTACCCAGCAAAACTGAGTATAATACTTCACGGAAAAAATTCAATGAAATAGAGGACTTCCAAGCATTCTTGATGAAAAGATCAGAGCTGAATAGGAAATCTGACTTTGAATCACAAGAATCAAGAGAAGCATGAAAAGTTAAAACAGGAAAGAGAAATCATAAGGCACTTAATAAAGTTGGATGGAGAGAAATATAGTCTTACACAACACAACTATTATGGAAATCTTTTGCAAAATGACACATATACTGCCTGTATTGAATTGCTTGCCTTCTCAGTGGGGACAGATGGTGAAGAGGAAGTGAGAGGAGTTGGAATTCAAAGTATTAGAAACAAATGTTGAGAACTGTTATTGTATGTAACTTAGAAATAAGAAATACAGGTAATGGGGTATAGAAATCTATCTTGCCCTACAAGAAAAGATAGAAAATGGGGACAAGGGAAGGATGGGGTGTGATAGGAGGGCACACTGAGGGAAGGGGTAATCAAAATGCAAAGTATTATGGAGTAGGGGGAGGGGAGAGATGTGGAGAGAAATTTGAATTCACAATTTTGTGGAAATGAATGTTGAAATCTAAAAAGAAACATTAAAAAAAGAAAACTAAAAATAATTTTAAAAAGAATCCAATGGAATATGGGGAAAAGCATTTTACATTTGAAATGAGACTCATGATACAGTAATAAATGCTAGAAAAAAATCTGACTATTCAGTGCTTCTCCCAACAGAATCAGGGGCAAGATATGTGGTCTATTATTGATGTAAAAGACTCTGTGGAGGATATAGTCAGGTCATCTGCAATTCTTCCTGTTTCCAAAGAGATATATTATGAATATTTTACAAAGACTTTGTGAGAAGTTGAAAAGTACTGTGCATTCTGGGAGAAAAGAATAACACTTCACAATGATCCCTGAGCAGAAAACAAAGAAATTATCAGTAAATTTGCTAAAAGTATGTAATAATATATGAAGTAGAAAAAACTATGAAAAGAATTATAAAGAGAGATTGGTCACAAAATGGTGTCAACTGAGTGGTATGAGATTGTTTCCAGCCAAGTCAAGAAGAGTTCTCTACTCTTATATTGAAGGATTGAGATGACCCTGAGTATGTAGAGTCACTCTCACATCTTCTGTGTTTGCTTTATGATTGCTTTCAATTATTCATGGAATACATTCATTCATTTTAATATTTAATTACAGAGAAATAAGAGTAAATATGTGGGGAAAGGAGGATTCCTTCATAAAAATGTGAAATTTTATCAAGTGGGTTAAGAAATTGAGCTAATGTATAAGAAAGATGTTGACAGTTTGTGAAAAATAAATTATTTCCACATGCTGCTACAACTGTACAACACTGGGACGAGGGCGAGGGAGTCAAAAGAATGAGTCAAGAAGCAGACTGATGGAGACTACAAGAAAGTGACTGATTGTTCAAATCCTCTGAGGCTTGGGAGGCCCGTCTATCGTCACAATCTGGTACATGCAAAGCATGTGTTTAGCCAAGGCACTTGGAGTTTGATGCTTCTCATTTCTTGCAGAATGGTGTGCTTCACTGTTTAAGAAGTTGTATCATTTTGGAGCAAATCTCTTTCTTGTAGATAAAAATCTTCCACTTTTTATCATTTTGATTTCTTCAGACTGATCTTCTGTTTGTGTATTTCACTTAAAGCTTTCTTTATTTCTCTTACTGAACTTCTGAGCAATTAAAGGATTTTTTAGTCTTTTCCTGATTTCTGAAGATTCCCAAGAATTTACAATTCTTTTCCTTTCACTAGATGTTCTGACTCATGTCTCTTCATTGCATTTTATTCATTCATAATGTGAACAATCACTAGAGGAAGGTCATGCTTTTCTTCACTGATAAGTCATGTCTGGAATCCCTAACCTGTTCTGATAGAAGCTCTTCCACATCTCTTTCCTCCCCCATCCTCCTATATTTTCTCAACACAGAGTGAGCTCATGTCCTCCAAACAGCTACCTAAGAGGGTCAGCTCACACATCTCCACATCTGCACCATGATGCATTTGGAACTTCTCACTCACTCTGCCACCACATTTCATTGTCTTTTACCTCAAATCTCTCCTTTTCGTGTTTTCTTTCCATTGAAAGTGTAATCCTATGGGGACAGGAGAGTCATTTTTCTGTTTGAATCCCCAGGCTTTAACATAGCAGATGGCATTATTTGCTAGTTTCTACACCCCATTTGAGATTTTCTGGGCAAAGATACAGGAGTGGTTTGCCATTTCCTGCTCATGCTTATTTTAAGAATGATGAACTGAGGCAATCACAGCTAAGTGACTTCGGATCACACAGCTAGTAAGTGTTTCAAGAACTCATCCACATGAGACTTCCTGATTCAAAGCCCAATGCTCTATACACTGGGCCACCTTGCTGCCCTCTAGTCACTCCTTAACCTTTTATACAACTTAGCTTTCTTCCTTTCTTTCCTGAAAAGGCTCTGTGCAAACTTAGCATTGGTACTTTAATTGCCAAATCTAACAAACTTGTGAAAATTCAGATTCAGTCAAAAGGCTGCACTTGTAGATCCAGAAGGCCCATGTGGTCTGAATGCCACAGGTTCCCCCACCCTACTCTAGACTGATTGAATTCAGATATCAGGAATAGAGTAATTTTGTTCCAACGATGTCCTTCATTCTTATCTTTATAACATATGGCCTTAATACCGAATTTTTAGAGTATTTTTCATGAAGCTATGACCCTCTGACAGAGAGTAAAACATCCATGCGACTTCAGAGGAGACCACATCGTAATTTAGTTTAGGACACACTTAGTTCTATTTGCTGCCAGGACCTCAAAATATAGGGCCCTCTCCTTCAGATTAGTCTATGGCCAGAGTCTCATTGTGGCAGTCTTTCTACTCAGAAGCAGAAGTGACTCAGTTCCAAAACAGGGTGAAGTAGGGAAAATGGGAGTTAATGGACAGATGAGGGAAGAGAAGTTCTCAGGGGGAACCAGTGTTTTACATTTTGACCCAGGTAAAATGTGAGTCTTGGAGTGGAAGTGGGTGCACTATGATAAGTACAAGGCAGAAGAGGGGTCATTCCAATGGCCATGGCATTGCAGCTGACAGAGACCAGAAAAAAGAGTAGAGAAGAAGGTAGGGCACTGAGTATCTAGCCATGAGTATAAATTTGGCAGTAGAAGATGATCCTGGAATGAGGCAAGAGTGCTGGGCCCCTCAGAAAGGCCTTCTTCTGCTTTCCATATGGCCCACATTTCTATGCAACTTCTGCCTTGGACTCCTCCTGTCAGGTTCCCTGGCCCTTTTCCTTGAGATAAAGATGTCTCCTAAAAATCCAATGCTAGGCTTACAGCTCCCAAGAAAAGTCAGATGGCCTACCTCTACTGTAACTGACTAGCCTTCAAAGTCCAAGAAGTAGTCTTTGATGCCACCTTCATGGCATGATTCCTGTTTCACTCAGTCCTTGTAGAGCAGCCCTCCTGTTCCTCCAACACTGGCCCTGTCTCCCAACTGGAGACAGTACACCTCAAACTGTATCCTGTGACTTTTGCTCTCTGGTCACCACCCCCCTCCCCAAATCTCTTTCCCACTTTAATTCTGGGAAACACACTCACCCCTTTGGCACTCACATCCCCCAAATCTGACCACTGAGTCTTTCCCATAGAAAGTGGGTAATGGTTTTTAAAAGTGAATTTTTGAGAAACCACAACTGACTTGATTTGATGTTATACTGGATGTCCTGAGGTCAATGTCGTCAGTGGCCCCTTCAATACTTCCCTTCCCCCAATCTCTTTGAGAAAACTCCACTCTCACTTCCTGGCCTGTGGTTTTGTCAAAGATGGCACAAAGGACTTAGCAAATGCTGATTAACTACCTAACTAATCAACCAGCTACCATTTTCTTTGGACTGGTGTAAGTAGTTATGCTAAAGACCTTTGTAGGTGGAGAGCCAAAATGGAGGTGTAGAAACAAGGACTTGCTTGACCTGTCCCTCCAAACCCTTCAAAAAACTTATAAAAATGACTCCAAACAAACCCTACAGCAGCAGAAGCCACAAAATGACAGACTGAAGCAAATTTCTATCCCAAGACAATCTGGAAGGTCAAAAAGAAGGATCAATCACTATGGCCTGGAAGCAGAGCACAGTTCAGCATGGGCCCTGTTGGCACAGACAGAGCTGGAGCAGGTGTTGGGGGACTGAACTGCTGGCAGCTGTGGCAGTTTTCAGGCTTTTCAACCCACAAACACCAAAGACAACATTGAAGGTCAGTGGGAAGGGTCTTTCATCTGGCTGAAAGGGGAGTGTGCTCTGGCCCCAGCTCCACTCCCAGCCCCACCTCCAGCCTGAGGTACAGGGTGGCCATTTCTGGAGCCCTCCAATTAACAAAGAGCTCAAAAGTCAAGTAACTGCCTGGGTGGCTGCCTCTGAAGCCCTTTACTTAGGAAAGAGATCAAAACTCAAGTGATTGGCTGGGAAAATGAGGCAAAAGGGGGAAAACCAGATTCTTAAGTTCTTGGTGAAAAGGTATGTTCTTACATCACTGATGACAAGGAAGATGAAAACATACAACCAGAAGAATACAACAGAGTCAAAGCTCCTGCATCCAAAGCCTCCAAAAAATATGAATTGGTCTCAGGCCATTGAAGAGCACAAAAAGGATTTTGAAAATCAAGTAAGAGAAGTACAGCCAATGAGGAGAAGAATGCCTTAAAAAGCAGAATGGGCCAAACGGAAAAGAGATCCAAAAGCTCAATAAAGAAAATAATTCCCTAAAAATGAGAATGGAGCAAATGGAAGCTAATAACTTTATGAGAAATCAAGAAACTATATAACAAAACCAAAAGAATGAAAAAAATAAAAGATAATGTTAGGTATCTCATTGGGAAAATAACCAACCTGGAAAATGGATCCAGGAGAGATAATTTAAAAATTGTTGGGCTACCTGAACATCACAATAAAAAAAAAAAGCCTAGACATCATATTTCAAGAAATTATCAAGAAAAACTGCCCTGATCTTTTAGAATGAAAGGGTAAAATAGAAATAAAAAGAATCCACTGATCACCTCCTGAAGGAGATCCAAAAAATTAAACTCCTAGGAATATTGTAGCCAAATTCCAGAGTTTCCAGGTCAAGGAGAAAATATTACAAGCAGACAGAAAAAAATAAATTAAATTAAAATTAAATTTGTTAATAATTAATAAATTGATAAGCAAGCAAACATTTTTTTAAAAAATTTAAATTGCGTTTTGCAAACACAGGCAGGAGAACACCAGATTTAGCAGCATCTACACTAAGGGATCACAGGGCTTGGAATATGACATTCCAGGGGTCAAAGGAGCCGGGATTAAAACCAAGAATCTTCTCTCCAGCAAAATTTGAGTATAATACTTCAGGGGCCAAAAATATTGAATTTCAATGAAATAGAGGATGTCCAAGCATTCTTGTTGAAAAGACCAGAGCTGAATAGAAAATCTGACTTTCAAACACAAGAATCAAAAGAAGCATGAAAAGGTAAACAGGAAAGAGAAACCATGAGGGACTTATTAAAGTTGAAATGTTTATATTCCTACATGGAAAGATGATATTTGTAACTCATAAGACTTTTGTCAGTATTAGGTAGTTGGCAGGAATATATATGTGTGTGTGTGTGTATGAACATGTGAATGGATACATATATGTATATATACACACATGTATATGTAGGTGGAAAGAGAGAAACAGAAAGCACAGGAGGAGCTGAATATAAAGGGATGATATCCAAAGAATAAAATTATATGTTGAGAAGAATGTGTTGGGAGAAAGAAAGGGAGAGGTAGAAAGTAGTAAGTCATCTCACATAAAAGAGGCAAAAAAGAGTTTTCACAATGGAGGGAAAGAGGGGGAAGGTAAGAGGGAATGAGTGAACTTATTCTCATCAGATTTGGCTTCAGGAGGAAATACCAAAACCACTCAATTGAGCATGGAAGTTTATCTTACCCTACAGGAAAGGAGGGGGGAAGAGGATAAGACAGGGGACATAATAGAAGGGATGGCAGATTGGGGGAAAGGGGTAATTGAAGAAAACACTTTTGTAGAGACACATCAAAGAAGTGAATAGAATAAGGGTAGGGAGGGACAGGATAGATCGAGATGTAGTTAGTCTTTCACAACATAATTGCATTCAAAGTGTTTTGCATGTTTTCAATGAGAGTGGGTAGGGATGGGGGAAGGGAGAGAATGTGGAACTCAAAACTGTAAAAATGAAAGTTAAAAACTGTGCATGCAACTAGGAAATAAGATGTATAGGCAATGGGGTATAGAAATCTATGTTGCCTCACAGGAAAATAGAAGGGAAGGGCATGGGGAGGATTGGAGGAAAGGGTAATTACAATATACACCTTCCTGGGATGTGGGAAACAGGGAGAAAATTTGAAATTCAAAATTTTGTGGAAGTGAATTTTGAAATCTGAAAATAAATATAATTAAAAAAAAACCTCTGTAACAAACCTTTCTAATTCTAAATCCACATTTTATTTCTTTTCCTAAAAAATGTTCCTTCACCTCTCTGTCCCCTAACCTGATTTTGTTGAAAACTTCATGGTAAGCCTCTCTACAAGACTACAGGGACCCTACCCAAAGGATTAGTCATGTACCTCAGGAGAGCCTATCTCTATGTCCTCTGTGGAACTGGGAGACACACAGGTCCATCAGGGAGTAGATAAATAAACCACAGTACACTGTCTGTAACCTGTGCCCCCTAATTCTGCTTGTCCCTAGCAAGGACCCTAACGATTCTCACAATAGAATCAAATGAGATAATACTGATATGGCTCTTAGCACATAGCAGATGCCATATGACCAGCCCCTCAACCCTTTCTAGTCTTCTTACACTTTGGTCCTCTTCTCCTCTCTGATCCAGGGACACTGACCTTCTGGCTGATCCTTAACCAAGACCCTCCATCCCCTGACCCTGTGCCTTCCCAGTGGCTGTCTCTTGTTCTTGGAATATCCTCAGGTAACATCTCACCTTCTGAAAACCAGCTGTTTCTTGTCCCTGCCCTTTCATAGCGCTTCTCATCCATACTGTATAGTGTGTTTGCACACAGTTGCTGACATATATTCTCCCAATTAGACTGAGCTCATGGAGAGCAGGGACTGTTATTTTTTCAACCTTTCTTTGCAGAACCAATACCTTAGCACAGTGCTTGACACAGAGGAGCCACTTTCTCAATGCTTATTGACTTGACCTAAGAAATAAACAACAAATGAGAGGATCCAGAGACACCTGGGGAGGTTTGTGTGGCCTGAGGCAGGAGGACACGAGCTGAATCAGGAAGACAATTTCTGCTCTGCTGACAGCACTGCAAAGGACAACCTACAGCTACCAGGATAAAGCTTCCTTGGCTCTCTGGAATTCCACGTTTACTAATGCTGATCAAGTCTGTTAATTAATTAAATTATCAACTACCTGATTAATGGCACGTTGTCTCTGGCCAGCTGTTTCTGTCATTCTCAGGGAAGACACTGCCTCAGTAAAATCCTGTAAACACCTCCATCTTTGGCTAAGACCCTTCAACCCACCTGCCTTCCACGCCAACTGAAAATGTATGTTCTTCAATGCCAGAAGCTTTGTTTCTCTCCATTTACGATGCTTTCCCCAAGCATGCACACACCATGGCTGAGTATACACATGTATGTGTAGGAGCTAGCAAGGAGCAATGGGAAGCAAAACCACTGCTCACTAGCCTTAGACTGCTGAGTCCTGGGTTCAGATCCTGTCCCTGCCACTTATTACATGTCACTGGAATGAAATCACTATCGCAGCCTGGGCCTCAGCTGGGGTGGGCAAGAAGAGCCTTCTAGGAACCCAAGCCTGTGACAAGCTTTGCTAATTGAATATTATTTCACTAAGGTTTCATTCACATTCACTATATGCCAGTACCTGGAGCCCCAGCAAGACTGGGTTCAAGATCTCTGGAAAGGGAACCTGGATGGAATCAGGACCTGAGGTCCAAGTGGGCCTCAGATACTTAATGGCTATTTGACCCTGGGCAAGTCACTTCATCTCTGGCTGCCTCAGTTTCTCCTTTTGTAAAAGGGGATAAAGTTTCCTTGGCTCTCCTGGATTCCACCTTTGCTGATACTTCTCAAGTCTGTGGCTGGACTCACCTGGGATGAGGGTCTCTGGGCCCCAGGGGCCATTCTCCTTGGTCTCTTTCCTAGGAATAGGCTTTGGTCCTCAGCAAGCTGACCTGGGGAAAAAGAAGAACTTCAAGGTGGAAGAGACACAGACTTTGCCTTCTCTTCCTAGAGTGGATGCTCACCTAGAGGGTGAGCTTTCAGAGCAATTACAAAGTCCCGGCCTTGCCCCAGTGGAGAGACTCCACTACTGGAGGAGGGCAACAGGGAGGGTCATCTTTGGAAATGAACTTCTAC
Source organism: Bettongia penicillata ogilbyi (assembly GCA_023548195.1). Taxonomy (NCBI): domain Eukaryota; kingdom Metazoa; phylum Chordata; class Mammalia; order Diprotodontia; family Potoroidae; genus Bettongia; species Bettongia penicillata. The sequence goes on from JAJHZJ010000232.1 coordinate 3,262,888, forward strand.
TAAACAGGAAGAGAACTTGCCACCCTCTTGAACTCCTTCTCCTTGAAGAGGACGCCCCTCCCCTAGAATCCTACAAGGACTCAAGAAGCAGAAGGGGTTTGGGATCCCAGACAGGACGAGACCAGTCAGAGACTCAATGGCTCCAGACCCAGAGCTCTGCTTCTTCCTATGGCTGAGGTATGTGAGTCAGGCAACTGTGACCCAGTAGTAACACTGGAGATGGCATCTGTTAGCAGAACTTTATGGTACATTACTGTACCATACTGTACTACCCTGGGCATGGTCAGAGGCAAAACTGAGCAAGACAGAGGCAGTTGTATCAGCCATGGAGGAGGGATATAATTAATTCATTTCAGAGTCAGGGAGGAAATCTGCAAACCTGAAGTCCTCTTTTTTGGGGAGGGCTTCCCCTGCTTGGGGTAAAGGGGAGAGTTCATACATATGCAAAGCACAATTGGGCTGGATCATGACATAATCAATTTTAGGTCTTGAGCTGCTATTCACAGGGTAGACTCATGCCTGGCATTCCTGGGTCCAGTGGAAACAATTCTTAAGCTGATTGTCTCAAGTCCTAAGGGTCATGATTACTCTGTGAGTATAGAACCAGGGTTCTGAGGCAGGATATGGTTTTACAATCTTTGATTCATTTCAGTGAACTTACAGAAGCATAGGAAGACTGAAGTTGTCAAAAGTGGACTGATCATTTTAAGTTGCTCAGAATCTCTGACTCCCAAGCCCAAATCCCCTGGGAAAAAGGTGATTCTGAAAAATCTAGGTAGTTGGTATATTCGTTACACATATGATATGGATTAATATGAGAATCATAAACCCTTTTATATACCCTAGTACCTTTGGGATGTGACAAGGAGCCTGGACAAGCAGCTGGGGCAATCCCCAGAGCCAAGATTTGGAGGGAAGCCTGGTCTTGGCAAGTCTGGAGAACACTCAGCAAGAGGTCAGAAGGGAAAGAGGAGGCCCATGGGAAAGTTCAGCCAGCAGAACCAGGGAGAGGTGAGGGGCCCTTGTTCAGACCTAACTGGCACCTGCATGTGCAGAGCTGACTCCCAGAAGTCAGGGAGATCTCTGCTGTTAGGGAAGAAGGCAAAGAAATATGAACTCCAAGGGAAGAAATCAGAGAGATCCCAGCTCCAGCGAATATGGAGAGGTCTCCAGGGAATATGGAGAGGTCTATGTTCTGAAGAAAGAATGCAGAGAAACCTTATCTCCAGTGGAAGAATGCAGAGACCTTAACTCCAAAGGAAGAAGACAGAGAGACATTATCTCTAAAGGAAGAAGTTATAGACAACTTAGCTCCAAAGGAAGTCAGAGAAATCTCAGCTTCCAAAGTAAAAAGGCAAAGAGATCTCACCACCAAGGGAGAAAGGCAAAGAAAGATTTCAGCTTCAGAGAATGTAATCTCTATTTTGAGGGGGAAAATGCAGACGTACCCACACACAGATTTATATATTCACATACTGACATAGACATCTACACATCTACTTGGCTTGGCAGCAAAACTGGCTGCTCGGTTAAGAATGAAGAGCTTTCTTGGAGCTTCTCAAGGGGACTCGGGTTTGAAGGGCATGCTACAGGGGCACGGTGAGCATGCGCAACGCCAGGGTAACGACAACGCCTGGGACGGGGCGCCACAGAGGAGAGGCCAGGCCGGAGCGAGGCGCGGGGTGGAGCCACGTGGAGAGGGGGCGGGGCCGCGTCCCGGGAAGCTTTAAATGGCAAACAGACGCATCTAGAACTACACTGGGATAGGACGGGAGGCGCTAGGATTCACCTACTGGAAGTGACGCACCGCCTTCACTGTGGATTCACGTTACCTTAGTTAAGTCCTTGATGTCCTCTGTCTCCCCGGGCTCCCCCCACTCCCCTCACTCTCCCGGTACAAGTTCCCGGGGGAGGAAATCTCGCGGGATTTCCCTTCGGGCCTCCCCCCGCTGGGCCCCGACTCTCACCTGGTCCCGGCTCCGGGGCCCCCCGAACCTGCTCTTTGATCTCTGGGGCCGAGGAAAATCAGGGCGGCCTGAAACCGCCAGACGTACGCCGCCATCTTCCCAGAATCCTCTGCGGGACGTGGTCTCCTAGGTAACGGCGGACGCTCCTTACGAGCCGGAACCGGGAAGAGTCACGTGGAAAGGAATCCTGCCTCCAGATTTGGTCCTCTTCAGCCTCTGTGTGGAATATAGAAAGAGGCTTCCTGTTTGTCATTTTCTCCAGATTTTGGAGGCGTGACAACAAATGATACTTGATTTTCTCATTTAATCAGGGCTGTGGAGGATGTTTTCATGTGTTTCATGTTTTATGTTTGGAGCATGTTTTCATGTTTTATGGCTGCCATGGACAACTTCCTGTCTTCTCAGTACTTGTCTGTTAGCATTGATTCCTTGGTACACATGGAGGTAAGTTCATGGATATAAATGACTGATTGGGGTCTTCTATGATGTAACATTTGGTATACATTTTTTATTTCGAATTTGGTCTGCGTTTATATTGCTAAATCATTTAAGTTTTATGTAGTTGGAATTTCATATTTTTTACCTAGATCTTGAATTCTCCCAGCCACAATTGTGAAACTACCTCAGTGCTTACTTGCTAAGTATGGTACTTGTATTTTTAAATAAATATTTAAGTATTAAAATAATAAATATTTTTTCATTAGAAAAAAAATTTCATGTGCCTCTCTCACCCACCTGAAATGAAGAATGAAAAGAAAATCCCCATGGCAAATCTGTATAAGCAAGGGCAACATACCTCTATCGTGTGTCCCAAAAATACATTTGCAGAAATTCCATATATTGTTTAGAAATACGGCTGTGGAGCAATTCACATTCAGCAGACACCTTAAGTCTCTTTGCTTTAGTCTCTCAGGCCTCCTATTCGGGTCTACCTTGTTTTTCTTTTCTTTCTGTGAAACTTAATCCAGAGTTGATAGGATTGTTAAAGTATTGTCCTTTGATGATTTTGGGTCTCCCCTGTACTTCATTTACTGCTGACTTGAATGGGGATGCTGTGGATAGAAACAGTGCCCTAAGAGTTAAAATACTATTGATTGACTCTGTGAAGCCCTTGGTGCCCAAAAGTCTGCCCTTACCACAAAATTTGCCCTCATCCTGGACTGTATAATTCCTTACCGCCCCCCTACCCCTCATCCTGGGGAATGGGATTTCCTTATCTTGGGTCATTCACAGTTCTCACCTTGTGCCTTTATCTTGCAAGACTTACCCTTGATCTCCAACCCCCACAAGGAAACTATAAGATCATCCTATATAAGTTTGACCCTTTCCCTATATCAAGGCTTTGTTTAGCTCCTTGCTACATCTCAGGCCTGCTACTTTTACCTCCATAAAGCTCCCAATGGCTACAGGGAAGTGAATTCTTTCACATTTTGAGCCAGCTTTCCCATCTGTCTCTACAACAGGGAGCCTGGCATTTCCGTGAGGCTGTTGCTTGGCTCTCTGTGGATGCTGCAGAATCTTCTTTTCCTACCTTTTCCCTTCCCATGTTTCTCATGATGGTTTTTGCTGGTCTGACAGCAAGACTGGGATCCTGCTTCTCTGTTTCACCCAAGAAGTCGAACGCCCCTTATCAGACTTTTATTTTCATTCTTTGACTTTTTGATATCTTTAATTGTGTTTGGTGTAAACAAGAGACACAGGGCTTTTTTTCTGACCCCTCCCCCACTGGGTGTTGGGTTATTTTTAACTTTCCCTCAAAGTCTTGAGTCTGGTGCCTTTTTCTCTCCTTCTCTCACGTTAAAGTGAGTCCTAGATTCAGACTTTGGCTCCTTCATCCCTTTTTACTTTTCACTCTAAGTATTTAAACTTCCTGTTCCCCTAAGTTCCCTGTCACGTGCAACCCCTGTTTTAAATTCTCATTTCCAGGGCCTTTACCTCCCGATTTCTTTTGTCTTTCTGCCCACCCTGCCCTTCCCTCTCGCATTCCTGACACTAGCCCCCAGTTAATCCTTCAGGTTTCTCAGGCTTTCTGGAGGCGGGAATCCCTTCCACGTGACTCTTCCCGCTTCCGCATCTTAAAGAGCGTCTGCCGTTACCTAGGAGACCACGTCCCGCAGAGGATTCTGGGAAGATGGTGGCCTAGGTCGGCCCCCTTCTAGCTCTCCAGATTTTCCTCTGCCCCAGAGATCAAAGAGCAGGTTCGGGGGACCCAGAACCGGGACCAGGTGAGCCGACGCCCGGCGGGGGGAGCCCCGAAGGGAAATCCCGCGAGATTTTCTCCGCCGGGCCGGGGCCCCCGGAACTTGTACCGGGAGAGGGAGGGGAGGAGGAGGAGCCCAGGGAGACCCGGGGGTGGGGGGGAACAAGAAGCGGGAGACCCGGATGTGGAGGGAGGAGGGGAGCTTGTCGGGAGGAACATAAAACCCGGAGATCCCGAGGGGACGGGGCGGAGTCTGCCGGGATCTCGGACGTTCCCGCCTCCTACACGCCGCGATAAAGCATCGATGACGTCACATCCGCAGCTGAAGGCCCCGCGCGGGGTTTCTCGGTCACGTGGGTGTGATGGGTGGTCACGGTCAGGGCGTGTGATGGAGGCCGGTCATTTAGTGTCTACGGCGCTTTGTGCCAGACCTCAGTCCCCCAGACCTGAGTTCAAACCCTGCTTCTGACACTGATCAGTTGGGACAGGCCACACCATGGTTTACACTGGTAGATGCCTCAGTTTCCTGTTTCCAAGCGCCTTCTCCAAGGTGGTTACACACAGCTCCTCTTCATGCAGCCTGAGCAGCCAAGCCGGACTTTTGTCCTCTCCTCATGGGGGCAGCCAGGGGGTGCAGTGGATAGAGCCCCAGTGCGGGAGGCAGGAGGACCTGAGTTCAGATCTCACCTCAGACACGTGACACTCACTAGCTGTGTGACCTTGGGCAAGTCACATCCCCAGCTGCCTCGTCCTGGGTCATGTCCAGTCATCCTGATGACTCTGGAGGAGAAGTGAGGCTGGTGACCTGCACAGCCCTCCCTCACTGAAAACAAAGTCAAGTGCAAGTCATGTCATCATTTCCCTGATGGCATGGTCTGCAGTGAAGGACACACCAGACACACGCAGGCACATACACACTGATGCTACATCCCAGGCATCCTCTTCATCCTGGTGGTTCCCAGGGCTGGAGTGAATCCCTCTCTGAAAAAGCACCAAAGAAGCTCAATTCTGAACTGTGCAGTATGTTTTACCACCAAGATGATTTATGGATATATGTATAAATGTTTGAATATAGAAATCCTATGTAAGTAGGTGTATTGTTAATGAAATGAGAAGATCTTTGTCATCCATTAATAGGCCCTTCTTGAGTCACATGGAAGCCTGAGTCACTGGAGTCTAAGTCTCTACGAGCCTGGGATGGGAGGAGCTTGCACAGTGGGTGGAGCAGGAAGTTGGTTTGAGTTGGAGGGAGTTGGAGCTTGGAGGGAGAGAGAGAGGAGGCTTCCAGACAGACAGAGCAGTTATGCTGAGTGAGAGAACGGTTATCTTGCTTAGGGCAAGCCTATGTGTGTGAAGGCTTGATGGAGGGAAAACTTGGGGATGGTGCTGCTCCCTGCAGTGATAATGTGTATAGACTTTTTGGTTACCATAATGGATTTGGCTTTGTGGTGTTTGCATAAATATCTTGTTTCTGTCTTCAATGAAGAGGGTCTATTATACCTTGCTATTCAGTCCTGGAAAGTAGGAAATTTGCTGACATATTCATAGCAGTCACTATGGGTGTTGCCTTGGCTATATAGTGAGTATGTATGTGCCTATATTTCCATTGGCTTTATTTTTCATCTCCTGACTTTCCTTTTCCTCTCCAGTTGAAGAAATGAGAACCAAGGGGATATCCTACTTTGCTCCACTACCTGGGGAAGACCCCAGAGCCCCACTGCCCAGCCCAGTAACATTTTCAGCCATCCAGCCCCTTCCTCTCCACCACTCCCTGTTGCCACATAAGGTCCTGAGAGTGGGATCTGTCTTTATTTTTGTTAAAAAAAAAATACAAAAAGAATCATTAAGGATTCAGTGCTGGGGTAATGTGCTCCACTCCCCACAGCAATCCCACTTCAGTCCTTCTCTGGTCTCCTTCCTAATTTCCAGTCATCCTTGCCCACCAGGACCAACACTTCTTCCTTCCTACAACTCCCCCCTTCCCATTAGAAATCAGGTTTTGAGGGGTGAAGAAAGAAATACTCAGACCTCCCAGGGGGTAGATTTCACTTGCTTAACCAGGTAATAAGCAAAGCCCTAGATTTAGAGGCAGATGTGAAGGTTGATATCAGTAGATAAAGTTAATAGATATAGTAATAGATAAATGTGTTACAGGTAACATATGACTTAGGACCAGCTGCTCTGATGTCCTGGTCACATCTCCTCATTAAAATCCAGCTGCTTTCCTGTGAGAGAAGATCTCTTGGGAAATAAAAACAAGACAGAGGGAAAGGCCACCTCAGCATTAGGCTTGGAGTGTGGAAGGTCAGGAAGGGAGTGGGCCAAGGTGGTGAATGTCTTCACTTTGGAGGAGAGTTGGGTGGGAGTGGGCAGGTCTGGGCCCAGGCTGCAGAGAAGAGAGAGAGACCTGGGGAGGGAGGGGATCAGGGGAGGGGAATGACTAGGGGAACCAGGAGGGATGTAAGCTGGGCATATTCTTGTGGGGAACATGATTGGAGTGGGGGAGATCTAGAGGACCAGGAGATCCTGCTGAGGAGGTCTGGAGTCTAAGAAAAGTGAGGGAGAGAGTGGGGGTGTGGAGCAGTGGGGGAGGGGAGCTCAGAGATGACCAGCCTAGTAGGTGCAGACTCTGGTGGAATTCTCTTCCTGGGATGAAGTTTGAGAAACCGGGAGGGCAGGAGAGAAGGGGAGAAGAGGGGTCAACCTAGAAGATGCACAGCAGGGCTGGGCAGGACTCTTAGGATTAGCAAGACCCAGCCAGAGCAGGTTGGCTGGGAAAAAGGGCTAAGAGCTGAGATCCTTCTACCTTCTTTGGAGCTGAGGTCTCTCTGCATTCTTCCTTCAGAATAGCTGAGATCTCTCTCTGCCTTTCTCCCTTGGGGTGGAGATCTGACTCTGGGAGCCAGCTCTGCACATGCAGGTGCCAGTTGGGTCTGAACAAGGGCCCCTCACCCCTCCCTGCTTCTGCTGGCTGAACTTTCCCATGGGCCTCCTCTTCCCCCTCTGACCTCTTGCTGAGTGTCCTCCAGACTTGCCAAGACCAGGCTTCCCTCCAAATCTTGGCTCTGGGGGTTGCCCTGGCTACTTGTCCAGGCTCCCTGTCACATCCCCAAGGTACTAGGGTATGTAAAAGGGTTTTGATTCCCATATTAATCCATATCATATGTGTAATGAATATGCTTACTACCGAGATTTTTGAGAACTACTTTCCCTTTCCCAGGGGTTTTGGGCATGGAAGTCAGAGATTCTGATCCACTTGACATGATCAATCCCCTTTCAACAACTTCAACGTTCCTCTGCTTCTATAAGCTCAGGGAAGTCAATCAAAGATTGTAAAACCAGTTCCTGCCTCAGAACACTGGTTCTGTACCCAGAGAGTAATCATGACCCTCAAGACTTGAGACAGTCAACTTAAGAACTGTTTCCCACTGGACCCAGGAATGCCAGGCATGAGTCTGCCCTGGGAATAGCAAGTCAAGCCCTAAAATTGATTACATCATGATTCAGTCTAATTGTACTTTGCATGTGTATGAACTCTGCCTTTCCCCCAGCAGCAGAAGGCCTCCCCAAAAAGAGGACTTCAGGTTTGCAGACCTCCTCCCTGACTCTGAAATGAATCAATAAACCCCTTCCTGATGGCTGATACAACTGCCTCTGTCCTGCTCAGTTTTGCCTCTGACCCTGCCTATGTTAGACACCTGTACAGGAAAGTTCTATTGACAGGTGCTATCCCCAGTGTTTCCACTGAGTCACAGTTGCCTGACCCACATATCTCTCCCATAGTAATAGATGGAAGCAGAGCTCTGGTGTGGGGTCATTGAGTGTCTGACTGGTCTCATTGCCTCTGGGATCCCAAGCCCCTTCTGCCACTTCGGACCCTGTAGGCAGATGGGGGAGGGGCATGAGTCCTAACAGGAGGAGTTCAGAGGATGACAAGTCCCCTTCCAGGTAAGAAGGTCATTTCCAAAGGTGACCCTCCTTGCTGCCCTCCTCCTATGGTGGAGTCTCTCCACTGAGGGCAGGGCAGGGCAGTTGTGACTGCTCTTAAGTACTCACCTTCTGTCACTCCAGCATCGCCCCAGGAAGACAAGGCAACGGCAATATCTCTCACCCTGAGGTTTTTCTTCCCCAGGTCACCTTGCTGAGGGCCAATGCCAATTCCTAGAGGAGACACCAGGGAAAATGACCCCTGAAACCAAGAGACCCTCATCCCAGGTGAGTGCAGTTCATCCACAGACCTGACCCACATCAGTGAAGATAGAATCTAAGAGAGTCAGGGAAGCTTTATCCCCTTTTACAGAAGGGTAAATTGAGGAAGTCAGAGATGAAGTGACTTGACCAAGGTTGCACAGCCAACCAGTGCCTGAGGACTTCTTGGACCTCAGGTTTTCCTGATTCCATCCACATTCCCCTTCTTGGGATTCAGATGAAGGCCTTGTGTTCTTGAACCCAGTCCTGGTGGAGTTCCAGGAGCTGGTTCACAGTGAATGTGATTGAAACTTTATGGAAAGAATATTAAATTATCAACCCTTGTCTCATAGTTGGGGTCCTAGAAGGGCCTTTCTGCCACTCCAGTTGAGACCCAAGCAGTGACAGTGACTTCCTTCCATTGACAGGTAATAAGTGGCAGGGACAGGATCTGAACCCAGGACTCAGCAGTCTAAGGCTAGTGGGCAGTGGGTTAACTGCCCATTACTCTTTGCTGGCTCACACACATACATGTGTATTTGTGTGTATGCTGAGGGAAAGCACAATCTATCTCTAAAGGTAGAGAAATGGAGCCTCTGTCCTTGGGGATCATCCATTTTCAGGCGGAGTGGAGGGCAGAGGGGTTCTCGCAGAAGATGGAGGTGTTAACAGGGCTTTACTGAGCCAGTGTCTCCCCTGTGAGTGACAGAAACAGCAGGCCATAGATAAAGCATTATTAATCAGGTAGCCAACTAATTAATTTCATTATGAGGCACAGACTGGAAGATCATAATTCCCTTCTGAAAGGGCAGCACTCCAGGGGTCAGGGAGACCCTCCCAGGGTTGACTGGCAGGATGCAGAAACCCTTGGAGCTGAAACCATTCTGGCTTCTTCCCTTGGAGCTGAGATCTCTTTGCCTTCTGTCTTGGAACCAAGGTGTCTGCCATCTTCCCTCAAAGCTGAGTTCTCTCTGTCTTCTGGGAGCCAGCTCTGTACAGGCAGGTGCCAGGTAGGTCTAAAGGAGGGCCTCTCCCTTCACCCCACTTCTGCTGGCTACCCTTTCCATTGAGCCTCATCTCCCTCCTCTGACTTCTTGGTGAGTGTCCTCCCGGCCCAAGTTCTCCCTCCAAGTTCTGGGGGTTGCCCCTGCTACCTGTCTTAGTTCCATGTCATGGTCCCCAAGTACCAGGTGAGTGCAGTCTATCCACAGACCTGATCCCCATCAGCAAAGGTGAAATTACAGAGAGACAAGGAAACTGTTAGAGGTATGATGTCAGCAGAGCAGAAATTGTCCTGGTTCTGCTCATGTCCTCCTGCCCCAGGCCACACAGGTCTTCCCAGGTCTCTCTGAATCCTTCCCATTTACCATTTTTAAGGTCAAGTCAGTTAGCCTTTAGAAAGGGTCTCCTCTGTGCCAAGCACTGTGCTAACTTTCTAAAGAAAGTTTAAAAAAATAGCAGTCCCTGCTCTCCAGGAATTCAATCTGTTTGGGAGAAAATATGTCAGCATCTGTGTGCAAACAAGATCTGTACTGTATGAATGAGAGGTGCTATGAGAGGAAACAGACCAGGAACAGCTTGTTTTCAGAAGGGAAGGTATTACCTGAGATGGGAAGGCAGCCAGGAGACCTCAGTGAGAGGGGAGGACATTCCAAACATGACAGACAGCCATTGGAAAGGCACCAGGATCAGGGAATGGAGGGTCTTGGTCAAAGATTAGCCAGGAGGCCAGTGTCTCTGCGTCAGAGAGGAGAAGAGGACCAAGGTGAAAGAAGACTGGAAAGGGTTCAGGAGCTGGTTACATGGTGTCTTCTTTGTGCCAGCAGCCATATAAATATTATCTCATTTGGTCCTATTGTAAGAATTGTCAGGGTACTTGGTAGGGGCTGGCAGAATATGAGAGTGCAGGTTACCCAACCAGTGTGCTGTGGTTTATTCATCCACTTAAGACTGTGACACACTCCCTGATGGACATGTGTGTCTCCCAGTTCCACAGAGGACGTAGAAACAGGCTCTGCTGAGGTACATGCCCCATGCTTTGGCTGGGATCCCTGAGGTCTTGTAGGCAGAGGCTTTCAGAGAACGTTTGGGTCAGATCAGGTTAGGGGAGAGAGAGAGGGAAAGGACCATGTTGAGGAACAGAAACATAGTGTGGATTTAGAGTTAGAGTTAGGAAGGTCTGTCACAAGGGTCTTTAGCATAGCTACTTATACCAGTCCAAAGAAAATGGTAGCTACTTGATTAGTCGGGTGGTTAGTCAACATTGGCTAAACCCTCTGTGCCTTCTTAGACAGAATAACAGGACAGGAAGTGGGTCCTGATTTTTCTCAAAGAGACCGGGGGAAGGGAGGTACTGAAGGGGACACTGAGGACATTGACCTCAGAACATATAGCAGATAGCATCCAATGGAGTCAGTGATGGTTTCTTAAAAATTCATTTTCAAAACACATTACCCACTTCTCATGTGAAAGCCTCAGTGGTCCAATTTGGGGATATGAGTGCCAAAGGTGTGAGTATGCTTCCCAAAATCAAAGAAGGAAATGGATTGGCAGGGGTGGGAATGGGGGCAGGGTTTGTGTAACCATAGAGCAGCAATCAGCTGATACATGTTGGGCTGGTTGAGGTGAGCCCTGTCCAATTGGGAGACAGGGCTTCTGGGGGAGGGCGCTAGAGGGCTGAGTGAAGCAGGAATCATGGCAAGAAAGTGGCATCAAGAAGTGCCTAGTCAGTTAGACTTTAGGTAGGCCATCTGATCTCTCTGACCTCTTGGCTCAGACCTTCCTGGGATCTAATAGCCCAACACTGGATTTTTAGGAGACCTCTTTATGTCAAAGAAAAGGGCCAGCCAAGGAGTCTGCCAGGAGGAGGAGTCCAAGGCAGAATTTGCCTAGAAATGTGAGCCTATGGAAAGCAGAAAAAGGCCTTTCTGAGAGGTTCCACCACTTTTCTTTCTGCCTCAGTTCTGATGCCTCAGGATCATCCTCTTCCTTCATTCACACTCATGCCTAGAAATTCAGGCCCCTGCCTTCTCTACTCCTTTTCCTGGTCTCCATGAGCTGCTGTACCATGGTCATGGCAATGACCCCTCTTCTTCCTTAACCCTGTCCTAGTGTACCCACTTCCTCTCCAAGCCTCACATTGTGCCTGAGCCAAAATGTAATATACTGGTTCCTCCTGAGAGCTGCTGTTCTTCCTTTGTCGATCAACTCCCTTTCTCCCTCCTTCACCCTATTTTGGGACCGAGTCCCTTCTGCTTCTGAGGAGGAAATCATCCACAAGAAAACTCTAGCTATAGACCCATCCAAAGGAGTTAGCTCTACATTTTGAGGACCTGGCTGCAAATGGAACTGAATGTGTCCTAAATTAAACTGTGATGTGGTCTCCTCTAGAGCCCCTGAAAACTTTGGATATTTTACCTTCTATCAGTGGGTGATTCCTTCATGAAAAACTCTTAAAATTTGGTATAAAGGCCATATGTTCAGAAATTGTAAAGATAAGAATGAAGGATGTCAGCCACTTCACAACCAGTGAATCACACCATTCTGCTAGAAATGAGGAGCATCAAATGCCAAGTGCCTTGGCTAAGGACAGATTGAGAAATTACATGGGTCCTCATAAGCACCAAAGGATTTGAAGAAGCAGTCACCTTCTTGTACAGGCTCCATTGTCTGCTTCTTGACTCATTCTTTTGACTCCATAAACAATCTAAGCCCAGTGGTCCAGAGTTGTAGCCACATGAGGAAATAAATTTATTTTTCATAAATTGTCAATGTCTTATACATTTGCTCCATGTCTAACCCCACTTGATAAAATTTTACATTTTTAATGGAGGAAAGAATCCTCCTTTCCCCACATAGTCACTCTTATTGGTCTATAGTTAAATATTAAAATGAATATCCCATGAACAGTTGAAAGCACTCATAAAGCAAAGACAGAAGATGTTTAAGTGTGACTCATCATACCCAGGGCCATCTCACCTCCTCAGGGTAAGAGTAGAGAATTCTTCTTCATCTGGCTGGAAAGAGTCTCATACCACTCAGGTGAGGCCTTATTGTGAGTAATCTCTCTTTAGAATTCTTTCATACTTTTTTCTTCTTCATACTTTATTACAGACTTTTACCAAATTGACTTGATAATTTCTTTGTTCACTCCTGAGAGGTCACTGTCCCTTTGTTGTTTTTTTTCTCCCAGAATCCATAGTCCTAACCAACTTCTCACAAGCTCCTCATAAGAATGTTCTTAACATGTCACTTAGGACAGAGGTGGAGTTACACATGACCCCACTATCTCCTATACAGATTCTTGTGCATCACTAAGAGAGAACATATCTTGTTCCTGATTCCATCAGGAGAAGCCTTGTCTAGTAAAACATTTTACTAGCTTTGATTGTCCTTCATGATTCTCATTTCAAATGTAAAATGCTTTTTTCCATATTCCATTGTGGTCATAATAACAGATTTCAAGTGTTGACTGACACTCAGGAAGGTTATATGAGTGTTGGGGAAATCCCTTCTCTGGGCTTCAGTTTCCTCTTCTAAGTGGATGAGAGTTGGACTAGAGAAATTCTGGAGTATCTTTGAGCTCCAAATCATGTGACTTTTGATGTTTTAGGACTTGGTGACATTGAAGGATGTGGTTGTGGACTTCACTAAGGAAGAGTGGGACCTCTTGGACCATTCTCAGAAAGAGCTGTACAAGGAGGTCATGCTGGAGAATGTCCAGAACCTGCTGTCCCTGGGTAAGGATCATTTCCTCTCTTTTCTTCATGTTAATTCTCAGACCAAAATTTTCACAAGTGGCAGAAAATGGATGCATATTCTGGTACATCTCATCTTCAGAAGCTTCATGGAGTGCACACTGTTTTGTGTGTACCAGCTCTCCACTGGTCTTGGCTTGTCACCTTTTCAAGTTAAATAATTTACATATCACCAACAAAGCTGTGCAGGAAGAGATAGTAGGAGAAATCTCATTTAAAAAACTCTTACACCACATAAACGTCCTGGAAGTTCAGCTGTGAAAAGAAACCCAGAGACTGGTGGGCCCTAGAGATTTTTCATTATTTCTTGATTAGGTTTTGCATTTCCCCTTCATTTTTATCAAACCAGTTTGGATGTATACAAGTGTTCAGGCTGAGATGAGTAAATATGGTGCTTTATAACAAATGTCTTAAAGCTCCTCACTGCTATTCTGCTGGAGTGCTGCAAACCCTGTGTTGGCTCAGTTTTGTCTCCAACATAATAACAAACTATTTCTTCCAAGGAGAATCACTCTAATCTGTTGACATTAAATCTGGCAGCCATCTTAGCTTGTGGTTGCTGCTTTTGTTGCATGGGAATGGTTAACTTGGAGAGAATGATAGGTCCAGCCCTCTGTGGTGTACGCCTCCTTTGTCACTCTCATAGCCTGTCTCTCTCTTCTCCTTACACTGATACAGTCTATTGAATGCTGGTGTTTATCAGAGTACACAAAGTATTGTTGCATTTTGGTTGTTGATGAAGAGGTCATGAGCCACCTAAGTCTCCAGTAACCATTGCAGTTCCATGTCCTTATGTGTGCATAACTTTTGCTCTTTTCTTCAGGTTTAGACAGCAGGTTTGAAGAAAATGAGGTGACTAGAAACCTTGGAATTTTTCTGGAAAATCATGACCTGCATCAATTCATGAGTTACAGTCCCTGGGAATTGAAGTTGAGAGAAATCTATGAAACTAGTATCAAGATAGATACAAATTCAAAAAGTGACTGTAAATTTGATGAAATTGGAAAGAAGTATGGAAAGCCTTGTATCCTAAATCACTGTAAGCAAATGATGTCTGGGATTAACTCTGGTCAGGACAGTGAATGTAGAAAGTGCTTTATTGAACATGTAGAGTTTTTTCAGTCCCATGAGAAGGCTGCTGAGATGCTAGTATATCCAGATAATCAGTGGAAAATGACCTGGAACCAGAGTTCAAACTTTATGACATATCAGAAAAGTGATAATGAAGAAATGCTTTGTGTAAGTAATAGAGGGGGGAAGGCCTTGAGTCAGAACTCTGAGCTCATTCTTAATCAGCAAATTCCCATTGGAGAGGAGCCTGATGAATATAATGAAGGGGAGTTAACCTCATCCTCTCTCTCATCTTTTCCTTATTATACTGGAATGAAAAGTTATGCATGTCCTCAGTGTGGGAAGATGTTCTGTTACAACCTAGATCTTAACAGATCTTATGAGATTCATACTGGGGAGAAGTTTTATGAATGTCATGAATGTGGGAATGCTGTGTGCTGTAGATCGCTCCTTATTGGTCATCAGAGAATCCACAGGGGAGAGAAAGTTACTGAATATAATCAATGTGGAAAGGCTTTCACACAGAGCTCAGGTCTTACTGCAAATCCAAGAAGTCAGAGTGAAGAGAAGCCTTATGAAGGTAATCAATGTGAAGAAGCTTTCAAAAGGAGAGAGTGTCTTGAAGCCCATCAGAAAATCCACACTGGAGAGAAACCTTTTGAATGTAATAAATGTGGAAAGACTTTCACAAGGAGGGAAGGTCTTGCTACCCATCTTAGAATCCACACTGGAGAGAAACCTTGTGAATGTAATCAATGTGGGAAAACTTTCAGAACAAGCTCTCATCTTGGTGGACATCAAAGAATCCACAGTGGAGAGAAACCTATTGAATGTAACCAATGTGGAAAGACTTTCAGAGACAAGGGCAGTCTTGCTGCCCATCAGAGAATCCACACTGGAGAGAAAGCTCATGAATGTAATCACTGTGGAAAGGCATTCATTAGGAGGAGCAAACTTGGTGCCCATCATAGAATCCACATTGGAGAGAAATCTTTTGAATGTAATCAATGTGGAAAAACTTTCAGAACAAGGTCCTATCTTGCTGCACATCAGCGAATCCACACTGGAAAGAAACCGTATGAATGTAATCACTGTGGAAAAGCTTTCAGAGACAGGGGCAGTCTTGCTGCCCATCAGAGAATCCACACTGGAGAAAAGCTTTATGAGTGTAATCAATGTGGAAAGGCTTTCACAAGGATGCAGAGTCTTGCTGCTCATCATAGAATCCACACTGGAGAGGAACCTTTTGAGTGTAATCAATGTGGAAAAGCTTTAAGAGAAAGGGGTAGTCTTGCTGCCCATCAGAGAATCCACAGTGGAGAGAAACCTTTTGAATGTAATCAGTGTGGAAAGAGTTTCAGAAGGAGCTCCCATCTTGTTGCTCATCAAAGAATCCACAGTGGAGAGAAACCTTTTGAATGTAACCAATGTGGAAAGACTTTCAAAGAGAGGTACTATCTTGCTGCCCATCAGAAAACCCACACTGGAGAGAAGCCTTATGGATGTAATCAATGTGGAAAGGCTTTCACAAGGATGCAGAGTCTTGCTGCCCATCATAGAATCCACAGTGGAGAGAAACCTTTTGAATGTAATCAATGTGGAAAAACTTTCAGAACAAGGTCCCATCTTGCTGCACATCAGAGAATCCACACTGGAGAGAAACCATATGAATGTAATCACTGTGGAAAAGCTTTCAGAGAAAAGGGTAGTCTTGCTGCCCATCAGAGAATCCACAGTGGAGAGAAACCTTTTCAATGTAATCAGTGTGAAAAGAGTTTCAGAAGGAGCTACCATCTTGTTGCTCATCAAAGAATCCACAGTGGAGAGAAACCTTTTGAATGTAACCAATGTGGAAAGACTTTCAAAGAGAGGTACTATCTTGCTGCCCATCAGAAAACCCACACTGGAGAGAAGCCTTATGGATGTAATCAATGTGGAAAGGCTTTCACAAGGATGCAGAGTCTTGCTGCCCATCATAGAATCCACAGTGGAGAGAAACCTTTTGAATGTAATCAATGTGGAAAGGCATTCACTAAGAGGAGCAAACTTGGTGCCCATCAGAGAGTCCACGCTGGAGAGAAACCTTTTGAATGTAATCAATGTAGGAAAACTTTCAGAACAAGCTCCCATCTTGCTGGACATCAGTGAAGCCACACTGGAGAGAAACCTTATGAATGTGATCAGTGTGGAAAAGCTTTCAGAGACAGGGGCCGTCTTGCTGCCCATCAGACAATCCACGGTGGAGAGAAACCTCATGAATGTAATCAGTGTGGAAAGACTTTCACAAGTCCAATAGTATGCAAACTATTTGGGAAGGCAGGCATAGAAAGAGTTTTACCAAATTCCCTTCATGATGCAAATAAGGTGCTGATACCTCAACTGGGAAGAGCCAAAACAGAGAAAGAAAATTGTAGATTAATTTGTCTAATGAATATTGCTGCAAAATTCTTAAATGAAATGTTAACAAAGATTACAGCAATTTATCAGCAGGATATACACTCTGACCAGGTGGGATTTATACCAGGAATCCAGGGTTGGCTCAATATTAGGAAAACTATCAGCATAATTGACCATATCAATAACAAAACTAAGAGAAATTATATGATTACTATAACAGATTCAGAAAAAGCTTTTGACAAAATTTGGCACCCATTCCTATTAAAAACACTAGAGAGCATAGGAATGAATGGAGTTTTCCTTAAAATGAAAAGAAGTATATCTAAAACCTTCAGCAAGCATTATATGTAAGGGGGATAAGCTAGAAGTATTCCCAATAAGATCAGGGGTGAAAAAAAAGAATGCCCACAACTGCCTCCAGCTCCACCACACCACACCTCCACTCTAGGGCAGAGCTGAGGGCTGAGATTCAGGTCAGCGGATCAATTCCCTCAGGCACTTTACACAGAGGGCTCCAAAAATGTACACTGCAGCTGCAATGATTGCTGCTGGTGGTTCAGACTGGGTTACCTTCTGGGTGAAGGAGCTTTCTCACTGACTTTTGAAGCTGTCTTTGACGTTTGTGGGTTGATTAATGTGTGAACTGCTGCTGCTGGTGGCACCCTGATGCCTGTTCCATGTCCTGTCCCTGCCACACTGTGCGACCCACCCTGGGCACTCTGCTCCACAGCTGGTGGAGCAAACACCTTTCCTGTTTGCCTTCCAGTCTTGGGATGGAAATCTCTTTCACTCTGTTGTTTTGTGGCTTCTGTTACTCTGGAATTTGTTTAGACTCATTTTTGCTGGTATTTTATGGGCTGTGTGGGTGAGCTTCTACAGGTCCATCTTTATACTCTGCCATCTTGGCTCTACTCCCTGAGGGATAATTTTTAAACAATTGTAAAATAGGGGAAATCACAGAAGGTAAAAAACCAATTTGTATCATCAACACTTAAAAGACTTTTGCAGAAGCAAATATATTTCAACCTAACTCTTCTCTAGCCTGTCCTTTGGGAATGTAATTGATTAATTTCAGATCATTGACCCCTGATCTTAAGAATTTTTTAACATTTTTACCCCTGCCATTTGTTTGACTTTTTACTTTATATTTCTTTTTTTTTTCAAAAATAGTAGCCTACCATAAGTAGTCTTTTATTTTTTTATTCCTTTTTTAAATATAAATTTATTTATTTAACTTTTTACATTGATTTTCACAAAATTTGGGGTTCCAAATTTTCTCCCCTTTTATCCCCTCCCCCCACCCCAATACACTGAGTATTCTAATTTCCCCTATCACCAATGGGCCCTCTCTTCTATCATCTCTCCTGTCTCTTGTCCCCACCTTCTCTTTTGTCCTGTAGGGCCAGATGACTTTCTATTCCCCTTTAACTGTATTTTTTATTTCCTAGTAGCAAGAACAATACTAAAGAGTTGTTCCTAAAACCTTGAGTTCCAAATTCTCCCCATCCCTCCCTCCCCATCCATTCCATTTGGGAAGGCAGGCAGTTCAATATAAGCCATATCTGTGTAGTTTTGCAAAGGACTTCCACAATAGTCGTGTTGTGTAAGACTAACTGTATTTCCCTCCATCCTATCCTGCCCCCATTGTTTCTATTCTGTCTTTTAATCCTGTCCCTCGCCAAGAGTGTTGACTTCAAATTGCTCCCTCGTCCCATTGCCCTCCCTTCCATCATCCCCCCCCTTGCTTATCTCCTTCTCCCCCACTTTCCTGTATTGTAAGATAGGTTTTCATACCAAAATGAGTGCATTTTATTCCTTCCTTTAGTCGAATGTGATGAGGGTAAACTTCTTGTTTTTTTTTTTCTCAGCTCTACTCTTTTTCCCTCCACTAAAAAGTCTCCTGCTTACCTCTTGAATTACATATAATTTACCCCATTCCATTTCACCCTCTTTCCTCCCACTGCATTTCTCTCTCACCATTTACCTTAATTTCTTTTAAGATATGGTCCCATCCTATTCAATTCACTCTGTGCTCTCTGTCTCTGTATGTGCGTGCATGTGTGTATGTGTGTGTGCATGCACGTGTGTACGTGTGTGTGTGTGTGTGTGTGTATGTGTGTGTGTGTGGTCCCACCAAGTACCCAGATACTGAAAAGTTTTAATATTCCCTTTCCATGTAGGAATGTAAAGAGTTCACCTTTCGGAAGTCCCTTATGACTTCTCTTTCCTATTTACTTTTTCATGCTTCTTCTCATTCTTGTGTTTGAAAGTCAAATTTTCCTTTCAGCTCTGGTCTTTTCATCAAGAATGCTTGAAAGTCCTCTTTTTCATTGAAAGATCATATTTTCCCCTGAAGTATTATACTCAGTTTTTCTGGGTAGGGGATTCTTGGTTTGAATCCTAGTTCCTTTTACTTCTGGAATATCCTATTCCACGCCCTTCGATCCCTTAATGTAGAAGCTGCTAGATCTTGTGTTATCCTGATTCTATTTCCACAGTACTGGAATTGTTTCTTTCTAGCTGCTTGTAAGATTTTCTCCTTGACCTGGGAGTTCTGGAATTTGGCCACAATGTTCCTAGGAGTTTCTCTTTTTGGATCTCTTTCAGGTGGTCATTGATGGATTCTTTCAATACTTATTTTGCCCTCTGGTTGTAGAATATCAGGGCAGTTTTCCTTGATAATTTCATGGAAGATGATGTCTAGGCTCTTTTTTTGATCATGACTTTCAGGTAGTCCTTTGATTTTTAAATTGTCTTTCCTGGATCTGTTTTCCAGGTCAGTTGTTTTTCCAATGAGATATTTCACATTCTCTTCCATTTTTTCATTCTTTTGGTTTTGTTTGGTGATTTCTTGGTTTCTCAGAAAGTCATTAGCCTCCATCTGTTCCATTCTAATCTTGAGAGAACTATTATCTTCGGTGAGCTTTTGAACCTCTTTTTCCATTTGGGTAATTCTGCTTTTGAAAGCATTCTTCTCCTCATTGGCTTTTTGAACCTCTTTTGCCAATTGAGTGAGCCTATTCTTCAAGGAGTTATTTTCTTCAGCATTTTTTTGGGTCTCCTTTAGCAAGGTATTGACCTGTTTTTCATGCTTTTCTTGCATCTCTCTCATTTCTCTTCCCAGTTTTTCCTCCACCTGTCTAACTTGATTTTCAAAATCCTTTTTGAGCTCTTCCATGGCCTGAGCCCACCCGCCATCCACCTCGGATGTCTGGGATACAGAGGCCCCACCCTCCGCGTCTTTCCCTGATGGTAAGAATAGTTCCTCGTCATCAGAATTGAAAGGCGGGAACATTTGTACCCCATCGAAGTAGCTCTCTATGGTCTTATTTTGCTTCCTTTTTCTGGGCATTGTCCCAGCCAGTTACTTGACTTCTGAGATTCCTCTGCACCCCCTCCTAGATCCGCCCAGCTAGTGCTTGGGGTCTGAGATTCAAATGGGCTTTCCGCGGCAGACGAGGCTGCTATTCAATGTGAGCTTAAGTTCTGGTGCTGGGGTGGGGTCTGGGCCACCTCCCAGGCTCAGTTCCCTTAGGGGCTTTATGCAGAGACCTTCAGTAATGGAGCAGGTGGGGGCAGGGCCACCCCCCCAGGCTCAGTTCCCTCAGGGGGCTTATGCAGAGACCTTTGGTAATGGCCCTGAACTTCTGCCTGCTGCTCGGGGAGTCCCGGGCCTCCGCTGCCGCCTCTGCCCCTCCCTCTGCCGCTCCCTCTGCCACTTCCTCCCGAGGGGGCCGGAGTCATGGAGGCACCCCGCTCCCCTCTCGGCCAGCCCAGACGTCTCTCACTGAGCTGTAGTGTCTGTGGGCGGAGGGACTTTCCCGGCTGCTGGAGATTCCGTCCCTGAAGCCTGCTCAGATCTGCTCCTTTCGGGCCCTGTGGCCAGGGAAGCCCAGGGGTTGGCTCCGCTTTCTGGGGCACGACGGACCCCTGGGGACTGCTCTTCAGGGCTCTCCGGAACGCAAATCTTTTCCACTGTGTTTCTGCATGCCTTGCAGTGCTTCAGAATTTGTGGGGAGTTCTTCTTGCAGGAAATATAGGGCTGTGGGTTCGGAGCTAGCATACTTGAGTCTTTCTACTCCACCATCTTGGCTCCACCTCTTAAATAAAATCTTAAGTAGATGAAAGCATGAGAAGAATTCTGAAATTATTCACAATCTGTTCTCACCTGAGTGGTATAAGACTCCTTCTTAGCAACCATGTGAAGATTTCTTTATTTTTATACTGAAGTGCCACTAAATAGGATGTGTCAGAATACAAATATCTGCTGGCATTGCTTTAACTTGTTTGTTTGGGCAGCTAGGTGGTGCAGTGGATAGAGCACCAGTCAAGAGCACTTGAGTTCAAATATCACCTCAGACACTTGATACTCACTAGCTGTGTGACCTTGGGTAAGTCGCTTAACCCCAATTGCCTCATCATGTGTCATCATCAGTCATCCTGATGAATATCTGGTCACTGGATTCAGATGGCTCCGGAGGAGAAGTGAGGCTGATGACGTGCACAGCCCTCCCTCAGTCAAAAGAAAGTCAAGTGCAAGTCATGTCAGCATTTCTCTGATGGCATGGTCTTCTTTGGCAATGAACGATGAACACACAACTTGTTTGTGGAATATATTTATTCATTTTAATATTTAATTAGAGAGAAATAAGAGTAACTGGGAAAAGGAAGGTTCCATCATTCAGTAAAAATATGATCAACTAGACTTGGAGATTAAGCAAATGCACAAGACATTGACAGTTTATTGATGAGCAATAAAGTATTTAAAGATAGTACTAGAACTCTTTAACACTGGGGAGCAGGAGTTTAGAGTCAGACTGATGGATAATGTACAAGAAAGTGGTCCCCACCCTCCAAATTCTTTGAGATTTTGGATGAATCATCTATTTTTCCCACATGCTACATGTAGAACACATTTAGCCTATGCACTCAGTATTTCATGCTCTTCCATTTAATTTTTTTCCATTCCTAACAGAGTAATATGATTCATCCAAAATTTATCCATTCAGATGTATTCATGGCAGAATGACCTGACATAGAAAATCACTTTATCCATTTGCCAATTTGATGCTCTAGACCAGGGGTGGGGAACTTGACACCTCAGGGTGCTGCTGTGTTGTTTGTCCTTCATTCTGAAAGAGGACCCTGACATGAGGGACATGATGGCTAGACTTACAGTTGACTTTGATGTGAGGGAGGGAGGGCTGTGAAGGGTGACCAGCCTCTCTTTCTCCTCCACAGCCATCTGCATCCAGTGGCCAGGTTGGGGAGAAAAGTGAAAGAAGTCTGGAAAGCTAGCAGAGGGCCAAATTATGCATGGCTTTGGATGCCAAGCAAAGCATTTTGTATTTGCTTCTGGAAAGAATAAGGTTTAAAACTAGAGTTTACTGAGTGGGTTAGGGGCTGACATGGTGGGACTTGCATGTTAGGAAAATGACTTTGGAGCTGGACTGGAATGGGGAGAGACTTGAGGCAGGCTAAAGACTTTGTCTTCTCTCTAGCAGGGAAGAATAACCGAGATCTCTAGGGAGTCCTCCATTGGATTCAGTCTGGGATTCTCAAATGAGCAGTAAGGCTTTACCACCAAGTAAAGAATATGTGTGCATATGTATGTACCTCTATATTTTTCTCTATTTCTTTTCCTTCTTTTGGCTTCATTTTCATCCCCAAACTTTCCCTCCCCTTTCCAATTCAGCTAACAAAAACCAAGATCAATACTTCCTCTGCTGTAGTACCTGGATGTTGAGTGTCTTTTTAGGCTCTAAAGCCCCATTCCCCAGCCTAGTAACTTTTTCAGCTACAGAGTCCTTCCCTGTCTACCACTCCCCAAGGCAACCTAAGGCTCTGAGGGGTGGGGGGTGAGGGGGGACTGTCTTATTTTTTTAAAAGATGCCAAAAGGATCATTAAGGATTCTGTGCTGGAGTATTGTACTCCCCCCACACGTTGTGTTTGTCCTTTGTTCTGGAAGAGGACCATGACATCAAGAGGATGACCTCAGTTGCAGTTGACTTTGATTTGAGTGAGGGAGGGCTGTGCAAGGTCCCCAGCGTCATTTTTTCCTCCAGAGCCATTTGAGTCCAGGGGCCAGATATTCATCAGGATGACTGGAGATGGCCCAGGATACAATGGGAGGCCCTGGCTAAGGCCTTTTCAGGTTCTCACTTTTACTTGCCCCACCCCCAACAACAATTCCAGGTCAGTCCTTCTCTAGAATGTTTCGCAATTTCCTGCCATTCTTGTGGTCCCAGGAGCAGCACTTCCCACTTTCTGTACCTTTCTCCTTCCCATTAGAAACTGGGTTTTGCAGGGTGAAGAGAGAAATAGTGGGACCTCCCAGGAGATGGATTTCAATTGCTTAACTAGGTAACAACCAATCCCCTAGATGTACAGGGAGATGTGCAGTTTTATTTAAGTGGGTAGAGAAAGTTTATAGTGTGAGCTGTGACCTATATCCTGGGACCAAGTGTCCTGATGTCCTGGCCTCAGCTCCTCATTAAGATCAGCTGTCTTTCAGTGAGAGAACATCTCTTAGGAAATAAAATCTAGAGAGAGGGAAATCCCCCCTCAGTGTTGGGATTGTGGTCTGGAAGGTCAGGGATGGAGATGGACCAAAGTGGTAAATGTCTCCAGGAGGAGAGTTGAGTGAGCATGGGCATGTCTGGACCCAGACTGCAGAGAAGAAGGGGTGGGCTGAAGTGGGAGGGGATGGGTAGGAGAACCAGCAGGGGTGTAGGCTGGGCATATCCTCCTGGGGAAGAAGATATGTATAGCAGGGGGAGAGCCAGAAGAAGGGAAGGTGATTGTGCTGAGAATGAGAGACCGAGTCCCAGAGCAGGCTAAGAAAGGGAAAGAGGTGGAAGCAGGGACAGGGAGGGAGGAGATATCAGAGATGACCAGCAATGTGGGTGGTGACCCTGGTGGAATTCTCCCTGGGGGGAAGTTTGGAAACCTGGGAGGGGAGGGCAGGGGAGAGGAAAAGAAGGGTCATTCCACCAGACTGAGGAGAAGGCAGGGCAGGACTCCTGGGGTTAGGAGGGCCCACCCAGAATAGGTTTACTGGAAGCAAGAGATCTAGAATCTGAGATCTTTCTCTCTACCTTCTTCCCTTGAAACTGAGATGTCTCTGCCTTCTGGTAGGTACCACATGCAGGTGCTAGGGTTGGCGGGGAGGAGGGGTTGGGGACTGATCATCCACAAGCCCTGGATACCTGAAACTCAGGTATCCAGGGAGAGAGGCCTTATGGAAGAGAAATTTTATTTAGAAAATCCAATATTCTCCATATTTTTATTATGAAAAGTCTTCACAATCTCCTCATCTCACTCAATTCCTCCTCTTCTTTATCATCTGAAGACTTTCCACACCACTACTAACACAGATTGTCTGTTACTCTCATACCACTCCTTCTCCTTCATGCTTTTAAAGGAGAAGACCAAAATTGGACAAAAACATGGGCAATCTCTAAAATTAAATACAATCATCACATTCTTTCCTCTATACATTCTTCCCTTCATCTATCCCCCTTTACATGAATATAGGAAGAAAGCAAAGTTAATCAATACATTGGCAAATTACAAGGGGACTCTCCCCATGTTATAAGTACAGATACGGAGACTTAAGATACAAAGGTAGATCAATGAATTACCCATTCAGAGCTTCCATCTCATCTGATGCAGTTTTCTGGTCTAGATGCTCCTTCAGGCCATCCTCAGCAACAGCATCTCTGCATGTTCTTCCCTTTATCTTCTTGTAGAAATCCAGATGTCCACTGTCCTACAAAACTGACCTTAATACCATTTTAGACGACCATTCTTAAGCTTTATACACTCATCACTACAAAAGCAGACCTGGGACTTTGGCCAATTGTCATGTTTAAGAAATCCACATTAGAACCCAGTATTTACATCTTACATTCAGACCTTTTAAAGCATTTACAACATAGGCCACAAACCATTTTTCTTTTAACCAGCTAAGACAAAATAGTGATTAACTGTGTATGCTAACCTCACAAGCCTTATTAACCTGGTGGTCTCGTCTCCACACTCTTACTCGAAATTAAAGACCCCAATTCACTGTTGTTGTTCTAAAGTCCTAAACCTGATAGCCTAATTTTAGACTTAACCTCCGATGTTCCCCTACCAACAATCTGTAATAAATCTGTAATAAAATGTAATAAATCTGATATTAAGCTTACAAACCTTTTGACTATAGGATATTGCCACTAAGAGTAGGGACACTGCAGGGAAAGAATATCTCCCTAACTTCATGTCAATTCCAGGCAGGAACAGATTGTCAACTGGCATTCAGCCAGGCTTAAAATCCACCAGGTGTGAGTGGGGAAACGGAGTCAGGAGAACCCTACCTCAGCCCAGGCTGAACAGCCACTCTCCCAACTTTACCATGAGATCACCTTTTGCAGTTCATGGCCAGCATCTCACAGGCTTACTGGCATCATGGATCAGAGGCTCAGACAGTCTTTCTTGCTATCCCTACCTGGAGTTAGGCTCAGAAGAACAGTCAGTTAATAGTCCCATAAAATCTTAGAATAGCAGGTTCCAGTAATCAGGTTTCAGATATGACTGTAATTTCACATTGGCTAAGGAACATCTTTCAAAGCAAGTCTTAAGGCTTGCATATCTTTCTCTACATGTTCTTGTTCCTTATAGATTTACATCTGCTTCCCAAGCTTCTCTATACCTTTATAACCCTGCTCAGTCTAAGAGAATGAGCTACACATATGACAAATTCAAACACTAATTTCATGAAATGAATTCAAATCAAAACAGAAACATTTAACTTTTCCATGAATGCCAAATTTTACCAGCGGTTACCTGCCTCCAAGAAACTTAACCTAAAATTCTTTTCCCTAAACTAAAAATGTCTGATTTTAGTCTCAGTAATTAATTAATTCAATTGTTTTAATGCTAATTGCCTTATATCACATTGTAACATATAACATCCTTATTCCAAATTGGGACCTTTGTCCATTACCCCCAAAGGGTTATAGTCCCATTTGTCTAAAAGGGCCCTGGAAAACCTTACCTTGTGCCACCTGTACTAACTCTCTAGAGGCCCATGGAGGCATATCACTATGCCTTGTTAATCTAGTTCTCCAGGTTACTGGCCACTCCCAGAAACCCCTAAACCTCCTGGAACCACCCTGGACTCCTTCCTCAGTCCCTCTATAACAATGGGGAACTGAGCCAGAAGGATCCCATCTCAGGCTGAGGGCACAGTTGTCCCCTGAGGCATGACCTCATGAGACATCAGAAAAATTATACAGAAGAAATGAATTGTGTCAGTAATGAAGGTGGGAAGGCCTGGAGACAGAACTCTAAACTCATTACTTATCAGAAAATTCCATTAGAACTGATGCCTGATGAATATAATGAATGTGAAACAACCTCATCCCATCTCTCATCTCTTCCTTACCAGCCTAGATTTCACCTAGGAATGAGAAGTTATACATGTTCTCAGAGTGGAAAGGCCTTTGGTTGGAACTTACAACTTGATGGCTCTCATAAACTTCATACTGGGGAGAAGTTTTAGGAATGTCATGAATGTGGGAAGACTGTCTTCTACATATCTCTCCTTACTGACCATCACTGAGCTCAGATTTTGCTAAACATCATGGAATCCCCACTGGAGACAAACCTCATGAGTGTTATGAATGTGTCAGAGCTTTTAGGTACTATTCTTAACATATGTTACAAGAGCTTCCACACTTGGGAGAAACCTTAATCCAGGTGGTGATGCCTGCAATGGTGTTTTGGTGAAACCCAATCTAGAAACATTAATGTGGAGTATAAAGAATGATTATAATTCATTATGATTTTGTAGAGAAGGGGGTTGCTTAAGTGGGGAGGGGAGCAGGCTACAGGTCTTTGTCTCCTCCCCTCAAGCACAAGAACAACTGCTAAGATCTCTGGGGAGTCCTAAATACGATTCATTCTGGGGTTCAGTGAGTCCCCCACTTCAAAGGAAGGAGGGATCTATGCTTGGAGGCATCTCTGCATTACTGGGGCAGCCAGGCTGAGTAAAGGGAGCTTTGGACATTTGGCCTTGCTCCTACATCCCCCACACACCTGGGCAGGGGGAAGCCAAGGTTAACCTTTTCAGGCTAGGAAGGTGAGGGAGTGGAAGGAGAGGAGAAATAAACAGTGGGAGCTATAGAAGGTTGGAGGCTAGATTTCAGGGAGCAGTCACTCTCTGTCTTCATTCACCTGTCTAGCCAGACTGAGAAGACATCAGAGGACCAGAGTATTTGGCCAAACAAAGTAAATCTGGATCTAGGCCCCCTCATCCCCCCCGCCCCGCCAAACCCTGAGCTCCATAACTCCACAGCTATCTGCCCTCTCCCCATCTCAGAAATGAAACATTTCTCGGAGTCCTTTCAGTCTTGTGGCCCCCCCTCCCCATGAATCCTTCTCCTTTCCTCCCAAGAGAGAACTCAACAAAAGCCTGGCCTCTCCCCCTATGCTGGGAGGCTGCCTGGTGGAGTGGGGAGAGGGAGAAAGAAAGAGTGCTGCATCTGGAAATCAGGACCCGGTTTGAATTCAGTTCTACCAGGTCCCACTTAGACAGTGCTTCACATGTATGATCTCTTGATCCTAGCAACAGCCTTGCCACGTAGGGCCTGTTTTACCCATTTCCCAGTTAAGGAAACAAGCTGAGAGGTTCAGTGACTTTCCCAGAGTCTAAGCTAGGACAGGTCACGGGGAGGATTCTTAACTCTGGTCTGACTCCAGGCTCCACTAACTTGTCTGGTAAGTCACTGAACCTCAGTGTTCTCTGTAAAATGAGGGGGCAGGACTTGGTGACTTCACACTAAGCCCCTTTCAGGTTTCACATATACATGCATTTCTGTGATCTGGAGATCAATTAAAAAAAACCCCTCAGGGACATTTAGAGTTGGAAGTTCCATCAGAAGATAATTTTGGAATTCCCTACTGGTGTCAATCTGTGGCCCAGGATGGAATCCTGGCTGTTCCTTGATGCCCCTGTAACCCTGGGTCAGTCATTGACATCTCTGAGCCTTGTTCCTCCAGGCAAAAAGAAGGCCTGGAGTTCTGAGGTCCCCTCTGACTCCAGTCCATGGTCCTTTGGTCTCCAGCCTGTGAAATTATTTCTGTCTACACTCAGTTTCCTGGTTCCCTGCTACTCTTCTACCTAGGACAGACCCACAGCCCCTGCTGTGGCCCAGGCTCAACTGGGAGAATCTTTCAAACACCTGACCTGAATGAATCCTACTCCAACTGACCAGGTAAAGGCCCTGTAGAACCTGCCCGCCCCCCCAACTTTCTGTGAATTTCCCACAGGGCACTGACCTTTTTTTGTAGCCTTCATTGTCTGCACCTACCTTCGTCTCTCTGTCTTCATCATCCTGGTCTTCATCAGCTGCAGTGTCATGGCCAAGGGAATGATCCCTCTTCTAACTTGACCTTCTCCTAGTTCACCAATTTCTTTCCCAGGAATCAAAATCTACCTTGGCCAAAATGCAAAAACTGCTTCCCCCCCTCCTCCCTCACTTGTCCATTCCTTCCCACTGTCCCTGCTTCATCCTTCTCTTTCAGAATAGAAAGATTGCCACAGTAAAACCTGAGTCAACAGACTCACCCAAAAGGACTAGGTCCTTTAATTTTAGGTGTTGGCAGCAAATGACTATTGGGAAAGTTGAGATTTTGTGTGATATTCCACTTGTAACTATATATCCAGGTTTGATGGAACTGAGTATTGCTCAACTAAATTATAATGTGTTCTTTTTAATGTCACATGTAAACTCCTCTTAGGATAATAGTGCTTTCTGATCCTCTATAAAGCTCTTGAAATTTGGCACTAAGACAATATGTTTAAAAATTATAAAGATAAACATTCAAAGGATCAGGATCAAAATGATTCTTTCCTGGTATCTGAATACAATCAGTCTAGAGTATCAAATTCATAAACAGATAAAGTGATTTCCTCTGTAAGATAATTCAGAAGTAGATTCAACTTAATTGATGTTAGGTTGGCAATAACTTTATATTATTACGATTCCAATGTTATTTTATTGGGATATTTTGGTTCATTTGGAAAATTATTCCTAGAGGCTGATCCGATTGTACACTTAGGAAATTTAGTCTTGTTTTGAACTAGAGGCTGCAAAATGCTGAATTAAGCTGTTAAGAGTATATGGCTATAATGTTTAAAACATAGGTAGACAATTAAGTGTATTTTGATTTAAAATTATCATAATAACAAGTTTTGGTTTCAAAAAGGTATAAAGGAGTCTGTAAATTCTTATCTAGGAAATTCTTTGGGGACTTAGCAGATAGAAATCTTGGGACTTCTTTCTTTTGAGCAACAGCCTTGGAAAGAAGTTGTCTAAAGAAAGTACTGAAGTGGTTTAGGAACATAAAAAATTCCACTTGGAATATCCTGTGTGGCCTTTGTCCATGTGATCCAAGTCACTCTGAAGAGCTCCCAGCCTTGATTCAAAATGGGACCCATTCCTTGAGTCAAACTGATACTGCCACATCTTGGAATGCAGAAAATAAGAGCGTGGCTCCAATGGCCATGATCTGGAGACTCACTGGTGCTAATTCAGGAAGCATTCCATTATGTTATTAATCACTGTGCTTAAATGCTACAAAGCAAGGTGAGCAGCCCCTCCACTCAAGGAGCCCTTTCCAATGGCATTAGTCAAGTCAACAATTCAATAATCTTTTATTCAGCATCTGGTATGGTCTAAGCAACACATGGGCTTTAGGGAGTCCAATAATGGGAAAGGAAAACAGGAGAGAATCTGCAAATAACTACAAACATGCTTTCATACATAACATAGATACATACTTTGATGATCAGAAGTAGGAGGTATAGTGGATAGGGCTCTGTTCCTGGATTTAGGAAAACCTAAGTCCAAATCTGGCCTTAGACACTTTGTAGTGAGTTGCTCTCAGCTAGGTCCTTCTAGGTCCTTGGCTGCTGCCTTTTGAACGAGTCCAGGTTTGACATTACAAATCCTTTTATCAAGGGGATTTCTTCTGTGATGTTTGGATTCAGTGAAAGGGCTGCACTTGAGGACCTAGATGTAGGGTCATGTGGCCTCAAGGTCAAAAATTCCCTACCCCTGACCTAGACATTTTAAATAAACTGTTTCCTACTGTCTCTTCTTGTAGGGTTTTCTTGTTGATATATAGGAAGGTTGATGATTTATATGAGTTTACATTATATCCAGCTACTTTGCTAAAATAATTGTTTCAACTAACGTTTTACTTGAGTCTTTAGGATTTCCATGGATGTCATCCTATTGTCTTCAGAAAGAGGTATTTTTATTTCCTCATTCCCTAGTCTTGATTTTTTTTTATTCCTTTTTCTTCTCACATTGCTATCCTTGGATTTCCAATACAGTATTGAATAATATTGGTGACAATGGCATTCCTTATGGAACATCACATCTTACTGAGAAAGTTAGTAACTAACCTCCCCCCACTGCAAATAACTTGCTGACAGTTTTAGGGAAATGTTTTATATCAATTTAAGGAAAAATTCATTTTTCCTGGTACTTTCAAGTGTTTACAAGAGAAATGAATGTTCCAGTGCATCAAAAGCTTATTCTTCAGCTGTTAATATATTCATATGATTTTTTTGTTCCTTTTGTTATTGATATAATAGATCTTGTGTATAATTTTCCTTAGGTTAAAACTTTTATGCATTTCTGGTATAAATCCCACTTGGTTACAATTTACAATCTTTGCAAATCATTGTTGTAATCTCTTTGCTAGTATTTTGGCAACCACAGACACGAATGAAATTGGTCTACAATGTTCTCTTTTTTATTCTTCATGATTTGAATATCAACATCATATCTGTTTCATAAAAGAAGTTTGGTAGTTCCCCCTTCTTTCTCTATTTTTTAAAAATCACTTATTTGATACTGGAAGTGGCTGACCTTTACATTCAGTAGAATTCTCTTGCAAATCCATTTAGTCCTGTTTCTTTATTCTTAGCAAGAACATTTGTGACTAGTTCAATTTCTTTTTCTAAAACAAGATGTTCCTGTTAATCCCATGAAAATAAGGTTCCAGAACTACCACAGTTGCATGCCCATCTGCTTCCTCTGTTTCATTTCTTTTCACAACTTCTTAATGTGTAATAACTGCTCCATTTTACCTCTCTCTACTCCATCTTATTTTTGAGAATCAACCCATCATAATCAATTCAGTTTAAGCTTTTTTTTTTTCAAACTATCCAAGTAATGATCCATTCTTAAGGGTACTGGTAACATTTTGACACATAATACATACACAGTTTGGCCCTACTAAGTCCCTTGTCACTGGTCTTTAATGTTTATCCAATATTTCTCTTGCATCTTCTACAGCCAATTTTCCATTGTGTTCTGCTCTTTTACTTATAAATACCTGAATGTCTTTCACTTCATTAAATGTCCCTTTTTTATTTTCCATTCAAGATTACACTCAGCTTTATTGGGTGAGATATTTTTCTTCACCTCTGCAAATCCCTAGGTCTGTGAAGTATAGTGTCTCACTGTCTTTTAAAGTAGAAACTGCTAGGTTTTGTGTTGTCTTGAATGTAGCTCCACTGTATTTACTTCTTTATTTTCTTTTTGCTTCTAGTATTTTTTCCTTAATTTAGTAGCTTTGAAACTTGGCTATAATGTTCCTGTAAGTTTTCATTTTGGTATCTCTTTTGGGGGGTGAATGGTGAATTTCTTTTTTTCTTTTTCTACTTTACCTCTTGTTCTAGAACTTCAGAGCAATTTTCCTCAATAATGTCTTGAAACATTGTATTTAGACCCTTTTGTGATTATATATTTCAGGATATGCAACATTTTTGACATTGTATCTCCTTATCTATTCTCCAGATCATTTGTTTTTGTAATGAGATGAGTTAGAAGAGACATTCTCTTCTACTTTGTCATTCTTTTGGTTTTTAGTATGTCTGGGTGTCATTAGTCCTCAAGCCCAGTTCCGGTTTTTAAGAAGTTATCTTTTTTTTTAAGTTTTTGGATCTCTATTTCTAATAACTTGACTTTCTTTTCATAATGTTCTTGATTTCCTGAACTACTCTTATTTTATTCCCTAAATTTTCCTCAGTCTCCCATCTGATTTTTGAAGTCCTTTTTATGTATTTCCAAAAATGTTTTTAAGCTAGTGACCAGTGACATTTCTCTTTGAAGTAGGAATTTTTTTTTAAACTTTTCTCCATATCTCTGAGAATGAACCCAGATCTTTATCTCTAGTTACCTGACTTACGGTGTTATTTAACTTGAAAATGCTCAAAGTCAAGTAAAAAGTGAATGGAAAATTGGTGTACATAGATAAATGTGCACTCAAGGCAGCTTCTGAGATGGAGATGCAACAGAGTATGGATCCATTCTATGCCCCTTGTGCTAATTTTGGCCTGACGATGAACACCAAGAAAAGAAGGAAAATGGTCCTTACCCAGGGACAGCAGATTCTGGATATTTTCCAGCATGGCCTCCTTGTACAGCTCTTTCTGTGAATGATCCAAGAGGCACCACTCCTCCTTACTGAAGTATACAACCACATCCTTGAATGTCACCAAGTCCTAAAGCATCAAGTCATACAATTTAGAAATAAGAGACTCCAGAATTCATCTAGTCCAGCCCTCAACAACTTAGAAGAAGAAACTGAAGCCCAGAGAAGGGATTTGCCTACAACTCATATAACCTATATGAGTGTCAGAATCAATACTTGAAACCAGTCACCAAGAGCCCACTGGAATATAGAGAAAAGCATTTTTAATTTGAAATGAGAAACATGATGGAATGATAAAAGATGGAAAAATACCTTTCTATACAATGCTTAGCCTAATGGAATTAGGGAAAATGCAAGTACTCCATTTGTGAAGTATATAAGAATCTGTGGAGGATGATACTATATATCAAGATAAAGTCAAAATGGCTACACAATTTAGATATAAAGACTAATACTATAAGAAAACTAGGAGAGCAAGGAATAGTTTACCTTAAGTTTATGGAGAAGAATTTATAAACAAACAAGACATAGAGAATGTTATAAAATGTAAAATGGATGATTTTATTTACATTAAATTGAAAAGGTTTCTTTTGCACAAACAAAGCCAATGCAGCAAAGATTAGAGGGTAAGCAGAAAGCTGGGAAACAATTTTTTTGACAGCCAGTATCTCTGATAAAGACCTCAATCTACAGAGAACTGAGTCAAATTTATAAGAATACAAGTCATGCCCCAGTTGATAAATGGTCAAAAGATATGAACAAGCAGTTTTCAGAGGAAGAAAGGAAAAGTATCAATCATGAAAAAATACTTTAAATCACTACTGATGAGAGAAATGCAAATCAAAGCAACTCTTAAGTACCATGTTACACCTAACAGATTGTCTAGAATGACAAAACAGGAAAGTTATAAATGCCAAATAAGATGTGAGGAAATTGGAACAATAATGCATCATTGATGGAGTTTCGAAGTGGTCTAACCATTCTGGAAAGGAATTTGAAACTATGCCCAAAGGGTTATAAAAATGTGTACACCTTTTCACCCAGCAATACCACTTCTAGGGCTACATCCCAATGAGAACATATGAATAGGAAATGTACCCATATGTACAAAAATATTTAGAGCACCTCTTTTTGTGGTGGCCAACAACTGGAAATTGAGGGAATGCCCAGCTATTGGTGAATGGCTGAACAAGTTGTGGCACATGAATGGAATAGGATTGTGCTATACAAAATGACGAGCATATAGACTTCAGAAAAACCTGGAAACACTCATATGAACTGATGCTGAGTGAAGTGAGCAGAATCCAAAGAACATTGTAGACAGGAACAGCAATATTGTGTGATGGCCAACTTTGATAGACTTAGCTCTTCTCACCAATGCAACCAACACAGTTCCAAAAGACTCATGATGGAAAAGGCTGTGCACATCCAGAGAAACAAGCATGGAGAATGTAGACTGAAGCACACTATTGGTTCCTCACATCCTTTCCAATACTTCTTTACAACATGACTGATATGGAAATATGTTGTTAATTGTTGTGGTGTTTGTCCCTCATTCTCAAAGAGGACCATGACATGGAGATGATGACATGACTAGCACTTGACTTTGATCTGAGCGAGGAAGGGCATCAGCCTCATTTCTCCTCCAGAGTCATCTGGGCCCAGTGGCCTGATATTCATCAGGATGACTAGAGAAGGTCCAGGATGCAATGTGAGACCTTGGCCATTTTAGGCTAAAGTCTTATCAGATTCTCACTGTAAGTGTGATACATTCATTCAGTGAATAGGCCTCTATAAGTAGTTACTCACGGGAAGGCCTCTTTTAGTAAAAGAAAAAAAAATACCAAAAAGAGTCAAACTGAGAGCGGAAGATCCTCAGGGATCCTGGGAGAAGAGAAACAGTTACTATTTAGTTAATTACAATCATGCTGTGCTAGCTGAGTAGGGACCTGGTGTCCCATCTCTAAGCTCCAGAGTGAAATGAGGTTAAGGCTTGTTCTTTGAGCAAGAAAAGTAGCCACTAAACACAAAAAAGAAAGGTAGCTTTTGGCCATGGAAGTGTACCTTCCCCTGGGTAGAGCACCAGAGGTGAGGAGAGGAGAGGCTACTCACTCACAGGCTGCATTTGTCCTTTGTTCTCTAAAAGGACCATGATATCAAGATGATGAAATATGTTTAATATGAATGTATATATATAGAGAGAGAGCCTATATCAGATTGCACACCATCTTGGGGAAGGAGTAG
Source organism: Bettongia penicillata ogilbyi (assembly GCA_023548195.1). NCBI lineage: Eukaryota > Metazoa > Chordata > Mammalia > Diprotodontia > Potoroidae > Bettongia > Bettongia penicillata. The sequence goes on from JAJHZJ010000232.1 coordinate 3,297,211, forward strand.
GGCAGGGAGGTGGAGAAAAATGACAGAAAAGCTTATGTAAATGAATGTTGAAAAGTAAAGTTAATTTAAAAAAAAAATCTGCGCAGAAAGAAGACATAAGGTCATCTGAAACTCCTCCTCACAATCGTCCAAAGAGACATATTTAGAAAATTCAATGAAGACTTTGTGAGAAGCTAATAAGTACTGTGTATTCTATGTTTGGAGGAAGTGAGGGAGGAATGAATAGTGACTCTTGAGGAAAGAACAAAGAAAAAAGAAGGATTGAGTAAATTTCCTAAAAGCCTGAAATAAATTCTTAATGAGATGAAAGTATGGAAAGGATTCTAAAGACAGATTATTTACAACCTGGCCTCTACTGAGTGGTATGAAATGGTTTCCAGTCAACTGAAGAAGACTTCTCTTTTCTTATAGGGAGGGGTTGAGATGACACTGGCTATGATATGTCATGATCAAAAGCATTTCCTGCCATTACTGTATGATTGCTTACTATTATTCAAAGAATATATCCATTCATTGTATTATTTAAGTATAGAGAAACAAAAGTAACTATGTGGGGAAGGAAGGTTCCTTAATTCACTAAAAATATCATATTTTATGAGCTCAGGTTAGAGATTGAGCTAATGCTTAAGAGAGACACTGATACTATTAATGAAAAATAAATTATTTCAACATGCTGCTGGAACTCGAGAATATTGGTGATTAGGAGTCAAGAGGAAGAATGATGGATATTATACAAGAGAGTGGGCATATCTGTAAAGCCTTTGATACTTTGCAGGGGTCCTCTATTTGTCCAACCTGCTACATGCAGAACACATGATCAGCCAATACATTAGGCATTCAATGCTCTTCCATTTCTAGGAGAAGATGAGTCACTTTTTCAGTTTTTCTATTACTTCAGAGCAATTCTCTTTCAGGGAGGTAAAAATGTCTTCATTCTTTTATAAGTTAGACTCTAATTAAAACATTTACCTCCTATTTATAACCTATATTTCACTTTTAGCTTACTTTATTTCTATTGTTGAACCTTTGAGCAATTAAAGAAGTTATTAGACTTTTTCTGATGTTTTAGCTTGCGAACATTTTACATTTTCCTTTTCACTTTTCTGAGCTGTGATTCTTGACTTTACTATGTATACTCATGTATGAACAATCATTTGAGGAAGGCCATGCTTTTATTCACTGATATAATCCTTGATATAAGATGAATGTCTCTTGAATCCCTAACTAGCTCTTAACAATATCTCCCATATCTCTTTCCTTCTCCATTCTCCCACATTCTCTCATCCCCACTGTTGGGTGAGTTCATGTCCTCCAACCCTCCACATAAGTAGAGGGGCAGCTCACACACCTCCATGTTTGCACCTGGCTGCCCTACTTTGACTTTCTCTCTGACTCTGCCACCATGTCCCAGGTCTGGTGTCTTTAGCCCAAAATCTCTTCCTTTGGTGTGTGGTCTTCCCCTAGAAAGTGCACTCTGTATGGGAATAGGAATTCTTTTTCTTTTCTATTTAAATCCCCAGGCTTAACCCAGTTCCTGGCATCTAGAATATAAACAACAAACACCCATTGACTACTGACTATCCAGACACTTTCAACTGAGTATCTTGTTGATTTTGCACTAAAAGCCCTTCATGACCTACACAAGACTTACTTCTGCAGTCTGCTTCCACTTTATTTCCTTTCATCTAGTCTGATCCAATGACACTGGCCTTCTTTATGTGCCAGGAAGAAGCCACTCTATCTCTAGGCTCTGGACATATTCTCTGGCTCTCCAGGATGGCTGGAATTCTCTGCCACCTCATTCAAGCCTCCTTGGTTCCTTCAAGTCTCAACCAAAATCCCACCTTATATTTTTCCCAGTTCCCCTTTCTTCTACTGCCTTCATTCTGTTAACTACATCCAACTGACTTGTCTATACCTTTGGGTACCTATCTGTGTCCTTGTTGTCACCTGAGCTCCTTGAGATCGGATACTGCTCTTAGCCTTTTTGCACAACCCCTACTAACTGCAGTGCCTGTCACATAGTAGGCACTTAATAAATGTGGAGTAAATAATTGCCTGCATTCTCTCCTCAGAATGTCTCATGGGATTTACAGTGCCTTCTTTCCTCCATTCTCTAAGAATGTGGGAGCCTTGTTTTGACAAAGTTCAACCAGGTCCATCGCCATTTGATTCCCCTGCCCCCATCTTATCTTCTCCACCCTCCCTTCCAATACTCAATCATTCCCCCTCCCAAATCCCTCACATTGTTAAACTTTCTCTATTAGCTGGTCCATTTTCTAATGACTTCTAACATACCCATATCTGTAAGGAAGGCTTCCCTAAACCTCATCACCTTTTGAACAATCTTTCTATTTCCCCTCTTTTTCTCAGGCAAACTCCTTGAAACATATTGCTGAACTTTCTACTTTCCTCTCTTACTCACTCCTTAGTGATTATTCAGTTGTGTCTGACTCTTCTAGATCCCATTTGAGGGCTTAGGAGCAAAGATGCTGGAGTAGTTTCCCATTTCCGGCTTATGCTCATTTTAGAGATGATGAATTGAGGTAAACAGAGTTTAGTAATTTATATGACTCAGAATCACATAGTTGCTAAGTGTCTGAGGTGGGATCTGAACAATCCAAGCCTAGAGTTCTACCACTGGGTCATCTTGCTTTCACCCCTTCACTCCTTAACCATTCACCACTTGACTTTCATCTTCCTTGTCCCCAAAGTGCTCTCTCCTGAGTAACTTGATGCTTTAACCATCCAATCTGATGGTCTTTTCTCAGTCCTCCTATCTGACCTCTGTGCTTTATTCAATGTTGTCCATCTTCTGTATAAAGTCCTTCTTGGTTCACTTTCTCTCTCTGGTTTCCTGAAATTTACCTTACACAATGTGCCTACTGTGTGCCAGGGACAAGCATTTTACAAACATGATCTCATGTGACCCTCAAAGGAACTCTGCCATGTAGGTCCTATTGCCAGTATTTTACGGTAGGGAATACTGAGACTAACTCTTCAGGAAGTCTCCAAGGTCAGATGTGCACTCAGCTTTGGCTGAACCCAGGCCCAGAACTCTCCACTGCACCTCCTTGCCTCTGATTATGGAAGTAGATAATGTGTAATTATTTACAGATTATCTCCTGTTTCTCATTTCCATTCTTGGAATCCCAAAAACCACTGAGCTGCTTGGACCAGAGTAAATGCTTAATAAAACTTGATTCACTTAACTAAAGCCACTGGAAAGTGAAGTTCTTGAAGGGAGGTGCTGTTACCTTGCTTTGTACCCTCAGGACTTAGCACAGTGCCTGGCACAACATCAGTACTAGCTGAATTACCACCAGGGATTCCCCAGATCATGGGCATTGGAACCATTCTCTTATTTTCTGCTTTCCAAGAACTGACAATGTCAACTGTACTCAAGGAAGGGATCCCATTCTGAATACCGGCTGGGGTCTGTTGAGATTGATTATCTCACAATAAGACAATAGGATGTGCCAGGTGGAAGTTTGTCAGTTTCCTAAACCACTTCATTCCTTTAGGCAATTTCTTTCCAAGGCTGGGAAGACTGGATGACCTTGCCCAAAAGAAAGTCTCAAGGTATCTACATGCTGCGTCCCCAAAGACCTGCCTCAACAGGGAGAATTTACATTTGGTAACTGGTCCATTTGGAATTATTTTTTAAAATAGGATTAGATTCATAACAATATAAGTAATATAAATTTATTATAGATCCCATAAAATTACTTCAGTTAAAACCACTTGTGAATTTTCTTACTTAGAAAATCATTTTATCCATTGATTGATTTGACACTCAGTCTGAAGGCATTCAGACAGCAGGATACAGTCTCTTTAATCCAATGATGCTTGTAAGTCTTTTAATAATTTTTATAATTTCTATAGATATTGCCTTAAATGCCAGATTTTAGAGCATTTTTCATTAAGGTATAATCTATCTTTAATGGGTTAAACATCACAAGCATCCTAAGAGAATACATGTGATATTAAATGAGACCGTATAATAATCTAGTACTGGACAAATGAAGTCCCATTTGCAACCATGATGTCTAAATATAGAACCCACTCTCTTGGGTCAGTTTACAGCTAAACTTTTCTTGAGGCAGTCTCTTTGCTCAGAAGGAGAAGCATCTGAATTCCAAAGCTGAGAGAAGGGAGAATAAGAGTTGATGGACAGAAGAAGGATAAGGACCTCTCAAGGGGAACCCGTGTTTTGAGTTTTGACCTAGGTAGAGTTTGAGCCTAAAGGTGGAATCTGGTGGACTAGGAGAAGGTCAAGGTAAAAGAGGGGTCATTCCCATGACCATGGCATTGCAGTTGATGGAGACTAGGAAGAGGGGCAGAGAGCAAGGCAGGGGCCTGAGATTCTGGCCCTGAGTGTTGAATGGGAGAAGAGGATGATCCTGGGCCTCAGGACCCAGGCAGAGAGGATCTCTTAGACTACTACCCCAGAAAGGGCTTGACTCACTGAGGCCCATGGGGACTCTTCAGCTTTGCACATGGCCTACCTTTCTGGGCAAGTTCTGCCTTGACTTCCTACTCTTGCTAGTCCTCCTGGTTAGAGGGATCAACCCTTTGAATTGAGATAACTTTCTTTTTCTAAAAATGTACCTTTTCCCCTCTGTGTCCCCTAACCTGATACCCAAAACATCTTTGAAAGCTTGCCTACAAGACCCCAGAGATCCTACCCATAGGATGGGTCCTATAGCTCAGGAAGAGAGTGTCTCTTTGTCCTCTGTGGAACTGTGAGACACACATGTCCATCACTCACTCCTGGAGTGTATCACACTCTTGAGGGGACAAATGGATCCCAGTTTATGCCTGTCTGTATCCTGGGCTCCCTTACTCTGGCTGTCCATAGTCAACACTGTTAATTCTTACAACAGCATTAACTAAAATAATATTTATGTGGCTCCTGGCCCAGAACACACACAATAGGACCAGACACTTAACCTTTCCATCCTTGTTTCATCTTGGTCCTCTTCTCTCTGACCCAGGGACAAGGTTCTGATTCTCCCTCCCTCCCTTGTTAATTGTGAGCTCTGTTTGTCTTTATGCTGCCTTAATTGTCACATGTGTGCTGTGAAGAGTCCAGCTATCTGGTGAGATTTGAAATGCAGGCAGCCAGAGACCTTTAAGGACTGCAGCTAGGGAAAGAAACAAGCAAAACTGCAAGACTTTTCCTTGTTTTTCTGGTCTGGTCACCCAGGAATTACAATGGAAAGTTAGATCATCTTAGCTAAAAAACATTTTAGCAGATTTTGTAGGTTCTGAAATTAATCATTTGGAATTACTGGAAAAGAAACTTCTAAGACTATAAGGGGCTCAAGTATCTCACCTTGCTAAAACACTCACTGCCAATGGTGATCACTTAGCTTTCCCCACTCCCTCCCAGAGTTAAGGCAGTATCTCAGAATAGGGATTTTTAGTCAGATCTAAGTAAGTGGGAAAACATCAGTTGCTCATGGGTAGGTTGAGCTAATATAATAAAAATGATAATTCTACCTAAATTAATTTACTTATTCAGTGCCATACCAATCAACCTGCCAGATAATTATTTTCTCAGGCTAGAAAATGCATCGAAATTCATCTGAAAGAACATAAGGTCCAAAACTAATGAAAAGAAATGCTAGGGAAGGTGGCCTAGCCCTACAAGATCTCAGATTGTATTATAAAGCAGCAACCATCAAAACCACTTGGTACTGGCTAAGAAATAGAAGGGTAGACCAGTGGAATAGGTTAGGTACCCAACACACAGTAGTCAATAGATATGGCAATCTACTGTTTGATAAACCCAAGGACCCCAGCTTCTGGGATAAGAACTCACTGTCTGACAAAAATTGCTGGGAAAACTGGATAACAGTGTGACAGAAACTAGGCAAAGACCAATGCCTGATACCATGCATAAGAATAAAAGCCAAGTGGATACATGATCTAGATATAAAGATCGATACTATAAACAAATTAGGGGAGCAAGGAATAGGAATAGCAAGGAATATCAGATTTATGGAGAGTGGAGAAATTTATGACCAAACAAGAGATAGAGAACATTATGAAATGCAGAATGGAGAATTTTGAGTACATTAAATTGAAAAGTTTTTGCACAAACAAACCCAATTCCTCTAAGATAAGGAGGGAAGCAGAAAACTGAGAAAGAATTTTTACAACTAGTGTCTCTGAAAAAAGTCTCATTTCTAAAATACATAGAGAACTGAATCAAATGTACAAGAAAACAAGTCATTCTCCAATTGATAAATGGTTAAAGGATGTAAAAAAGTTTTCAGAGAAAAATTAAAACTATCTATAATCATATGAAAATATGCTCTAAATCACTATTGGTTAGAGAGATGCAAATCAAAACAACTCTGAGGTACCACATCACACCCATCAGATTGGCTAACTTGACAAAACAGGGAGATGATAAATGTTGGAGAAGATGTGGGAGAGTTGGAACACTAATTAATTGCTGGTGGAACTGTGGGCTGATCCAGCCATTCTGGAGAGCAATTTGGAACTAGGCCAAAAGGGTTACAAAAATGTGCATACTCTTTGACACAGTAATATCACTTCTGAGACTGTATCCCAAAAAGAACAGAAATGGGAAAGGATCTATATGTATATATACATATGCATATAGTTAGATACAGATAGATAGATGTTTGTGTGTGACTGTTAGATTCCATTTGTGGTATCCCATTTCATGCTCATGCTCACTTCAGAGATGATGAACAGATGATAATTACTCAGGATCATATATCTAGTGTCCGAGGCCAGATCTGAACTCAAAAATAAGTCTTCCTGATTCCAAGTCCAGTGTCCTATATTCATTGGGTGATCTTCCTCCCATCCTAGTCACTCCTTAACCCCTTACAAATTGAATGTCACTGTCATCCTCCTGAAAGTTCTCTCTCCAAACTTATCAAGGAGCTCTTTAATTGGGAAATCTGTAGGTCTTTGCTAAGACCTCATCCTAACTCACCTCTGCTTCATTCAGCACTCTTGATCACTCATCTCTTACAAGAAGCCTTTCTTGGTCCACTTTCTCCTTTTGATTTTCTAAGTTTTACCTTATACATATATTGAATGTAGGAAACAAACATTTCTTATTGCTGACTACCTGCCAGGCACAAGAGCTTTAAAAAGTATTACCTCATCTGATCTCCACACTCAGTGTTATCCAAGTCCTACTGCCACCATTTTACAGTCAACTGAGACCAACTCTCTAGAAAGTGTCTGAGGCTAGATTTGAATGCAAGTTTTCCTGAATCCAGGCCCAGAACTCCATCCACTGGACCTCCTAGCTTCATATTATGTGTGTATATGTGCATGTAAGTTTGTAGTCATTTAGAAATTGTCTTCCATTTACTTTTTCCATTCTTGGAATCTCATGGGCCCATGAGTTGCTTGGAAAATGGTAGATGCTTAATAAAAGCTTATTGACTTGACCAAAGCCAGTGGAAAGTGAGCTCCTGGAGGGAGGGGTTGCTCAGCTTGCTTTGTACCCCCAGCACTTAGCAGAGTGTCTGGCACATAATTAGTGCTTATTGAATTACCACCAGTGAGTCCCTAGGTCATGGGCATTGGAGGCATTCTCTTATTTTCTGCATTTCAAGATCTGAGAGTATCAACTGTGTTCAAGGAAGAGGTCTCATTCTGAATCAAGGCAGGGTCTGTTGAGACTGATTGTCCCAAACATGTAGCAGCCATATGTTCTCAGGTTGCATTCAGGTGCAATTTTAAATTTTCATTAACCATTTCATCATTTTTTTGTAAATCTGATAAGATTTTATGTCCTTACCCAAAAGAAAATACCCTGGACCTACCTGCTAAGTCCCCAAAGAACTTTCCAAATGAGGAGAATTTACAGACCCTTTGTTTTTTTCCCAAACAGAAAGTTGTTACGATTATTATTAATTTTAAAGCAGACTATACTTAATTGTATATGTAAGGTTTGAAACATTGTAACAACATGCTTTCACAGATTAATTCATCATTTTGCAGCATCTAAATCAAAAGAACTTCTGAGGATACAATTTCCTAAGGATACAGTTGGATCAACCTCTAGGAATTATTTTTCAAATGAACAAAAATATCATAAAAAAAAGAAACACTGGCATAATGTAAATAATAAAACTTTACTGCTAATGAAATAATATAAACTCATTTGAATGCATTTCTGAATTGTCTTACATAGAAAAATCACTTTATTCATTTATCAATTTGATGCCCTAGAGGGAAGGCATTCAGATACCAGGATAGAGTCATTTTGATACAGTGGTGCTTTTAATTCTTATCTTTGTAACTTCTAAATATGTTGCATTAATGCCAGATTTTAAGAGTATTTTTAATTAAGGAATGATCCATTTATAGAGAGTCAAACAACACAATTGTCCTAAGATAAGTATATATGTGACAATAAGACCATATTAGGTGGAGTCAAGATGGCAGAGTAGAAAGACTCACGTATGCTAGCTCCGAACCCATAGCCCATGGATTTAATGTAAGAAGAGTTCCCCACAAGTCCTGGATCACTGCAGGGTGTGCAGAAACACAGTGGAAGAGATTTCCATTCCAGAGAGCCCTGGAGAGCCATCCCCAGGGTCCGTCGCGCCCCGGAAAGCGGAGTCCACCCCTGTGCTGCCCTGGCCGTAGCCCCAGAGGAGCAGATCCGAGCAGGCTTCAGGGACGGAATCTCCGGCGGCAGGGAAAGTCCCTCCGCCCACAGATGCTACAGGTCAATGAGAGAGACATCTGGGCTGGCCGAGAGGGGCGTGGGGTGTCTCCATGACTCGGGCCCCCTCGGGAGGAAGCCGCAGAGGCAGGGGCAGTGGCAGCAGCGGCGGCCCCCCGGGACTCCCCAAGCTGCAGGCAGGATCTTCATTAATGAAGGTCTCTGCATAAAGCCCCTGAGGGAACTGAGCCTGGGAGGCAGCCCTGCCCCCACCCGAGCACCAGCACTTAAGCTCACATTGAATAGCAGCCGTGCCTGCTGCGGAAGGCCCATTTGAATCTCAGACCCCAAGCACTAGCTAGGCGAATCTAGGAGGGGGTGCAGAGGAATCTCAGAAGTCAAGTAACTGGCTGGGAAAATGCCCAGAAAAGGGAAGAAAAATAAGACTATAGAGAGCTTCTTTGAGCAGGTGCAAATGTTCCCACCTTTCAATTCTGATGACAAGGAAATATTCTTAACATCAGGGAAAGACGTGGGGGTCGGGGCCTCTGTTTCCCAGACATCCGAGGTGGATGGCGGGTGGGCTCAGGCCATGGAAGAGCTCAAAAAGGATTTTGAAAAGCAAGTTAGACAGGTGGAGGAGAAACTGGGAAGAGAAATGAGAGAGATGCAAGAAAAGTATGAAAAATGGGTCAATACCCTGGTAAAGGAGACCCAAAAAAATGCTGAAGAAAATAACACCTTGAAAAATAGGCTCACTCAGTTGGCAAAAGAGGTTCAAAAAGCCAATGAGGACAAGAATGCTTTCCAAAGCAGAATTAGCCAAATGGAAAAAGAGGTTCAAAAGCTCACTGAAGAGAATAGTTCTTTCAAAATTAGAATGGAACAGATGGAGTCTAATAGCCTTCTGAGAAATGAAGAAATCACAAAACAAAACCAAAAGAATGAAAAAATGGAAGAGAATGTGAAATATCTCATGGGAAAAACAACTGACCTCGAAAATAGATCCAGGAGAGACAATTTTAAAATTATGGGACTACCTGAAAGTCATGATCAAAAAAAGAGCCTAGACATCATCTTCCATGAAATTATCGAGGAAAACTGCCCTGACATTCTAGAACCAGAGGGCAAAATAAGTATTGAAAAAATCCATCGATCACCACCTGAAAGAGATCCAAAAAGAGAAACTCCTAGGAATATTGTGGCCAAATTCCAGAACTCCCAGCTCAAGGAGAAAATCTTGCAAGCAGCTAGAAAGAAACAATTCCAGTACTGTGGAAATAAAATCAGGATAACTCAAGATCTAGCAGCTTCTACATTAAGGGATCGAAGGGCATGGAATAGGATATTCCAGAAGTCAAAGGATTTCTGACTCAAACCAAGAATCACCTACCCAGCAAAACTGAGTATAATAATTCAGGGGAAAATATGGTCTTTCAATGAAACACAGAGAACTTTCAAGCATTCTTGATGAAAAGACCAGAGCTGAAAGGAAAATTTGACTTTCAAACACAAGAATGAGAAGAAGCATGAAAATGTAAACAGCAAAGAGATATCATAAGGGACTTACCAAAAGTGAACTGTTTACATTCCTACATGGAAAGACAATATTTGTAACTCTTCAAACTTTTCAGTATCTGGGTAGGTGGTGGGATCACACAGACATGTACATGCGTGCGCGCACACACACATACAGATGCATGCACATACAGAGACAGAGAGCACAGAGTGAATTGAATAGGATGGGACCATATCTTAAAAAAAATTAAGGTAAATGGTGAGAGAGAAAGGTAGGGGGAGGAAAGAGGGTGAAATGGAATGGGGTAAATTATATGTCATTTAAGAGTCAAGCAGGAGACTTTTTAGTGGAGGGAAAAAGAGGAGAGCTGAGAAACAAAAAACAAGAAGTTTACCCTTATCACATTTGACTAAAGGAATGAATAAAATGCACACTCATTTTGGTATGAAAACCTATGTTACAGTACAGGAAAGTGGGGAAGAGGAGATAAGCAAGGGGGGGATGATGGAAGGGAGGACAATGGGAGGAGGGAGCAATTTGAAGTCAACACTCTTGGAGAGGGACAGGATCAAAAGACAGAATAGAAACAATGAGGGGCAGGATAGGATGGAGTGTAATTCAGTTAGTTTTACACAACACGACTATTATGGAAGTCATTTGCAAAACTACACAGATAGGGCCTATATAGAATTGCCTGCCTTCCCAAAGGGAATGGGTGGGGAGGGAGGGATGGGGAGAATTTGGAACTCATAGTTTTAGGAACAACTGTCGAGTATTGTTGTTGCTACTAGGAAATAAGACATACAGTCAATGGGGAATAGAAAGTCATCTGGCCCTACAGAACAAAAGAGAAGATGGGGACAAGAGAAGGGAGGGATGATAGAAGAGAGGGCAGATTGGAGATAGGGAAAATTAGATTGCTCGGTTTATTGGGGTGGGGGGAGGGGACAAAAGGGGAGAAAATTTGGGACCCAAAATTTTTTGAAAATGAATGTAAAAGTTAAATAAATATTTTACCAAAAAAAAAAAAGACCATATTATAATTTAGTTAAGGAAAACTCAGTTCCATCCAACCTGACAGTTAAAAATTGTATAAAATACAAAATTGTATATCCTACAAAACCTGAATTTTCCCAAGTGCTATTTGCTGTGAGAACCTCAAATTTTACAGCCCTCTCCTTTGTTAGTCTACTGCTCAGGTTTTCTTGTGGGAGTCTTTCTACTCAGAAGGAAAAGGGTCTGAGTCCTACAGTAGGATGAAGGAAGGAAAGTGGGATGGGATGGACAGATGTGAGTCTAGTGCTCGTGGACTAGGACAAGGTCAAGGTGACAAAGGGGCATTCTCATGGCCACAGCACTGCAGCTGATAGAGACCAGGAATAGGGGCAGAGAGGAAGGCAAGGGTCCTGAGTATATGGCCATAAGTATGAGTGGTGGAAAAGGATGATCCTGGGGCCTCAGCACAAAGAAAGGGCCTCTTGGGCCCTCCCAGAAACGGCTTGGTTCACTGAGGTAAGCAGGGACTCTTCTGCTTTCCACATGGCCCACCTTTCTGGGCAAGCTCTGCCTTGGACTTCTCCTCCTGGTGAACCCCATGGTTGGCAGCAGCAGCTCTCTTCCTTGAGATAAAGATGTCTCCTAACAATGCAGTGCTGGGCTTGCAGTTCCCAGGTAGGTCTGAGCCAAGAGGTAAGAATGGTCAGATAGCCGCCTGCTATCCTGACTAAGGAGACTTCTCAACCAGTCCAAATCTTCCTCTCTTTATGCAGCTCTGTGATCACCCCCCCAATCTGCTTCCTCCTTTAACCCTGGGAAGCACTCACACCTTTGGCCCTCATATCCTCCAAGTCTAACCACTGAGGCTTTCACATAGCAAGTGAGTGACCGTTTTCAAAAGCTAATTTTTGAGAAAACATGACTGACTCCATTGGATATTATCTTGGGTGATCTTCCATCAATGTCCTCAGTGTTCCCTTCAGTACCTTCCTTCCCCCATAAGAAAACTGGTAGACACACTGTGCTGTTCTTCTGTCTAAGAAGGCACAAATGGCTGTTAAGGCTATTTTCTGATTTAAACTTATCTTCTTATGGGTGGCTTTTGAAGGAAGCAGGCTGGCAATCCGTAGAATTTCTGTGAGAGTATAGCCAGTGTTCCATTGATGGAATAAAGTTGTATCTCAAGATTCTTTCCTTACCAAGGAGATATACATATATTATATTTACACACGTATCTACACACATGCATATGTATACATAAATATATATACGTGTATGTGTGTATATATTTATTTTTTTAAAGTCCAGTTGAATGTTAAGTACATTTAACATTTAATATGTTACTTGTCATCAGCCAATAGAAAAATCCGTCTTTTTTTATAGTAACTAGCCATTTGTTTTGATGACTCTTTGGGGGTTAAAAAAATGAATTTCTATTTCTCAACAAGAGAGCTCATAAAATTCTGCCATCATTTGCCATCTTATCCATGTATGAGGGAAATTTTTCTTTTTAAAAAATAGTATTTTATTTTCTCCCAATTACACATAAAAACAATTTGTAACATTATTTTTTAAAACAAAATTTTGACTTCCAAATGTTTTTACTTTCCCCTCCCTATGGCAGTTGGCAATTTGATGGAGGTTATATATGTGCATTCATATGAGACTTATTTACATATTATTCATGTTGTGAAGAAAAAGTTTCCAAAAATTACAGTCTGCAAAAGAAAAAAAATAAAGACCGTGAGAACAATATGCCTCAATCTGCATTCAGACTCCATCAGTTCTTTCTCTGGAGGCAGACAACCTTTTCCATCATGAGTCCTCTAGAATTCTCTTCGATTGCTGTATAGCTGAGAAGAACCAAGTCTATCATAGTCGATGGTTGCACAATGCTGCTGTTTTTGCATATAATGGTCTCATGGTTCCACTCACTTCATCCTGTATCAGTTCATGGAAGTCTTTCCAGGTTCTTCTGAAATCTGACTGCTCATCATTTCTTTTAGCACAATAGTATTACATTACATTCACATACCACAACTTGTTCAGACATTCCCCAACTGATGAGCATCCCCTCCATTTCCAGCTCTCTGCTACCACACAAAGAGCTGTTATACTTTTGACCATGTAGTCTCTTTTCACTTTTTTGTGATTTTGTCAGAGTACAGAACTAGTAGCAGCTTTGCTGGCTCAAAGGGGATGCACAGTTTGATTGCCCTTTGGGCAAGTGCTCTCCAGAATGGTTGCATCAGTTCACAATTCCACCACAGTGAATTATTTTCCCAGTTTGCACACATCTTCTCCAACATTCATCATTTGCCTTTTCTGCCATATTAGCTAATCTGGGAGGTATGAGGTGGTACCTCAGAATTGTTTTAATTTGCATTTCTCTAATCAAAAGTGATTTAGAGCATTTTTTCATATAACTATAGATAGCTTTGATTTCTTCATCAGAAAAGTGCCTGTTCATTACCTTTGTCCATTTATCCATTGGGGAACGACTTGTATTCTCAAAAATTTGACTCAGTTCTCTACATATTTGAGAAATGAGGCCTGTATCAGAGACACTGTAAAAATTGTTTCCCAGATTTCCACTTTCCACCTAATGTTGTTTGCATTTGGTTTTGTTTGTGTAAAACCTTTTGAACATAATATGATCAAAATCATCTGTTTATGTCTTTTGATGTTCTCCATCCCTTGCTTGCTCATAAAGTCTTCCCTTTCCTATGGATCTGACAAGTAAACTATTCCTTGCTCTCCTAATTTGCTTATGGTATCAGCATTTATGTCGAAATCTTGTACCCACTTTTGACTTTAGCTTGGTATATGGTGTAAGATGTTGGTCTGTATTAGTTTCTGCAATAGTATTTTTCCGTTTTTCCAGAGTTTTTGTCAAATTATGAGGTTTTTTTCCCAGAAGCTGGAGTGTTGGGATTTACCAAGCACTAGATTGCTATAGCCATTTACTACTATGCCTTAGGTACCACTCTATCCCACTGCTCCCACTCTTTTTTCTTAGCCAGTACCATATTGTTTTGATGAATGCTGCTTTATAATATGGTTCCAGATCTGGTATGGTGAGGCCACTTCCCTTTGCATTTTTTCATTAATTCATGAGGGAACATTTTCACTGTATTTTGCTCAGAAATAAAAATGGAGCCAATTCTGACTTGATATAAGTGGACCATTCCATAGATCTCCCCTTCCCAACCCTGCACCTCCAAGACTCTGTGGTCCTTGCAATCATTGCTACAATGACTTCAGTGCCTAGAATCTCCACAGCTGAAATGGCTTCCCATGTGTGAAGAAGGGGATCACTGTCACTGCCACACTGTGTCCTGGTGCCCCAGTGAGTCACATTAGCAGAATGAGAATCTGTGTAGTCCTGGAACTCTCTGTACACAAGTCACTTAGCATCTGACTACCTGTTTCCTCAGTGTAAATTAGAGATAATAACAGTATCCATCTCCCAGCATTTTTATAATGAACAAATGAAATAATCTTTGTAAAGCACTTAGCCCAGTAATGGGCACATAGCGGGCACTAGAGAAATGCTAGTTAGATTGGCATTATTTTTGTTATTATCATTTCCATTACATAAAGTAGATGAAGAATCAAATTGAAGACTGGGTTTGTCAGGTGTTGAATCAAATACTTACAACCTATTGTCCACAGGAAAAAATCCAACTTTCAAATTAACTTCCAATATTATATTAGGTTCTGTATTTTCCACGTTCTAAACCATGTGATTAAAAATGTTATTCCTATTCAAACAAATCTGTAACACAGATTGGAATTGAAGTTTTGTGGGTAATAGTAACCATGAGGTCTTACTGCATTCAAAAAAAAATTCTTATAGAAAGCACAGAATTAAATTTTTATAATTTAAAGTTAAATAAAATTTTGTGTTTCACAATTACATAATGAAAGCATTAACATGGATCTTCCTGGGGCAAAAGTATAATAAGCACTTGTTGTGTAAATTTAAGATATTATGAGAAATAGTTTAAATGATTGGAAGGTGTGGGGTCCAAATTGGGGAAAACTATAAAATACAGTAATAATCGAAAAGCCATAAAAAGTTAATCTCTGCAAAAGGTAGAAGTTTGAACATGGTGACCTGTGAAAAAATCATAACTTAAATACTGAATCACACTTTAGACACTGGGTCAAAATTTAAATACTATGACCTATGCAAGCCATATCAAGAATATTGTGACCCATAGTGACCAGTACATGATGATGGACATGGACAAGTTCTTGTCTTCTCAGTACTTGTCTATTAGCATTAGTTCCTTGGAGGTCAGTTCTCTCCCTATCACGGATATAAATGACTGATTGGGGTCTTCTATGATGTAATATTTGATATATTCTACATGCTACATTTTTTATTTCTAATTTGGTCTGCATTTACTTTGTTAAATCATTTAACTTTTATGTAGTGGGAATTTCATACTATTTACCTAGATCTTGAATTCTCCCAGCCACAGTTGTGAAATTACCTGAGTGCTTACTAATGTTACTTGTATTTTTAAACAAATATTCAAGTATTAAAATAAATATTTTTTCATTAGAAAAAAAATTTCATGTGCCTGTCTCCCCCACCTCAAATGAAAAAAAACTTCCATGGCCAATAGGCATAAGCAAGGGCAACATACCTCTATCGTGTGTCCCAAAAATACATTGGGAGAAGTTCCATATTTAGACATATCTGCAGAGCAATTCCCATTCAGCAGACACCTTAAGTCTCTTTGCTTTAGTCTTTCCGGACTCCTGTTCAGGTCTACTTTGCTTTTCTCATCTTTATGAGAAACTTAATCCAGAGTTGACAGGACTGGTAAAGTGTTGTCCTTCTCTGGTTCTGGGTCCAAGGGAAAGGCCAAGGCTTGGGGAGCGTGGCATTTCCGTGTGGCTGTTGCTTGGCTCTCTGTGGATGCTGCAGAATCTTCTTTTCCTAGCTTATCCCTTCCCATGTTTGTCAGGATGGTTTTTGCTGAGTCTGACAGCAAGACTGGGATCCTGCTTGTCTGGTTTCACCCAAGAAGTCCAACACGTTTTATCAGATGTTTATTTTTATTCTTTGACTTTTTGATATCTTTAATTGTGTTTGGTGTAAACAAGAGACACAGGGCTTTTTTTCTGACCCCTCCCCCACTGGGTGTTGGGTTATTTTTAACTTTCCCTCAAAGTCTTGAGTCGGGTTCCTCTTTCTCTCCTCCTCTCACGTTAAAGTGAGTCCTAGACTCAGACTTTGGCTCCTTCATCCCTTTTTACTAAGTATTTAAACTTCCTCTTCCCCTAAGTTCCCTGTCACGTGCAACCCCTGTTTTAAATTCTCATTTCCAGAGCCTTTACCTCCAAGTCTTTTCCCGATTTCTTTGGTCTTTCTGCCCACCCTGCCCTTCCCTCTCGCATTCCTGACACTAGCCCCCAGTTAATCCTTCAGGTTTCTCAGGCTTTCTGCAGGCGGGAATCCTTTCCACGTGACTCTTCCCGCTTCCGCATCTTAAAGAGCGTCTGCCGTTACCTAGGAGACCACGTCCCGCAGAGGATTCTGGGAAGATGGTGGCCTAGGTCGGCCCCCTTCTAGCTCTCCAGATTTTCCTCTGCCCCAGAGATCAAAGAGCGGGTTCGGGGGACCCAGAACCGGGACCAGGTGAGCCGACGCCCGGCAGGGGGAGCCCCGAAGGGAAATCCCGCGAGATTTTCTCCGCCGGGCCGGGGCCCCCGGAACTTGTACCGGGAGAGGGAGGGGAGGAGGAGGAGCCCAGGGAGACCCGGGGGTGGGGGGGAACAAGGAGCGGGAGACCCGGATGTGGAGGGGGGAGGGGAGCTTGTCGGGAGGAACATAAAACCCGGAGATCCCGAGGGGACGGGGCGGAGTCTGCCGGGATCTCGGACGTTCCCGCCTCCTACACGCCGCGATAAAGCATCGATGACGTCACATCCGCAGCTGAAGGCCCCGCGCGGGGTTTCTCGGTCACGTGGGTGCGATGGGTGGTCACGGTCAGGGCGTGTGATGGAGGCCGGTCATTTAGTGTCTACGCCGCTTTGTGCCAGACCTCAGTCCCCCAGACCTGAGTTCAAACCCTGCTTCCGACACTCATCACTTGGGACAGGCCACACCATGGTTTACACTGGTAGATGCCTCAGTTTCCTGTTTCCAAGCGCCTTCTCCAAGGTGGTTACACACAGCTCCTCTTCATGCAGCCTGAGCAGCCAAGCGGGCCTTTTGTCCTCTCCTCATGGGGGCAGCCAGGGGGTGCAGTGGATAGAGCCCCAGTGCGGGAGGCAGGAGGACCTGAGTTCAGATCTCACCTCAGACACGTGACACTCACTAGCTGTGTGACCTTGGGCAAGTCACAGCCCCAGCTGCCTCGTCCTGGGTCATCTCCAGTCATCCTGATGACTCTGGAGGAGAAGTGAGGCTGGTGACCTGCACAGCCCTCCCTCACTCAAAACAAAGTCAAGTGCAAGTCATGTCATCATTTCCCTGATGGCATGGTCTGCAGTGAAGGACACACCAGACACACGCAGGCACATACACACTGATGTTACATCCCAGGCATCCTCTTCATCCTGGTGGTTCCCAGGGCTGGAGTGAATCCCTCTCTGAAAAAGCACCAAAGAAGCTCAATTCTGAACTGTGCAGTATGTTTTACCACCAAGATGATTTATGGATATATGTATAAATGTTTGAATATAGAAATCCTATGTAAGTAGGTGTATTGTTAATGAAATGAGAAGATCTTTGTCATCCATTAATAGGCCCTTCTTGAGTCACATGGAAGCCTGAGTCACTGGAGTCTAAGTCTCTAGGAGCCTGTGATGGGAGGAGCTTGCACAGTGGGTGGAGCAGGAAGTTGGTTTCTGAGTTGAAGGGAGTTGGAGCTTGGAGGGAGAGAGAGAGGAGGCTTCCAAACAGACAGAGCAGTTATCCTGAGTGAGAGAAGGGTTATCTTGCTTAGGGCAAGCCTATGTGTGTGAAGGCTTGATGGAGGGAAAACTTGGGGATGGTGCTGCTCCCTGCAGTGATAATGTGTATAGACTTTTTGGTTACCATAATGGATTTGGCTTTGTGGTGTTTGCATAAATATCTTGTTTCTGTCTTCAATGAAGAGGGTCTATTATACCTTGCCATTCAGTCCTGGAAAGTAGGAAATTTGCTGACATATTCATAGCAGTCACTATGAGTGTTGCCTTGGCTATATAGTAAGTATGTATGTGCCTATATTTCCATTGGCTTTATTTTTCATCTCCTGACTTTCCTTTTCCTCTCCAGTTGAAGAAATGAGAACCAAGAGTATATCCTACTTTGCTCCACTACCTGGGGAAGACCCCAGAGCCTCACTGCCCAGCCCAGTAACATTTTCAGCCATCCAGCCCCTTCCTCTCCACCACTCCCTGTTGCCACATAAGGTCCTGAGAGTGGGGTCTGTCTTTATTTTTGTTAAAAAAAAAATACAAAAAGAATCATTAAGGATTCAGTGCTGGGGTAATGTGCTCCACTCCCCACAGCAATCCCACTTCAAGCCTTCTCTGGTCTCCTTCCTAATTTCCAGTCATCCTTGCCCACCAGGACCAACACTTCTTCCTTCCTACAACTCCCCCCTTCCCATTAGAACTCAGGTTTTGAGGGGTGAAGAGAGAAATACTCAGACCTCCCAGGGGGTAGATTTCACTTGCTTAACCAGGTAATAAGCAAAGCCCTAGATTTAGAGGCAGATGTGAAGGTTGATATCAGTAGATAAAGTTCATAGATAATAGTAATAGATAAATGTGTTACAGGTAACATATGACTTAGGACCAGCTGCTCTGATGTCCTGGTCACATCTCCTCATTAAAATCCAGCTGCTTTCCTGTGAGAAGATCTCTTGGGAAATAAAAACAAGACAGAGGGAAAGGCCACCTCAGCATTAGGCTTGGAGTGTGGAAGGTCAGGAAGGGAGTGGGCCAAGGTGGTGAATGTCTTCACTTTGGAGGAGAGTTGGGTGGGAGTGGGCAGGTCTGGGCCCAGGCTGCAGAGAAGAGAGAGACCTGGGGAGGGAGGGGATCAGGGGAGGGGAATGACTAGGGGAACCAGGAGGGATGTAAGCTGGGCATATTCTTGTGGGGAACATGATTGGAGTGGGGGAAGATCTGGAGGACCAGGAGATTCTGCTGAGGAGGTCTGGAGTGTAAGAAAAGTGAGGGAGAGAGTGGGGGGTGGAGCAGTGGGGGAGGGGAGCTCAGAGATGACCAGCCTAGTGGGTGCAGACTCTGGTGGAATTCTCTTCCTGGGGTGAAGTTTGAGAAACTGGGAGGGCAGGAGAGAAGGGGAGAAGAGGGGTCAACCTAGAAGATGCACAGCAGGGGTGGGCAGGACTCTTAGGATTAGCAAGACTCAGCCAGAGCAGGTTGGCTGGGAAAAAGGGCTAAGAGCTGAGATCCTTGTGCCTTCTTTGGAGCTGAGGTCTCTCTGCATTCTTCCTTCAGAACAGCTGAGATCTCTCTGCCTTTCTCCCTTGGGGTGGAGATCTGACTCTGGGAGCCAGCTCTGCACATGCAGGTGCCAGTTGGGTCTGAACAAGGGCCCCTCACCCCTCCCTGCTTCTGCTGGCTGAACTTTCCCATGGGCCTCCTCTTCCCCCTCTGACCTCTTGCTGAGTGTCCTCCAGACTTGCGAAGACCAGGCTTCCCTCCAAATCTTGGCTCTGGGGGTTGCCCTGGCTACTTGTCCAGGCTCCCTGTCACATCCCCAAGGTACTAGGGTATGTAAAAGGGTTTTGATTCCCATATTAATCCATATCATATGTGTAATGAATATGCTTACTATCGAGATTTTTGAGAACTCCCCTTTTCCCAGGGCATTTGCGCATGGGTGTCAGAGATTCTGATCCACTTGACGTGATCAATCCCCTTTCAACAACTTCAACGTTCCTCTGCTTCTATAAGCTCAGGGAAGTCAATCAAAGATTGTAAAACCAGTTCCTGCCTCAGAACACTGGTTCTGTACCCAGAGAGTAATCATGACCCTCAAGACTTGAGACAGTCAACTTAAGAACTGTTTCCCACTGGACCCAGGAATGCCAGGCGTGAGTCTGCCCTGGGAATAGCAAGTCAAGCCCTAAAATTGATTACATCATGATTCAGTCTAAGTGTACTTTGCATGTGTATGAACTCTGCCTTTCCCCCAGCAGCAGAAGCCCTCCCCAAAAAGAGGACTTCAGGTTTGCAGACCTCCTCCCTGACTCTGAAATGAATCAATAAACCCCTTCCTGATGGCTGATACAACTGCCTCTGTCCTGCTCAGTTTTGCCTCTGACCCTGCCTATGTTAGAGACCTGTACAGGAAAGTTCTATTGACAGGTGCTATCCCCAGTGTTTCCACTGAGTCACAGTTGCCTGACCCACATATCTCCCCCATAGTAATAGATGGAAGCAGAGCTCTGGTGTGGGGTCATTGAATGTCTGACTGGTCTCATTGCCTCTGGGATCTCAAGCCCCTTCTGCCACTTCCGACCCTGTAGGCAGATGGGGGAGGGGCATGAGTCCCAACAGGAGAAGTTCAGAGGATGACAAGTCCCCTTCCAGGTAAGAAGGTCATTTCCAAAGGTGACCCTCCTTGCTGCCCTCCTCCTATGGTGGAGTCTCTCCACTGAGGGCAGGGCAGGGCAGTTGTGACTGCTCTTAAGTACTCACCTTCTGTCACTCCAGCATCGCCCCAGGAAGACAAGGCAACGGCAATATCTCTCACCCTGAGGTTTTTCTTCCCCAGGTCACCTTGCTGAGGGCCAATGCCTATTCCTAGAGGAGACACCAGGGAAAATGACCCCTGAAACCAAGAGACCCTCATCCCAGGTGAGTGCAGTTCATCCACAGACCTGACCCACATCAGTGAAGATAGAATCTAAGAGAGTCAGGGAAGCTTTATCCCCTTTTACAGAAGGGTAAATTGAGGAAGTCAGAGATGAAGTTGACTTGACCAAGGTTGCACAGCCAACCAGTGCCTGAGGACTTCTTGGACCTCAGGTTTTCCTGATTCCATCTACATTCCCCTTCTTGGGATTCAGATGAAGGCCTTGTGTTCTTGAACCCAGTCCTGGTGGAGTTCCAGGAGCTGGTTCACAGTGAATGTGATTGAAACTTTATGGAAAGAATATTAAATTATCAACCCTTGTCTCATAGTTGGGGTCCTAGAAGGGCCTTTCTGCCACTCCAGTTGAGACCCAAGCAGTGACAGTGACTTCCTTCCATTGACAGGTAATAAGTGGCAGGGACAGGATCTGAACCCAGGACTCAGCAGTCTAAGGCTAGTGGGCAGTGGGTTAACTGCCCATTACTCTTTGCTGGCTCACACACATACATGTGTATTTGTGTGTATGCTGAGGGAAAGCACAATCTATCTCTAAAGGTAGAGAAATGAAGCCTCTGTCCTTGGGGATCATCCATTTTCAGGCGGAGTGGAGGGCAGAGGGGTTCTCGCAGAAGATGGAGGTGTTAACAGGGCTTTACTGAGCCAGTGTCTCCCCTGTGAGTGACAGAAACAGCAGGCCATAGACAAAGCGTTATTAATCAGGTAGCCAACTAATTAATTTCATTATGAGGCACAGACTGGCAGATCATAATTCCCTTCTGAAAGGGCAGCACTCCAGGGGTCAGGCAGACCCTCCCAGGGTTGACTGGCAGGATGCAGAAACCCTTGGAGCTGAAACCATTCTGGCTTCTTCCCTTGGAGCTGAGATCTCTTTGCCTTCTGTCTTGGAACCAAGGTGTCTCTGCCATCTTCCCTCAAAGCTGAGTTCTCTCTGTCTTCTGGGAGCCAGCTCTGTACAGGCAGGTGCCAGGTAGGTCTAAAGGAGGGCCCCTCCCTTCACCCCACTTCTGCTGGCTACCCTTTCCATTGAGCCTCATCTCCCTCCTCTGACTTCTTGGTGAGTGTCCTCCTGGCCCAAGTTCTCCCTCCAAGTTCTGGGGGTTGCCCCTGCTACCTGTCTTAGTTCTATGTCATGGTCCCCAAGTACCAGGTGAGTGCAGTCTATCCACAGACCTGATCCCCATCAGCAAAGGTGGAATTACAGAGAGACAAGGAAACTGTTAGAGGTATGATGTCAGCAGAGCAGAAATTGTCCTGGTTCTGCTCATGTCCTCCTGCCCCAGGCCACACAGGTCTTCCCAGGTCTCTCTGAATCCTTCCCATTTACCATTTTTAAGGTCAAGTCAGTTAGCCTTTAGAAAGGGTCTCCTCTGTGCCAAGCACTGTGCTAACTTTCTAAAGAAAGTTTAAAAAAATAGCAATCCCTGCTCCTCATGAATTCAGTCTATTTGGGAGAAAATATGTCAGCATCTGTGTGCAAACAAGATCTTTACCGTATTAATGAGAGGCACTGTGAGAGGGAATGGACCAGGAGCAACTTGTTTTCAGAAGGGGAGATATTAGCTGAGATGGGAAGGCAGCCAGGAGACCTCAGTGAGAGGGGAGGACATTCCAAACATGACAGACAGCCATTGGAAAGGCACCAGGATCAGGGGATGGAGGGTCTTGGTCAAAGATTAGCCAGGAGGCCAGTGTCTCTGCGTCAGAGAGGAGAAGAGGACCAAGGTGAAAGAAGACTGGAAAGGGTTCAGGGGCTGGTTACATGGTGTCTTCTTTGTGCCAGGAGCCATATAAATATTATCTCATTTGGTCCTATTGTAAGAATTGTCAGGGTACTTGGTAGGGGCTGGCAGAATATGAGAGTGCAGGTTACCCAACCAGTGTGCTGTGGTTTATTCATCCACTTAAGACTGTGACACACTCCCTGATGGACATGTGTGTCTCCCAGTTCCACAGAGGACATAGAAACAGGCTCTGCTGAGGTACATGCCCCATGCTTTGGCTGGGATCCCTGAGGTCTTGTAGGCAGAGGCTTTCAGAGAAGGTTTGGGTCAGATCAGGTTAGGGGAGAGAGAGAGGGAAAGGACCATGTTGAGGAACAGAAACATAGTGTGGATTTAGAGTTAGAGTTAGGAAGGTCTGTCACAAGGGTCTTTAGCATAGCTACTTATACCAGTCCAAAGAAAATGGTAGCTGCTTGATTAGTCGGGTGGTTAGTCAACATTGGCTAAACCCTCTGTGCCTTCTTAGACAGAATAACAGGACAGGAAGTGGGTCCTGATTTTTCTCAAAGAGACTGGGGGAAGGGAGGTACTGAAGGGGACACTGAGGACATTGACCTCAGAACATATAGCAGATAGCATCCAATGGAGTCAGTGATGGTTTCTTAAACATTCATTTTTAAAACACATTACCCACTTGTCATGTGAAAGCCTCAGTGGTCCAATCTGGGGATATGAGTGCCAAAGGTGTGAGTCTGCTTCCCAAAATCAGGGGTGGGAATGGGGGCAGGTTTGTAAAACCATAGAATAGCAATCAGGTCATACATGTTGGGCTGGTTGAGGTGAGCTCTGTCCAATCAGGAGACAGGGCTTCTGGGGGAGGGCTCTAGAGGGCTGAGTAAAGCAGGAATCATGGCAAGAAAGTGGCATCAAAGACCACTTCTTGGTCTCTGAAGCCTAGTCAGTCAGACTTTAGGGAGGCCATCTGATCTCTCTGACCTCTTGGGTCAGACCTTCCTGGGAACTAATTGTAGCCGACAGCCCATGTCCCTACAGGGCTCGGTGATGTGGTTGAAAGAAAAGAGTGAGGGGAGGTGGGAAAACAGACCAGTTCCGTTTATTGATCTGAGGGTTAGGGTTTATATAGGCAGAATCTGCAAACATTCTGCTCATGTCCTGTCCCAGTGATTAGATCAATCAGGGTGATTAAATCAGTCTTATCAGACTGTGAGCCTAGGGGCATTTATTTTACATATCCCTTGTTTTCTGTAATTCTCCTTTGTCTCACAGAGACAACATCATCTGGGGGGGCATGGAGAGCCATTCCGGATGATTAGTGAGCAGTCTCAGAAGAACAGTTTCCAGAAGGGTCTATGCTGATCTCATCAACTGCACTCCACCCTGGCCCTCAACAATTCCCCCCTTTCTTTTGTTATATGACTGGAGATAGGGTACTCAGGTTTGAAAAGCTTACCCAAGAGAGGCAAGGCACCCATGAATAGGTGGCCATACAGAGAAACAAAGGGATAGAGGCAATAAAGCTATGAGCCAATGGAACAGGAATGCAAAGGGATTTGTGTTAGCAACATAATCCCAAATCATTTGCAGCTTCCTTGGAGTCAAGATTTCCTTTGGAGGCCTAGTCTATAAATTA
The DNA here is from genome assembly GCA_023548195.1 of Bettongia penicillata ogilbyi. Lineage (NCBI taxonomy): Eukaryota > Metazoa > Chordata > Mammalia > Diprotodontia > Potoroidae > Bettongia > Bettongia penicillata. The sequence goes on from JAJHZJ010000232.1 coordinate 3,321,628, forward strand.
TATATAGAGGTATTATAATGGACAGATGTAACACCAATGGAAATGAACCTACAATCACATCTTGTGAGCAGTCTTGTTTCAAAAATATCAATTTTGTTTCCCACCACTCCAATAGTTTCCCTTAAAGTATCCATTGAATGGTATGTATAGATAAACCAATTGACACAGAGGAAGCCAATGCTTCCATAAAGCTTATAATGCCTAAAATAATGCAACTTACACATCTTTTTGTCTTACTTTCAACATTAACTGATTAAAAGTTTGATCAGATACAGACAGAGATATCAGCCTTCACTTTTTATAGGCATTACAGCAAACCTAGGACACATAATTACAGATAAAATGCTATTGTTAGCTATATGAAAACCAACATATTCAGTGATAGTACAATTAAAGCATGTTATTTCCCAATCACAAAAGCAAAAATTCTATCTATTATCAATTTGTTTCCCAAAAACCTTAAACCCATGTGCTACCATAATTATCTCCTCTTTTCCCTCCCCATATCACCAGTCATAACCCAAGGTGCATTATGTACAAAAAGTCCATCTATCTTACTCTCACTCAGTTCCTTCAGGTGCAGTGGTCAGCTGGAGGGTGCCCAGAAGCTGAATGAGTGTCGTCATTGTCCTGTCAGTCTGACGATGGGTTCGTTGTGGTCTTGGCCTTTTTTCTTTCCTCTTTTCCTCGATCCTTATCATCTTCTCCAATGTATGGCAGAGGTCGGATGTTTCTTTCTGGTATCCAGATCGTTTCTTCACCATTTCCTGTGGTAATAGAAACATACCCTCGCCCCCATGTTAGCACAGGGCCTGTCTGTGTTGTTCCATTTCACCTTCACTTATTTCCAATCAGTGAGGTGTGTTTTGCTTTTTTGAAATTGTTTTTGAGCAGGCATAAGCCTCTCCCTATCTAGTGTCAGGAAATTTAGGGTATACAATAATACCATTATCAACTCTTCTCATTCTTTTGCCTTCTTCTCCCCCTTCCTTTGTTTTAGGAGGAGAGTTTTATGTCACGATTGCGGTGTTCTACAATGACTTGACCAGTAGGATTATATGGGATGCCAGTTCTATGCTGTATTCTGTATGACAGACAGAACTTAATAAAGGCTTGACTAGTATAAGCTGGACCATTGTCTGTTTTTATAATTTGTGGAATACCTAGAGTTGCAAAACACCTGAACAGATGATCAATAACAAATTTTGTTGATTCCCCAGTCAGTGGGGTGGCAATAATATAACCTGAATATGTCTACAGTCACATGAAGGTGTTTATTCCTTCCAAATTCTGGGACATGTGTGTGACATCCTTTTGCCATATTTCAAGAGGATTGCATCCTCTAAGGTTGATGGATGTATTTGATGGAGCTGGCAAAAAACAGAATGCAATGTGGACAAGACATTACTACATTGCTTCTTGCTTAATAGTAATAGTAATATGAAATTCACTTCGAAGCATGGAAGCTGACTGATGAAATTGGTTGGTAGAATGCTGTGCTTCTAAAATTGTCAGTGTGAGCAAGCTGTCTGCTTGTCTATTTCCCTCGACTATAGGCCCTAGTAGTTGTGTTATGAAATGGGACCCAAGATCTTTTGGGGTAAGGGATGAAAGTCTCAGCTTCTGAAATTGCTTCCTGCTGAGATTGGATGTAGAGCTGTCCCTGCCTTGATATCCCTATTCAAGGGATACATAGCTTGAGAAGTTATCTGGAAGTTGCTGGCTTGCACTCTGGAAAAGACAAACCTGGCATGGAGCTTAGACAAAGACCAAACAGGCACAAAAGGAATATAAATAAAGGACAATTTCCCTGGCATAACAGACAAAGGAAGCCCAGGCTAGGCCAAAGGTAACAGATTTGAAGAGTAAAATTCTTCAATTATGTGGTATCTGTTTCATAGCCAGACTCAGGAATAGTCAGGTGGGAAATATTCCCTTTGGGTAACTTGTGGTATTTCTCTTAGATACTGATTTACTCAAATTCAAACTCAACAAAAATATTTATGGTCTCAAATGTCTTTTGCCTGAAACAGCAAAATTTACTCATCAGCTCAGAGCCAGATAGTCATTCCTATTCTCATGGAGTTATAGTAAGCAATAATGATTTACCAAGACTCATATGTGTAAGGGAATTCCATTAAGATCTTTACTTTTCAAGTTTAAAACTTGTTCAACTGTAAAATAATTGCAAAAAATCCTCTCCATGTTACAACTTCTGAGCAAGTCCTATTCATTGTTTATAATTTGCATGTCAATCAAGTTTCTTTCTCAGGGTGACTTGTGATCTCAGTACTGCTGCAACCCCACCCCTACCCTCTGGAAGGTAAAATTAAATTCCCTACTATTTTTTAGCATTCTCTTCCCTTGATCTAATCTGGGATGACACAAAAGTTACAATTCACTGTAGTCCTAGGTGGATTATGAGTTGGGACTGCAGGGCAAAAAAATCTTAATGGTTCTAACCTTTACTCAAGTAAATTTTACTTTTGTATCCACTCCTTAAGAACTTCTTTGAAAGAGAAGGCTTTTGAATCAAATTTCAAATCAGCTTAAGTGAGGGAGACTTCTGGACCACTATCCAGTGGCTCCAAGTCCCCTCCGGTCTACTGGAGAATTCAAAAGCTTTATCTCTGTTGTGGTATCTTTTTTTCCTCAGATCTATTCATTTATTTTTCCAATTTGCTGTAGTACCAAATAATATAACAAATGCTGATCTGTTTTAAACATCCAATTAGCAGTGACATGTTTCACTTAAAATATGACCAGATTACTACTTTCTGGTTATTTCCCATTATACAAAAACTTCTCTTTCAGGTAAGACATTGAGATCAACCCGCCTCTGATATGAGGAAAAAACTTTCCCTGATTTCTTGTTGTCTTTCTCTCCACCTTCCCAATCTGGCCAGGGTTAGAAAGTAGAAAGAGAGAGTTTTACAAACAACTTTCCAAAACTTTTATGCTTTCCTGAAACTGTCTTTAGCAATAAGGTTAGTTTCTCTTTCTTTCTCCCATGCTCCTCCCTGATGCTGCAGTCATCAGAGAGAAGGGATGAAGGAAAGAGAAAACATGGGAAAGAGATTAACACACAAACACACTCACACAGAACATAGAGACAGAATACACATACAGATGATAAGAAAGAATTCAAAAAACTGAGAAAAGATTGCCAAAAATCCTCTACACAAATTAGACCTATGGCTTGATTTCTTTTATTGGTTCCAAACATGCTTTGTGAAATTTAAATTTCCACATTAAGTCATCTCCTTCAAGAAAGACTTTATCTAAATTGCACCAATTAGTGGGGCATAGGGCTGTCTGAGAAATGCTGTCTAGAAGGTACTGAATGTAAGGATTACTTGGTCCATAATTGATTGCCCCTTGCTTTAATTCCTGTAAAAATTTAAAATCCAGAGGGGTGAATTCTCTTGCAACTCCTCCTGTGTTACTGGGATCTGGGGTTTCTGGAGGAGTATAGAATGGCAGCAGTTCTGTGGGAGCTGGGGGTTCCAGGGTTGCTGACGCTTCCTCTGACCAGGAAACCACCTCTTCTTTCCCTTCCTCCTCCACAACTGCCTCTACCAGAATGATTCTGCTCTTACAAAGTATCTGGCCCATTGCTAACTTTACTTTTGCTATTTACCTATCAGTACTGATTTCTTATGCACAGAATCTGCCTTTTGATTCTGCTAACACAGTAAGCTCTCCCCGTAAGCCTGTAAGTGCTGAGATTTTACTATGCCTGCATGAACCTCGAACGAAGTGAAACACCCCTGCTGGGCTTCTTTAAGGCTTCCCCTTACTTTCGTTGTCTTCTCACAACTCAGAATTTCTGAATTCCTTTCCAAGGGGGCCACTCACCGAAAGACGAGTCCTTTTCCTGGATCAGGTCCCTGGTCCCTGGTCCAGGCGCCATATTTGGCAGACAGCCTGCCTCCCTACATGGCTCCGTGATGTGGTTGAAAGAAAAGAGTCAGGGGAGGCGGGAAAACACAGACCAGTTCTGTTTATTGATGTGAGGGTTAGGGTTTATATATACTGAATCTGCAAAGTCTACATGATATTCTACTCATCTCTTGTCCCAGTGATTAAATCAATCGGGGTGATTAAATCAGTCTTATCAGACTATGAGCCTAGGGGCATCTATTTTACATATCCCTTGTTTTCTGTAATTCTCTTGTTTTTCTCAAGGAGACAACAACATCTGGGGGGCATGGAGAGCCATTCCAGATGATAATGAGCACTGTCTCAACAGTTTCCCCAAAGGTCTATCCTGATCTCATCAACCACACTCCACCCTGGTCCTCAACAATTAATAGCCCAACACTGGATTTTTAGGAGACCTCTTTATGTCAAAGAAAAGGGCTGCTTCTGCCAGCCAGGGAGTCTGCCAGGAGTAGGAGTCCAAGGCAGAATTTGCCTAGAAATGTGAGCCTATGGAAAGCAGAAAAAGGCCTTTCTGAGAGGGTCCACCACTTTTCTTTCTGCCTCAGTTCTGATGCCTCAGGATCATCCTCTTCCTTCATTCACACTCATGGCTAGAAATTCAGGCCCCTGCCTTCTCTGCTCCTTTTCCTGGTCTCCATGAGCTGCTGTACCATGGTCATGGCAATGACCCCTCTTCTTCCTTAACCCTGTCCTAGTACCCACTTCCTCTCCAAGCCTCACATTGTGCCTGAGCCAAAATGTAATATACTGGTTCCTCCTGAGAGCTGCTGTTCTTCCTTTGTCGATCAACTCCCTTTCTCCCTCCTTCACCCTATTTTGGGACCGAGTCCCTTCTGCTTCTGAGGAGGAAATCTTCCACAAGAAAACTCTAGCTATAGACCCATCCAAAGGAGTTAGCTCTACATTTTGAGGACCTGGCTGCAAATTGAACTGAATGTGTCCTAAATTAAACTGTGATGTGGTCTCCTCTAGAGCCCCTGAAAACTTTGGATATTTTACCTTCTATCAGTGGGTTATTCCTTCATGAAAAACTCTTAAAATTTGGTATAAAGGCCATATGTTCAGAAATTGTAAAGATAAGAATGAAGGATGTCAGCCACTTCATAACCAGTGAATCACACCATTCTGCTAGAAATGAGGAGCATCAAATGCCAAGTGCCTTGGCTAAGGACAGATTGAGAAATTACATGGGTCCTCATAAGCACCAAAGGATTTGGAGGACCAGTAACCTTCTTGTACAGGCTCCATCGTCTGCTTTTTGACTCCATAAACAACCTAAGCCCAGTGGTCCAGAGTTGTAGCCACATGAGGAAATAATTTATTTTTCATAAATTGTCAATGTCTTATACATTTGCTCCATGTCTAACCCCACTTGATAAAATTTTACATTTTTAATGGAGGAAAGAATCCTCCTTTCCCCACATAGTCACTCTTATTGGTCTATAATTAAATATTAAAATGAATATCCCATGAACAGTTGAAAGCACTCATAAAGCAAAGACAGAAGATGTTTAAGTGTGACTCATCATACCCAGGGCCATCTCACCTCCTCAGTGTAAGAGTAGAGAATTCTTCTTCATCTGGCTGGAAAGAGTCTCATACCACTCAGGTGAGGCCTTATTGTGAGTAATCTCTCTTTAGAATTCTTTCATACCAAATTGACTTGATAATTTCTTTGTTCACTCCTGAGAGGTCACTGTCCCTTTGTTGTTTTTTTCCTCCCAGAATCCACAGTCCTAACCAACTTCTCACAAGCTCCTCATAAGAATGTTCTTAACATGTCACTTAGGACAGAGGTGGAGTTACACATGACCCCACTATCTCCTATACAGATTCTTGTGCATCACTAAGAGAGAACATATCTTGTTCCTGATTCCATCAGGAGAAGCATTGTCTAGTAAAACATTTTACTAGCTTTGACTGTCCTTCATGATTCTCATTTCAAATGTAAAATGCTTTTTTCCATATTCCATTGTGGTCATAATAACAGATTTCAAGTGTTGACTGACACTCAGGAAGGTTATATGAGTGTTGGGGAAATCCCTTCTCTGGGCTTCAGTTTCCTCTTCTAAGTGGATGAGAGTTGGACTAGAGAAATTCTGGAGTATCTTTGAGCTCCAAATCATGTGACTTTTGATGTTTTAGGACTTGGTGACATTGAAGGATGTGGTTGTGCACTTCACTAAGGAGGAGTGGGGCCTCTTGGACCATTCTCAGAAAGAGCTGTACAAGGAGGTCATGCTGGAGAATGTCCAGAACCTGCTGTCCCTGGGTAAGGATCATTTCCTCTCTTTTCTTCATGTTAATTCTCAGACCAAAATTTTCACAAGTGGCAGACAATGGATGCATATTCTGGTGCATCTCAGCTTCAGAAGCTTCACTGAGTACACACTCTTTGTGTGTACCAGCTCTCCACTGGTCTTGGCTTGTCACCTTTTCAAGTTAAATAATTTACATATCACCAACAAAGCTGTGCAGGAAGAGATAGTAGGAGAAACCTCATTTAAAAAACTCTTACACCACATAAACGTCCTGGAAGTTCAGCTGTGAAAAGAAACCCGGAGACTGGTGGGCCCTAGAGATTTTTCATTATTTCTTGATTAGGTTTTGCATTTCCCCTTCATTTTTATCAAACCAGTTTGGATGTATACAAGTGTTCAGGCTGAGATGAGTAAATATGGTGCTTTATAACAAATGTCTTAAAGCTCCTCACTGCTATTCTGCTGGAGTGCTGCAAACCCTGTGTTGGCTCAGTTTTGTCTCCAACATAATAACAAACTATTTCTTCCAAGGAGAATCACTCTAATCTGTTGACATTAAATCTGGCAGCCATCTTAGCTTGTGGTTGCTGCTTTTGTTGCATGGGAATGGTTAGCTTGGAGAGAATGATGGGTCCAGCCCTCTGTGGTGTACACCTCCTTTGTCACTCTCATAGCCTGTCTCTCTCTTCTCCTTACACTGATACAGTCTATTGAATGCTGGTGTTTATCAGAGTACACAAAGTATTGTTGCATTTTGGTTGTTGATGAAGAGGTCATGAGCCACCTAAGTCTCCAGTAACCATTGCAATTGCATGTACTTATGTGTGCATACCTTTTGCTCTTTTCTTCAGGTTTAGACAGCAGGTTTGAAGAAAATGAGGTGATTAGAAACCTTGGAATTTTTCTGGAAAATCATGACCTGCATCAATTCATGAGTTACAGTCCCTGGGAATTGAAGTTGAGAGAAATCTATGAAACTAATATCAAGATAGAAAAAAATTCAAAAAGTGACTATGAATTTGATGAAATTGGAAAGAGGTATGGAAAGCCTTGTATCCTAAATCACTGTAAGCAAATGATGTCTGGGATTAACTCTGGTCAGGACAGTGAATGTAGAAAGTGCTTTATTGAACATGTAGAGCTTTTTCAGTCCCATGAGAAGGCTGCTGAGATGCTAGTGTATTCAGATAATCAGTGGAAAATGACCTGGAACCAGAGTTCAAAGTTTATGACACATCAGAAAAGTGATAATGAAGAAATGCTTTGTGTAAGTAATAGAGGGGGGAAGGCCTTGAGTCATACCTCTGAACTCATCCTTAATCAGCAAATTCCCATTGGAGAGGAGCCTGATGAATATAATGAATGGGAATCAACCTCATCCTCTCACTCATCTTTTCCTTTTTGTACTGGAATGAAAAGTTATGTATGTCCTCAGTGTGGGAAGGTGTTTTGTTGCAACCTAGATCTTAATAGGTCTTATAAGATTCATACTGGGGAGAAGTTTTATGAATGTCATGAATGTGGGAATGCTGTGTTCTCTACATCTCTCCTTATTGGTCATCAGAGAATCCACAGGGGAGAGAAAGTTACTGAATATAATCAATGTGGAAAGGCTTTCACACAGAACTCAGGTCTTACTGCAAATCCAAGAAGTCAGAGTGAAGAGAAGCCTTATGAAGGTAATCAATGTGGAGAAGCTTTCAAAAGGAGAGAGTGTCTTGAAGCCCATCAGAAAATCTACAGTGGAGAGAAACCTTTTGAATGTAATAAATGTGGAAAGACTTTCACAAGGAGGGAAGGTCTTGCTACCCATCTTAGAATCCACACTGGAGAGAAACCTTGTGAATGTAATCAATGTGGGAAAACTTTCAGAACAAGTTCCCAACTTGCTGGAGATCAAAGAATCCACAGTGGAGAGAAACCTCTTGAATGTAACCAATGTGGAAAGACTTTCACGGAGAGGAACCATCTTGCTGCCCATCAGAGAATCCACACTGGAGAGAAAACTCATGAATGTAATTACTGTGGAAAGGCATTCACTAGGAGGAGCAAACTTGGTGCCCATCACAGAATCCACAGTGGAGAGAAACCTTTTGAATGTAATCAATGTGGAAAAACTTTCAGAACAAGCTCCCATCTTGCTGCACATCAGAGAATCCACACTGGAGAAAAACCTTATGAATGTGATCAGTGTGGAAAAGCTTTCAGAGACAGGGGCAGTCTTGCTGCCCATCAGAGAATCCACAGTGGAGAGAAACCTTTTGAATGTAATCAGTGTGGAAAGAGTTTCAGAAGGAGCTCCCATCTTGTTGCTCATCAAAGAATCCACAGTGGAGAGAGACCTTTTGAATGTAACCAATGTGGAAAGACCTTCATAGAGAGGTACTATCTTGCTGTCCATCAGAGAAGCCACACTGGAGAGAAGCCTTATGAGTGTAATCAGTGTGGAAAGGCTTTCACAAGGATGCAGAGTCTTGCTGCCCATCATAGAATCCACAGTGGAGAGAAACCTTTTGAATGTAATCAATGTGAAAAGACTTTCAGGACAAGCTCCCAGCTTGCTGGACATCAGAAAATTCACACTGGGGAGAAACCTTATGAATGTAATCACTGTGGAAAAGCTTTCAGAGACAGGGGCTGTCTTGCTGGACATCAGAGAATTCACACTGGAGAGAAACCTTATGAATGTAATCACTGTGGAAAGGCTTTCACACAAAGAGGCAATCTTGCTGCCCATCAGAGAATCCACAGTGGAGAGAAACCTTATAAATGTCATTACTGTGGAAAGGCTTTCACAGACAGTGGCAATCTTGCTGTACATCAGCGAATCCATACTGGAGAAAAACCTTATGAATGTAGTCTATGTAGAAAGACTTTCAGAGACAGGGGCAGTCTTGCTGCCCATCAGAGAATCCACACTGGAGAGAAACCTCATGAATGTAATCGATGTGGAAAGGCATTCACTAGGAGGAGCAAACTTGGTGCCCATCAGAGAATCCACAGTGGAGAGAAACCTTTTGAATGTAATCAATGTGGAAAAACTTTCAGAACAAGCTCCCATCTTGCTGCACATCAGAAAATCCACACTGGAGAGAAACCTTACGAATGTGATCAGTGTGGAAAAGCTTTCAAAAGGAGGGAGTGTCTTGAAGCCCATCAGAAAATTCACAGTGGAGAGAAACCTTTTGAATGTAATCAGTGTGGAAAGACTTTCACAAGGAGGGAAAGTCTTGCTACCCATCATAGAATCCACACTGGAGAGAAGCCTTTTGAATGTAATCAATGTGGAAAAACTTTCAGAACAAGCTCCCATCTTGCTGGACATCAAAGAATCCACAGTGGAGAGAAACCTTTTGAATGTGACCAGTGTGGAAAGACTTTCATAGAGAGGTACCATCTCGCTGCCCATCAGAGAATCCACACTGGAGAGAAACCATATGAATGTAATCACTGTGGAAAGGCTTTCACACAAAGAGGCAATCTTGCTGCACATCAGAGAATCCACAGTGGAGAGAAACCTTATAAATGTCATTACTGTGGAAGGGCTTTCACAGACAGTGGCAATCTTGCTGTACATCAGCGAATCCATACTGGAGAAAAACCTTATGAATGTAGTCTATGTGGAAAGGCTTTCAGAGACAGGGGCAGTCTTGCTGCCCATCAGAGAATCCACAGTGGAGAGAAACCTTTTCAGTGCAATCAATGTAGCAAGACTTTCAGAATAAGATCCAGTCTTGCTGCCCATCAGAGAGTCCACACTGGAGAGAAACCTTTTGAATGTAATCAGTGTGGAAAAACTTTCAGAACAAGCTCCCATCTTGCTGCACATCAGAGAATCCACACTGGAGAAAAACCTTACGAATGTGATCAGTGTGGAAAAGCTTTCAGAGACAGGGGCCGTCTTACTGCCCATCAGACAATCCATAGTGGAGAGAAACCTTTTGAATGTAATCAGTGTGGAAAGAGTTTCAGAACGAGCTCCCATCTTATTGCTCATCAAAGAATCCACAGTGGAGAGAAACCTTTTGAATGTAACCAATGTGGAAAAACTTTCATAAAGAGGTACCATCTTGCTGCCCATGAGAGAATCCACACTGGAGAGAAGCCTTTTGAGTGTAATCAGTGTGGAAAGGCTTTCACAAAGATGGAGAATCTTGCTGCCCATCATAGAATCCACAGTGGAGAGAAACCTTTTGAATGTAATCAATGTGAAAAGACTTTCAGGACTAGCTCCCAGCTTGCTGTACATCAGAGAATTCACACTGGGGAGAAACCTTATGAATGTAATCACTGTGGAAAAGCTTTCAGAGATGGGGGCAGTCTTGCTGGACATCAAAGAATTCACACTGGAGAGAAACCTTATGAATGTAATCAATGTGGAAAGGCTTTCACTAGCAGGAGCAAACTTGGTGCCCATCAGAGAATCCATACTGGAGAGAAACCTCATGAATGTAATCACTGTGGAAAGGCTTTCACAGACAAGGGCAATCTTGCTATACATCAGAGAATTCACGCTGGAGAGAAACCTTATGAATGTAATCTATGTGGAAAGAGTTTCACAACAAAGCGAAATCTTGCTGGCCATCAGAGAATCCACAGTGGAGAGAAATCTTGAATGTAATCAATGTCGAAAGGCTTTCACAGACAAGGGCAATCTTGCTGCATAACAGAGAATCCATACTGAAGAATAAACCTTATGTGTGAAGTCAGTGTGAAAAGGCTTTCACAAGGAGGCAGATTCTTGGTGCACATCAGAGAATCCACAGTGGAGAGAAACCTTATGAATGTAATCAATATGGAAAAGCTTTCAGAACAAGCTCCCATTTTGCTGCATATCAGAGAATCCAAACTGGAGAGAAACATTTTGAATGTAATCACTGTGGAAAATCTTTCATATCCAGGGGCAGTCTTGGCACACATTAAATAATCCACACTGGAGAGAAACCATATACATGAAATCAATGTGGAAAGATTCCATAATGAAGCTGTATCTTGATGCCTATCCAAGAATCCACAATGGAGAGAAACCTTTTGAACATCACCAGTGTGGAAACCGTTCATAATGAGACGGTATCTTTCTGCACATCCGATGAAGCTTTTTCAGGGTAATCAGTATGGAAACAATTCTGCACTGAGATACATTCTTGCAGCAGAGAATCTATAAGGCAAGGAGCCTTATGGATGTAATCATTGTGGGAAGGCTTTTGGATACTCCTCCAGTCTTGCTATTCACCAGATAATGCACTCTAGATAGAAACCTGTAGAATATAATCAATATGGAAAGTCTTTGACACAGAGCTACCATCTTGCTACACAGAGCTACCATCAGAGAATTCACACTGAGGAGAAACTCAAGAATGTAATTAATGTGGAAAGTCTTTCACACAGAGCTCCAGTATTGGTATACATGAAAAAAAATTGATACTGAGGTGGTCTTATGAATGTAGTAAATGTGGAATGATTTCCCACTGATCTCAGATTTTGCTAAACATCACAGTATTCTCACTAGAGACAAACCTCATAAGTGTCATGAATGTGTCTGAGCTTTAGTTACCACTCTTAACATATGTAACAAGACCTTCCACACTTGGGAGAAATCTTAGGAATATAATCAAGGTGGTGATGCCTTACACAACCACCATGTCCTATTTCCCTTCTTAGAATTCTTATAAGATAGAAATCTGATCACTGTCACAAGCATGGAATGCCATTCGGATGGAGTTCAGAGCTTCTTCAGGATTAGAGAAACCAATGTGAGGTGCAGGTCCCTGTTAACTCAGTGTGGGAAGGCTTCCAGTTAGTGATCATCTCTTTCTATCAGAGGATTCATTGTGGAGAGAAGCTTCACCAGTGTGCTCAGGGGTCATGCTTTTCTCTGGAGGATGGTGATCAGTAGACAACCTTGTTCCTACTGGAATGAAGGTAGAGAAGGGCAATAGATTTGGGAAGGGCTTTCCCTAGAGCTCTTACTTGACTGTACTTTTGAGAAATCGTACTGGAGACAAAGCTTTGGGATCTAATTACCAAAGGAGGCCCCCTGCTGCAGTCCAGCCTTCTTTAGCCCTCCCATGAAAGAGACCTCATTCAGCCTCTCTCAATTATATCATGTACATAAAACCCTAAACATGTAATGTTTTTTCCCTGAAAGCTTATATTTGCCATCCCTCCTTAATACTTCATGGACTTCATCAACTTCATTTCTTTAGTCATTCTTCCATTGGTATGCACAGTGTTCCCTATTCTTTGCTGGCAGAAAAATTGCTTTTTTCAATGTTTTGGTACCTATTGGACATTAATTTCTGTAATGCTTTCTTTAAGGGACTAGGTGACATGGTGAAGGCAGTGCTGTCCTTGGACCTACCACAGGCAATTCAACCTGTGGTTCTTGCTAGTTGTATGTCCCTGAGCAAGTCATGTCTCCTAATCCTGCCTGAGTTTCCCTACCTTTACAATGGGGATAATAAGGGCATCTACCTCCCTGAGTTGAGGTGAGGATTTAATTAAATAGTATTTGTTAAATGCTTTGCAAATATTAAATCAAAATGGAAATACTATTTTTATGACTATCACTCTTTGCATTATTAGTCTTATAGTAAAATCAGTTAGCTAAATCATGGATAGTTCAACTGAGAAAGAGAGAGGTAGACCAAAGAGAAAGAGATGCAGAGAGAGAGTCCCAGATCTTACCCAAGGGAATTTGCTTACATTTCTTAATAGCACAGAGGAAACCCATTTTTTTCAACCAGTTGCAGTGTGTATGTTGCAAAATATCTCTTTTATTTGAGGTCTATTGATACTGTTTTATGTTAGTGAGCAGTTTTAAAAAGGAAATGGGGAAATGATCAAAGGCACATGATTATCATATATATTATATCAATGTAACTGCTGTAGCCCCAGCCAGTGGAGTGGGTGGCCCTGGTTAATGAGATGTTTCCACATTCCAGGGGAAGTCAGCAAGGTCCTCAAACAAGATGCCAAATGAAGGCTCTGACAAATGTTCCTTGGAAGTGTCAGACAGGACTGAACACCAGAGCAACCCCAATGTGCCAGGCACTGTGCTAAGCCCTGGAGAAACAAAAAGTGGCAAACAACAGTCCCTCAGCTCCCTCAGGGAGCTTACAGTGAAAGGGGAGACAACCTACAAGTGTGTACAAAGTGAGACATACACAGGGTAGATGGGGCACAGTTAGCAGTGAAGACCCTGGGATTAAGAGGGCTTGGAGAAGACTGGCTGCCAAAGGCAGGATTTTAGTTGGGACTTAAAGGGAGCCAGGTAGGTCAGTGGTCATAGCAGAGAGTATTCCAGCCATGAGGCACAGCCAGAGAGAATGCTGGGAGATGGAGGATCTTCCCGGTGAAAACTGGAGACCAGTGTCATTTGATCAAAGAGGAAAGGTGTAAGAAGAATGTAAAGATGGGAGAGGCCAAGTTACGCAGGGTTCTGAAGGCCAAACAGCATTTTGCATTTGCTTCTGGAAACAGAAGGGAAGCACTGGAGTTTATGGAGTCGGAGAGGGGCATGATATTGTCAGAGCTGGACTTTAGGAAAATGACTTTGGGGCTGGACTGGAATGGAGAGAGACTTGAGGCAGGCAGAGCCCCTCCCTCAGCAGCTATTGTAGTTGTCCAAGAGTGAGGTGATGGTGTTTTGTGGAAATGTGACAGAGAAACCTTAATGTGGAGTATAAAGGGGAATGGTTATAATTCATTATTTCCTTAGGCAGATGGGGGCCTGGGTAAGTTGGGAGAGGAGCAGGCTACAGGTTTTTGTTTTCTCCCAGTCTCAGAGGAATAACAAATTTCTTTGGAAAATCCTAAATCAGATTCAGTCTGCCATTGGGCTGAATGGGGCATCAGATTCCCAAGCTCAAAGGAAGGAATGTCTACTTGGAAACATCTTTTCATTATGGGGGTAGGGGTGGCAGTACTGAATACAGGCCACCTAACTCAGGCTGGGTAAAGTGACCTTCTGAACTTTCTGCCCACCTCCCACCCCACTTAACTCTCCCACACCTAGACTAAGAGGAGGCCAACCAAGCAGGCTCGAATCAAGTTTAAACTTGCATGATGAAAAGTTTCCCTGAGATTACTATGTCTATGACTGAGTGTGTTTGCTGGAAGGCGCTTAAAGTCTTGCTCGCTCCCAGATACCTTTGCTGGTGTTCACTGGCTGACCTTGGTATTGCACCAACCCCCCTCCCCAAACTAGGCCAAACCAAACTTGTAGTCAACTGTTCCTGCTAAGTGTCTTGTTTCTGTGTCCACCTGATCCTGAGAAAGATTATACATCCTTTTCCCCTGCCCCTCCTGGGCTCTTGGGTTTCTGTACAGTACTAGTGTCTGATTTTCTTCCTAATGAAACTTTTCTGCTTTCAACCCAGCTTGGACTTTGCATTTCCAGGGATGGGCTTCACCTTGTTGCCAGAATACAACTTTTGTAAGGAAATTATAATTTTCAAAAAACTCTGACTGCTCACAATCACTCGAGCTTAAGTGAAGGGAATCAAAGATTGTAGAACCTGTTTCCATCACAGCCCTGTGGTTCTGTACTTTGGGGGAGGTGGTCACAACCCCCAAAGACTTGACTCCAAAATCGCTGTATTGTGGTACACTGTCATGGGAAACTAGGAAACAATTGTTTGTAATGCACCTTCCTTCCTCCTTCCCCAGTTGTGACTTAAGTATATAATCTGTGCTTTTATTTCAGCCCCAGAACAGTTCTCACTCTGAAACTGATTAATTACACTACTTGATTCCTGGCACTCTCGTCCCTAGGCCTGCTTTGTTCAGCTTGTGTTCTGTTAAATTTGACCCAGTCGTCTATGTGTTTTTGAAATGAGACCTTGATCAGAAACACTGGTTGTAAAAATTCTCAGTTTTCTTCCCTCCTAATCCAGGATGCATTGGTTTTAGGGCATCTTTATCTAGTCACTTCCTCATTCCAGGAGATGAGCAGTACCATCTTTAATAGGCTGTTCAGACACCCAGAGGGCTGACCAAATTCCACTGCTGCTTCCAGTGAGAAGACAACCCTCTGGTCTGGGCTGACTGTGTTCAGGATTGTGACTACAACTGCCACTATATCCACACTTGCCGTTTAATCGCTTGCTGACACAGGACTTGGAGATTGGTAAAAATGGTAAAATGGCATGGGTGATATCTTTTGATATAAGGGTAAATTGGATTTAAGTGAGGCAGAGTTATACACAGTCATCAACCTCACTCCAAAGTCATCACAGTCCAGGGGTAGGACAGAATTAAGATGACTGGTGATGGCTCAAGTTACATTGGATGATCTTAGTGCCTTAGATGGTTACCCCAGCTCTTAATTGATCCATAGTACTTGCTTCTGCTGCTTTCATGGCTGTTGGAACAAATAGTTCTCATCCACCATTCTACTAGGAGAAGTCTTCACATGCTTCACCTCCCTAATTCACCATCTGCCCAGATGATTTACTGGAGTGTGGCTGCTACACATACTACTGCTTCTTGGAACCACAGGTGAGAGTTAGATGGAACAGGTGGACACCAGAGGAGGAAAGCAGCCCTGAGAAGGGCTGGGTAGCCTTCACACCACAGGTACTAGTCTTCCCTGAAAACACACTACACCAATAAATAGAATTAAGAGCTGGTTTTAGGGAAAAACCAATAAAAGAGAAAACCAAATGACCAGTATCAAAAATGAAAAGAGCGAATATACCACCAATGAGGAGGAAATTAAAGCCATAATTAGTACATATTTTACACAATGCTATTGAAATCTGACAATCTAAGTGAAATGGTTGAATATTTACAAGAATACAAATTGCCCAGATTAAGAGGAAGAAATAAAATGAATAACCCCATTTTAGAAAAAGAAATCAAGCTAGTCATGAAGGAACTCCCTTAGGAAAAAATCTACAAGGCAAGATGGATTTGCAAGTTAATTCTCCCAAACATTTAAAGAACAATTAAGTCCAGTACTATGCAAACTATTTGGGAAAGCAGGCATAGAAAGAGTTTTACCAAATTCCCTTTATGATGCAAGTAATGTGCTGACACCTGAACTGGGAAGAGCCAAAACAGAGAAAATTATAGATCAATTTTCCTAATGAATATTGCTGCAAAATTCTTAAGTGAAATATTAACAAAGATTATAGCAATTTATCACCAGGATATACACTCTGACCAGGTGGGATTTATACCAGGAATCCAGGGTTGATTCAGTATTAGGAAAATTATTAGCATAATTGACCATATCAATAACAAAACTAAGAGAAATCATATGATTACTATAACAGATTTAGAAAAAGCTTTTGACAAAATTTGGCACCCATTCCTATTAAAAACACTAGAGAGCATAGGAATGAATGGAGTTTTCCTTAAAATGAAAAGAAGTATATCTAAAACCTTCAACAAGCATTATATGTAAGGGGGATAAGTTAGAAGTATTCCCAATAAGATCAGGGGTGAAAAAAGAATGCCCACAACTGCCTCCAGGTCCACCACACCATACCTCCACTCTAGGGCAGAGCTGAGGGCTGAGATTCAGGTCAGTAGCTCAGTTCCCTCAGGGGCTTTACACAGAGGGCTCCAAATATATATACTGCAGCTGCAGTGATTGCTGCTGGTGGTCCAGACTGGGTTCCCTTCTGGGTGAAGGAGCTTTCTCACTGACTTTTGAAGCTGTCTTTGACGTTTGTGGGTTGAACAATGTGTGAACTGCTGCTGCTGGTGTCACCTTGATGCCTGTTCTATGTTCTGTCCCTGCCACACTGTGCAACCCACCCTGGGCTTCGCCCTGCTCCACAGCTGGTGCAACAGACTTTTCCTATTGGCCTTCCAAGCTGTTTTGGGAAAGAAATCTTTCACTCTGTTGTTTTGTGGCTTCTACTGCCCTGGGATTTGTTTAGACTCATTTTTGCTGGTATTTTATGGGCTGTGTGGGGGAGCTTCTACAGGTCCATTTTTTTACTCTGCCATCTCAGCTCTACTCCCCGAGGGATAATTTTTGAACAGTTGTCAAATAGGGGAAATCACAGAAGGCAAAAAACCAGTTTGTATCATCAACACTTAAAACACTTTTGCAGAAGCAAATCTATTTCAATCAACCTAACTCTGCTCTAGCCTGTCCTTTGGGAATGTAATCGATTAATTTCAGATCACTGATCCCTGATCTTAAGAATTTTGTAACATTTTTACCCCTGCCATTTGTTTAATTTTTTATTTCATTTTTCTCCAACCATACCAGTTGCTTTCTTTTCTTCTTGGAGTCCCTCTCAGAGTCCTTTTCTTCAAATGATCTGTTCTGTTCTGATCAAGTGCTTCCCTTTTACTCCTCCTCCTCCCACAATGGTCCCTGCCAGAAGTCACTGTTGGCAAATATTGAACATGGACTAGTCCAAATTAGTCAAGGTATGAGAAGCCCTCCCTATACTCCTAACCAGGTACATGGGTCTTTCCTGGACTGTGAGTCATGTTCTCTGACAGAGCAAGACTGTGTTTGATGTTCCAGCACCCATTGTCAGTCATGGATGTGGATTTGGACATTACTTTGGAAGAATGGAGATACTTAAACACTATTCAAAAGAATCTGTATGGGGACATGATGCTGAAGAATTAGGGGGAACTCATTTCTAGGGATAAGGATAGTTTTCTGTTGTGTTAATTTATTGTCTGAAATAGAAAATAATAAGGCACAAAGCTTCCAAGTATAATGATTTCTTTGCAAAGCTAGTAATTACCACCTGATCAGATATACTGATTCCTCTTTAGTCAGAAACAAATGGATGAGTCACAGAGCTTGTTTTTATAGCAAAAAAAAAAGAGGAACTTAGAGTCATGGAAAATGAAAAAATTTAAGAAACTAGTTTTAATAGAATTCAGTTGGAAAGGCAGGTCCCTTGAGTTGTGGTTAGGCTAGGTACCTTCCGAAGCAAGTTGTACCTTGGGATCATGGCCAGTATGTGGAGTGTGGGTATTTGGGGGCATACGGGATATTTTTAGGGTGTAACAACTATTAAAACTAGGATTCTATCAGATTAGGACCTATCTCTATCATCCTTCCTGCACAAGTGAGATTGCCTTGGACATATTTTTCTGCAGAAAGACTTTTCTGTTTAAGAATGCTGCTTTTTTCATCCATGTCAGTTTCTGCAGTTACAGGAAAGAGGGATTTCAGGGAGCTAAAGAAAAGATGAACTTACCCACTTAAAAGAAAGGAACTTAGCCTTTAGAAAAACCACTCTGGTATTTAGCTTAATGCAGTGACTATTCCTACAAAGATATTTATTTGTAGAAATAATACTCAAAATTATTACTAAGAAGTAATAATGGCTTAACCAGAGATGGTTTAACCTAAGGCAAAATATTCACATGATTTATTATGTCAATAATAAAAATTTTAAAAATCTTAGGAATATGTCAGTTCTAGATAAAATACTGATTTTTATTAGAAATACATGAAAGCATAGTCCAAAATGGGCTTTTCTTTAAATTGATAAAAAGCATTTACCTAAAATCATCAGTAAGCGTTATTTGTAATGGGGATAAGAAGGTAGAGTCCTTCCAAGTAGGATCCAATGGTCAGGTCAGTGAGGTTGGCCAGTATCACCAATATTATTCATTATTGTATTGGAAATCCACGAATAAGAGTAAGAGAATAAAAAGAAATGAAAGACTAGGGAATGAGGTAATAAAAATATCTCTTTTTGTTGATGAAATGATGACATCCATGGAAAATTCCAAAGACTCAATTAAAAAGTTAGTTGAAAAAATTTATTATTTCCATAAAGTACCGGGATACAAAGTAAACCCATATCAGTCATCAGCATTGCTCTGTATCACCAAAAAAATCCTACTAGAAGAGATCATAGGAGATATACCCTGTTCAAAATAACTACAGACAGTATAAAATTCCTAGGGCTACACCTGCCACAACAAACCCAGGAACCACATGAACATAAACATATATACTAATAAATTTTATACAAATAAATTGAGATTTAAACAGGTAGAGAGAGATTACTTGTTCATGGGTAGACAGGGCCAATATAATAACAATGACAGTTTTATCTAAAATATATCTTCAATGCCATTCTAATTAAATGATCAAATTTTATTTTACTAAGTTAGGAAAAAGCAATAACAATATTCATTTGGAAGAACAAAAATAAGAATCTGAAAGTGCTACGGCCAGCTCAGTGGAGAGACCCTCCACCCACGGGATGTCTGGATCTCAGGCACTCAGTGATGAGGTGGGAGACAAAGATGTTACAAACTCTGTTTATTATTAGCAAGTACAAGCCTTATATGCTGTGAAGCTGTGGCAAGGTCGTGCTGTGATCACTTTCACCAATCCTCTTTCCTGAACAAAAGCATGCCCAATGACTGCCTCAGGATGTTTGTCAAATGCTAAGATGTTTACCTAAGACCAGAAAGCATTGGGGCTATTGTATAAGATCTCAGAGGGCCAAACCAACAACCTTTGCTCCATTAGCACAATAGAGTGGGCTTATCAGGCCATCATGAACTCCTGGAACCATTGTGGTCTTCCACGGCTCCCTACATGAAAGGAACTAATGGAAAATAACGTAAAGGAAAGAAGTTTTGTAGAACCTAATCTTAAACTGTATTACAAGGCAGTCATTGTCAAAATTGTCTGATACTGGCTAAGAAATAGCAAGGTAGATCAATGGAAAAGAGCATACATACAGTTTTACAGCAGGTAATAAAGTAACCTGGTATTTGACAAGTGTAAATACTTAAGATTTTGGGATAAGGATTCATTATTTGCTAAAAACAAAAAACAAACAAAAAAAAAAAACCTGTTGGGAAAGCTGTAAAAAACTGTGGCAGAAATTATGTAGAGACCAACATTTTATGCAATTTATCAAGAGAGGGTCAAAATGAATATATGACCTATATCTGAAGAGAGATAGGACAAGAAAATTTGAAGAACACGGAACATGTTACTTATTAGACTTATGGGCAGGAGAACAATTTATGAATAAACAAGATATAAGGAAGAGAGTGAGTTGTGAAGTGGATAACTTTGATTACATTAAATTAAACAAGTTTTGCATAAAGAAAGTCAACATAACCAAGATCAGAATGAAAGCAGAAAATTGGGGTAGAGAGATTTTATATACAGGTTCGCATTTAAAGTTCTCATATCTCAAATATGCAAAATGTACAATGATCTTGGTAAAAATCTACAAAAATATGAGTCATTCCATGACTGATAAATGGTCAGAGCACATGGACAGGCAATATTCCAGTGGAGAAATCCAAACAGTTTATAGTCATGAAAAAATGCTATAAATCACTGAGTAGAGAAATGCAAATTAAAACAATCATGAGATATCATTTTACACCAATCAGATTGGCTAAAATGTTGGAAACGGAAAGTGAAAAATGTTGGAGGGGATGTGGAAAAAGTGGGACACATTCATTCTTGGTGGAATTGTGAACTGATGCAACCATTTTGGACAATAATCTGGATTTATGCATACCCTTTGACCCAGTAATAGCACTGCTAAGTGTATTTCCAAAGATGATTATGGAAAAATAAAAAGAACTTATATGTTCTAAAATATTTATAACACTGTTTAGTAGTGGCAAAGAATTGGGTACTCTTCAATTGGGATATGACTGAACCAGCTGTGGTAGATGATTGTGATGAAATGCTACTGTACTATAAGAAATGATGTTCTTGATGAT
This sequence comes from Bettongia penicillata ogilbyi, assembly GCA_023548195.1. NCBI lineage: Eukaryota > Metazoa > Chordata > Mammalia > Diprotodontia > Potoroidae > Bettongia > Bettongia penicillata. Next base: position 3,342,534 of record JAJHZJ010000232.1, read on the forward strand.
CTTGGAAAAACATGGATAGATTTGGACAAAATGAAGAAGAGGCAAAGGGGCAGAACCAAGAGAACACTGGGTACAGTGACAACAAAATATCTTTAAGAATAACTTTGAGGGAATACATCATTTTCACTCTTATAAACAACCAAAAAAATGCAAAGGACATATAAAGGAAGAGAATGATATCTACCTCCAGAGAAAGAACTGATAAATAGAAGTTTGTATGGAATGATGTTACATATATACACATATTTGCCATCTCTGGGCCAAAGGAAAGAAATACAGAAGAAAAAAAGAGAAACACACCGATACCATACTCCATTTCCCAAGATGCGGTCAAATTGACCTAGACATAAAGGGAGACATCACAGAAAACTAGCATGATGGAAGATATTACCAATCAGACTTATGGAAAGGTGAACAATTTATAGATAAAAAAGAGATAGCACGGTGAGGTGGAAACTGAATAATTTTCAATTACATTAAATTGCAAAGGTTTGTAGAAATAATTTGATAATTTTAATAATTTTGAATTCTTTGTCACTAAAAACAGTCATTAAAAATAGTTAAAAACATACACATTCTTTTCCTTTTTCCTTAATTATCTTGAGAAACAGACCTAACAGTGGTATTGCTGAGTCAAAGGGTATATATACACACTTTGGGGGCATAATTCCATATTACTCTTGAAAATGGTTGGATCAGTCCACAGTTCTACCAGCAGTGAATTAGTGTTCCAATTCCCTCCAACATTTGTCACTTTCCTCTTCTATCCTATCATTTTAGCCTATCTGATAAGTATAAGATGGCAGCAATATTGTTTTAATTCTCTTAATTATTAATGATTTAGAACATTGTGTCATGAGTGTAAATAATTTTGATTTCACCATCAGAAACTGCCTAATTCTATCCTTTGACCATTTATCAATTAGGAAATGATTTGTATTCTTACAGATTTGACCAAATTCTTTACATATTTGAGGTATGAGATCTTTTATCTGAAAATTATGTATAATTTCCCCCAAATTTTCTATCTTTCTGAACTTTGCTACATTGGTTTTATTTATACAGTAACCTTTTAATTTGATATCATCAAAATTATCCATTTTGTACCTCCCCATCCTTTGTTTGTTCATACATCCTTTGTTTGTATGATAGGTAATATGTTCCATATTTTTTAAATTTCTTATGATGTCTCCCTTTATATTTAGATCATGTATCCATTTTAACCCTATCTGGTAAATGGTGTAAGATATTGATCTCTGCCCAATTTCTGCCAGATTGCTTTCCACACAATTTTTACCAAATAATTAATTCTTATTTCAAAAACTTCTTTTTATTTTATAGACAGACTTGCTGTAATCATTTGCTGCTATATGTTGAGTGTCTACTCTGTTCCATTGATCTCCTTTTCTATTTCTTAGCTTGTATCAGTTTCAGTAATTACTACCCTGTAAAAGTGTTTAAGATCTAGGAATGCTAAAACTTTTCTCTACATTACTTTCCACTCATTGTTTTGATATTTTTGACCTTTTGATCTTCAAAATGAATTTTGTTACTATTTTTCCTAACTTAATAAAATAATTTTTGGTTATCTACTTGGGATGGCATTGGATACATAAACTAGTTTAAGTAAAATTGTCATTTTATTGTACTGGCCCTGCTTATCCATAAATAATTAATATATTGTAAATTATATAAATCTGATTTTACTTGTATAAAATGTTTTCTATCTTTATGTTCATATATTTCTTGAGTTTATTTTGGCAGGTGTACTCCCAGAAATTTTATATTGTCTAGAATTATTTTAAATGGGGTATTGCTTAGTATGCCTACTTTTATTTATTTGTTTATTTGTTTGTTTATTTATTTATTTATCTTTTAACTTTCATTTTCACAAAATTTTGGGTTCCAAATTTTCTCCCCATTTCTCCCCTCCCCCACCCCAAAACGCTGAGCATTCTAATTTTCCCTATCACCAATCTAACCTCTCTTCTATTATCCCTCCCTTCCCTTGTCCCCATCTTCTCTTTTGTCCTGTAGGGCCAGATAACTTTCTGCACCCCATTTCTTGTATTTCTTATTTCCTAGTAGTAAGAACAATACTCAGCAGTTGTTCCTAAAACTTTGACTTCCAACTTCTCTTCATCCCTCCCTCCTCACCCATTCCCTTTATGAAGGCAAGCAATTCAATATAGGCCATATCTGTGTAGTTTTGGAAATGACTTCCATAATGGTCATGTTGTGTAAAACTAACTCTATTTCCCTCCATCCTATCCTGCCCCCTATTGCTTCTGTTCTCTCTTTGGATCCTGTCCCTCCCCTAAGAGTGTTGGCTTCAAATTGTTCCCTCCTCCCATTGCCCTCCCTTCCATCATCCCCCCCCTTGCTTATCTCCTTCTCCCCCCCTTTCCTGTATTGTAAGATAGGTTTTCATACCAAAATGAGTGTGCATTTTATTCCTTCCTTTAGTTGAATGTGATGAGAGTAAGCTTCATGTTTTTTTCTCACCTCCCCCCTTTTTCCCCACACTGAGAAGTCTTTTGCTTGCCTCTTTTATGAGAGATAATTTGCCCCATTCCATTTCTGTGTGTAATCCCACCAACTGCTCAGATACTGAAAAATGTTTGAAGGGTTTCAAATATTGTCTTTCCATGTAGGAATGTAAACAGTTCAACTTTAGTAAGTCCCTTATGACTTCTCTTTGCTGTTCACCTTTTCATGCTTCTCTTCATTCTTGTGTTTGAAGGTCTAATTTTCTTTTCAGCTCTGGTCTTTTCATCAAGAATGCTTGAAAGTCCTCTATTTCATTGAAAGACCATTTTTTCCCTGAAGTATTATACTCAGTTTTGCTGGGTAGGTGATTCTTGGTTTTAGTCCTAGTTCCTTTGACTTCTGGAGTATCATATTCCATGCCCTTCTATCCCTTAATGTAGAAGCTGCTAGATCTTGTGTTATCCTGATTGTGTTTCCACAATACTTGAATTGTTCCTTTTTAGCTGCTTGCAATATTTTCTCCTTGACCAGGGAACCCTGGACACAATGTTCCAAGGAGTTTCTCTTTGTGGATCTCTTTCAGGAGGTGATCTGTGGATTCTTTCAATATTTATTTTGCCCTCTGGTTCTAGAATCTCAGGGCAGTTTTCCTTGATAATTTCATGAAAGGTGATGTCTAGGCTCTTTTTTTGATCATGGCTTTCAGGTAGTCCCATAATTTTTAAATTGTCTCTCCTGGATCCATTTTCCAGGTCAGTTGTTTTTCCAATGAGATATTTCACATTCTCTTCCATTTTTTCATTCTTTTGGTTTTGTTTTGTGATTTCTTGGTTTCTCATAAGTCATTAGCCTCCATCTGTTCCATTCTAATTTTTAAAGAACTCTTTTCTTCAGTGAGCTTTTGGACCTCCTTTTCCAATTGGCTGACTCTGCTTTTGAAAGCATTCTTCTCCTCGTTGGCTTTTTGAACCTCTTTTGCCAATTGAGTTAGTCTATTTTTCAAGGTGTTATTTTCTTCAGCATTTTTTTGGGTCTCCTTTAGCAAGGTGTTGACCTGCTTTTCATGCTTTTCTTGCATCTCTCTCATTTCTCTTCCCAGTTTATTTCCACCTCTCTAACTTGATTTTCAAAATCCTTTTTGAGCTCTTCCATGGCCTGACCATTGAATATTTATTTTGGATGTTTGGGATACAGAAGCCTTGACTTCTATGTCTTTCCATGATGTAGGCATTGTTCTTCCTCATCAGAAAGGATAGGAGGAGATACCTGTTCACCAAGAAAGTAACCTTCTATGGTCTTATTTTTTTTTTTCCCTTTTTGGGGCATTTTCCCAACCAGTTAGTTGACTTTTGGGTCCTTTGTGAAGGGTAGGGTATACTCTGGGAATCCATGAGATTTCAGTTCCTCCAAGGTGGCACAAAGAAGTGTGTACTGGTCTGGATGCAGATAGGGATTTTTGTGCCCAGAATCTTGGCAGATACCTCTCCACAGCCACTTGGCCTCCAGTTCCACCAAGCCAGCACTGGGGGCTGATTTTCAGATAAGCTGGATGGGCAGTGCCACCATTCAGTTTGAAACAAAGATCAGCTCAGCCAGGGCCTCCACCCAGGGCTGAGGTAAGAGGCAGCTCTTCAATGCCCCCAGGGGTTTTTACACTGCAACAATGGAGCTTCTGTAAGGGCTGCTTTGCTGGTTCTGTGGCTGCTGCCTGCTGCCAGAGCTATGGGAAGGCCCTTCTCCCTTCCTCCCCCCCTGATAAAACCCTGTCACTGACCTCTGGCACCTGTGGGCCAAGAGATTTGAGGAACCACTTCTGTGACTGGAGATTCCGCCCCCGAGGTGTCATCCTCCCAGAGTCTTGTCATACCCCAGGCAAGGCTGGGCTGGGCTCTACGTTGGGCTCTGTGCTCAGCTCTGCGTCCAGCACAACCATTGTTTCCGTGGGCCTTTCAGGTCACCGTGGGCTGGAAATCTCCTCTACTCTGTTGTTCTCCACTTCTGCTGCTCCAAAATTTGTTGAGTCCCTCTACAGGTATTTTATGGGCTGTGGGGAGGACCCTGCCTAAGTGTGTCTTTCTAGTCGACCATCTTGGCTCTACCCCTAGTATGTGTTCTTGAAGGGATTTGTTGGTGATATACAGTAGGTGATTTATGTGGGTATACTTTATATCCTGCTACTTTGTAAAATTATTGTTTCAACTAACTTTTTAGTTGATTCTCTAGCATTTTGTCCTCATATAGCCTGCAAAGAGAGATAATTTTATTACCTCATTCCCTATTCTGATTCCTTCTATTTCCCTTTTCTCTCTTATTGGTAAAACTACAATTTCCAATACAATACTGAATAATATTGGTGACATTGGACACTCTTGTTTTACATGGGATCATACTGGGAAAGCTTGTAGTTTATGCCCAGTATACCTAATGCTTACTAATGGTTTTAGGTAGATGCTTTTTATTAATATGAGGAAAAAGCCAGTTACACCTATATTCTCAAGAGTGTTTAACAGAAATTACTATTGTATTTGTCAAAAGTTTTTTCTTTAGCTATTGATTTATTTGTTTCATTTTTGTTACTTTTATTACTGATAATAATCAATTATGTGAATAATTTTTGCTAGATTAAAACATCCCTGCCTTCCTAGTATAAATCCAAATTGCTTATACTGGAGATCTTTCTAATATATTGTTGTAATCTCCTAGCTAGTATTTAAGATTTTTACATGCATATGCATTAATAAAATTGGTCTATACATTTTTCTCTTGTTTATTCTTCCTGGTTTAAATATTAATACCATATTTGCTTCATAAAAGAAGTCTACTAGTATCCCTTCTTTGCATATTTTTCCAAATCATTTGTCCTATATTGGAACTAGTTTACCTTTAAATAAATGTTTTGTAGAATTCTCTAGCAAATTCATCTGGTCCTTTTTTCTGAGGCAGCTCATTTTGGGCCTGTTCAATTTCTTTTTTTCTAAAATAAGTTTATTTAGATTTTTTATTCCCCCTTCTGATAATCTCCTGGAAGAGCTATAAGTTCTATCACTCTCCAGCACTACCAGCTCTCCATTCCCACCTGCTTCCTCCATATCTCTTCTTCCTTTCAGGACTCATTTGGATGTGATAATTCCTCCATTTTACCTCTCCCTATCCAGTTTTATTTTTCAGAATCACCCCATCTTACTGAACTCAACCCAACCTTTTCCTTCAAACTACCAAAGGAATAATGACATTCTTAACAGTACTGATTTCTTTTTCACACACAGAAAGTAAAGAGTTTGACCTAATGGAGTCCATTATAACAGGGCTTACCAGTTTTTAAACCTGATGTTTCTCCTGGATCTTCTATGTCTAATTTTCCACTGGGTGGTGGACTTTTTGTCATAGATACCTGAATGTCTTTCTATCCATTTTACATATCCATTATTTTCATTCAGGATTATACTCAGCTTTCCTGTGTTAGTTATGTTTGGTTCAAACACCAACTCCCATGCTCATTGAAATATAATGTCCCAAGACATGAGATCGTTTTGTAGAAGCTGCTAAATTGTGGGTTCTCCTGATTGCAGTTCCTCTCTATTTAAATTGGTTTTCTTGTTACTTCTACTGTTTTCTCCTCAAACGTGGAGGTTTGCAATTTGGGTATGATACTCTTGTAAGTTTTTCCTTTGGTATCTCTTTCACAGGGTGAGCAGTCAATTTTTTTTTATTTCTATTTTATGTTCTTATTCTAGAATTTCGGGACCATTTTTCTTACTAATTTCTTAATATATGTTAACTAGGCTCTTTTTTGGATGATAAGTTTCAAGCAATCCAACAATTCATATATTTTCTCTTTGACCTTCTCCATATCACTTGTTCATCTCAAGATATGTTTTACATTTTATATTTTTTCATTCCTTTGGGTAAGTTTTAATCATTCTTGGTATGTTCTAACTCCATTAGCTTCCTCTTGTCAGATTCTAATTGTGAAGAAGTTAATTTCTCCCTTAACATTTTAGATCTCCATTTCTAATTGGTTGACTTTCTTTCTATAATTGTTTTTGGTAACTTTATGTGATTTTTTTTTTAAGTCTTTATGAATTTTTGAGATGAGATGAGAACACCATGAGATGATGACATGACTTGCATTTGACTTGGATTTGAGTGAGGAAGGGCATCAGCCTTATTTCTCCTCCAGAGTCATGTGGGTCCAGTGGCCTGATATTCATCTAGAGAAGGTCCAGGATGCAATGTGAGACCTTGACCATTTTAGGCTAAAGTCTTATCAGATTCTCACTATAGGTGTGATACATTCATTCTGTAAATAGGCCTCTTTAAGTAGTTACTCAAGGGAACACCCCTTTTAGTAAAAGAAAAAAAAAATTACCAAAAAGAATCAAACTGAGAGGGGAAGATCCTCGGGGATCCTGGGTAAAAGAGAAGTAGTTAATATTTAGTAATTACAATAAAGCTGTGCTAGGTGAGTAGGGAGCTGGTGTCCCATCTATGAGCTCCAGAGTGAATTGGGGTTACGGCTTGTTCTTTGAGCAAGAAAAGTACCCACTAAACACAAAAAAGAAAGGCAGCTTTTGGCCATGGAAGTGTACCTTCCCTTAGGTAGAGCACCAGAGGTGAGGAGAGGAGGAGAGGCTACTCACAGGCTGTATTTGTCCATTGTTCTCCAAGAGGACCAAGACATCAAGATGATGAAATTTGTTTAATATGAATGCATATGGAGAGCCTCTATCAGATTGCATGCTGTCATGGGGAAAGAATAGGGCAGGAAGGTGGAGAAAAATGGCAGAAAAGATTATGGAAGTGAATATTGAAAAGTAAATTAAAAAAAAATCTGTGCAGAAAGAAGAGACAAGGTCATAAGGTCATCTGAAACTCCTCCTCACAATCATCCAAAGAGACATATTTAGAAAATTCAATGAAAACTTTGTGAGAAGCTGATTAAGTACTGTGTATTCTATGTTTGGAGGAAGTGAGGGAGGAATGAAGAGTGACTCCTGAGGAAAGCACGAAGAAAAAAGAATGATTGAGTAAATTTCCTAAAAGTCTGAAATAAATTCTTAATCAGATGAAAGTATGGAAAGGATTCTAAAGACAGATTATTTACAACCTGGCCTCTACTGAGTGGTATGAAATAGTTTCCAGTCAACGGAAGAAGACTTCTCTTTTCTTATAGGGAGGGGTTGAGATGACATGGGCTATATGTCATGGTCAAAAGCATTTCCTGCCATTATTGTATGATTGCTTACTATTATTCAAAGAATATATCCATTCATTGTATTATTTAAGTATAGAGAAACAAAAGTAACTGTGTGGGGAAGGGAGATTCCTTAACTGAGTAAAAACATAGTATTTTATAAGCTGAGGTTGGAGATTGAGCTAATGCATAATAGACACTGATACTATCAATGAAAAATAAATTATTTCAACATGCTGCTAGAACTTGAGAATACCAGCGATCAGGAGTCAAGAGGCAGACTGATGGATATCATACAAGAGAGTGGCCTTTGTGTGTAAAGCCTTTGATATTTTGGAGGAGTCATCTATTTATCCAACGCTACATGTAGAACACATGGTCAGCCAATGTACTTGGCATTCAATGCTCTTCCATTTCATTTTCTTCCATTTCTAGCAGTAGATGAGTCACTTTTTCACTTTTTCTGTTACTTTAGAGCAATTCTCTTGAATGCAGGTAAAAATCTAACTTCATTCTTTCTTCATTTTGACTCTATTCAAAACATTTACCTTCTATTTATAACCTATATTTCACTTTTAGCTTACTTTATTTCTATTGTTGAACCTTTGAGCAATTAAAGAAGTTATTAGACTTTTTCTGATGTTTTAGCTTGCGAACATTTTACATTTTCCTTTTCACTTTTCTGAGCTGTGATTCTTGACTTCATTATGTATACTCATGTATGCACAATCATTTGAGGAAGGCCATGCTTTTATTCACTGATATAATCCTTGATATAAGATGAATGTCTCTTGAATCCCTAACTAGCTCTTAACAATATCTCCCATATCTCTTTCCTTCTCCATTCTCCCACATTCTCTCATCCCCACTGTTGGGTGAGTTCATGTCCTCCAACCCTCCACATAAGTAGAGGGGCAGCTCACACACCTCCATGTTTGCACCTGGCTGCCCTACTTTGACTTTCTCTCTGACTCTGCCACCATGTCCCAGGTCTGGTGTCTTTAGCCCAAAATCTCTTCCTTTGGTGTGTGGTCTTCCCCTAGAAAGTGCACTCTGTATGGGAATAGGAATTCTTTTTCTTTTCTATTTAAATCCCCAGGCTTAACCCAGTTCCTGGCATATAGAATATAAACAACAAACACTCATTGACTACTGACTATCCAGACACTTTCAACTGAGTATCTTGTTTATTTTGCACTAAAAGCCCTTCATGACCTACACAAGACTTACTTCTGCAGTCTGCTTCCACTTTACTTCCTTTCATCTAGTCTGATCCAATGACACTGGCCTTCTTTATGTGCCAGGAAGAAGCCACTCTATCTCTAGGCTCTGGACATATTCTCTGGCTCTCCAGGATGGCTGGAATTCTCTGCCACCTCATTCAAGCCTCCTTGGTTCCTTCAAGTCTCAACCAAAATCCCACCTTATATTTTTCCCAGTTCCCCTTTCTTCTACTGCCTTCATTCTGTTAACTACATCCAACTGACTTGTCTATACCTTTGGGTACCTATCTGTGTCCTTGTTGTCACCTGAGCTCCTTGAGATCAGATACTGCTCTTAGCCTTTTTGCACAACCCCTACTAACTGCAGTGCCTGTCACATAGTAGGCACTTAATAAATGTGGAGTAAATAATTGCCTGCATTCTCTCCTCAGAAAGTCTTCATGGGATTTTACAGTGCCTTCTTTCCTCCATTCTCTAAGAATGTGGGAGCCTTGTTTTGACAAAGTTCAACCAGGTCCATCGCCATTTGATCCCCCTGCCCCCATCTTATCTTCCCCACCCTCCCTTCCAATACTCAATCATTCCCCCTCCCAAATCCCTCGTACTGTTAAACTTTCTCTATTAGCTGGTCCATTTTCTAATGACTTCTAACATACCCATATCTGTAAGGAAGACTTCCCTAAACCTCATCACCTTTTGAACAATCTTTCTATTTCCCCTCTTTTTCTCAGGCAAACTCCTTGAAACATATGGCTGACCTTTCTACTTTCCTCTCTTACTCACTCCTTAGTGATTATTCAGTTGTGTCTGACTCTTCTAGATCCCATTTGAGGGCTTAGGAGAAAAGATGCAGGAGTAGTTTCCCATTTCCGGCTTATGCTCATTTTAGAGATTATGAATTGAGGTAAACAGAGTTTAGTAATTTATATGACTCAGAATCACATAGTTGCTAAGTGTCTGAGGTGGGATCTGAACAATCCAAGCCTAGAGTTCTACCACTGGGCCATCTTGCTTTCACCCCTTCACTCCTTAACCATTCACCACTTGACTTTCATCTTCCTTGTCCCCAAAGTGCTCTCTGCTGAGTAACTTGATGCTTTAACCATCCAATCTGATGGTCTTTTCTCAGTCCTCCTATATGACCTCTGTGCTTTATTCAATGTTGTCCATCTTCTGTATAAAGCCCTTCTTGGTTCACTTTCTCTCTCTGGTTTCCTGAAATTTACCTTATACAATGTGCCTACTATGTGCCAGGGACAAGCATTTTACAAACATGATCTCATGTGACCCCCAAAGGAACTCCGCCATGTAGGTCCTATTGCCAGTATTTTACAGTAGGGAATACTGAGACTAACTCTTCAGGAAGTCTCCAAGGTCAGATGTGCACTCAGCTTTGGCTGAACCCAGGCCCAGAACTCTCCACTGCACCTCCTTGCCTCTGATTATGGAAGTAGATAATGTGTAATTATTTACAGATTATCTCCTGTTTCTCATTTCCATTCTTGGAATCCCAAAAGCCACTGAGCTGCTTGGACCAGAGTAAACACTTAATAAAACTTGATTCACTTAACTAAAGCCATTGGAAAGTGAAGTTCTTGAAGGGAGGTGCTGTTACCTTGCTTTGTACCCTCAGGACTTAGCACAGTGCCTGGCACAACATCAGTACTAGCTGAATTATCACCAGGGATTCCCCAGATCATGGGCATTGGAACCATTCTCTTATTTTCTGCTTTCCAAGAACTGACAATGTCAACTGTACTCAAGGAAGGGATCCCATTCTGAATACCGGCTGGGGTCTGTTGAGATTGATTATCTCACAATAAGACAATATGATGTGCCAGGTGGAAGTTTGTCAGTTTCCTAAACCACTTCATTCCTTTAGGCAATTTCCTTCCAAAGCTGGGAAGACTGGATGACTTTGCCCAAAAGAAAGCCTCAAGGTATCTACCTGCTGCGTCCCCAAAGACCTGCCCCAACAGGGAGAATTTACATTTGGTAACTGGTCCATTTGGAATTATTTTTTAAAATAGGATTAGATTCATAACAATATAAGTAATATAAATTTATTATAGATCCCATAAAATTACTTCAGTTAAAACCACTTGTGAATTTTCTTACTTAGAAAATCATTTTATCCATTGATTGATTTGACACTCAGTCTGAAGGCATTCAGACAGCAGGATACAGTCTCTTTAATCCAATGATGCTTGTAAGTCTTTTAATAATTTTTATGATTTCTATACATATTGCCTTAAATGCCAAATTTTAAGAGCATTTTTCATTAAGGTATAATCTATCTTTAATGGGTTAAACATCACAAGCATCCTAAGAGAATATATGTGATATTAAATAAGACCATAATATAATCTAGTTCTGAACAAATGCAGTCCCATTTGCAACCATGGTGTCAAAATATAGAACCCACTCTTTTGGGTCAGTTTACAGCTAAACTTTTCTTGAGGCAGTCTCTTTGCTCAGAAGGAAAAGTATCTGGATTCCAAAGTTGAGAGAAGGGAGAATAAGAGTTGATGGACAGAAGAAGGATAAGGACCTCTCAAGGGAAACCTGTCTTTTGAGTTTTGGACCAGGTAGAATTTGAGCCTAGAGGTGGAAGTTGGTGGACTAGGAGAAGGTCAAGGTAAAAGAGGGGTCATTCCCATGACCATGGCATTGCAGTTGATGGAGACTAGGGAGAGGGGCAGAGAGCAAGGCAGGGGCCTGAGATTCTGGCCCTGAGTGTTGAATGGGAGAAGAGGATGATCCTGGGCCTCAGGACCCAGGCAGAGAGGATCTCTTGGACCACTACCCCAGAAAGGGCTTGACTCACTGAGGCCCATGGGGACTCTTCAGCTTTGCACATGGCCTACCTTTCTGCCTTGACTTCCTACTAATGTTAGACCTCTTGGCTAGAGGGATCAACCCTTTGAATTGAGATAACTATCTTTTTATAAAAATGTACCTTTTCCTCTCTGTGTACCCTAACCTGATACCCAAAACATCTTTGAAAGCTTGCCTACAAGACCCCAGAGATCCTACCCATAGGATGGGTCCTATAGCTCAGGAGGAGAGTGTCTCTTTGTCCTCTGTGGAACTGTGAGACACACATGTCCATCACTCACTCCTGGAGTGTATCACACTCTTGAGGGGACAAATGGATCCCAGTTTATGCCTGTCTGTATCCTGGGCTCCCTTACTCTGGCTGTCCCTAGTCAACCCTGGTAATTCTTACAACAGCATTAACTAAAATAATATTTATGTGGCTCCTGGCCCAGAACACACACAATAGGACCAGACACTTAACCTTTCCATCCTTGTTTCATCTTGGTCCTCTTCTCTCTGACCCAGGGACAAGGTTCTGATTCTCCCTCCCTCCCTTGTTAATTGTGAGCTCTGTTTGTCTTTGTCCTGCCTTAATTGTCACATGTGTGCTGTGAAGAGTCCAGCTATCTTGTGAGATTTGAAATGTAGGCAGCCAGAGACCTTTTAAGGGCTGCAGCTAGGGAAAGAAACAAGCAAAACTGCAAGACTTTTCCTTGTTTTTCTGGTCTGGTCACCCAGGAATTACAATGGAAAGTTAGATCATCTTAGCTAAAAAACATTTTAGCAGATTTTGTAGGTTCTGAAATTAATCATTAAAAAAGTTTGGAAAGTAATCATTTGAAGTTACTGGAAAAGAAACTTCTAAGATTGTAAGTGGCTCAAGGATCTCACCTTGCTAAAACACCCACTGCCAATGGTGATCACTTAGCTTTCCCCACTCCCTCCCAGAGTTAAGACAGTATCTCAGAATGGGGATTTTTAGTCAGATCTAAGTGAGTAGGAAAACATCAGTTGCTCATGGGTAAGTTGAGCTAATATAACAAAAATGACAATTCTACCTAAATTAATTTACTTATTCAGTGCCATACCAATCAAACTACCAGATAATTATTTTCTCAAGCTAGAAAATACATTGAAATTCATCTGAAAGAACATAAGGTCCAGAGCTAATGAAAAGAAATGCTAGGGAAGGTGGCCTAGCCCTACAAGATCTCAGATTGTATTATAAAGCAGTAATCACCAAAATCACTTGGTACTGGCTAAGAAATAGAAAGGTAGAGCAGTGGAATAGGTTAGGTACCCAACGCACAGTAGTCAATGGATATAGCAATCTACTGTTTGATAAACCCAAGGACCCCAGCTTCTGGGATAAGAACTCACTGTCTGACAAATATTGCTGGGAAAACTGGATAACAGTGTGACAGAAACTAGGCAAAGACCAATGCCTGACACTATGCATAAGAATAAAAGCCAAATGGATACATGATCTAAATATAAAGATTGATACTATAAAAAGTGAGCAAGGAATAGGAATAGCAAGGAATATCAGATTTATGGAGAGTGGAGAAATTTATGACCAAACAAGAGATAGAGAACATTATGAAATGCAGAATGGATACTTTTGAGTACATTAAATTGAAAAGTTTTTGCACAAACAAACCCAATTCCTCTAAGATTAGGAGGGAAGCAGAAAACTGGGAAAGAATTCTTACAACTAGTGCCTGTGATAAAGGTCTCATTTCTAAAATCTATAGGGAACTGAATCAAATGTACAAGAAAACAAGTCATTCCCCAATTGATAAATGGTTAAAGGATATAAAAAGGAAGTTTTCAGAGAAAGAAATTAAAACTATCTATAATCATATGAAAATATGCTCTAAATCACTATTGATTAGAAACATGCAAATCAAAACAACTCTGAGGTACCACATCACACCCATCAGATTGGCTAACTTGACAAAACAGGGAGATGATAAATGTTGGAGAAGATGTGGGAGAGTTGGAACACTAATTAATTGCTGGTGGAACTGTGGGCTGATCAGCGATTCTGGAGAGCAATTTGGAACTATGCCAAAAGGGTTACAAAAATGTGCATACTCTTTGACACAGTAATATCACTTCTGAGACTGTATCCCGAAAAGAACAGAAATGGGAAAGGATCTATATGTATATATATGTACATATATATACACATATATATGTGTGTGTGTATATATATTATATATATATATATATATATATATATAAATATGTATATATACATATTGTTAGATATGGATAGATAGATGTATGTGTATGACTCTTTTAGATTCCATTTGTGGTATCCCATTTCATGCTCATGTTCACTTTAAAGATGATGAACAGATGATAATTACTCAGACACCTAGTGTCTGAGGCCAGATCTGAACTCAAAAATAAGTCTTCCTGATTCCAAGTCCAGTGTCCTATTCATTGGGTGATCTTGCTCCCATCCTACTCACTCCTTAACCCCTTACGAATTGAATGTCACTGTCATCCTCCTGAAAGTGCTCTCTCCAAACTTATCAAGGAGCTCTTTAATTGGGAAATCTGTAGGTCTTTGCTAAGACCTCATCCTAACTCACCTCTGCTTCATTCAGCACTCTTGATCACTCATCTCTTACAAGAAGCCTTTCTTGGTCCAATTTCTCCTGATTTTCTAAATTTTACATTATACATATTTTGAATGTAGGAAGAAAACATTTCTTATTGCTGACTACCTGCCAGGCACAAGAGTTTTAAAAAGTATTACTTCATCTGATCTGCACACTCAGTGTTATCCAAGTCCTACTGCCACCATTTTACAGTCAACTGAGACCAACTCTCTAGAAAGTGTCTGAGGCTAGATTTGAATGCAAGTTTTCCTGAATCCAGGCCCAGAACTCCATCCACTGGACCTCCTAGCTTCATATTATGTGTGTATATGTGCATGTAAGTTTGAGGTCATTTACAAATTGTCTTCTATTTTCTTATTCCATTCTTGGAATCCCATGGGCCTATGAGTTGCTTGGAAAATGGCAGATGCTTAATAAAAGCTTATTGACTTGACTAAAGCCAGTGGAAAGTGAGCTCCTGGAGGGAGGGGTTGCTCAGCTTGCTTTGTACCCCCAGCACTTAGCAGAGTGTCTGGCACATAATTAGTGCTTATTGAATTACCACCAGTGAGTCCCTAGATCATGGGCACTGGAGGCATTCTCTTATTTTCTGCATTCCAAGATCTGACAGTATCAACTGTGTTCAAGGAAGAAGTCTCATTCTGAATCAAGGCAGGGTCTGTTGAGACTGATTGTCCCAAACATGTAGCAGCCATATGTGGTAATTCAGGTGCAATTTTTTAATTTTCATTAACCATTTCATTATTTCTTTGTAAATCTGATAAGATTTTATGTCCTTACCCAAAAGAAAATACCCTGGACCTACCTGCTAAGTCCCCAAAGAACTTTCCAAATGAGGAGAATTTACAGACCCTTTGTTTTTTTCCCAAACAGAAAGTTGTTACGATTATTATTAATTTTAAAGCAGACTATACTTAATTGCATATGTAAGGTTTGAAACATTGTAACAACATGCTTTCACAGATTAATTCATCATTTTGCAGCATCTAAATCAAAAGAACTTCTGAGGATACAATTTCCTAAGGATACAGTTGGATCAACCTCTAGGAATTATTTTTCAAATGAACAAAAATATCATAAAAAAAAGAAACACTGGCATAATGTAAATAATAAAACTTTACTGCTAATGAAATAATATAAACTCATTTGAATGCATTTCTGGATTGTCTTACATAGAAAAATCACTTTATTCATTTATCAATTTGATGCCCTAGAGTGAAGGCATTCAGATACCAGGATAGAGTCATTTTGATACAGTGGTGCTTTTAATTCTTATCTTTGTAACTTCTAAATATGTTGCATTAATGCCAGATTTTAAGAGTATTTTTAATTAAGGAATGATCCATTTATAGAGAGTCAAACAACACAATTGTCCTAAGATAAGTATATATGTGACAATAAGACCATATTAGGTGGAGTCAAGATGGCAGAGTAGAAAGACTCACGTATGCTAGCTCCGAACCCATAGCCCATGGATTTAATGTAAGAAGAGCTCCCCACAAGTCCTGGATCACTGCAGGGTGTGCAGAAACACAGTGGAAGAGATTTCCATTCCAGAGAGCCCTGGAGAGCCATCCCCAGGGTCCATTGCGCTCCGGAAAGCGGAGTCCACCCCTGTGCTGCCCTGGCCGCAGCCCCAGAGGAGCAGATCCGAGCAGGCTTCAGGGACGGAATCTCCGGCGGCAGGGAAGGTCCCTCCGCCCACAGATGCTACAGGTCAATGAGAGAGACATCTGGGCTGGCCGAGAGGGGAGTGGGGTGTCTCCATGACTCGGGCCCCCTCGGGAGGAAGTGGAAGAGGTAGGGGCAGGGGCAGTGGCAGCAGCGGCAGCCCCCCCGGGACTCCCCAAGCTGCAGGCAGGATCTTCATTAATGAAGGTCTCTGCATAAAGCCCCTGAGGGAACTGAGCCTGGGAGGCAGCCCTGCCCCCACCCGAGCACCAGCACTTAAGCTCACATTGAATAGCAGCCATGCCTGCTGCGGAAAGCCCATTTGAATCTCAGACCCCACGCACTAGCTGGGCGAATCTAGGAGGGGGTGCAGAGGAATCTCAGAAGTCAAGTAACTGGCTGGGAAAAATGCCCAGAAAAAGGGAAGAAAAAATAAGATTATAGAGAGCTTCTTTGAGCAGGTGCAAATGTTCCCACCTTTCAATTCTGATGACAAGGAAATATTCTTAACATCAGGGAAAGACGTGGGGGGCAGGGCCTCTGTTTCCCAGGACATCCGAGGTGTGATGGCGGGTGGGCTCAGGCCATGGAAGAGCTCAAAAAGGATTTTGAAAAGCAAGTTAGACAGGTGGAGGAGAAAACTGGGAAGAGAAATGAGAGAGATGCAAGAAAAGTATGAAAAATGGGTCAATACCTTGGTAAAGGAGACCCAAAAAAATGCTGAAGAAAATAACACCTTTAAAAATAGGCTCACTCAGTTTGGCAAAAGAGGTTCAAAAAGCCAATGAGGACAAGAATGCTTTCAAAAGCAGAATTAGCCAAATGGAAAAAAGAGGTTCAAAAGCTCACTGAAGAGAATAGTTCTTTCAAAATTAGAATGGAACAGATGGAGTCTAATAACCTTCTGAGAAAACCAAGAAATCACAAAACAAAACCAAAAGAATGAAAAAATGGAAGAGAATGTGAAATATCTCATGGGAAAAAACAACTGACCTCGAAAATAGATCCAGGAGAGACAATTTTTAAAATTATGGGACTACCTGAAAGTCATGATCAAAAAAAGAGCCTAGACATCATCTTCCATGAAATTTATCGAGGGAAAACTGCCCTGACATTCTAGAACCAGAGGGCAAAATAAGTATTGAAAAAAATCCATCGATCACCACCTGAAAAGAGATCCAAAAAGAGAAACTCCTAGGAATATTGTGGCCAAATTCCAGAACTCCCAGCTCAAGGAGGAAAATCTTGCAAGCAGCTAGAAAGAAACAATTCCAGTACTGTGGAAATAAAATCAGGATAACTCAAGATCTAGCAGCTTCTACATTAAGGGATCGAAGGGCATGGAATAGGATATTCCAGAAGTCAAAGGATTTCTGACTCAAACCAAGAATCACCTACCCAGCAAAAACTGAGTATAATAATTCAGGGGAAAATATGGTCTTTCAATGAAACACAGAGAACTTTCAAGCATTCTTGATGAAAAGACCAGAGCTGAAAGGAAAATTTGACTTTCAAACACAAGAATGAGAAGAAGCATGAAAATGTAAACAGCAAAAGAGATATCATAAGGGACTTACCAAAAGTGAACTGTTTTACATTCCTACATGGAAAGACAATATTTGTAACTCTTCAAACTTTTCAGTATCTGGGTAGGTGGTGGGATCACACAGACATGTACATGCGTGCGCGCACACACACATACAGATGCATGCACATACAGAGACAGAGAGCACAGAGTGAATTGAATAGGATGGGACCATATCTTAAAAAAAATTAAGGTAAATGGTGAGAGAGAAAGGTAGGGGGAGGAAAGAGGGTGAAATGGAATGGGGTAAATTATATGTCATTTAAGAGTCAAGCAGGAGACTTTTTAGTGGAGGGAAAAAGAGGAGAGCTGAGAAACAAAAAACAAGAAGTTTACCCTTATCACATTTGACTAAAGGAAGGAATAAAATGCACACTCATTTTGGTATGAAAACCTATGTTACAATACAGGAAAGTGGGGGAGAGGAGATAAGCAAGGCGGGGGGATGATGGAAGGGAGGACAATGGGAGGAGGGAGCAATTTGAAGTCAACACTCTTGGGGAGGGACAGGATCAAAAGACAGAATAGAAACAATGAGGGGCAGGATAGGATGGAGTGTAATTCAGTTAGTTTTACACAACACGACTATTATGGAAGTCATTTGCAAAACTACACAGATAGGGCCTATATAGAATTGCCTGCCTTCCCAAAGGGAATGGGTGGGGAGGGAGGGATGGGGAGAATTTGGAACTCATAGTTTTAGGAACAACTGTCGAGTATTGTTGTTGCTACTAGGAAATAAGAAATACAGTCAATGGGGAATAGAAAGTCATCTGGCCCTACAGGACAAAAGAGAAGATGGGGACAAGAGAAGGGAGGGATGATAGAAGAGAGGGCAGATTGGAGATAGGGAAAATTAGATTGCTCGGTTTATTGGGGTGGGGGGAGGGGGACAAAAGGGGAGAAAATTTGGGACCCAAAATTTTTTGAAAATGAATGTAAAAGTTAAATAAATATTTTACCAAAAAAAAAAAGACCATATTATAATTTAGTTAAGGAAAACTCAGTTCCATCCAACCTGACAGTTAAAAATTGTATAAAATACAAAATTGTATATCCTACAAAACCTGAATTTTCCCAAGTGCTATTTGCTGTGAGAACCTCAAATTTTACAGCCCTCTCCTTTGTTAGTCTACTGCTCAGGTTTTCTTGTGGGAGTCTTTCTACTCAGAAGGAAAAGGGTCTGAGTCTTACAGTAGGATGAAGGAAGGAAAGTGGGATGGGATGGACAGATGTGAGTCTAGTGCTCGTGGACTAGGACAAGGTCAAGGTGACAAAGGGGCATTCTCATGGCCACAGCATTGCAGCTGATAGAGACCAGGAATAGGGGCAGAGAGGAAGGCAAGGGTCCTGAGTATATGGCCATAAGTATGAGTGGTGGAAAAGGATGATCCTGGGGCCTCAGCACAAAGAAAGGGCCTCTTGGACCCTCCCAGAAAGGGCTTGGTTCACTGAGGTAAGCAGGGACTCTTCTGCTTTCCACATGGCCCACCTTTCTGGGCAAGCTCTGCCTTGGACTTCTCCTCCTGGTGAACCCCATGGTTGGCAGCAGCAGCTCTCTTCCTTGAGATAAAGATGTCTCCTAACAATGCAGTTCTGGGCTTGCAGTTCCCAGGTAGGTCTGAGCCAAGAGGTAAGAATGGTCAGATAGTCTACCTGTAGTCTGAGTAGCCTTCAAGGACCAAGAAATGGTCTTTGATGCGACCTTCATGCCATGATTCCTGCTTCACTCAGCCCCCTAGAGTTCCCCCAAGGCCTGCTATCCTGACTAAGGAGACTTCTCAACCAGTCCAAATCTTCCTCTCTTTATGCAGCTCTCTGATCACCCCCCCAATCTGTTTCCTCCTTTAACCCTGGGAAGCACTCACACCTTTGGCCCTCATATCCTCCAAGTCTAACCACTGAGGCTTTCACATAGCAAGTGAGTGACCGTTTTCAAAAGCTAATTTTTGAGAAAACATGACTGACTCCATTGGGTATTATCCTGGGTGATCTTCCATCAATGTCCTCAGTGTTCCCTTCAGTACCTTCCTTCCCCCATAAGAAAACTGGTAGACACACTGTGCTGTTCTTCTGTCTAAGAAGGCACAAATGGCTGTTAAGGCTATTTTCTGATTTAAACTTATCTTCTTATGGGTGGCTTTTGAAGGAAGCAGGCTGGCAATCCGTAGAATTTCTGTGAGAGTATAGCCAGTGTTCCATTGATGGAATAAAGTTGTATCTCAAGATTCTTTCCTTACCAAAGAGATATACATATATTATATTTACACACGTATCTACACACATGCATATGTATACATAAATACATATACGTGTATGTGTGTATATATTTATTTTTTTAAAGTCCAGTTGAATGTTAAGTACATTTAACATTTAATATGTTACTTGTCATCAGCCAATAGAAAAATCAGTCTTTTTTTATAGTAACTAGCCATTTGTTTTGATGACTCTTTGGGGGTTAAAAAAGTGAATTTCTATTTCTCAACAAGAGAGCTCATAAAATTCTGCCATCATTTGCCATCTTATCCATGTATGAGGGAAATTTTTCTTTTTAAAAAATAGTATTTTATTTTCTTCCAATTACACATAAAGACAATTTGTAACATTTTTTAAAACAAAATTTTGACTTCCAAATGTTCTTACTTTCCCCTCCCTATGGCAGTTGGCAATTTGATGGAGGTTATATATGTGCATTCATATAAGACTTATTTACATATTATTCATGTTGTGAAGAAAAAGTTTCCAAACTCAAAGTTTTAGGAACAAATGTTTAGTATTGTTGTTGCAACTAGGAAAGAAGACATACAGTTAAAGAGGAATAGAAAGTCATCTGGCCCTACAGGAGAAAAGAGAAGATGGAGACAAGAGAAGGGAGAGATGACAGAAGAGAGGACAGATTGGAGATAGGGAAAATTAGATTGCTTGGGGTATTGGGGTGGGGGGAGGGGATAAAAGGGGAGAAAATTTGGAACCCAAAAATTTGTGAAAATGAATGTAAAAAATTTAAATAAATAAATAAATTAAAAAAAAGAAAAGAAAAGAAAAAGTTTCCAAAAATTACAGTCTGCAAAAGAAAAAAAATAAAGACCGTGAGAACAATATGCCTCAATCTGCATTCAGACTCCATCAGTTCTTTCTCTGGAGGCAGACAACCTTTTCCATCATGAGTCCTCTAGAATTCTCTTCGATTGCTGTATAGCTGAGAAGAACCAAGTCTGTCATAGTCGATGGTTGCACAATGCTGCTGTTTTTGCATATAATGGTCTCATGGTTCCACTCACTTCATCCTGTATCAGTTCATGGAAGTCTTTCCAGGTTCTTCTGAAATCTGACTGCTCATCATTTCTTTTAGCACAATAGTATTACATTACATTCACATACCACAACTTGTTCAGACATTCCCCAACTGATGAGCATCCCCTCCATTTCCAGTTCTCTGCTACCACACAAATTGCTGCTATACTTTTGACCATGTAGGCTCTTTTCACTTTTTTGTGATTTTGTCAGAGTACAGAACTAGTAGCAGCTTTGCTGGCTCAAAGGGGATGCACAGTTTGATTGCCCTTTGGGCAAGTGCTCTCCAGAATGGTTGCATCAGTTCACAATTCCACCACAGTGAATTATTTTCCCAGTTTGCACACATCTTCTCCAACATTCATCATTTGCCTTTTCTGCCATATTAGCTAATCTGGGAGGTATGAGGTGGTACCTCAGAATTGTTTTAATTTGCATTTCTCTAATCAAAAGTGATTTAGAGTATTTTTTCATATGACTATAGATAGCTTTGATTTCTTCATCAGAAAAGTGCCTGTTCATAACCTTTGCCCATTTATCCATTGGGGAACGACTTGTATTCTCAAAAATTTGACTCAGTTTTCTACATATTTGAGAAATGAGGCCTGTATCAGAGACACTGTAAAAATTGTTTCCCAGATTTCCACTTTCCACCTAATGTTGCTTGCATTTGGTTTTGTTTGTGTAAAACCTTTTGAACATAATATGATCAAAATCATCTGTTTATGTCTTTTGATGTTCTCCATCCCTTGCTTGCTCATAAAGTCTTCCCTTTCCTATGGATCTGACAAGTAAACTATTCCTTGCTCTCCTAATTTGCTTATGGTATCAGCATTTATGACTAAATCATGTACCCACTTTTGACTTTAGCTTGGTATATGGTGTAAGACGTTGGTCTACATTAGTTCCTGCCATAGTATTTTTCCGTTTTTCCAGAGTTTTTGTCAAATAATGAGGTTTTTTTTTCCCAGAAGCTGGAGCGTTGGGATTTATCAAGCACTAGATTGCTATAGCCATTTACTACTATGCCTTGGGTACCACTCTATCCCACTGCTCCCACTCTTTTTTCTTAGCCAGTACCAGATTGTTTTGATGAATGCTGTTTTATAATATGGTTCCAGATCTGGTATGGTCAGGCCACTTCCCTTTGCATTTTTTCATTAATTCATGAGGGAACATTTTCACTGTATTTTGCTTAGAAATAAAAATGGAGCCAATTCTGACTTGATATAAGTGGACCATTCCATAGATCTCCCCTTCCCAACCCTGCACCTCCAAGACTCTGTGATCCTTGCAATCATTGCTACAATGACTTCAGTGCCTAGAGTCTCCACAGCTGAAATGGCTTCCCATGTGTGAAGAAGGGGATCACTGTCACTGCCACACTGTGTCCTGGTGCCCCAGTGAGTCACATTAGCAGAATGAGAATCTGTGTAGTCCTGGAACTCTCTGTACACAAGTCACTTAGCATCTGACTACCTGTTTCCTCAGTGTAAATTAGAGATAATAACAGTATCCATCTCCCAGCATTTTTATAATGAACAAATGAAATAATCTTTGTAAAGCACTTAGCCCAGTAATGGGCACATAGCGGGCACTAGAGAAATGCTAGTTAGATTGGCATTATTTTTGTTATTATTATTTCCATTACATAAAGTAGATGAAGAATCAAATTGAAGACTGGGTTTGTCAGGTGTTGAATCAAATACTTACAACCTATTGTCCACAGGGAAAAATCCAACTTTCAAATTAATTTCCAATATTATATTAGGCTCTGTATGTTCCAAATTCTAAATTATCTGATTAAAAATGTTATACCTATTCAAACGACTCTGTAACATAGATTGGAACTGAAGTTTTGTGGGTAATAGTAACCATGAGGTCTTACTGCATTCAAAAAAAATTCTTATAGAAAGCACAGAATTAAATTTTTATAATTTAAAGTTAAATAAAATTTTGTGTTTCACAATTACATAATGAAAGCATTAGCATGGATCTTCCTGGGGCAAAAGTTTAATAAGCACTTGTGTAAATTTAAGATATTATGAGAAATTGGTTAAGTGATTGGAAGGTGAGAGGTCCAAACTGGGGAAAAACTATAAAATATAATAATGACTGAAAAGCCATAAAAACTTACACTCTGTAAAAGGTGTTTGAACATGGTGACCTGTGACAAAAGCATAACTTAAATACTGAATCACACTTTAGACACTGGGTCAAAATTTTAAAACTATGACCTATTCTAGCCATAACAAGAAAAATATTGTGACCCACACATGAGCAGTACATAATCAATACACAAATTTACATTTGTGCATCACACTGGCTTAACATCAAAGTTTCATTATTAAGCAGAAAACCAAAACTATCCACCAATCATAAGTGATGCACATGCCAGCTCCTCCTGCCTTTGTCTGTTTTCTATAATTACCACGGGGGTTTGGAGGGTTCTTTTGTGGTGATTCACCATTGGTCTAGTCACCACTTCAGAGTGCTGATTATCTGAACTCTTGGTGGGAATACACTGAACTGTTTGGCTGCTGCCCCAAACTGAAGATTGCCTCTGTTTTGTAAGTATTCCTAATGATGGATTAAACTATAACCTATAATCAGTTTGGAGATACTTGACCTCTCCTCTTGGTTTCAGTAGAATAACCCCCCCCAACCCCCATCCCCACCAGTTATGGGGCAGGTACCAACTTCCCCAGCTAGGGGAATTCCAGACTTCACCAAACATCTTATTTTTGTTCTTGAAACAAGTTCTAAGAACAAATGATTTGGGGACCATTTCTGTGGTGTCATCGTTGTTCCTCAGAAACAAAAAGTAGGTGGGAGAAGGGAATGGAGATCAGCACTAGCAATAGGTCCTTACAATGATGCCATCCTGAGAACAGTTATTATTTCCCTCTTATACTAATAACCAATTATTGAATTAGAACTAAAGGTTTTCTCCTTCTATTTCCTCATTTGGAAATTCAGAAATCCTTGTAGACAATTCATTCAGCCTTTGAAGGACAGGTTGATAATGGGATGGAATCTTGGGCAGACCTACCCCACTGGGAAAACTTAATTCTGATGAGAAAGTAAAGAGATTGTAGTCCAGTGAACTCTGGCCCATTGTGTTTTACTCAGAGAGATCTGAGTGAAAATGGAGTCCCGCTTTTGTCTAGATTACCCTGGGAGAGGAGGTGGGGTTAGTCTGATAGAAATCAGACTCACATCCCCCAGTCCCTTATGAAAATAAGCTCATAGCTAATAATATTCATTCTCTCATTGTTAACCAATCAGAGTTGATTTCCACTGTCAGGAATGTCCACTCTTCCAAGGAAATATATGCATTGAGCAAGTTCCATGAGGGGCCTTTGGTTCATGGAAGACACTCAAATGACCATCCTTTTATTATTTGCTAGCCATAATTAATACAATGATTAAGCACCCAGAAATTGTGTTTCTTGAATTTTTCATTTGTCACCATCCCCACTCCTTACCCCATCATATCTTCCACTGATTCCAGTCTCAGATGACTGGCAGGAACACTAGCTTAAAATTCGCTTAGGGTTTTATGTCCCGTTTTTGAAGCATCCTGCTATTTTGGACCATAAGGAAGCCAGGTGGCACAATGGACAGAACACTGTGGCTGGAATCAGAAAGATTTGAGTTCAAATAAAGACTCAGACACTTTCTACCTGGGTGACACTGGGCCAGTCACTTCACCTCTGTTTGCACCTACCTCTCAGGCTTGTTGGGAGGACCAAATGAAATCATATTTGTACATCACTTGGCATTTAGCAGGCCCCAAATAAATGTTAGCTATCATTATCGTTATTATTGTGGTTTTCACTGTTTCCTCACCACTCTATCTCCTTCTTCAATTGCTCTTCTTCTCTCTCCTTCTACTCACTTAATTCCATCTTGAACATGTAGGTTACATCTACATGAACACATCTCAGACGGGCCCTCACTGTATCAAGGCAACCCTTTGATATCTGCCTAAGTGACTCCCTATCCCACTCACCACCTCAATTTCACCCCACCACTCCTCCCTAACCCTCTCTTTTGGTCTACTGCTGCCAACACTCTCAGCTGAACATATGGCTTCATCTTTTACTAAAAAAAGGTGGACATTTACCAAGAGCTTGTTTTTCTTCTCCTCAATTCACACAAATCATTACCTTCTTTTTCCTCCTTTGCCCTGGTCTGACATGAAGACATGGCCACTCTGGTGACCAAGGCAAACCCCTTTAGGTACAGAAATGATCCCACCCTGTCCCATCTTCTAGCCAGCATATTCCCTCCTATATCATCCTAAATTATTTACAAATATTCGATCTCTCTTTCAACTGTTTCCTCATAAATAAAATGATTTCTCCCCAATCCTAAAAAAAAGCCTCTCATGATCTATTTGTCTTCACTAGATATTGGTCTATAACTTTCCTTCCTTTCATGGTTAAATACTTAGCTAGGGCCATCTACAATTTCTGTTTCCAATATCTTTCCTCTTCCTCTTCTCAAAACTCTCTGTATTCTGAGTTTCAACTTCATTGCTCAACTGAAACAGCTCTCTAAAAAGGTACTAATAACTCCTAATTGCTAAATCCAGTTTTTTCTCAATCTTCACCCTTCTTAATCTCTTCACAGCATCTGACAGTCAATCATTCCCTTTTCCTTGATACTCTCTTCAGGTTTTTATGACAATATTTTCTCCTGGTTTGCCTCCTACAAAGTCCAAAACTAACCTCATTATTTTTTCCCCACCCTTCCCTCCTTCTTACTTTCCTATTACTATCTTAGGGCACCACCCCCCCAATCATTCAGGCTCATAAGCTAAGTGTCACCCATTCCCCATCATTTTTGTCAGACTCACATCCACCCATTTTCAACATTATGGGAAGTCATGTTGACTCCACTTTTGTCACATGTCTGACATGTATCCTCTTCTCTCTCAACATTGCCACTTTCTTGGATCAGGCTCCAATTTCCTCATATCTGAAGTACTGCAAAAGGGTACTGGTTGATCTCACTGCCTCAAGTCTCTTAGTGACAAGGTACTTGGGTGCTCCAATTCTAAGATCACATTTCTCCCTATGCTCAAAACCCTATCCCTAACAGTTTTGTCCCAGCCTAAGGACACTGACTAGCAGTTACTCATGAGTGGGCCCCAAGAAGACAAACTATCTTTCTCTGTTACAAGAACAAGGTGAGCTCTGTAGAATTTCCCTATCTTGTACCAGTAGAATAACCATGTATTGATTCCCACAGGTATCTTATACAATCTAGGGGTCAAGCTATACACATCAGCTCTCAAAGCTATCGTGCAACAGACATAACAGACCAAAAAATACACCCTTTAGTAATCCCCCCTCCCTCCATTTCCAGTAGTGAATGATGCCAGGGACCAAGGTTGTATGTTATCATCCCAATAAGCATATCTGCCAGATAATCTATTACTTTTCCTATATAAGCTTTAGCATCATTCCTTCTGAGTTGCAAGTTCCCTATGGAACTCTGTTGTAATGCTAATGACAAAGATCTCCCCCACCCATTAAGATGCCTGGCCATTAAGGGAAGCTTGATTAGAGGAGGCCCACACATTTTGTTAATTTTCAAATGAGGCCCTGTTTCTCAAGGATGCCCTCTAGCTCTGAAAAATGTATAAGTACTCTGAGGTGAGGTTTTACTTGGGGGTTTAGTTTTTGGAAGAAGGTTTGTGTGCCTTGGGAATGAGATGAGACTCTAGGAAGCCATTTTTAGAAGCCCCCCTGGCTTTGAAAACCAGATGTTGGCTTCTCTCAGGTAACTAACTGTGTACATACGATCAGGCAATTGCATTTATCTGCCGATCTGTGATGTATGTATTGCTTATGGTCAGGCAGCTGGAAGCTGTTGATCTTTATTTCTTTGTATTGTTTCTGAAGTTCAGGTTGCTGGCTTTTTCCACTGAACTAAGTGAATCATACATGCATTTGATTAAAGTGATTGTTGAGCCCTTATAAGCTGCTTTTCATGATAGCAACGCCTCCTGTGCATGTCAGGGTTCTTGCTTTTACATCTGCTCATTATATTGGCTTTATGATAAACCTTTGCCAGCTTGACTTAAAGAATGCTTGAGTCCCTGAATTCATTCCAGATGACCCTCTCCTGCACTTCTGTCCTTGACGGGTCCCTGAACCTCTCAAACTGAATCGTTGCCAGCCCACTCAACCCTCCACCCAGCTGTCAAATTCATCTATGTCTAGTGCAGTCCACTCAATAAACTCTTGTCAAGATATTGATGTACAATGATGATGTACTTCTCCAGGCAACCACACTTTGCCATAATCTTTCACAAGCCTTCACAACTGACAGTATCAAAGACTTCAGTCAGATAGATGAAACTTGTATACAGACTTCAGTTCTGCTCCTGGCCTTTCTTCTGATGTTGTCAGGAAGCAAACACTATATCAATTGTTGCTTGGTCCTTTCTGAAACTACACCAGCTTTCAAGTAGATGATATTTTCCAGGGGAAGGATCAGTCTGTTAAGGAGGACTCTGGCAAGACTCTTGATGGAAATGTTAAGAAAACCTACACTCCGTGATTATGACAGGACAACATATTTCCTTTTCTTTTATAGAGACGGATAATGGAGTCATCCTTGACCTCCTAAGGGATAACCTCCTCTTGCCATATAACCTGGAAAATTTCAGTCAGCTTTTGTATGAGCAGTGGTCCTCCTACTTTGTAAATCTCATTTGGAATAAAATCAGCACCAAGTGCTTTAACACACCAAAGGAGCTGAATGGCATTCAGAACCTCTTCTTCAGTTGATAGCTAAAGAGAGATTGACTCAACATGAGGTAAAAGGTCAAAGGCCTCAGCACTGATTCATGATGGTCTGTTGAGAAAACTATGGAAGTGTTCAGCCCATCTCTCCAAGATCATGTGTTTCTCACTAATCAGTGTGGCTCTATCAGCACTGAGTAGGTGAAATACAGTGTATATCTTTGGCCCATAAATAATCTTTAGGGATTCATAACAACATTTTGGATTGTTACTATCAGTGTAAAACTGAATTTCATCTGCCTCCTTTTGGTTTGATGAAAATGATGAGGAAATTCAGAAGCTGCTAAATGAAAAATGAGAACTCCACAGGACTTACCAGCAGAATAGTTCATCCACCTCTAAGAAGGCAGCATTTAATTCCATCAAAAGTAAAGTACAAGCAAAGCTTAGAGAGATGCAGGATTCCTGGCTCAGTAAGAAGGCAGATGAAATTCAGTTTTATGCTGATAGTAACAATCCAAA
The DNA here is from genome assembly GCA_023548195.1 of Bettongia penicillata ogilbyi. NCBI lineage: Eukaryota > Metazoa > Chordata > Mammalia > Diprotodontia > Potoroidae > Bettongia > Bettongia penicillata. The sequence continues at coordinate 3,370,727 of JAJHZJ010000232.1, forward strand.
GCACTTTTATGATTCCCTGAAAGCTATTTATGGACCAAAAACCTATGGTGCATCACAACTACTCAGTGCTGATGGAGCCACATTGATTAGTGATAAGGACACAATCCTAGAGAGAAGGGCTGTTCTCAACAGACTATCATCAATCAATGCTGAGGCCACTGATCGGTTTACCTCAGGTTGAAGTCAGTGCCTCCTTAGCTGAACTTCCAACTGAAGAAGAGATTGTGAGGGCCATTAGGCTCCTTTCATGTGGCAAAGTACCTGGTGCTCATTCTGTTCCAGTTGAGATTTACAAGGTAGGGGAACCATTGGTCATATGAAAACTGATTGAAATTTAACAGGTTATATGGCAAGAGGTTATGCCCCAGGAGTTCAAGGATGCCTCCACAGTCCATCTCTATGAGGGTAAAGGGACTAGATTGTCCTGTAACAATCACTGGGGGATCTCTCACTTAGTCATTACTGGAAAAATTCTTGCTAGAGTCCTCCTTAATAGGCTGATCCTTCACCTGGAAGATGGGCATACACCTGAGAGGCAGTGTGGCTTCAAAAGGGTTGAGGAACAGTTGATATGGTGTTTGCAGCCTGACAACTCCAGGAGAAATGCTAGGAGCCAAACAGAGGTCTGTACACAACGTATGTAGATCTGACCAAGGCCTTTGACACTGTTAGTCATGAGGGCTTATGGAAAATTATATCAAAATTTGATTGCCCAGAGAAGTTTATCAATATTGTACATCAATTTCATGATGGCATGTTTGCCCGGGTTCTAGATAATGGACAATGCTCTCCTGCCTTCCCAGTCACCAATGAAGTGAAACAAGGCTGTGAGCTTGCTTAAAAAGCATACTAAAAGTATGTTTTCAGTCATGTTGACAAATGCTTTTAATGAGCATGAACATGGCATCAAGGTCAACTACCATAATGATGGCAAATTCTTTAATTTGAAAAGGCTACAAGCCAAGACCAAAGTGGAAGGAGTGTTGGTACATGATTTTCTGTTTTCAGATGATTGTGCACTCAATGCAGTCTCTGAAACTGAGATGCAACAACGTATGGATCAATTCTCTGCTGCCTGTGCTAATTTTGGCCCAATAATTAACACCAAGAAAACACTGGTGCTCCATCAGATACCACCACATACATGGAACCATCAGTTACAACAAATGGAGAGGTTTTGAATGCTGTGGATAAGTTCACTTACCTTGGTAGTGAACATCCTTTCCAGGGATGTACACATTGACAATGAAATTGAAACGCACATTGCCAGAGTTAGCACAGTGTTTGGGAGGTTTTGAAGAAAAGTTTGGGAGAGAAGAGGTATTAGACTGACTACCAAACTGAAGGTCTACAGAGCTGTTGTGCTGACCTCATTGTAATATGCTTGTGAAACATGGACAGTCTACCAGAGTCATGCCAGGAAACTGAATCGCTTCCATTTGAACAGTCTTACGAAGATTCTGAGAATCTCCTTGCTGGAGCTGAACTGCCAAGTATTCAAACTATACTTCAGAGAACACAACTCCAATGGGCTGGCCGCGTTGTTCGAATGCAAAATGTACACTTGCCAAAAAGGGTATTTTATGGAGAACTTGCATGGGGCAGGTGATCACATGGTGGACAGAAGAAAAGATACAAGGACACTCTCAAGGTTTCCCTCAAGAACTTTGGATTTGACTGTGCAACATGGGAGACACTGACACAGGAGCACTCGGTATGGTGTGCCCACATCAGAAAGCGTGCTGTGCTCTTTGAGCAAAGCAGAATTGAGACAGCACAAAGTAAACTCAGGATGCACAAAATTGGGACATCCACCCCAAATATTCATACAGACTATCTGTGCCCAACCTGTGGTAGTGCATTCTGAGCTTGTATCAGTCTGATCAGCCACAGTCGGACACACTGATATTACATTTTACAATGGTGATGTCATTTTGGTCATCTTTGAAGACAAAGGACAACAACCAACGACTGCACTTTATTTTTGATGGAGCTAAATGCTTACATGTGAAGACAGAGAACTCTCATAAGCTCCTCTTATCCCTCTACCAGTGTGAAGCCGCAATCCCCAATCCTGCCCCCAATACATCTTTTCAGCTTCCTTTTGAAGATACTTCATGTCCTCTCCTTAGAGGCACCTCTGCTGCAGGGGGATTTTTTCTCTCATAGACAGCCAATTGCTAATGCCTCAGTGGGAAAAGTTTATTTCTTACCCCTGAATTTGTTGAGGATATCTTTCATCCCTTTATTGGAATACTCTCTCACCTCTAGAATGACAAGCTGTTCAGACAACACTGGATTTCTTCTAGAAAGCAAACCAGATCAGTTATTGTGCCTGCTCCAAGTGGGATCCTGATTCTGCATGGGATCCCAAACTGGGCACTGGCATGTTTTGATGCTCTTTTAGGATTATATTCCCTCTCACAAAAACACACACATACACAGAAACACACATACGCACACAGAAACACATGTACACACAAACATTAACAGGGGGCATGTGCACACACAGAGAAACAGACACACACACATACTCCTTGCTCACTCACTCCCTTTCCCATGTCCCATTCTACCCTCAGTTGTACCCAAATGACAACTAACCTGACATCTTCCCAACAACTCCCTGACATCCTGCAGAGAAATGAAAAGGAAATGTTGGTTTGGCATATCAAAGAGTTGCTTTCAATTTAGTCTGTTCATTAGGGTCCTCTCATGAGTCCAGAGTCCCAATTCCACCATTCTCTAGGTGTGCACCCCAGTATAGCTCATTAGGCTGGGTCAAGCCCATTGGAAAGACTGGACCCTGGCCCAGAAAAAATGCCCTAAAGAATGACCCTCCCCACAGGATGGGGTTGGGCAATGCCTTCTCTTGCCATAACCATCAGGGAAGAGTCAAAACAATGAGGTGTTCATTGGGCAAGGCCACCAACTCCTGGCTCTGGGCAGTTTCCCTTAAGTCTTACTCATAATAGCTCACCTTTGGGTTTGTGGTCTGATTTCCTGCAGCTCCAGCATGATTTCCAGAGGGGTTTGGATATGCTGGGATATTCTGCCCCTGATGGCCTTTGCTCTTTCTCCAACTCTTGAGATGTCAAAATTCTTCCTCCATCAGGAAGTGGAGCAGTTTTCCATATTCTCACCTCATCCCACTTCAGGCAACAAATGGTCTCTACAAGGCCAAAGGTGAGAGAGTTAACAGGAAGTTAGTAATCTGTCTTCATGTAATCCCAATTTCCCTAAGTGTTTTTCCCCCAACACAAGAGTCTCTCCTCTTCTCTGCCATTCATTTCATAAGCCATAAGTCATCTTAATTGAAAGAGAGATGCTCCCTCCTACTCTCTGGTTCCTTCACCTGGATAAATGAAAGGATTCGATGATGCCAGACGTCGTTGCTCCTTCAGTGGCATCTTCAGTAGTTTTGATGGCCTTTTTTCTGCCAGACAGGCTTCTCTGTCCATTAAGATGTATTGTAAATCCCTCTTCCTATTTAAGAGGCTAAGTCAGGACAAGGAAACCTGGTAACTTGAGACCACTCCTCTTCTTCCTTTAATTTGAATGTCTAAATTTGCGAAAGCTTAGGGGGCATTGGGGTGGGAGGCAAAAGGAGTTGTGAGCTATCCGGGACTTAGTCCTGGAATTGTATCCTTTGAATATAATGAATATAGGGAAGCCTTCAGTGACTGGCAGACCCTTATTAGCCATCAAAAACTCATGATGGAGTAAAGTCTTTGTAAGAAAAAAAATTTACCGAGCCCTTATGAAGTACAGCTAGCTTTCTGTTTCTTCTCTCAGAAAGCCTACCTCTGTGGACATATGTATTCTGGAAAAGAACTGCCTGCTTTCCCCAGGATTTCCTTCAATGATTCATGATGGAAGCAATTGTATGATGAAGATCTCTGAGCAATGATAGAAGCCCAAAATGAAAGAACTGAACCCCACCTCCAATGGGCCTCAGACTTGTACCCTAGAGAGAACCCTCCTATTGAGTGAATGGCAGTTTTTGGAACTATACACTACAACAAAAAGTGATATCCCTCCTGTCCTCAACTGCCCCCCAGGTATGTAGTAATATTAGTGTTACTCAAGGTGATGCGGTTCAGACTGTGGGAGCCTCCTTGAGCTCCCCTTGAATCTTCCCACTTAATCTGGCCTTTCTTACTCAAATCTAATCTTCCCATTTGTTCAGGCAGGGCAGTCTCTGGAAGCCCACGGGCTTTTCATTATCATTCTACTCAGGTCTCTGTTGCACCCCCCACCCTTGATCCCATCAAAACCCCATTTCCCCTGGCTGCCGACCACTCCCATCAAGATCTGTATCCATTCCCATACTGCCCCATCAAGTTCCCTGAATTGCTTCACCTGCTTCCCCCCCAAACCCTCCATTGTCGGATATCTCCTGATAGCCTCCAGCTGTTTCCAGCTTTGACCCTCCTTGGATTCCCTCCTTGGACTTTTCCTCAAGACCCTTCCTAAATCCCTCCTCCCATCACCCCACATCCCTCCTATACTCTTTTCTGTATTTAAGTTCCATCTTGCCTCCATGAAGGCGCTCAGATGCAATCCAGCTCAGACTTTGTCTAGCTGGGATTCTGTCTGGCCTGCTTGTGAATACAAGCCTCACAACTGCTTAGGCTCCTTAAGAGCCAACCCAATTTGGCGAATCTTTAATAAACTGTTTTCTTTGGCTTGAGTCGAATTCGTTCGAGCACGACCCAGACTGTAGGTATTTTGGAGTACCCATCACCCTTGAACCTCATCAAAGGCATGTGGCTCTATTTTCATGAAAGATAGGAGGCAGCTGGATGGCACAGAAGATATAGCACCTGCCAGAAAGACGTGAGTTCAAATCAAGCCTCAGACACTTACTAGTTATGTGACCTTGGGTAGGTTATTTAACCTCTATTTCTCTCTGTTTTCTCCTCTGTAAAACTGTATTAACACACATACACCCCCCCCCCCCCCCCATGGTTGTTGGAAGGACAAACTGAAATGATACAATGACTCAGAACGGTTCCTGGCACATAGTAGGTGCATTATGCAGGCAGTTGTTGTCCTTTGTTTTTGAAGAGGACTGAGGATACCCCCTTCACTTGTGCCTCAGTTGGATTTAAGGGAGGTGGAGCTGTCCAAAGGCATCAGCCTCACTCTTTCCTCCTGACAATGAAGCCCAGTCAGAAGACAAAAGTGAAACATTTCTTAAGCACCTCTTATGTGCCAGGCCTGTGTTAACCACTGGGGACATAATTAAGAAAAAACAAACAGGCCCTGCCCTAAAGGATGTCACAGACTAGTGGAGGGGAACAACACACAAAGAGGCAGGAAAATGAGGATGGAGATTAGCAGCTATCCAGAAGAGCAACATCTTGTTCCATGGACTTAAAACCTAGCAGAGCAGCAAATACAGAGTACAGCAAGTCCAGATGTCTGGTTTCTGCCCTCTAAAAAGGAAGAAACTGAGTGAATATGGTGCTTCAGCCTCCAGCCCTTCAATCAGAGGGGAAAAGAGGCAGAAAAAGGTGCTTTCAATTAAGATGTGAGTTAACAGCATGGTGGTGAATTAAGAGGCAATGAGCTTAACCTGATAAGGGTATCTTGTTCAGAGGAGAAATTAGGTAGATAAAGCAAATGCAGAGTGGAGGTGGTCCATAGAGGGTCCAATTCTGAGATTCTGGGAATGCGTGATTTCTCAGATGTTCTCTCAGGTCTGGACTGAGACTGCTATAAATTGCAGAGTCTAGATGGCAGATCTTCAGGAAGCTGGGACTGGAGAAGAAGCGGAGGAAACTAGTCTTGGAGGGAGCATAAAGAGGACTGATACCCCATCCTGTCAAGGCAGGTACCCTTAGAGAGAATTCCCTTTGTGTTATGACTTTCTCCTGGGTCCCATCACGGTTGAGGAACTGCTGAGGATGCCTACCCCATCTTATCTGAACTGTATAGTTTTATGCCCTACACACATCTGTTGCTTCATCTGTTTATGTGGAATAGGCTTGACACACCTTGAAAGGGGGATTCAGGACTGACATGGATGGGCCCACTGCCACCCCTCTCCCCTGCACAGTTTCTTTGCCTGACCATACTCAAGCCTGAGAGATTTGTTCTTTGCCCCTAAAGTTTGGTACTTGGTTTCTGGAATGATGCTTGACACCTTGACCTCCCCAGGGGCTCCTCCTCTGTCCAAACCTTGGCCACAGGGAGATCATAATGTCTAAAGACTAAGAAGAGGATTGAGGTATGAGAGGTAGTCAGTGAATTCAGTGGATAGAGCACTGGGCTTGGAGTAGGGAACACTTGAGTTCAAATGCAACCTCAGATACCTACTAGTTGTGTGATCCTGGGCAAGTCACTTAACCTTTGACTACCTGACTTTCCACTCCTGAAGGAGATGGCAAATGCTCCAGTAAAACCCCAAATGGGGTTAAGAAGAGTCACAAATAAGTGAACAACCACAAAAACACTGGGGTCTGGAGGTTGGGACCATATTAGTGATGAGAAAGAACCCCCCCACCTTCTCTTCTGAGAGACAGTAAAGGAGGAAATTTAAAGAGGGGAAAGTCTGTCACAATGAGTGACTCTCAGAGCTCAGATTCTAACTCTGGTCTTCTGTTTTCAGGGGAATCCAGTGCCATAAGGTCCCTGGCCCCCCTGCCAAACACACACACACACACACACACACACACACACACACACACACACACACACACACACACACACACACACACACACCTGCTGCATAGAATTTGGATATTGGAAGCCTAGTTACAGGTTTGTCTCTAACACCTAACAAATGTGAGACCTTAGGGAAGTCTTCTCCATGGGCTGCCTCTCAGTTTCCCCAACCTGATAATGAAGGCCTTGGCTTAAATAATCCCAGAAGGTCCCTTTCTTTTTTAAATCTTTCATCTTGGCACCTCTTCTACCTATGGTGCTCCCAGTCCTGTTCCTGAGACATTGCAATTTCTGTGGGACCATAAGTCAGACCTTTGTCATTCCTGACTCTTTTTCCAAATGTAGACAATGGAGATCTCCTCCCTGCCTCCATCCCTGGACTCCTGAGCAGACATCAAGGTAAAAAGTATAGAAAGGAAAAGTGCCTGCTGTGTTAATTTTCATTTACATTGTGATTACTCAACCTGTAGGAGCCAGGAGTGCCCTTGGATTGTGTAATAGCCTGCAGAACCTCCTAACCTGCCCAGTCTGCAGAAATTATTTCAATGAGCCTATCACAATGTTTTCTGGCAACACCATCTGTCAGTCCTGCCACCCTGAAGGATGCCCACCTGCACACGTCAACTGGAAGATGAAGAAAATTGTGAATCTGTTCAAGGAGTTGAAACCACTCCTTGAACCTCAACCTGTCCCAGAGGGGTGGTGCCCCAACCATGATGAGCCCTTCACCCTCCTATGTCAAGAAGACAATCAAAGAATCTGCCAGATCTGCCAATACTGCAGCCTTCACAATGACCATACCCTGACTACACTACAAGATCCAAAGGCACATGAAGGTAAATCCAGCAGCTTCTTTCTAGGGAGGGATAAAGACAGTGAAGATGCCTATGCTGTAGCTTATAAAAGCAGGAAGAAGACAGTGCAGGCTGGGGCACTTGGAAGAAAATTGGGGTTCCCTAGATTGTGGGATGTCCCTGTTCTATCTCCTCCATAGTTCTCAGGGCATACAGGGCATTGCCTCTCTACCTAGTAACTCAGAATCCTTAGCTTCCTTCTCACCTCTCATGGGAAGCCTCCCTTAATTTTCTCCTCTCCCTTTCCCTTATCTAAGACAATACTGGATCAGACCAAGAGAAACCAGCAGCTCTGAAGGAACTGGTACCCTCAGATCACCAGCACAGTTCTGCTGAAGAAGAGACTACAACCTCCTTACCACCTCTGGCCACCACTGAATGCATATCCCCTGGGCCTCCCGCTGGAGAGGACACGGGAACCTAAATCTCCTGGAGTCACCTCCATTGGCCTCCTCCCTGAAAAACAGTTTGGCACACCATGGACACTGTTAGAAGGAACACAGAATCACTATTGGAAAAGTCTCTTCCCAGACTATACTATGAAATGCTGCTTCATGCCTTCCCCCTGCTGGCCTGTCTTGTGACTACTATAATCTTTTCTCATGAGGTCATTTAATAAAGAATCTTCTCTGACATGTTGGGTGTTTTCGATGAGTCCTGTGATTTGACCCTGAGTTGGGTTTCATGGTGGGAAAGAGCATCCTGGGCTTGTTTCAGCCAAATGATTGGTCATAAGTGATGTCAACAAGGAAGTAGGTAAACAGTGTTGAGGGCTCAGCTGGCATTCTTACCAAGAATGAGTGCACAGAGCCTACAGGGAGCTGAATGAAGATGGTGCTACTGTGCATTGAAGGGTGGGGAATGGATAGAGCGAGGAAGAATTAGGTGCAGATAGGGGCTCCCATTGTCTTCTCTTTAACCCAGAACCCTATCTTTCCAGGGATTATTTCCTTTTTCCACTTGTATGTCTTGCCTTCTCCTGTGCCCTAGAGCACTTGAATTATTCATTTAAATCTCCTGATATCAAGACAAAATCTGCCTTTTTGCAGCTTCCACCCCATTAGTGTAATTTGTACCCTCTGAGTTGAGACAGAATTCTCCCCATCCCTTCCCCTCACTATGACCTTTCTGGTATTGGAAGAAAAAAATCATATCCCCACTGAGACTCATCTCCTTTAGAGACAACAGCCCCGTTCCCTTCACCAATCCTCACAGAGCATGAAGCTAACACCCTTCTCCATTCTGTTTCCTCACCTATAGACACCCACTGACCAACAAATACCCTCCTTATCCTCATAAGTTGTAAGTATTTCTCTATACATGGCATCCTCATTAGGACTCACTGTGACCCAGATAGAGACTCCAGCTAGGTGAGGAATGAGCTGTGGTAGGAATTGCAGATCTAGAATTACACTTCATCAACCTTGGGGGACCTAAAGCCTAAATGTTTTAAGTGGACGCTACTATAAACATGCAGAGCCTCTTAAGAGCCTGAGCAGATGGCAAAATCCTCATCCTGCTGCCGACTACCATAATCTGGACCTGGGATGAGATTCCCAAGTGAGGAAACAGGTGTGAACATCCATCTTCTGTCTGCTACTGTTACTGGGCTTAAGGTTAAATCATGCATCCATGCCCTGTGTTTGATAGCTATACTGGCCAAGAAAACATTTTTTGAAAATATACCTCTTATGTAGGTTAATCATTTTCCTCATCTCTATACCTCTTAAGATGGCTTTCTGAACCTCCTGGAATTGTTAGGAATTATGCTTAGAACAATGTTTCATATCCTTTATGGCAATAAGCTAAAAAAAAAATGGTATGTAGCAGGTTACAAGGAGATGAATAAAGTTACACCGAAGCAGCCGTTTCTGAGCTCTTCAGAGTGGTTGACAAGGCACTCGGGGTTCAACTAAGTAGCGTTTGAGCGTAGAGTCAAGACCAGGTTATTGTTCCTCTGAGGGCATTTGGTATATCTTCTCCATCCTCCCCAAACATTACTTCAATTTCCTTTTATATTGCCATAGCTAGGTGGGCAGATAGATCTGAAAGAGTCTATTCCTTGGGCCTATTGTATTCTACTACTATACTGATGCTGTGACGTCTGTGAAGTTGGTCAAGATGACGTGAGCACCATCTGGAATGTGGTTTATGTGAGGAAGAAAGATGAACCCCAAGAAAATTCAGAGCTTAAACTGTTCAATTACATTTAGAGGGGGATGCACCAGGCAAATAGTACCCACATGATTCCCAATATACACCACAGTAATCAACTAACACTCCCCATAGTCTAGACAAGATGCTGTGAGAAAAACTTCATTCTGGGGAACATTACTTTCCTTGAGTCTTTGACTACCCTGCTAGCTAGAATATACTGGACTTCAGTGGCCATTAGACAGGGTGGCCAGAGGGATAGGAGTTCTGGATAGTTCCCCCAGTGAGCTGAGCCATGAAAACATTGCGAGATGAGGACAACATACTCCAACATACTCCATAGTGATTCTATGGTGGTGGCCATGGATTTTGACTGGATCAAAGGGCTTTGAGGGATCTGGGGCTTAGAGAAGATACATAGGCAACCACATCCTCCTCCTTTTGAGGGCAGGACTGATTCCCATCATATATTGCTGTTTGGGGAACATTTTAACCACCAGGGACCTCATGCACCCTGTTTTAGGGAAATATTCAGGTTGATGCCCTCATATTGTAAGAATGGGACAGATTAAGGGCTAGAACTATCATCAGACTGTTATGGCGACTCTGATGCTATCATGGATGACTCGATAAAGGGGGGAGGCAAATTCCATTTGTCCAACAATTTGTATCCTGGATTTAACCCTAACCACATATTCCTTTTCCTTGATCAAGACAATTTTTCTATGTGGCCTTACCCTATCATTGCATTTGTCCTTATGCCAATGAATGTTGCCTCTGAAGCCTTTCCTCTATCTCCAACTGGGAGATCAGGTCTGTTTTAGAGTTAAGAAACCTTTCTCATAAGGAAGGAAATGAAAAGTCTCCACAGGTGTAGAAGGGTGAAAAGATTTTAGAACGGTGTTGAGGGCTAGGAGGTATGATTGGCTACTTGGTTGTTGGCCTTCATTCTTGAAGAGGACCCAAATGACATCACTAAGTTGCAGTCACGGACTGTGGCTGATCAGACCAATGCAAGGGCTCCAAAGGCTTTACCACAGGCACACTGGGTGTGACATACACTACTGAAAGTGGCTTTTCAGTGCTACACTCATTGGCTTTTTCACTGGCCACATCATTCAAATAACCACATTCATACAAATGATATATAGGGCGGATGGAGGGCAATGTCAAAAGAAGTTCCTAGGCTCTGAGGTGGAGCTGGGTCAGAAGAGTCTTCCTTTAGAAGGTAGGCTTTGAGTGGAGTCTGGAAAGAAGTCAGGGAAATTAATAGTTGGAAGGGAAGAAGAGAATTCTAGACATGGGGCCAGTTGGTGCACATGCGGGGAGATGGGAGATGCCAGTGTGGGGGAAGCCACAAAAAGGCCAGTGTACCTTTCTCATAGAGTGGAGGGATGAGAGGAAAAAGGAAGAAAATATTGGAAGGAACTAGGTTTTGAAGAATTAAATGCCAATCAGAATACTTCCCATTTGATCCCACAGGCAAAAAAGATTCTTCTAGAATTTGTTGAGTAGGAGAGTATTGAGCTCAGACCTTCACTCAAAAAGAAATCACTTTGATAGCTCAGTGGAGGTGGCTCCCTATAAGTCTGCAGGAGAAAATACAAAATGCTCTGTTTGGCATTCAAAGCCCTTTATAACCTTGCCCCCTCCTGCCTTTCCAGTCTTATACCTTGATCACCAACACTTACTCTTTCTTCAGTGACAGTGGCCAGGTGACCATTCCTCAAAAAGAAACTATCTCTCAGCTCTGTGCCTTTTTTCTGGCTGTCCCTCATGCCTGGGATGCATTCCTTCCTCAGCTCTACTGACTTCCCTGGATCCCTTTTAAGTCCAAAATAAAATCCCATCTTTTACAGGAAGCCTTTCCAAATGCTCTTATTTCTAGACCCTTAACTCAAGGTGGTAAGGTAGACCTCTCTTTCTAGCCTCAGACACTTAACTAGAAGTCACTTAAACCTGTTTGCCTCAGTTTTCTCATCTGTAAAGAAAGCTGGAGAAGGAAATGGCAGACCACTCCAGTGTCTTTGCCAAGAAAACCCTAAATGGGGTCATAAAGAGTTGGACATAACTGAAAAATGATTAAACAGCAAAAGTTATCCTGTACATAATATTACTTTGCGTATATTTGTTCATCTACTGTCTCTCCTGTTGGATTTTAAGTTCCTTGAGGGCAAGGACTGTCTTTTGGCTCTTCTGGGGTTTAGCACAATGTCTAGTGGCAAACACTTACTCAGTGTTAATTCATGGATTGACTGGTGGGACTGCTCAGACTTGGAACAAGAACAAGTAGGAGGCTTTCAATGGAAAGTCAGAGTTGGATTCCCTGTGGACATTTGCTGAAACCCAAACCTTCCCCTGTCTTGACTTCCTCATTACAATTCTTTATAAAAAATTAGGTGTGTGTGTGTTAGAAATAGAAGAGTGGGGAGGTGTGGTGCAAGAAGAATTAACAGAAGGTGAACATTCAAGTGCTCTTAGACTTCTTCTGACCCTTCCTCAGTCTAGAGGTTCAGGGACCCGCTGATTCCCAAGATCCCTGCCTATGAAAGTAGCCCGTGTTTGCCGGCTCATACTGAGACTGCAGGCCATCACCTCCTTTCTAAACATTTCTTGCTCCACACATCCCCGCTCTTCTATTTCTAACATTGAATTCTGAAGCCAAATTGAAGTCTTTCCTCTGAGGATAACTGCCCTAGCCTCCTACTTGTTTTTGTTCCAAGTCCATGAGCAGTTCCAGCTGTCAGTCCGTCAATCAGTCTTTATTAATCTAGTGTTGAGTTCAGGGTATCCCATTTTAGGAAGGATTTAGATAAATGAGAAAAGTCAGAACCTTGCTGCTTCAGCTCCACTAGCTTGGCCTGTGAGTAGCAGTTAATTGTCAGTTGGCAGGAATTAGGAATGACTGGCCTCTTCTCCACAGTAATTACTTCTCCACATGAAAGCTGGGAGGTGTCAGTGTTTCCCTTCACAGATACTTCCTAGAATATCTCCCTTTGGCATCCAAGGTACTTCCTCCTTCCACCTTCTCCCTCCAGCTGCTTGATCACCTCCAGCATAGAAAGGACAAATCCAAAGAGACTGGGTTGCCATACTCCTCTACATCACAACCCCATACCTTCCCTTCTGAGAAGAGTCCACGTGCTCCCCCTCTTCCTAGGTGAAGTCCATAGCCATACCTTACATGCTAGATTACTGGTGGTTCTCAGCTGTCAGGAGCACAGAGGCCATAATCTCCTCCTCATTAAGACCTCTTCTCTGGCAAAGACAGAAAGTAGAGCCAAATGGCCCAAGGGATGCAGCCAAAGTATCAGTTGGCCATCATGAGAAAGAGGGATAAGACATGTTCTCTTTGGGAGAAGTGGGAGCAAGATTGGAGATAAGAAAAAGACATTTAACCTCAGTGTGGAGAGAATACTAAGAAGCGATGTTCCCCAAAGCAGAAGATTGCCTCAGAAAGTTTAGTGAGTCTAGTTCACAGGAAGACTAGAAGGTAGGGCTGAACAGCTCCTTGTGAGTAATGTTACAGTGGTATTGATTCTGTGGTTTGGGTTTCAGCAAATGTCCATAAGGAATTCAACTCTGAAATTCTGGAAAGGTGTGATTTTCCAGAGTTCCTGCTTCCCACAGGTGAGAATGTTTGTGGTCAGAGGTGTGAACAGAGGCTGATATAAGTATCAGAGGAGCCACAGCCTGGGAGGCAGACCTTCCCGGAGCTCGAACCCAGCAAAGGTAGCACAGCCTTGGAAGGGACATGGAGAACAGTGACACCCCTGTCAGTGAAGGTAAGTACCTGCAGGGAGAATTTCCTGTGATTGACAACATTCTCTGGGTCTCAGTCTCAGGACCAAATGGTCCTGGTCCCATCTTAGCTGAACTCTGGAGTTCAGTGTTTCATCCATGTTTATGAACATAATGGACCTGAAAAGAGAGACTCTCTGAGTACCAACAGAGGTCAAGAGCTGGAGGGGCCACAGTCACCCCTCAGACATGGGCAGTTTCTCTGCTTAAACATGCCTACAAAATGCCTTGAGATTTTTTTGTCCCTAGAATCTGGGCACTTCCATCCCAAGGCCGGCCCTCAACACTCAGGAGTTCCTCAGGGCTTTGGCTCTGTGCAAAACTGGACCATCAGGAACTAAGGCTATTTAAGAATAGGATTTGAGATGTGAGGGAGACCTCAAGGTGGCATTAGTGAAAATAAAGCATGTGTGTATGCATGCGTAAGCACGCGCACGCGAACACACACACCCCTAATTTTTTTTTTTTTTATAGAGAATTGGAGTAAGGGAGTCCAGAGAAGGGAAGAGAATGACCATGAGTAGCCCTCAAAGCTAAGATTCCAACTCCAGACTTCTGCTTCCAGCTCCATGGCTCATCCTACTCCATCAGATTGCCTCTACACACCACTGTGTCACATCTGGATCCATGATAGGACCATGTCTAGCTCCTAAATTTACTAGATGAGTGACCTTAGGGAAGTCACCTCCATGGGGGACATGTCAGCTTTCCCTTTCTGAGTCATGAAAGGCGTGGCCTGGCTGATCTGCCCCTTTAATCTCAGCACCATACCTCCTACTAGTTCCTAGCTTCGAGTGTGTGTGTGTGTGTGTGTGTGCGTGTGTGTGTGTGGCAAACGCACACACACATGCTAGTCCTTTGTCCTCCCTGAGCCTCACTTTCTGACTGGGGGCAATGGGACCCAGGAACTGTGTCCTGCCTCTGTCCCTGGACTTTGAACAGAGGGCACAGTTGAAAGAGGAGCTGATTCTCATTCTCCTCATGGCTTCTTTTTCAAGTAGGACCACAGACTGAGTGGGGCTGTTCAAAGGCCTGCAGGAGCTCCTGATCTGCCCAGCTTTTGGGAATATCTTCAGGGACCCTGTAACACAGGATTCTGGCAACACCTTCTGTTGGGATTGCTTCCCTCAAAAATCCCAGTGTCCATACCTGTGTATCAACTGGAAAATGCAGAACATGGCCCAGGCGGCCAAGCAGCTGAAGCCTTTCCTTGAGGAGTATCAGTCCATAGAGGGATGGTGCACCAAGCATGAAAAATGTTTGAGTTTTCTCTGTAGAATAGACAATGAGAATATCTGCCAGGTGTGCAGCTACTCCAGCCTTCACCAGGGCCATACCCTGACCCAAATGCAAGATCTAGACCCAAAACAAGGGGTAAGTCAGCTTCTAGGCAAAGTCAAGATGCCTATATTGTGCTTTACAGGGGAAGGAAGAAGTCAGTGGGGGACTGTGGGGACTCCCAGGGAAGCCCTCTGGAAAGTCTTCCCACCTTAGGATCCTTTCCACAGGCTGTCTTCCCTGCCTATAAAATACTCCCTCTACATTCCAGCTCCTTTCCAGGTTCCTCTCCTGTCATCTGTCATGGCAATCCCTCCTACATCCTTTACTCTTACTCCTCAAATTCGCTGCTTTTAAATTATCTACGACCATGTTGCATCTCCCCATGTTCCTTGAGGGCAGAGAGACTTTGAAGGAACCTTTGGGTGCTCAGCACTCTAACCCAATGCTTGGCACTTAGGAAGTTATTCATCAGTGCTTCTGATCGGGGTTACTCTATGCCCACCCTACCCCCAAGATACCCCTGATGAAGAGGGCAAGGTGACCTCCACATCTCTAGACTGAATTTTCTTCCACTGAATTTTCTTCCATGGTCTCTCCATGGGACAGGACATAGGACCCAAAATAACTCTGCCCTTCTCTTCACCCACACCCCCTCTGGAATCCTCCTGGAAACCAAGAGGGAGTTAATCATGGCCACCTTTTTAAGGAAGAAAGGATCCAGGAAGGAAGAAATTTCAAGTTGAAGTTTGAAAGGAATGATTTTACTCTTCTTAGAGTACCCCCAGGATTAATATGTCTGTTTTGTATGCATTGCCTTACAGGCAGGTGCACTGGACACAGAACATAGCACAGTAAGACTGTTTGCTGAAAGGAGCCTGCAGTGAGCCAACATCTTGTTCGCTCCCAGATGCCTTTGCTGGTATTCACTGGCTGACCTTGCTGAGGCTGTGCACCCCAACCTGGCCTAAACCATCCTTGTAGCCACCTGTTCCATAAAAACATGCTATGCCAGTGCCCCACTTGTTCCTGGGAAAGACTGTCCATTCTTTTTACCAATCCTTCCCTTTGTGGTTTTCAAGCATAAATCTGCCCAGCCTCTCCTGGGCACTGTCAGCTTCTTTGTACTTTGTGCTTTGTGGGGTATCTCTGCACTAGTGTCTGATTTTCTTCCCAATAAAACTCTTCCACTTTCACCCCAGCTTGGACTCCTGCGTTTTGAAGGGTAGGCTTTGGCCCACTGCCCTGTTAAAAAATAATAATAATAATTAATAGCTAATTATTAACTTGGCCTCTAGGTTTTTTATCCTTTGCTTTCCATTTCAGACCCAGCCCCTCTAAAAAGTCAATCTCTGAAGGACATGGCAGATTCATTTCGATTTCCTAGCCTTCAAGGTACAAGTCCTTTAATCTTGTACAAGACCCCACCCCTCTAGGAGACCTGATTAGAGTGTAAATAGAATGCAAGTTTTTGCCCCAAACAGAACAGCCTCTGTCCATTTACCCATACACTAGAATTTGAGTGACTCAGTTCGTGAAGGGGAAATCCAGTCCAAGTTGTCTGGATAGAGATGGATTCCACTGTCCAGATTGCTGGAGTTGGCTAAGTCTCAAGATCAAGCCAAGTTCTCAGCAGGACCAGCTGAAGATTTCTCTAGCTCAGTTCCTCATTAAGTATGCAATCAGGGTTGAGTTTTAGCTGTCAAGAGAATTCCCTTTGCAGGGTTACTTAAAGGTGTCAGGCTCTCCATGTTTTCTTTTCTGTTATGGATAGAAACCACTGATCATCAATTTATTATTAGTCTAATTCATAAGTTGATTTTTGATTACCTAGAAATTATGTGGGGTTTTTCATTCATCACAAGGTTCATAGCAGACTCGATTGTCACACTGATCCAGCCTCATACCTAGTGGCCTCCTTTTGTTTGTAGCTTGAAGAGTTTTTACCTTGTAATACCTAATAAAGTATATTCTTTTCTTATCCATTGGCTAGTGTCCTTTTGTCCTGTAATTTGGTAGGGAATGGGATTTCTGGGAAGGGAATGAATGGTGTCAGGGGTTTTTTCAGTTAAATGATTGACTATCCAAAGGAATCTGGAAAGAACACTGAGCTCTGAATCCTTGCTCTGGATACAGACCCAAGTTGACAGAGTATGCAGGGCTGTCGCTGGTGCCACTGTGTGTTGTTAGTAGGGGAGGACTGAAATGGAGTAGAGAGCAATTAGGGGCAGAGACTCTCTTGTTCCTCTGTCTTAAGCCAAGGCCACTTTTGTAGGGTTAGGGCTAGGGTTAGGCACAGGCACAGCCTGACCAGTCTTTTCATGCTCCTTGGATGTTTTTTTTTGGAAACTGTTGGAATGTTTTTCTGAAATCAAGCCCGAATCTGCCTCTCTACAACTTCCACTCTTCATGCCAAGGTATAGCCTCTGGGGCCAGAAAGAACACTCTTCATCCCTCTCCTATTTTATGGCCCTTTAAATACTTGAAGACAGTTACCATGTCTCAATAAGTCTCATGTTTTCCAGTGGCAACCTCCATTCTTTTCTCAATCCTCATAGGCTGTGAAGCCAAAGTCCCTGCCCAGTCTATTTTCCCTCCTGTAGACACTTTTTCCCTGGTAAATATCCCTCCTCAATTGTGGCGCACTCCTAAAGCTGAACAGGATACTCCAGAATTGGTATGCCTAGGGCAGAGCTCAGGAAGTCTGGAATGTGTCTTTGAATGGGTCTATCTTCATCACAACTATAAGGATATATTAAAGGGGGAGGTGTGGCATGAGAAATTAGCAATTCGGTGGCACTCAAGCCTGACACTTGCCTAAGACTCACCTCCTTGGTGGAGACAAGTCAGCATCTTCCTAGTTTCTTTGTCTTCTTGAAGAGAACTGTCCTCTCTCAAAGCTGGAAGCCAGAAGGCAAGGATCTCTCTCCTTACCAACTCTCACCAACTGTATCCCTCCCAGAGACAGAGCTTGGAGTGATCCTCCTCTCCTCCAATGAGGAAGAGTATTATCCCAATATCAGGCTGGAGAAAGTCCACCTTCTGGGAGAGCCCTTTCCTAGGTGATTAACTGCTGCCTAGATCCTTCCTCTCCCTGATCTCCTTTTCTCTGTATATATGTATTGTGTGGACCTAGTGATTTACACGGTGCCTCTTTATTAGACCATATGCTACTTGAGGGCAGGGATTTTTTTTTTTATTTTAAAATTTCCACTCTTTCCATCCTCCTGTCTGTCCTTTCTCGGTGTCACGTGTCTTGACCCCCTCAGGGTTCTCTGATGCTCCCTTCAACCAACCAGTTAACAAGTGTGTGAGAAGGTGAGGGCGACTCTGCTACCTATCAGGGCTTGTTGACACTTGAGAGCCAGGATTTCATTGGTCTCCCATTCCCTGCTATGGGAGTACAAGGCGCGACCCCCAGCACAGCAAGGGGAAGGCGCTTGGCTTCATCCACACACGACCGCCCCCACGTACTAGCTTTGCGGGTGTCAGGAGGTAGAGCCAACACGCATGCTCAGCTCCACCTCCAGGCAAGGACGCCCATGCCCCCTTATGGACAACATCGGAGGGTACAATAAATACGCATACTCCGTTTCATCCAAACGCAAGGCCACCCCGTGCCTTTTGCCCCTTCATGGGCAGTGCCCGCCTACACCGGAACATGAGGCTGCGAATTCCCTCCACCCCCACTCCCCCAGCCCCCATACGCTGCTGCCCTCCAAGCTCCGCCCACACACCCACGAGTGCACGCGTCCCGATAGACAAATGGTGACCCGGGGCAGGAGCAGGCGCAAGCGAGATTCAGGGTGGGACCTGATCGCCTAGCCAATCACAATCCTCAGCAGACGTCCCAGCCCACCAATCTGAGCGCCAGCCCGCCTGCCAGCCTCTCTCGGGTGTCTTCAGGTTCTGGTCTCCACCCCAGTCCCCCTTCCGGGAACGTGCGCCTGGTCTCCCTCAGTGGCCCCAGAAGCCCCGGGCTGAGAAAGTCCCCAGTTAGTGGATGTCACAAGTGAAGAGCATGGGGGTGAAATACCCGGAATAACCAAAGAAAGAGGCCGTGGAAATGACTCTCAGGAAGTGGACAAATTACTCATCCTTGCCAAAGTGTGGAATGACCCCTCATGGCTGACAAGGGGGCCGCCCCTTCCAAAGAGCAAACGAGGCCTAAAGCGACCCCCAACAGCTTCATTTAAATGTACTGAGGGCACCGCCGTCCTCTCAGTCCCCCTCAGTGCCACCCTAGGCGTCATCCAGGGCCCCAGCTATCTCTCACCCCCCACATCCAATCTATGTTCCTGACCTGTGGGTTTCACCTTGACAACATCTAATATGGGCCCTTCTCTGCTCTGATGCTGCCCCACTCCTTCAGCAGACCCTCACCTCAAGCTGGTGCAATGGCCCATGGACCTATGGGCTTGTCTCAAGTCTGTCCTCATTCCATTTCAGTCTCCAAAATGATTTTCCTAAAGCACAAGTCTGACCATGTGACACTCAGCCACAACCCAGTCAACTGCAGTGTCTCCTATCAATTCCAGGATCAAATACAAAATTCTGTTTCCTGGCAAAAATCCTTCATAATCTAACCTCCCCCTCCCACCTATCCAGTCTTAAACATCACATCTCAGGTAACACTGGCCTCTTTAATGTCCCTTCACCAAGACACTGATTTCAGCTCCAGGTATTTTCTCTGTTGCTCCCTCTTCATCTCTGCTTGTATGGCCTCCCAGCTTCTTTGAATTCCCAGGTAAAAGCCAGGCATTCACAGAAAGACTTCCCCAACACTGCCTATCTCTAGTACCTTCCCCCTTCTTAATTATTTCCTTTGTATTCTGTAGTTCTACATACGTATCTATGTGCTTGATGTCTCCTTCATTAGACTGTGAGCTCTTTGAGAGCAAGGATGGTCTTTTGCCTCTTTTGTATCTCCAAGGCTTAGCAGAGTGCCTGAGACAGAGCAGGCACTTCATAAATGCTTATTGACTAACAGAATTAGGAGCTCATTACCAAACAATGCCACATCCTTGGTAATAATATAAAAAAAAGAAAGAAAGCAATTTCACTTTACAATAAAAGTTTCTCCAAAAATTAAAAATAGTAAAAAAAATTTCCATGCCACAAGTGAAGATAGCAGGAATCATTTAGGAAACATTCCTTATAGACCGAGCACCAGAAAAACAAAGACAGAGCTCACATTCCAAAGGAAGAATCAACCTGTAAAGTCTGAGGTTCATGGATCTTTAAAGAGAAAGCAAATCTGAATGGGGAAGACACAAGCAGGTGGTGGGCCTGGAGAAAGCCTACTGTAGAAGGTGCTGTCTCCGATAAGTACATCTGATTAATATTCCTAATGTTTTCAGTTCCCCCAAACCATTCTTGTAGTGGTGGGTAAGGTATGCCAGTCCAGAGGTACATTCAGTACTCAGTAGGACTGAGCTCTGCCATGGTTCTATGATATATGAAGTATTGTATTGCATTCTGGAAGAGTGTCACATTGCAGAGAACACATTCATCAATAATAGTGTCTGGAAGAACCAAAAAGGAAACAGTCTTGGGTTCATGCCTTGGGACTGGTGAAGGGCATGGGGATGGGTCTCTAGAGAGAAGATTTAAGGAGGTAGGTAGCCAAGAAAACTGAAGCAACTCTACTTTGTCTGTACTTCCTCAAATTTTGTTCCTGACTCTGTATTGCAGCTATAGCCCTGTCTACAACCTTCCTTTCTGCTGAAACAGGAAATATCTAGACCAGTTCTATCTATTAGGGCAGGGTTATAAGAAACAACTGTCACAAACATGCCAAGACTCTCCCTTTCCTTTTACTATTAGGAGACACCCTCCTTTCCAGATCTAAGGCCAAGCAAGCAAGCTATATTCTGAGCTTGGCATAACAACAATCCTTGGCACTCACCCTAAGGATGAACTCAACCATGGCAAAATCCCAGAATTTTTCTGCTGCAACACCAGGTGGGCTCTGAGCTTAAACAAGCACCTGCAGCCTCCATGTCCTAATTATGAAGCCCTGCTGTGAATCAACCTTGTCTCATTTTTGCTGCTTCCCCTCACTGAAAGGGCTACTACTCTGACTATAGTCATTGGTTTATGCACAGAGATTTGCTGACTCTAAAGTGGGGCTCCTACTACAGAAGGCCCTGGCATATGTATCTAGTTTCCCTCCTCCAATGAAATAAAGAAACCTTTTTGCTTAGGATCACTATTAGCTCTTTGGTATTATTTGGGGGGTGTGTGTGTGTGTATTTCAGAGTTTACCGTGTTTGTGATATACTGTGTAAGCTCTTTGGTATTTTTAGAGTTAATAGCAGTTGCAAAACTTCTGTGACTCTGGTCATTTGTTTTCAGGGTTGACACAGCTAACCCAAAGAATTGATTTCCTGTTATACATTCCCAATCTTACCTGTATGGCCCCAGTAACAAGCCATGTTCAATCTATAGGTACCTTGTACCCAATTTACCTCCCTTGTAATTGAAACCTATAGAAATCTTGTCCTTTTCCTTGGTCAGGAGTCTCTGCTAATGTGAGCTAGGGTAGCTGCCTTGCTGGCAAACTCAATAAACACTCATTGGTTCCTGAACTTTCTGGTTCTGTTTCTGGTTTCACTGCGTTCTGACACTGACAATTTTATCCATAGTGGGGACTTGTTTGACCTAGGAATATCAATTTCTGGGTCACAGAAGAAAGCCTCCCTTTCTGGGGTCCACTGTGTTTTCAAGGCCTTTGCCTGTTAAACTCCATCTCATTCCTTGGGGAGCTTGACTGATGAGTTTTCTTGCCACGAAGCCTGACTTTGACTTTTTGCAGATCCCACTCACTACCCCAAAAGTTCTTCTCTGATACAGCAGACCATTCTGATCCCTCTTCCACATGGTGGCCTTTTAGATACTTGAATATATCAAATGTGTCCCCACTGTGGATAAAATTGTGGGTGACCTCCTCCCCACCCCCATGCTATCACTGAATTCTCTTTCACTGGGCCACAGACAATGGACATGAAGCCCACAGTGTCTCTATCCTCACCTTCACCCACACCCCCTCTGGGATATTTCTCAGGAAACAAGACTATGTTTACCAAGGACACATTTTCAAGGAAGAGAGAATCCAAGATGCAAGAATTCCAAGTTCATTGGTAAGGGGAATGTTAAATGTCTAAATTTTTTCCCTTCCTTCTCCTACCCTCTCCCCATGACAGCATGAAATCTGATATGGGCCACATATGTATGGTCATATTAAACATACTTCCACATTAGTCATGTTATAAAAAAATAGAACAAAAGGGAAAAACTACAAGAAAGAAAAAACAACAAAGAGAGAAAATGGTGTGCTTCACTTTGCTCAGACTCCACAGTTCTTTCTCTGGATGTGGATAGCGTTTTTCATCATGAGTCTTTTGGAACTGTCTTAGATCGTTGCATTGCTGAGAAGAGCTAAGTCTGTCAAAGTTGGTCATCACACAACATTGCTGTTACTGCGTACAATGGTCTCCTGGTTCTGCTTACTTCGCTAACTATCAGTTCATGTAAGTCCAGGTTTTTTCTGAAATCTGCCTGCTCATCATTTCTTAAGGAAGAATAGAATTCCATTACATTCATATACCACAACCTGTTCAGCCATTCCCCAATTGATGAGCATCCCCTCAATATTCAGTTCTCTGCCACCACAAAAAGAGATGCTATTAACATTTTTGTACATGTGGGTCCTTTAACCTTTTTAATGATCTCGTTGAGATGCAAACCTAGTAGTGATATTGCTGTGTCAAAGGGTATGCACAGTTTTGTAGCCCTTTAGGTATAGTTCCAAATTGTTCTTCAGAATGGTTGGATCAGTTCACAACTCTACCAACAATGCATGAGAGTTCCAATTTTCCCATATCTTCTCCAACATTTATCATTGTCCTGTTTTGTCATGTTGGTCAATCTGATAGGTGTGATGTAATACCTCAGAGTTGCTTTAATTTGCATTTCTTTAATCGAAAGTGATTTAAAGACTTTTTTTATCTGACTATACATAGCTTAAATTTCTCCATCTGGAAACTGTCTGTTCATATTCTTTGGCCATTTATCAATTAGGGAATGACTTGTACTTTTATAAATTTCATTCACTTCTCTATATGTTTTAGAAAAAAGCCTTAATCAGAGGTTTGTCCTTCATTTTCAAAGAGGGTCAATGACATCATGGGGTTGTGTCTTGACTTGCTTGTGAAATGGATTGAAGTGATGTAGATTTGCACAATCATCAGCCTCATTCTCCTTTCCAGCGTCACTGAAGTCCAGTGGTAAGACAAAAGTCGGAACAACCTGCAATGGCCCAGGATGCAGTGGATGACTTCATCTCTGATGTCCAACCAAGCTCTAAACGATCCATAGCACCTGCTTCAGTCACCTTTATAGCTCCTGGAATAAACTGTAATCATCTACCCATTCCACTGGGGGAAGTCTTTAGATGACTGGGATAGACATCCACTAACTCAACCTGGTTTAGTCCATCTGTCAAGACAGTTTGCCAGAGTGTGGCTATTGCTCATGGTACACCTTTTTGAGCCACAGTTGAGAGATGGGTGGCAGGTAGACAGCAATGTTGGATGAACAGCCCTGGAAAGGGCCTGGAAAGACCTCATACCACTAGTCCTCCTTGAACACCCCATACAGCCCAGACCTCTCAGTAGAAGGGAAGGGATTCCCAAAAACAGAAAGTGTTGAGATTAAAGATTTAGACTGGGAAGGCACTTTCTACATCCTTTGAGTAAAGTCTTTAATTATTCTGAGGGGAAAATTGCAATTCAGCCCACGGAGTTGATTTACTAACCTCACTAGCATGGCAGTCTTGGAGTTGAATTTCAATCCAAGTCTCTTCTATCCAAAAGGAATACATCAGGGGCATTAGGGAATGGAATCTGGTGGAATGGGAGGAGCATTGGATCTGAAAACAGAAGACCTGAGCTAGAATCCTGGTTCTGAAGGCTACCAGTAGTGTCAGTCTGGACAATGCCAACCTGCCCTCCCAACTCTCCTGCAGGACCTTCTCTACAATGTCCCAGAAATCTCTTCACCCTGGAAGTTCACTGCACCCCATGTATTGGATGTGCCCTCTACTCCTCAGCCTCTCCCTCTGACTGAATGATTCCTCCAAGAATCTCCATGTGAAAGGGCACACTCAGGCCAGCCATGGCCTCATTCCTTTACAGGATGCACTCGTAACTCAAAAGAACTTTATCTAAAACCCTCCCTTCCCCTAAATCCAATCCTTCCTTTCTCCCCATTTCAGCTTCCTTTTATGTAAGGATGTCTGCCACTAAATGTACTCTACATGAGGTAAGAGACTTCCTGCTTGCATCTATATTCCCAACTCTCAGCCCAATGTTTGGCATACAGTAAGAGCTTAATAAATCCTTGTTGACTGACTGACTCTCTGGGCATCTTCCTTTTCCTCCTCTGTCAACCCAAGGATTGTTGTTCCTGATCATTACTGCCCAGCACCACCTCATGTCTTAATTTCCTAACAGTGTGATCTCCTAGGAGTCCAGGTTTGGCCTAAGCAGAACCTCCCCCAGCCAGGTCAGCCATGCCAGGAACAATATGCCCAAGTTCTAGTGGCAAATGAGAATTCAAGTCACTTATGGGTGGCTTCACACAGAGGAATTATCCAGGTCTGAGAGATAGCAGTGGTCTCTCCAGCTCTTTATTTGACTCAGTCTACAAAGAGCTCTCCTTATCAGGTCCTTTAAGCTCACACCACAAACAAAGAGGAGAAACCTACAGTACATGAGGCCCTGAATTACAAAAGTCATCTAAAAGGGGGCCAGGGCTGTCAGGGATATCTTAAATTAAAAAGGGTTGGGGGATGGGGCTAAGAATGGGATCCAGATAAAGGTCCTAATCCATAGAAAATCCTCTAGGCAGGTACAGATTGAAGGATCACTGTTCACAGAGTTTCACTGGTTAGGTTTCTTGATTCTCTAATGTGGTGCTTCTGGGGAGGTCTGGCTCTCAAGGTCTGGATGGTAGAGAATTTATACCAGCCTCACCTTTCTGTCTACTGCAGTTCTCACCTCTAGGAAATATGACCCCTGGAAGTTCATGTTTTCACATAACTTCAGAGTTGGATTTATTAATAGTTTGATTGAAGATGAGTGATAATCTGGAAAGCAATTTGGAACTATGTCCAAAGGGCTGTAAAATTGTGCATATCCTTTGATCCAGCAATATCACTGTTAGGTCTATATCCCACAGACATCCAAGAAAAGGGAAAAGGATCTATTTGCACAAAAATAATTCTCACAGCTCTTTTTATGGTGGCTAAGAATTGGAAATCAAAGAGGTGTCCCTCAGTGGGGGAAGGGCTAACAAGCTGTGGTATATGATTATAATAGAATATTACTGTGCTATAAAAAATGACAACCAGGATTTTAGAAAAACCTGTAAAGACTTACATGAACTGATGTAGAGTGAAGTGAACAGAACCAGGAGAACGTGATACACAGTAACAGCAATACTGTTCGATGAGTGTGAGTGACTTCACTTTTCTCAGCAAAACAAAGATCTAAGACAATAACTAAGGACTAACAATGAAACCTGCTATCTGTCTGTAGAAAAAGAAATGATATTGTTTTAATGTAGATTGAAGAATTCTGTTTCACTTTCTTTTTAAAATTCTTTCTTTTGAGTATTCTTGTGCAAAATGACCAATGTGGAAATGTTTTACATGATTGTATATATATGATATATACCTGGTGGCTTACAAACTCAGAAAGGGGGAAGAGGAGGGAAAGAGGGATAGAATTTAGATCCCAAAACTTTACCACCTAAATTGTTTTAAATTGTTTAACTTGTAATTGGGGGAAAAACTATATATACACATATATAATTTTAATAGAGTGATAATGATATATTTTTAATGATGGCTGAAGCTTGTGAATTTTTGCAGGCAGAAGGGAAAGAACCAATAGAAAAGGAGAGTCTGACACTGGGCAAGTCACTTAACCCTGCTTCCCTCAGTTTTTTAATCTGTAAAATGAGCTGGAAAAGGAAATGGCAAACCAGTCCACTGTCTTTGCCAAGAAAACTTCAAGTGCAGCCACAAAGAGCTGGACACAATTCAAGAACAAATAATCTGGATTAAGGTACCCAGCTAGGTGAAGTGGTTAGAGTGCTGAGACTGGAGTCAGGAAGACCTAGGTTTGAACCCAGCCTCGGACATTTACTAGCTGTGTGACTCTGGCCAAGTCACTTAACCTCTGTTAGCCTCAGTTTCCTCAAGTATAAAACAGAAGCCCTGCAGAAGGAAATGGTGAAGCCTTCCAGTACCTTTACAAAGAAGATCCCATTAAAATGGCATGAGACCATATGGCCCAATTAACAGTGGATGAGGTAAATGCCCTGTGTTCAACCGTCCATGTGCTGGATTTAACACTAACCACACGAATCCCTCCCACAACCAAACATATAAGTATGTCATTTACTGTTTATATTATTACTGGAAGACTTGTCTCCAGTCGGGCCTCTCTGTGGCCCTGGCGGTCATCTGCACAGTGAGCTGGAGGAGGCCATGACTGAAAGAACCGGTCAGCACGAGCTCTCCCCGGCACACGCTCTGCGTAACCTAACCTACAATTAATCTCTGTTTCCATCTGCCGCTGACCTGCGGCGCTGCTTCTCCTTGTGCCTTACCTAGCTCCAAGCCGGGCCTCTAGCAGTGACCGGATGTCAGGAGGAAGGCCGGGCTGGGAGGAGGAGGAGGGGGTTGGGCCGGGCCTTGTTGGGCCCAGGCGGCGGATCCAGGGCTGGACGGACAGAGGTCAGGGCTGGATGTGCCGATCACCTGCCCGCAGCAGCCGGGCTGGAGACCAGAGGCCGGCGAGGCCCGGGGCTGCGGGAGGACGGAGACGCCATGGGGGCGGCAGACTCAGCAGGCCCAGGTTCTGGCCTCTCTTCCCTCGGAATCCGCAGGGCCTCGGGCGGCCACGTGGCCGGCCCAGGCTCCCTGCAGTGCGATGCTGCGCCCCGTTCTGGCCGTGCGAGGAGTGAAGGGGCGACACCTAAGGACACGGAAGGGCGGGGAGAGCAGGCAGTCTTCCGGGGCAGCCTGGACGGAAGGTGAGAGAGGCGGGGCACCGACGGAGAAGAACAAGGTCAGCTCAGGTCACCGGGGGCGGGGCGGGAAGGCAGGCTCGGCCTCTGATTGGCCGGCTGAGTGGGCGCCCATGACTCTGATTGGCTCCGGCTGCGGCCTGGAGTGTGCATGTGCGAGGTCCATTCGCACTCTTTACCATTCTGGGTGGGGGGCGCCGGGGGGCGGGATAGGTGGGGACGTTGCGAGTCCGGGGCGGAGGAAGAAGCTCGGGCCAAGGGTGTGGAGAAAGTTCAGCGAATCGCGGAGCCGGTGAGAGTAGCGCGGCGCCAGAGGAGACCCGAGTCCTGAAGGCCAGAAGGCGCAAGCGCCGCGCTGACCAACCGGACTGAGTGTAACCTGAAACCGGCCGGGAGGGGAAGGGACTGAGCGTGCGCCGAGACTAGTTCTTGACCTTGGGAGTGGGAGTCGGGGAAGGAAAGCAGACTTTCTCCGGGGATCGTGAAGGACGGTCCGGGTGCAGACCTCAGCAGGCAGGTGAGCTGCTGCGAAGGGACGGAAAATTGGCTGGGCGGAGGGGGGAGGGGAGCTGAGCCCCCACCTCCCCCGACTTGCAGACCCGGGGCGCCCGCCTTGGATTAGAACTCGCCGAGTCCGCCCTTCCTCAGCCTCCTCGCTCTCCTCCCTGGAGCAAACGTTTGTCTCCGGACTCCGGCTTCCCTTATTCCTTGACCCTGTCTGTGCCCCCTCCTCACCTCCACCTCGTGGCTTCCTTCAGATCCCAGCTGCAATCTTGCCTCCAAGGGAACCTTCTGTTCCGACCCCGCCCCAAGCCCTCTCTGTGTTGATTATCTCCAGTGTATCCCTTGGAAATCTTGTTCGTGTTCAGTTCTGTTCCTGTGGTCTTCTCCATTAAGCAGTAAGTGTGTGTGTGTACGTACTCCTTACTAGCTTGGTTTTCTGAGGTCACTATACACAACTACACTAGAGGAAAGGAGATAACAACTCGTGGGTTCCCGCCTAGCAGGGATGAGGTGAGTCAGTCTTCTTTCTCTGTGTCCTGCTGTGTCGGTTCCTAGAGCCCGAAGAGGGAGGTCCCTTTCTCCTTGTGCAATGTCTCTTTTCCCAGAATCTCTGATCCCCAGCCCTTTCCCCTAACAGGACCTGAGCCTTCCAAGACACTAGTTCCCCTGCGCATATCCATATTGTAGGGGAACTTGATGACTGTTTCCATGTGCTCTCCTCCCCTCTCATGTTCCGTGCCCTTTCTCATGCTTGTGATGAAGACCCATCCATCTCTGTCACCTTCGCCCTATCTCTCCTGTCGTCTTCTTCCTCCCAACTCTCTGATTTCTGGTCTGAAATACTGAAGCCATATCCTCATGACTCTCCCACTTTCCAGTTACTATTCCTCCCCATCCAGCATGCATTCACTTATCAACTTCATTGTCTCCCCTTCACCAGACATTCCAAGCTTTTCTCAAAGTGACCACAATTTACCTGTCTCAGCTTATGTCCTGCTACTCCCAACCAGAAAGCTGCACTCTCACCCACCCTCCTGTTTTCCCCAGAATGTCCTCCCTCCTTTCGGGCTCCACCACCTCCCTAGAGCAATGTGATGTACTGGGATGGATTCAGCAAACCTAGGCTCAGCCCTGGGTCTGCTACATTTTATTTTTTATTCTGAGTTTACCCACTGAAAAAGAGAAAATATTTCCACATACCCAGCAGAACACAAAAAGGTGATTGGATAGAAAACCTTGAATTTCTATTTCATACTTTTTTTTTTAAAGTGTAGAAAAAAATCCTATGTTACCTTTACAACTCTTTAGTATATCTGTACTTCATTCTGAATTGTCTTTTCACTATTGGTGAGCTCTCAAATCCCTTCCTTCATAAAGAGCAAGTGAGGGGGGGAATCTTTTATCACATAAACATATGCAAACGAAATGTGTCCACCAGCAGCCATGTCCAAAAATGAGTATCTCTTTCTGACCTTGGGTCCATCACCATTTTCTCAGGAAGTTGACATCATGACTCCTCATAGGTCTTGTGGAAGTATTGTTGGTCACTACGTTGATCCACGTTCTTAAGTCTTTGAAAGTTATTCTTTTTTATAATGCTGCTTTCCTTGTATAAAGTGTTCTCCAACATCAGTTCATATTTCTCAGAAATAGTGTCTTTCATCATCTTATTGTGCACCACGATGTTCCATTACATGATACACCACAATTTGTTTCAGCCATTTCCAGTTGTTGAAGGGCAAATCTAAAGCACCATTGGAATTCCAGTTCTTTGCATTTCTGTCCTTTCCCTTTACAACCCCTCTTTGAGATCAGAAAGTTTGTTTGTTTGAGATTCTACACCTATATGTTCTTACTGTTAACTCTCCCTTCCCTCTCTTCACTTCTTTTCTGGTACTCCAACTCTGTGAGTGTGCACATGTGCACATCTGTGCATGCACATGTTCATCTCTCCTGTGTCCATTTCAGTTCAGGATGAGATTCATCTCTTGTCTGCTCCCTGACTTCTGCATATTTTTCTACTTAGCTATTCATGCATTCCCACAATGAGAAATGATGAGTTCTACCCCTCTTCTTCCTTCTTTTCTCATATTCCTCCTTCTATCCTCCCTTCTCTGTATCATCTTCAAATCCTCAGAACAAAACAAATTCTCTTAATTTGCTTTGAAAATCTAAAGGTTCAAAAGGGTGAATTCTTTCCTTCCTCTCACTATAGTGTCATGAATGGCATCCTCCATTTGCTCAAGTAGATTTATGGTTTCCAGATTCTTCTGGATTATTGCATTTGTATTGCAAAGTTTTGACTCATCCCCAGTCTTTCATCAGAAAAACTTGAAGGTCTGTTTTTCTTATGTAGAATTTAGATTAGCTTTGTTGGGTAGGTCATTCTTGGTTTTAAGCTTCTCTCCCTTTTGCCTTTGGGGATACAGACAGTTTTCCATTCTATAGACCTTCTCCTCCCCTTCAAGGCTCTGCATGGCCCCACAGCCTGGGTTCCCCGCATCACCACAGGGGGTAGTTTCAGCTCCTGGAAAGCTAAGGACCCCTGGCAAGGTGCTGTACCGGCACTGCTGATGCTTCTACTGTCCCTGCCACTACCACCAACCTTGATGCAATCTGTTAGGAGCTGGAGTTAGAGCCCAGGCCCAGGGAGGGGTCCTGCTGGGAAGTCAGATTTACAGGCAAATGTATGGGAAGCAAGAACTGTCAGTATGGTATTTCAAGATCTCCTGGGGTTTTTAGTAGAAACTGGCATGTTTTGTGCGAGCCTGAGAACTGGCTCTTTGGTACTTGTGCTACTTCTTTCGGGATGTGTGTCCAAGTGTTTCTTTGATGCAGGAACTCTAGCTTTTTGATATGACATTCCTGGGAGTTTTCTTTCAGGAGGTGATCAGTGGATTCTTTCTGTCTTCACTTTTCTCTCTGACTCTAGTGGTGTGTGGACGGCGGGAAGAGAATTTGGTCCGAATGTTTAAGAAGACAGGTGAGTATTCCACAAGGGAGGAGAAGGCCAGGTGGGCAGGTGAAGGGGGAGCTGTCACTTAAAACCCATTACAACCTGGCCCCAGTCCACGTGTTCATCCTCAGACATTGCTTCTCTTTCTTCAGTTGACTTTGGCCACAGTGGCTCTCTTGTTCCTTCCCTGGGCCTTTGCTCTGGCTGTGCTCATGCCTGGAAGTACTCAGAGCTGTCTCTGTCCCACCAGAATCTTATGTTTCCTGATGCTTTCATTCTTAGGCCTGTCCTTCTGTCCCTCTGTGGCTGTTGGCTCTTATATCTATCTATCTTGCCTCCTCCAGTTTTAAGCTCCTGTAAGGCAGAGGCTATGTTGTGTCCTTGGCACCATGCATAGTATCTGGAACATAGTGATGTGAAAAAGCATTTGTTAAACACCTACTCTGCACCAGTGCTGTGCTGCTGTTTTTTGTCCTTCATTCTCCAAGAGGACCATGACATTGGGAGGAAGATGTCTTGACTTGCTAGTGAATTGGATTTAAGTGAGGCAGGGCTGGGCAAAGCCACCAGCCTCACTTTCTCTTCCAGAGTCATCTGGTTCCAGTGGTAAGCTATAGATCAGAACAATTGGAGATGGCCCAGTCTGCAGTGGGAGAACTTGGCCTCTTTAAGCTAAAGTCTGTCCCAGGGCTCAGTTTGTCTGATGCGTTGTCCATTCAGTGATTAAGGTTAGGTAAGAAATGAGGCAGAGAATGGTTTCTTTTACCTAGTTAAGAAAAGAACAGTGTGAGAGGGGAAGACCCTCAAGGTCTCTGGCTAAAACAGAAACAACTGCTATTTACGCTTCCTTTGAGTTATCAGAGCCCAGGTAATGACCAAATGAGGCTTGGGCTGAGACCTGTTATTGGCCTGTCTATGAGAGTCAGAGTGATTTGGGCTTAAGGCATGGTCCTTAAAAGAAATCTAGCCTGTAAACCCCAAGATACCTTGTGAGGTTTCAGCCCTGTGCTAAGCACTTGACCAACATTATCCCATTTGATCCTTGCAGCAGCTCTGGGAGGTAGGTGCCATTGTGATGCCTACTTTATAGTTGAGGAAACTGAGGCAAACAGGGGATAAGTGACTTGCCCAGGATTACACAGCTACTACGTGTCTAAGGCTAAATTTGAACTTGGGTCTTCCCTACTCCAAGCTCTGTCTTCTATCCACTGTACCATTGAGCTCCTTCTCATGGATCCTTGATCCATGGTGATAGGATGATTGGGAGAGAAGAATTTGCTTATTAAGGGAGAAAAGAAAACTGATAACTCAGGGAAAGTTATATTAAGGAACGATGCAGGGCAAAGGGAGCAACATTTACAAGTACCTCAACTGCTAATTTTCTTTTGTGTCCTCCCCCTTAATACATCTGTGGCTCCCTGTCACCTTGACGATCAAACATCAAATGCCCTTTATCACCCTTCACCATCTGGTCCCTCTCTGCTTTCCAGTCTGCTTTTGACTCTGGATCCAGCTCCTGTGGACTCCCTGCTGCTCCTCCCAACAGTTCTCCCTGTGCTTTGTCAATAGCTCTCCCTCATGCTTGCACTGTATTCCTCTGACTCCCTTCAAGACTCAGCTTGAATCCCATCTTCTCTAAGAAGTGTTTTCCAGGCCCCTGTATTGTCAGCTTCTAACTTGAGAATATCTGCCATTCATACAACATATGTATGTGTGCACATATACATAAACACATATACATAACATACATACATACATACATTTCCATGTTTGCATGTCGTTTCCCCATTTGAATGTGTGCTCACTGAGGGCAGGGACTCTGCTTTGGCCTTGTTTCCCTAGCACTTAGAGCAGTGCCTGGCCCTTGTTGGCTAACCAGCTGTCCTGCTACTTGCCTCATTTGGGCTTTCTGACCACTTCCATCCGGGTCTTAGTGGCCATCATTACCTACTCTGCAGTTCAGCCTATGGCAGCTATTTTTGACTGCCCTGTCACTTTCTTGGCACATCCTGGCCTTACCATCCACAAAAATCTCTAGGTTTTTTTCGCAGAAACTATTTTCACCTCCGGTATTCCCATCCCAAATGTGTAAAGTTGTTGGGTTTTTTTTTTTTAGCCAAAGTGTAGAATTTTCTGGTTTTCCCCATTAAATTTGTCTCAAAGACTGGGCCCATTGTTGTAGTCTGTTGTGATTAGGAGCTTGATTCTTTCTTTCCTAGCGTGAGTCTTAATCAGTGTGTCATAAAATTTGACAAGCAATCTTCCTTTGCTGTTATTTTATCAGTCCAATTCCCCTTGATCCTCTTTGAGTACTGCTTGGCAAAGATACTGGAGCAGTTTGCCATTTCTTTCTCCAGTTCATTTTACAGATGAGGATACTGAGGTAAACAAGTGACAGAACTAGTAAGTGTTGGAGGCTGGATTTGAACTCAGATCTTTCTGTTTCCAGGTCTGGCACTCTATCTACTGTGCTGCCAGCTGCCCTGTTCTTCCTTTACCTTTATGAAAAAATGATAGAAATATCAAATAGCGTATGATCAAAGAGAGATCCTGTAGCTACTCTCCTGGAACCTTCAACCATTTCTTCAAACAACAAGCATTTATCAAGCACTTACTAAGTGAGGAAAAGTGTTTGCACTCAAGGAACCCACTTTTCCTCAAGAAAAGATTTACACTTTGATCTGTAATGACCCATTAACATCTGCTTTGGGTTCTAGGGATTCAGGCATTTCCTGAATCTGCTCATTCTATCCCATGCTGGATTTTAGTCCCCAGAAAAGAAAAGAGTCCAAATGTAGGAGGCAGTAATCTGACCCCTGTGCTGGATGGGCAAGGGAGGGATACTGCCAGTTTTGGGGAAAGGAGGGAGAAAATGAAAGTGAAGATACAGAGGTATCAGAGGGATGAGAAGACAGTCCCAACCGAATCTTGTCATCCTTGGTCTCAGTAGAGTTAGAAGAAAGGTCATATCCAAGGGGACTTTAAGGTGGGAATTTTGGCTTCAGGGTGGTGAAAAGAATTTGGCCAAACTATCATGGAGTATATGACAAGGGGTCAACAAGTGAAGAATGAAAGAGTTTCCAGGGAGGATCCTGTTGAAAGTGGCATAGATCTGTAGCTTTTCTAGTCTGAACACAGTTTTATAGCATTCTTCAGAACCATTTGGCTACTCAGGGAGAGGGGAGGAAGAAGTTGTTCAGGGTGGTAGTGTGTACGATTGGTTTGGTAGAAGGGCTTGGGGATGAGGGACTGTGCTGGTGAATGCTGTGTGGGAGCTCTAAGGAGGTATCAGTCACCTTCATGACTTCTTTCCCTCTCATAGTTCAGCCTTCTAAAGCTCCTGTCTTTGCCCAGGACAGGAGTCTAGAAGCAGGAAGTATTTCTGCGATTCTGATCACCAGATACCAGGTAAGTTAAGATTCTGTTTCCTGAAATATCATCTCACTTCCATTCTCCTGAATGGCTGTAACCCACCCAAGTCTCATCCATAGACCTCAGTGGTGGGTTTTCTCTTCCAGAGTATTTGAACACTGTAGTGGATGACACAGAACTGACAGAACATGGGAGCCATGACTTGAGTGAATTTATTGAACCAAGTGTCAGGCTTTATGTTTAGCCATGTATTGTCTAGAACATTAACATCCTAACTCTGATAGCCAATGTGGTAGCTGGAATTCCAAGAACAATTTTCTCTACTTTTTTTGCCACTTTGCTTTCTTCTGTTTCTTCATTGATGCCTTTTATATTCAGGGACACTTCTCTGTCCCTTTCAGATTGGAATCTGGATGGGCAGTCCTCAAGTCCCTTCACCTTGTAGGAGGGAAACCAGCCAACTCTTGTAACAGAGATGTTAGTCTTGGTTGTGGCAGAAATTCAAACGTCACAAAGTCAATTCCAGTCAATGCCAAATTTGCTCTGCTCTCCTACTGAGCAAGAGACACTCAGCTTAGTCTTTTGAACTAGTTGGGGATGTTTATGTCTCAATTCCATAGGGTGTCTTTGAGAGCTGGACAGCTTACCAGCCTAATTTGACTTTGTTGTTTCAGTCATGTGTGACTTTCTGTGGCCCCATTTTGGAATTTTCTTGGCAAACATACTGGAATGCTTTGTCATTTTTTTCTCCAGCTCATTTTACAGATGAGGATCTGAGGCAAACAGGGTAAAGTGACTTGTCCAGGGTCACAGAACTAGTAAATGTCTAAGGCTGGCACTCTATCCACTGCACTGCTCAGCTGCCCATCTTAACTTGATGGTGACACACAACCTCCCCATTTCTGTCTTCTGTTTCAGATGAACTCCCATTTCACCAACTGTGTGACTTAACAGTTTGTTTCATGTATCCTTCATTTACTTTCCTTTTCATGTTTATCCTCCCATACCCACTGTCTTCTTTTCCTTCTCCTAGAGTTCCTCTCTTCAGGTCCTTACCTCCAAATCACCTCCATTTCCTTCTTATCTTTTTCAAGTATTCTCTTTTCTATTGTTTCTTCCACAGCCTTCTCTGACAACTGAGAACTAATATATAGTCAGTACAGGAAGTGCTTTGAGATCCCTTCCCCACACCTTTACACACTGCTAACTTCATTAGGTTTTCTTGGACTGTGAGAGACATGGTCCCTGGCTAAGAAGAATTTTGTTTGATGTTTCAGGATCCAGTGACATTCAGGGATATATCTGTGGACTTCTCATTGGAGGAATGGGAATGCTTGAGCCCTGCTCAGAGGGATCTATACAAGGATGTGATGCTGGAGAATTATGAGAACCTAGTCTCTGTGGGTAAGGATGGCTGCTCCTGTGATTCCCATCTACTTGCTGGGCTATTCTTGCTGTCTCATTTCCAGAAGTTTTAGGGGTATGAAAATATCTCTTGGCTTTTGCTGAGGGGTATTCATGTATACTTATAATGTAGGAGGAGTCCAATGTCCTTTGGAGCCTGAAGATTGTATATTTCCAGGCACAAATTCTTTGCTTTTATATCATTGGAAATCCTGTAATTTGACCAGGCTGGCCCTGAGGTGAAAGTTTTCCTGCACTCTTAACCTAATTTTTAAATATGAGGTTTTGGTAAAATGCTGGGGCAGATACCTGAAGGAGTGAAAAGATCCTACTCCTTTAACACATCAGACATCAAATTAAATAATTTTCTTTCTCAGCCCAAATCAGACAGTTTATACAGAAGAGAAGTGGATGTTGGTGAGATTCATTGTACCATCCTCAGCACCTTCTCAGATTTTTTTCCATGAAGAGAAAGAGTCTAGGACTAGACTCTTGAGATAGATTTGTCCAATCCTTTCCTATTTCTGTCCCCAGGACCAGGACTTCCATTTTCCAAACCACATGTGATCTCCCAGTTAGAACGAGGAGAGGCACCTTGGATGCCTGAGGAGGAAGTTCCCAGAGACCGTTGGCCAGGTGAGGGAATGACAAGGAGGCTGATGGGATTCATTACATATAGAAGTTCAGCAGATCATTCAAGAAGCAGCACTATTGAAATATTGTGCTTATCTTTTGACCATTTATTCACTTGGGAGAGAGTTTTGGTATCTAATACTGGGGGGACATATTTTCCTTATATTGGAGAAGAGATTTGATGCAAAGGGGATTTTTGTTACCCCAGTTAAGCACTTTTCCTTGTTATCCTGCTTGCATTCATTTTTATTAGGGCAAAAGCACTTAAATTTCATGTAGCCATCATTATCTAGAGTATCTTTTGTGATCATCTCTGCCCTTCCTTTCAAGTTTGAGAATTCTCATTTTTGCCACAGTAGTTACCTGATCTAGTTCTGTTCTAAATTTTTAAATGATGTCTTCTGTAATATTCAGATAATAATAACCCAGCTTTTTTCTCCCCCTTTCTGTATATCCATTTTAACTTAAATGTTATGGAGTGTAAGATGTTGGTCTAATTCTAATTTTTGTCAAGTCTCTTTTCAGGTTTCCCAGAATTTTTGGACAAATGTGTTTTTCTCAAGGAATTTTTGCTTTTTTGTTTTATGGGACACTGGTTTTAGTTTGTTTCTAATATATTCTTATCTAATCTTTTCCACTGATGTATGTGTTTATTTTTTTAATCAATGACAAGTAAGTTTCAGGAAGAGAATTTTTTAAAATGAAATTTTATTGACAACCTTTATTTATTACACCCCCAGAATTTCTCCTAGTACCTCTCCCCTTTCTCTTTCTGAGAGAACCATCCCTCCTAACAAATTCCAAATTCTCTCCTTCCCACTGGCTCCTCCTGTTGAGAAGTCAAGCAATATTATACCCATTATACAAAAGATGTCAAGCAAAACATATATAATATTTCTAAATAAAAAAAATAAAAAGGGGAAAAAAAGGCAGGAAAACCAATGTGTACATCAAAAAAGTCTGAAAATATATGCAGTTCAACAGACTTCTTGACCTCCCACCTCTACAGAGGAGTAAAGGTGGGATGTCTTCTTAGCTGCTTTCCTTGGAGCCCCGGGTATTTTTATAACATTTACTTTGGGGTTTTTTTGTTGCTTCTTCATTTGCTTTGGGATCTATTTATTCCCATTGCTGTAGTTACAGTGTGTGCTCTTTTCTTAGCCTTGCATCAGATCATGTAAGTATTTCCATACTTCTTTGTACTCATCCAAGTTATTGTTTCTTAACAGCACAGTGATATTCTATTCCATTCATGAACCTTAATTTGGCCATCCCTGAACTGGTGGGAACCCCTTTGATCCACCTTTTTCACCAGAGACAGTGCTGCCATAAATATTGTGGTGTAGGGGGATTTTCTTGTCATTAGCCTTCTTAGGATATAAACCAAGTAGCAGCATCTCTGAGTCAACGGGTATTGACATTTTAGTCACTTTATTTGCATAGTTCTAAATTGCTTTCCAAAATGTGCTGTAGCACAGTGCTCCCAACAGTGCATTGGTGTGCCTGCTTCCCACAGCCCCTCCAACATTGAGGATTCCCATCTTGTATTGTTGTTTCCAACTTGCTGGTGTTTTGCATTGTATTTCTCCTATCACTAGTGAGTTGGAGCATTCTTTCCTGTAGCTCCTAGTAGTTTGCAGTTCTTCCTTTGAGAATTTGTGTGTGTGTGTGTGTCTGTGTGTGTCTGTGTGTGTGTGTGTGTGTATACAGACAGATAAATAGGAAGAAAGATTATCAGCTAGGTGGTACATGGATAGAGCACTGGGCTTGGAATCAGGAAGACTCATCTTGATGAGTTCAAATCCTAAGTCAGACACTTACTAGCTGTGTGACCCTGGGCCAGTCCCTTAACCGTGTTTACCTTGGTTTCTTGTCTGTAAAATGAACTGGAAAAGGAAATGGCAAACCACTCCAGTATCTTTGCCAAGAAAATCCAAATGTGGATGCAGAGTTGGACATAACTGAAAAGACACAACAACAATATATATGTATACGTACATGCACACATATGTGTGGTCACACACGCACACAAATTTCACACACCTTTAGGGAGTTATCCATGAATTGTGAACACCACACTTTTATGTTTTCAATCATTTATTAAGTGCCTACTACGTGGCAAGCACCCTGCTAAGGACTGGGGACACAAAAGGAAGCAAAAGACAGCCCTGACCTTAAAGGGCTTATAATCTAATGGGAGAGACAAGACACAAATATATACAAACGAGCTTTATACAGAGGAAATAGGAGGGAAGGGCACTGAAATCTTCCTGTACAAGGTAGAATTGTAGTTGTAAGTTAAAGGAAGCCAGGGGGGTCAGAGGTCAGCATGGGGGAGGCAGAGCACTCCAGATAAGGGAGGTGACCAGAAACTGAGAGATTGAACAGCCAGGAGGCCCTTGTCACTGAATCAAAAAGTATATAGTAGAAGGAGTAAGGTGTAAGAAGACGGGAAAGATAGGAGGGGTTGAGGCTATGAAGAGCTTTAAACATGAAACTAAATTTTGTATTTGATCCTGAAAGGAACAGGGATATTTTTGATTGTACCATTTTTTGTTATAAAAAAAAAAGTCCCTCCTCAAAGAATTTATGACCCTTTTTTTATGTTTTCTGTGTTTCTGACACATATTTGTTTCTTTTAGATTTGTTTAATCAAGGGAGCAGGTGTGAGAGCCAAGA
The DNA here is from genome assembly GCA_023548195.1 of Bettongia penicillata ogilbyi. NCBI lineage: Eukaryota > Metazoa > Chordata > Mammalia > Diprotodontia > Potoroidae > Bettongia > Bettongia penicillata. The sequence continues at coordinate 3,409,130 of JAJHZJ010000232.1, forward strand.
CTTGGCTCAGAGTGAGTGTACTTGCCTGGGAGCATCAGCCAAGGAAAGAGGATCAGAGAACAGTCCCTGGCATCTAAATGGAGGAGAATCTGAGATATGTATGGTCAAGTTAAAAAGCCAGAAGGATCCCCAGGATGGAGAATCCCACCAATTAACAGTTACTCACAAAAGATCATCTTGTCAGGGGAATGTACGAGAAAATAATTCTTTGGTGAGACATGTTAATCTGGAGCCAGTCTGTTTTGCCCAAGAGAGAGCGGCTGTGGGAAAAAATAACTATAAGTATAACATACTTGCAAAGAACCTAAAAAACTTTTCAGACAAAATTCAGTGTAATAAATTCTCCACAGGGAAGAAGCTTCATAAGTGTAACATAGGCAGAAAATTTTTCATCTACCACTCAGATGCCATTAAATGTCATATAGCTGGTGAAAAGCTCTATGAATGTAATGAATGTGGGAAAGCTTTTGACAAAAGATCAAATCTCACTGAATGTCAGCAAATTCATTTTAGAGAAAAATCCACTGAACTGAATAAATGTGAGAAGGAAAGCCTCATTAGACATCAGGAAATTCCGGCTACAGTGAAACTCTTTGAATGTAAAGAATGTGGGAAATCCTTCAGGGAGAAGCGATATCTTAAAAGTCATCAGAGGACTCATACTGGAGAGAAACCTTTTGAATGTAGTAAATGTGGAAAAGCTTTCAGTGTCAGCCAGAACCTTTCTAGACATCAGAGAATTCATATTGGCCTGAGACCCTTTCAGTGTAATGAATGTGGGAAAGCCTTCAGGATGAAGGATCATCTTAAAATGCATCAGAGAACTCATACAGGGGAGAAACCTTTTGAATGTAATAAATGTGAGAAAGCCTTCAGCCATAGGGGGAGCCTGAGTAGGCATCAGAGAGTCCATACTACAGTGAAACGCTTTGAATGTCCTGAATGAAGACAAGCCTTCAATGGCAGGCTGGATCCTAATAACCATAAAGAATTCATACTGGAATGTAACTCTTAGAATGTAATTAATATGGGAAAGCTTCAGGGAGAAGGATCACCTTAAAAGCAGTCAGTCAGCCCTCACTGGAGAAAAATGCTTTTGATATAGTGAATGTAGAAACTAGTTCAATAAGAGGCAGAGTCTTAGTAGACTCTGAGTAGTCATCCTGGAATGAAACCTTTTGAATGTAATGAATATGGGACAAACCTTCAGCCTATATCTTCATCTTAGCATGTGTCAGAGAATTCATACTGAAGAGAAATTTTTCAAATGTAATAAATGGACAAATGCCTTCAGGGAGAAGCAAATCCTTATTATCCATCAGAGGATTCATGTTGGAATGAATCTTTGGGATGTTACGAATGTGCAAAAACCTTGAAGCTGAAGGAAGAAACTCATAGGATACTCATATTGAATAGAAACTCTTTAAATTGAATGAATGTAGTAATACCTTGAATGAGAAGCAGAATTTTATCACATAATTCCTAACAGAAGGAAACTCTGAATTTAACAGATGTGGGAAATCTTTCAAACCAAAAGAATACCTTATCAACCATCAGATAACTCATACAGATACAAAAGTCTGTGAATATAGTGAACGTTCGATAATCTTCAGCCACCAAAGAAAGCTTAGTAAACATTTGAAAACTCATTCTGGAAGTAAACCTTTTGAATGTAATGAATGGCAATCATTCACTGAAAACCAAGCCCTTATAGATACCCAAAAGCTCATAAAGGAGTGAAAGCTTGTGAATGTGGCAAAGCATTTGACTGAAAAGTATGACTTTGCAAGACATCAGAGAACTCATTGTTGAGTGAAACCCTTTGAAACAAATGATTGTGGGAAAGCCTTCAATGAAAAGTATATTCTTATTAGATACCAGAGAATTCATACTGGAGCGAAACTATTTGAATGTAAAGCCTTCACTCTGAGGTAGTCTCTCAACCCATTAGAGAACGTGAGAAAACCTTCAGCCATGGGATGACATACTTCAGGAAACACTGCAGAGATAGCCTATGAATATGGGAAAACCCTCAGGAAAAATAAAGTCAGGAAGCCTTCATTTACCTCGTGTGGGAAAGACTTCAGTGACACATAGTACCTTACTAGACATTATATAGATCTGAGAGAAGCCCTTTAACTGTACTAAACATGGGGAAACCATTTTTTCTTGTCTATGATTTCTCTCCTAAGATACATTGTAAGCCTGGAAGAGATTTTGAGAGCAAATATTTAATGAGATAATTGACTTTGGCCTAAGCCAAAAAGTCTGGAAGCACATCTTCCCAGCCTTTGGGAGACTTACAGTCAGAGTGTTTTACTCACACATTCTAATGTTTCTAATTACATGGTCTCCCTGAGGCCTGAGCTACTGGGGCAGAGAAGTCAACATTTTCTTCTAGCGTATGTGGGCAAAAATGATGGTAAAGACTTTTAGCCAAATGTTTTTATGTCTGGTCTTGGCATCAGAGGTCTCAAGCCAAGTCCCCAACCCCACATCTGTTGTGCTTTCACTTGGAGGGTTTTCTTAAGGTTTGGGGTGTTTTGTGGGGAGCACAGAGTGCCAAGTGAATCAGCAGGAGCAGAGCATGAGAGAACACAGTACTATACAGTAAATTGACATAGGTGGTTTTTGTGCAATGGAGTGTTTCAGAATTCTTACATAAAGTCGAATTTGTATAATTTCAATTTACGTATTTCAGTTTATGTAAAGCAAGATCTGACTGTACTATGTACCATGTACTTTAAATATTGGGCTAGTTGTCAGGTCTCACAATAATCCCAGGCATGAGCAGACAATGGGCTGGTAATACAAAGACGGTAATACAAAGTGAGCACCTGTTACCCACAAGCAGAGGAGTCAGACTCCCTGGTGTGTAGAACAAGAGGCTGGGAAATCCAGCAGATTTAATTCCAAGAAGAGCACATTCAGCAAGGGCTCATGGTAGCTTTGACCTAGACAGTGTGTGCCATGATGATCCCCAGAGTGATGCTGATGGGGAGGACAATACCTCAAAAGTGACCTTATTCGAGAGGAGGGCTTCTTAAACTTTTTCCACTCTTGACCCCTTCAGCACTTCTTAAACAGGGTTGTGACCCCCAGTTAAAGAAATGCTGAAGAGGAGGATGGGGAGTAATCCCTTTCATGCCAAATCCTCCAGGCATTCTGTGGCTCAGTAGTATATTTGGGGAATATAACCAGCCTCCTACTGAAGTAATTTCCCTGGATTACTTAAAGAGTCAGGTAATATCCCATTTTTTAATGGTAGACCTTGCCTTGTCACCAACCATAAGTGTCTTAGCCCTTGAAGTTACCTCATATTGGCTCTGTATAATATGTAGAGTTATTTAAATGTCTCTTGTCAAATTAAAATTTGAGCCCTCAGAGAGCAGACTCATTTTGCTCTTTGAATCTCTAGCGCTAAGGGCAATGCCTAGTACATAGTAAATATTTAATAAAAGCTCATTCACTGACTAATTATGGAGACAGACTCATCCCCAATCCACTAACCATTTAGTGATGAATAAAAAATAAAAAATGATCCCCAGTCCTGAAAGGCTCCTTTTCCCTTTTGAAGTGAAGGTGGCAGGATTATGGGAAAGAGAGCCAAAGACCCAGAGCTTGCATAAAATCAACCAAGTTCACTTTGTTGTTACTCCAAATGTGAGGTTTTCATCCAGTCACCAGTGAGGACACATATAATACAACTAAATCACATCAACCTTGGCCTTCTAAATAGAAACAAAATGAGAAAAAGGAAGGCACAGTTACAGCAAACTAGTAGGATGGCTCAGAGACTGTCCTTGGAGGATCAAATCATGGAAATGACACTATTGCTTTTACCATGTGCTCAAAGACAAACATATTGCATTTCTTGGGACATAAATCACTGTTGTGCTTATGTGCATTTTTTTTTCATTTTGATATCATCTGTTTTCATATCCCCTGCTTTTCCCAATATATCCTTCTCCACCTAGAGAGCTGTACTGCACAGCACAAAAGTTCATTAAAAAAGGAAGCAACATTCTCTGCAGTGTTCCATATCTGGCTACAGTCCCTCATCTCCAAGGAAGTGGGGAAGGGTACCTTTTCACATCATTTCTCTAGGCCTATGTTTAATCGTTTTAAAGATACTTTATTCATATCTTAATATTACTTACATTTCCTATTATAACTCTTCCTCTGCCCTTTCCATGTTAATGATCCCCTATAACAATTTTTTAAATCAGCAAAATCATTTAATATAGGTAAAACCTGACTATATATGTATACACATATGCATATGTGTATATATATGTATGTGTTCAGTCATGTCCTACTCTTTGTGATCCTTAGACCAGAGCACACTAGGACCTTCTAGACTGTCTCTTGAAGTCTGTTCAAGCTCATATCATTGTTTCCATGGTATATCTAGCCATCTCATCCTCAGCTGTCTTTTCCTTTTGCCTTCTATCTTACACATGTTACCTCAGCCTAAGTGAATATCTGAATAGGCCTAAGGCTAAAGAGGCCAAGGTCTTAACATTGCGTCCTGGAACATCTCTAGTCATCCTGTTGAATATCTGGTCATTTGATCCAGATGGCTCAGGAGGAGAAAGTGAGGCTGCTGACCTTGCACAGCCTTCCCTCAAAAGAAAGTCAAGTGCAAGTCATGTCATTTCTCTGATGTCAATTGTCTTTGAATAAGGACAAATGCAAAGTGCAACATGTGTATACATATATGTGCACAGTAGTGTGGAACAATACACACATGGCTGTTTATATGTGTTAAACACAGTATCCCACACAACTATGTACATGCAAACATACATACATCCACATGTGTGCTGTTCCATACCCATGGAACTCCTGTCTCTACAACGAAATAATGGGAGGTGCTTTTTCACATGATTTCTTTGGAGTCAAACTTGTTCTTTATAATTTTGTAACATGATTTTCAATTGTTTTACATTGGTTCTTCCCACTTGCATTTAGTAGATGGATTCATAACAAAACAGGATAGAGGCAATTAGGGGAAAATAAAATTGATAGTTTTTATTAGGTGAAATTAAAAAGCTTTTTGGAAAACAGACATGTCAGTTAAAAAGGGAAACCACTAACTGGAGGGAAGGGGAAGCTTTCTATCCTTTTTCACATGAGGATTTGGTATTCAAGATATGTAAGGCCAAAATCCATTCCTCAGTGGAGAAGCCAAAGGATATGAGCATACAGCTCTCAAGGATGAATTGCAGTCGGAACAACAACCAGGGAAAATGTTAAAAATCACTGTGAGAAATGTAAATCAACTTTGAGCAGGGTAGGAAACCTCAAGGCCACATGTGACTTTCTAGGTCCTCAGGTGTGGCCCTGTGACCGAACCCAAACTTCCCAGAACAAATCCCCTTCATAAAAGGATTTGTTTTATAAAACTTGGACTCAGCAAAAGGCCACATCTGAGGACCTAAAATGACACATGTGACCACTAGCCCACAGGGTCCCCAGTCCTGACCTTGAGGTTTCACCTCAGCCCCGGCCAATTGGCAAAGATAAAAGCTGAGGACAGTCTTATGTTTGAGGAGTTATGGAAAAATGGGCCCAGTAATGTGTTGAGATCAATATAATTTGATCTAGATTGTGCTTTCCATGTTTAGTAGAAAAGAGATAATGCAAAAAGCAACCCTACCAGGATTTGGGGTGCTCAGAGGTTTGGCAAGGTTCTACCACTCTCTGGGACATTTTTTTTTTTTTTTTTACCGTGGAAAGGCAGAAGGGAGCAGTATTGATTTTTAGTCAACTATCCCTTTTATCCTTTGTTATGAATAAAAAGTAATTTTATGGTATTTTATTGTTCACCAGTGTTACTTTGTGATCCAATCCTCAGTTAAAATCATTGGACTATCATGTGTAGGCCTGGACCAGACTATTTGGCAATATTCGGGAAATATGGGTTGCAATAACTCTGTATGTCTGGTGATTAAAATGGGGAAAAGGCAATATGGGAGGGGTGGAAGGCTTAGAGGAACCTGTGGTGAATGGAATGACCCTCTCAGAGAAGGTGGGGCCTTCCCACTGCCAATAGAACCATTAAGTGCTTACCAGACTTCACAGGGAGAGTAAAAATGCTGACAATATTGTATCCCATGGTAATTACTAATGGTTTTAGAAAAAACTTGATTGCTAGGATAAAGAAAAAAAACAAATTTTCTTAGCACATTTAGTTATTAGAAAAAGATGTGAATGAACTTTGAGTTTATCAAGATTATGTCTAGAAGGCAGAGGGCCTTAGTAACAGTGCAATTAGAAAGCCCACTGTTGCTTCGTGTCAAGTCCATAGCTGCAGATAGGGAGTATCGTCAATCTCATGATGCTGCTGGATAATGTGTCAAATCTTTCAAGTGTAGGGAGAAACGGGAAGATATTTAGATCAAGAGGGAAGATGAGAATAAGCCAAGTCAGTAAGAAAGCCTTGGGTTTGTATTATCTGTCCCAAAACAGGAGGATTTTCTTCACTGAGGGTTCAAGGAGAAGTTGGGGTGTCGTTATCAAGAAACTTTTGAGATTTCAAGAGTTTAAAAACCATTGATTAGTGAAAATATTGTCTAATGTGTAGTTTCTTCTGATTTCAAGAGTTCCATCACTTTCAGATCAAAAGATCTTTTGCAATCAGTTACAAGCTCTAGATAGATGCTGTCCTTTGTCCTTCCTCAAGTGATTCTCATAGTGAGTTACATAAACATGACCACAGAACGACTTGCCTCTACAGCCAGTACCCCAGTGACCTTGGCATCATCAAGATAGGTGGAGTGCAATTGCTAAAAGATAGATTTGATGACTTGTATTTCTTTAACTGATACAACCATTCTTTGTCAATGGCATCTAATCAATAATGCATATGTAGTACTAAGATTTGCAAAGGGTTTTCAAATATTTTATCTTCACAACAAGCCTGGGAGGTAGATGTTATTATCCCCATTTTATACATGAAGACCATGAGGTTGAGAGGTTAAGTGGATTCTTAGGGTCACAGAGTTAGTAAATATCTGAAACCAGATCAGATTTAACATTCTGAGTAAAGATCCACCCAAGTATTTTTTGATTTAACTGCAGGGATCCCTTAACATTTTGCCATGCAGGGCTGGGCAGATGAACTCAAGGAATCACATATTGCACTCCTTGCATATAAACTCTTTAAAGATGATGAGAGGACATACTTGCACCTGTTAGGTGAGAAGGCATTAATGATAAGGAGCTTTGGCTGTGTTCTTGAAATATAAGGATCAGACTTCTGAATCCAGGAACTGCAGTAGAACATCTTCATTGAGCCTAGGATTGCTTAAAAGGATAGCTTTGAGACTCAAGTCCCTCCCTGACAAACACCCCTACAATCCAACAACACCTACAAAAAAAGCCTAAACATTTCAAAAAAAAAGAAGCTATAACTTACTAGATCTATTAAAATGAAAAAAAAAAAAAACCAAAGCAAAAATAGGAAAATCCAATGGTCATCTCCTTAAAGAAACCCCAAAGAATATAATAGCTAAAGCCCAAGACTTTGAGGTCAAAAACAAAAAACCTTACAGAAATCATACAGAAATAGTTCAAACACCAAGGAACCACTCAAATCACACAAGATTTAGCAACTAATGCCTCAAAGAAGATGAAATACTGGAATATTGTATCCTTATAGAATAACTTAACCATATGAAACAGCATAATCCTAAAGTGGGGGAAATAGACTTTTACTGGAATAGAGGATTTAAATGGCATTCGATGAAAACTTTACAGCTAAGAAGAACTTTGAAATGCAAACATGTGAGTCAGGAGAAAACTGAAAAGGTAAATAGATCTGAGCAATGGGAAGAGGTTAGATGATGATGATGTCTTACATTCTAAGAAGGGCAAGAGAAGCAATTATTCTATCAGAACTCTAATGTCTTCAAGCATTACAGAAGAAACAAGCAAAGTATTACTTAACTTTCATCTGCAAAATTGGTTAATCAAACACACACATTCATGTAGAAATGTAGTAAATCCAACAGAAATAAGCAAGGCTGAGGCAAATTGGGGTTTAGAAGATGGGTTGGTATTCAGGAAGGAATAATAGTGAGGAGAAAAAGAGATTTCCCCTTGGAGGATGCATCTCAAAAAAATTTAAAGAAAGTCTAGGTACCAACAACTAGTCAAAGAGAAGTGAAAGGCAATGAATGACAGTTCTTTAAATTTCACCCACATTTGTTACATTCCTTGTCTTCTGCCTCCTCTGCATAAAGGGCTGCAGAGGGGAAGAAATTATATGATAGATAATAAACAACTATCCATTCTAAACAGGATGAATTCAAAAGAGAATAGCAGACTGCATTTAAAACACATTCATGGAGTTCAAATGAGGAACTAAAGCAGACATCATGCCTTAGGTGAACTCAGAAAACAAGGGGTGAGGCAAGTGTAAAAATAGACATGATTAAAAGAGATAATCAGGGAAACCACTTAAATGCATCATATCGACAACAAAATAATATTAATACTTATGCATGAAATGACAGTATCTAAGTACTTGGGAAGTCAACAAACCTTTTATTTATTTGTTTGTTTTTAATGTTCTACAATCACTGCCAAAAAGCTTATTATTTTTACCCCCCTGCCTACCCTCCACCACTCCCCTCCCTCCCCAAAATGCCATACAATTCTGTATATGATCTACATATATTTTCCTATTGAATACGTTTTCACTATAGTAATGCTGTATAGGCGAATTAAAATAAATGGAAGAAATCATATAACAAATCAAGACATAATACACACACACACACACACACACCCATATACAAACAAGATCTGCTACGTTCTGCAAATGAATTCCATAGTTCTTTCTCTGAGTGTAAGTCAACAAACCTTTATTAGATACCTGCTATGTGTCAGGTACTGTTAAGCACTGGTTATACAAAGAATGGCAAAAGACAGTTCCTGCCCCTGAAGTGCTCACAGTCTAATGAGGGGGAAAACATGAAAACTGTGTACAGAAGAGATATAGACAGGATAAATTATGGGTAGTCTCAGAGTGAAGGCACTAAGATTAAGTAATACTGGGAGAGGCTTTCTATGGAAGGTAGGAGTTTAGTTGAGGCTTGAGGGAAGCCAGAAGGTAAAGGAAAGGAGGGAGAGTATTCAAAGCCTGAGCAACAGCCAGTGAAAATGCACAGCTGGAAGTACCAGGAAATTTTTTTTTACTGTGTTTGCCTCAGTTTCTTCATCTGTACAAATGAGCTAGAGAAGGAAATGGCAAACCACTCCAGTATCTTTGCTAAGAAAACTCAAATGGTGTCACAAAGAGTCAGCACAACTGGCTGAACATCTAAGGATCAGAGGGCTTGAGATGTGATATTTTGGAGGACAAAAGAGCTAGGGTTACAGTCAAGAATCACCTAACCAGAAAATCTAATCCTTTGGAGGTAAAAAAATGATATTGAATGAAATAGAGGATTTTCAATCATTCCTGATGAAAAGACCAGAGCTGAATATAAAATCTGACTTTCAAATACAAGACTCATGAAAAGTACAAAAAAGTAAACAGGAAAGAGAAATCATAAGGGATTCAACAAGGTTAAATTGTTTGTATGCCAACATGGGAAGATGATACTTTTAACCCCTAAGAACTTTCTTAGTATTAGGGCATTTAGAAGGAGTATATAGAGACATAGGACACAGGTGTGAATTGACTATGATGGGATGATATCTAAAAATTAAGGAATGAGAAATGGATACACAGGGAGAAGAAGGAAGAGAGAGGTGGAATGGAGTACATTATCATGTATAAAAGAGGCATGAAAGGAAGAGATTTTTACAGTGGGGGGAAGAATGGAGTGGCAGGCAACTCTTGAACTTTACTCTCATTGTAATTGGCTCAGTGAGGGAACAGTAGCATACACACTCAGTTGGGTATAGAAATCTATCTTGCCCTACAGAGAAATAGGAAGGAAGATGCTCTTCCATTTCATTTTCTTCCATTTCCAGCAGAAAGATGAGTCTCTTTTACGCTTTTTCTTTTATGCTAGAGCAGTTCTCTTTCATGGATGTATAAATCTCTTTTCACTTCTTTTGTCATTTTCATTTATCTCCTATTTAGAATCTATATTTCACTTTTAGCTTCCTTTGTTTCTATTGTTGAACATTTGAGCAATTAAAGAATTTATTAGGCTTTTCCTGATTTTTTAGATTCCCAACAATTTATAATATTTTGCTTATCACTTGATCTCAGTTATGATTCTTGACTGCATTATACATATGCACATATGGACAATCACTGATAATTCATCTCTTCAATCCCTAATGAGCTCTGAACAGAAGCCCTCCCATATCTCTTTCCTTCTCCATCTTCTCCCACCCTGGTGTGAGCTCATGTCCTCCAACCCTCCACATAAGTGGAAGGGCGGCTCATACATCTCCATATTTTGCACTTGGCTGCCTAACTTTGAATTTCTCACTGGCTTTGCCACCCTGTCCCAATGTCTGCTGTTGGTGTGTAGTCTTCCCCTAGAAAGTGTAAAATCCATGGGAACAGGAAGTCTTTTTCTTTTTATTTAAATCCCCAGGCTTAACCTAGTTCCTGGCATACAGAATATTAACAACAGCCACTTACTGACTGCTGACTAAGCAAACACTTTCATCTGAGTGTCTTGTTTATTTTGCTTTAAAAGCCCATCATGACCTAGACAAGACTTATTTCTGCAGTCTGCTTCTACCATATTTCCTTCCACCTAATCTGATCCAATGACATTGGCCTACTTTGTATGCCAGGAAGAAGAGACTCCACTGCTAAGCTCTGGACATTTTGTCTGGCTCTCCAGAATGGCTGGAATTCTCTGCCTCCTCGTTATTCAGGTCTCCTTGGTTCCTTCAAATCTCAACCAAATTCCTACCTTCTGTTTTTCCTAGCTCCCCTTTATTCTACTGCCTTCATGCTGTTAACTATATCCAACTGACTTGTCTATATCTTTTGGGTACCCATCTGTGTCCTTGTTGTCACCCCCTTATACTTGGGCTCCTTGAGGTCAGACACTGCTCTTAGCCTCTTTTCACACAACCTCTAGCAAGCACAGTGCCTGGCACATCACTTCTTGAAGGGAGGGGCACTTAATAAATGTAGAGTAAATAACTTCCTGCATTCTCTCCTTCTCAGAACCTCTTCAATAAGGATCTTACAGTACCTTCTTTCCTCCATTCTCTAAGAACATGGGAGCCTTGTTTTCACAAAGGCCAACCAGGTCCATGGCCATTTGATTCCCCTCCTCCCATCCTATTCTCCTCACCTTCCCCTCCCATGCTCAATCATTCCTCCACCCAGGTCCCTCACATTGTTAAATTCCAGTGACTTCAAACTTGCCTGTCTTCCCCACCTTTAAGGAAGACTTCCCCAAACCTCACCACTTTTTGAACAATCATTCTATCTTACCTCCTTTTCTCAGGCAAATTCCTTAAAATATATGGCTGATCTTTCTACTTTCCTCTCTTACTCACTCCTTAGTGATTATTCAGTTGTGTCTGACTTTTCTAGATCCCATTTGAGGGCTTAGGAGCAAAGATGCAGGACTGGTTTCCCATTTCCTGCTTATGCTCATTTCAGAGACGATAAACTGAAGCAAACAGAGTTTAGTGACTTAAGTGACTCAGGATCACACAGCTAGTAAATGTCTGAGGCCAGATCTGAACTCATGAAGATGAGTCTTCCTGATTCTAAGCCTAGAGCTCTACTCCTGGGCCACTTTGCTGTCACCCCCTCACTCCTTAACCCTTTACAACTTGGTTTTCATCTTCTCTTTCCCCAAAGTGCTCTTGCCTGAATTAGCTGTGATGGTTGAATCACCCAATCTGATGGACTTTTCTCAGTCCTCCTCCTAACTGACCTCTGTGCTTCATTCAATATTCTTGACCACTCATCTTCTCTATGAAGCCCTTCTTGGTCAACTTGGTCCACTTTCTCTCTCTGGTTTTCTGAAATTTACCTTATACAATGTGCCTCCTGTGTGCCAGGACCAAGCATTTTACAAACATCATCTCATGTGATCCTCACTCTGCCATGTAGTTCCTATTGATACCATTTACAGTAGAGAAACTGAGCCCAGCTCTCTAGGCAGTCTCCAAGGTCAGATGTGCACTCAGCTTTTCCTGAACCCCAGCCCAGAGCTATCCACTGCACCTCCTCACCTCTGTTTGTGGAAGTACATGTGTATGTATGTACATTCGTAATTATTTACAGATTGTCTCCTGTTCTGCTTTTCCATTCTTAGAATCCCAAAAGCCACTGAGCTGCTTGGACCAGAGTAGATGGTTAAAAAAACTGCATTGACTTGACTAAAGCCATTGGAAAGTGAGCTTCTTGAAGGGAGGGGCTGTTCACCTTGCTTTGTACCCCCAGAACTTAGCAGTTCCCGACACAACACCAAGGCTGGTTGAATTACCACCAGTGAGTCCCCAGATCATGGGCATTGGAACCATTCTCATACTTTCTGCATTCCAAGAACTGACAATGTCAACTGTATTCAAGGAAGGGATCCCATTCTGAATCCTGGTTGGGGTCTGTTGAGACTGATTGTCTCACAGTAACACCATGTGATATTCCAGGTGGAATTTTGTCCATTTCCTTTCCAAGGCTGGGAATATTGGATGGCCTTGCCCAAAAGAAAGTCTCAAGGTATCTACCTGCTGAGTCCTCAAAGAGCTGACAAACAGGAGAATTTACATTTGGTAATTGGTCCATTTGGAATTATTTTTTAAAATAAAATTAGATACATAATAATATAAATTTGTTATACATCCAATAAAATTAATTCAGTTAAAAGCATTTCTGAATTTTCTTACTTAGAAAATCACTTTATGCATTCATTGATTTGACACTCAGACTAAAGGCATTCAGAGAGCAGGATGCAGTCATTTTTATCCAACAATGCTCTTAGGTCTTATTTTTATAATTTCTACAGGTATTGTCTTAAATGCCAAATTTTAAGAGTATTTTTCATTAAAGTATAATCCATCTATAAAGGGTTAAACATCACAAGCATCCTAAGAGAACACATGTAACATTAAGTGAGACCATAATATAATTTAGTTTAGAACCAATGCGGCCCCATTTGCAACCATGACGTCAAAATATAGAACTCACTCCCTCGGCTCAGTGTACAGTTTAACTTTTCTTATGTCTCTCTACTCAGAAGGAGAAGGGTCTGAGTTCCGAAGTTGAGAGAAGAGAGAATGAGACTTGATGGACAGAAGGACAAGGACCTCTCAAGGGGAACCAGTCTTTTGCATTTTGGCCCAGGTAGAATTTGAGCCTAGGGATGGAAGTTGGTGGACTGGGAGAAGGTCAAGGTAGAAGAGGGGTCATTCCCATGACCATGACATTGCAGCTGATGGAGACCAGGAATGGGGCAGAGAGCAAGGCAGGGGCCTGAGATTCAGTCCCTGAGTGTTGAATGGGAGAAGAGGATGATTCTGGGGCCTCAGGACCCAGGCAAAGAGGATCTCTTGGACCACCACCCTAGAAGGGGCTGGGCCCACCGAGGCCCATGGGGACTCTTCTGCTTTGTCCATGGCCCTTTCTGGGCAAGTTCTGCCTTGACTTTCTCCTCTTGCTAGACCTTCTAGCTAGAGGGACCAACTCTTTGAATTGAGATAAATATCTCCTTTTTCTAAAAATGTACCTTTTCCTCTCTGTGTCCCCTAACCTGATCTTACCCAAAACTTCTTTGAAAGCTTGCCTACAAGACCTCACATTTCCTACTCATAGGATGGGTCCTATAGCTCAGGAAGAGTGTGTCTCTGTGTCTTCTGTGGAACTGTGAGACACACATGTCCATCACTCATTCCTGGCTCATGTCACACTTTTGAGTGGACAAATGCACCCCAGGTTATTGTCTGTCTGTAACCTGGGCCCCCTTACTCTGGCTGTCCCTAGCTGACCCTGACAATTCTTACAACAGCATTAACTAAAGTAGTATTTCTAGGTGTTCATCCTTCATTGCCCAAGAAAACCATACCATCAGAGAAATGATGACATAACTTGCACTTGACTTTGTTTTGAGTGAGAGAGGGCTGTGCAGGTCACCAGCCTCACCTCTCCTCCAGAGTCATCTGAATCCAGTGACCAGATATTCATCAGGATGACTGGAGATGACCCAGGGTGAGGCAATTGGGGTTAAGTGACTTGCTCAAGGTCACACAGCTAGTGAGTGTCAAGTGTCTGAGGAGAGATATGAACTCCTGCACTGGTGCTCTATCCAGTGTACCACCTAGCTGCCCCAAAATAGTATTTATGTGGTTCCTGGCCCACAAGAGACACCATAGGACCAGATGCTTAACCCTTTCCAGCCCTCTTGCTCCTTGGTCCTCTTTTCTCTGACCGAGGGACACTGGCCTCCTGGCTGATCCTTCACCAAGACTTTCTATTCTCTCACCCTCTGCCTTCCCGGTGGCTCTCTCTCATACTGGGAATGTCCTTGCCCTCACCTGAGCCTCCTGGCTTCCTTTGTATCTCAGGTAACATCTCTCCTGAAAACAAGCTTTGCCTGGCCCCTGACACTGCTAAAACCTTCCATCTCAAAGTATCTCCCATCCATACTGTAGAGCTTATTTTGACACAGTTCATGAGATGTTTTGTCCCCATAGGACTGTGAGCTCCTTGAGGACAGGGACTGTTATTTTGGAAACTTTCCTTTGCATCCCCAGTAGGTTAGCACAGTGCTTGCCACAGAGGACCCACTTTCTAAATGCTTATTGACTTGACCTAAGAAATGGCAAAGGAGAAAGATTCAGAGAGACCTGGGAAGGCTCCTGTGGCCTCAGGTAGGAGGACATGAGCAGAACCAAGAGGGCAATTTCTGCTCTGCTGACAATACTAAGGACAACCTACATCTAACAGGATAAAGCTTCTTTGGCTCTCTTGGATTCCAGGTTTGCTGATGCTGGTCAGGTCTGTGGATGGACTGAACTCACTTGAGATGAGGGTTTCTGGGTACCAGGGGCTATTCCCTCTGGTTCTAGACTCTCTCCTAGGAAAAGTCTTTGATCTCTGCAAGCTGACCTGGGGAGGGAGAAGAATGTCAGAGGGGGAGAGACATTGTCTTTGCCTTCTCTTCCCAAGGTGGATGCTGCCCTGCCAGGAATGATACAGGGTGAGCTCCCAGAGCAGTTACAAAGGCCCTGCTCTGCCCTCAGGGCAGAGACTCCATGTCTGGAGGAGGGCAGCAGGGAGGGTCATGCTTGGAAGTGACCTTGGTCTGAGCAGGAACAGGACTTGCCACCCTTTCTAACACCTTCCCTTTGACCTCATACCCCTCCCCCATCCTCCTGAAGAGACCCAGGAGGCAGAATTGGCTTGGGATCCCAGATGGGATGAGACCAGGCAGAGCCTCAATCACCCCTGACCCAGAGCTCTGCCTCTACCTGATACTATGGGTGAGATATGTAGGTCATGTCACTGTGACCCGGTGGTAAAACTGGAGGTAACACTCTAGGACCTGGGAGATGTGACAGAGAGCCTGGACAAGTAGCAGGGGAAACTCCCAGAGCCAGGACTTAGAGGGAGGCCTACTCCTGGCAAACCTGGAGGACAGTCACCAAGAGGTCAGAGGGGAAAGATGAAACCCAATGGAAAGGGCAGCCAGAATAAGAGGGGTGTCGGGAGGGGGCCTTGTTCAGATGTACGTGGCACCTCCATGTACAGAACTGGCTTGCAGAAAGCAGAGAGATCTCACCTCCAAGGGAAAAAGTCAGAGAGAGAGATCACATCCTAGAGCTTTTTGCTTAAGCCTATTCTGGGTAGGCCCTCCCAATCCCAGGAGTTCTGTCCTGCCCCAAGTCTCATGGAATGACTCCTCTTTTCCCTTCCCTCTCTTATTCCTTCACCCCCTCTCTCCTACCCTCCCTTATCCTGCTCTTGATATGGATAGAAACAGTGCCCTCAGTATTAAGGATTGACTTTGTGAAGTCCCTGGTTTATTTTCTAACCTAAAGGTGCCCTGAAGTCTCCCCTTATTACGAAACTTTCCCTTATGGTAGACCATATAATTCCTTATCCCCTCATCCTACGGAATGGGATTTCCTTATTTTATGTAATTCATCGTCCTCCCCAGGTATCTTTATCTTGCAAGACTTACCCTTAGATCTCCAACCCCCCCCTCCGAAAAGGTTGCCAAAGGAAATCCTAAAATCATGCCATATAAGTCTGGTACTTTTTGTATATCAGTAGTTTAGCTCCTTGCTAAATTTCTGACCCACTGCTTTTGCATCAATAAAGCTCTCAATGGCTACAGGGAATTTCTAAGTGAATTCATTCACATTTTGAAGCAGCGCTCCCATTTCTCTCTTCAACACTCTGAAGACAAGTCTTCTCAACAGAATCTCCTGGTGTTTCAGCTTTCCTTCCCAGTTCTCCCAGCCATTCCCTGCCCCCTGATCCCCTCCCCCCTCAGGCCTGGACCCAGACCTGTCCACCCCCACTGAACTCTCTTCCAAACTGCAGACATTTACCACCTTGACCCATCTCCATTATTGACCTTCCATACTCAATGCTAACACTGAGGAGATGTTTCCCTCTGTCTAGATTTTATTTTCGTGTTCTTATTTTCTATGAAAAGTTCTCTCACTGGAAGACAGCTGGATGTGATGGGGTACAGACTCTGGGAAGTGCTTCTTCAGTCTTCCCACTTCATCTGGCCTTTCCTACTCAAATCTATTACCCTTAACCCTATAGCCTGGCTCTCCATGTTCTGTCACCTTTTGATTGCCCCACTTGCTTCCCACCCAAGCCCTGCATTGTCTGATACTCCCAATTGCCTCCAGGTGTTTCCCACCTTTGATTACATCACTAGTTACCCCAGTCTCATCAAGATCCTCCTTGGACCCTCCTCCCAGACTACTAGACCACCTCTAGATCTTTCTCATGGACTTTCTGTACCTCAGTTCTTTCTGGCCTCCATGAAGGTACTCACATTTAATCCAGCTCTGACTCTCTCTAGCTGAGATTCTATCTGCCTCACAAATGCCAAGGCTTCTTAAGAGTCACCCTAACATGGCAAACCTTAAACAAACTTTATTTTGCTTTGTCTGAAAGAAACCTTGAGTCGAATCCATTCTCCAGGACTCAGCATATTGATATTTTGTGGTCCCAAACACCACAAACTTCATTATGGTTCCCAAACCTCAAGAGATCCTAATGAGCTGAAGCCAGACAATCAGGCCACCTGGTCCCAAGGCAAATGTTACAGCTCACATTATAAACTTTCTCTCCCCAGTTATATAAACCTTCACTTCTCCCTGTATATTTACAGGTTTGGCTGTTACCTGATTAAGCAACTGAAATCCATTCCCTGGGAGGTCCCACTATTTCCCTTTTCACCCCTCAAAATCCAGGGTCTAATGGGAAAGGGAGAGGTACAGAAAGCAGGAAGTGTTCATCCTAGAGAGCAAAAATGTCAGGAAATTAGGAAGGAGGGCAGAGAAGGTCTGATGTGGGATTGCTGATAGGGTGGGGGCAGCTCAGTACTCCAGCACAGAATCCTTAAGGATCCTTCTGACATTTTTTTTTTTTTTTTACAAAACTAAAGACAATTCCCACCCTCCAGAACCTTATCTTGCCATGGGGAGTGGTGGGCAGGCTCTATGGTTTTCCTGGGGAATGGGGCCATACGGCCTAGAAGGACCCTCAAAATCCAGGTACTGCCTCAAAGTAGGTATTGACCGTGTTATGTGTTAGCTGAATTGGAAAGGAGACAGAAAGTTTTGGGATACAAATGTGTTGAGGGCCAGGGTGGAGTGCAGTTGACAAGATCAGGATAGACCTTCGGGGAAACTGTTCTTGGAGACTGTGCTCATTATCATTTGGAATGGCTCTCCGTGCCCCCCAGATGTTGTTGTCTCTGTGAGACAGAAAACAAGGGATATGTAAAATAGATGCCCCTAGACTTAAGACTGATTTAATCACCCTGACTGATTTAATCACTGGGACAGGAGCCAAGCAGAAAGTCACGTAGACTTTGCAGATTCTGTCTATATAACCTAACCCTCAAGATCAATAAACGGAATTGGTCTATCTTTTCCTGCCTCCCGTGACTCTTTTCGTTCAACCACATCATGGAGCCGTGTGGGGACGCAGGCCTTCTGCTACACAAATGAAGCCAAAAGAAGGAAGATAGAAAAAAAAAATACGTGTGTGTGTGTGTGTGTGTGTGTGTGTGTATATATATATATATATATATACACACACACACGAACACATACACACACATCTAGATACATTAGATAGATAGATAGATAGTATTAACCTGAAAACTAGGTTAAACAAAAGGCAACAGGCAAATGCATACATTTTATGATTTAATTAATTAAACAATTCCCTATTAAAGAAAATGGTAACATAATGCATTATGGAGCCAGAAAAATGTCCTGGCTGCCTCAGTACAGAAACTGACTGCCTTAAGTACATTTTGTCATGAGAAAGGAGTTCTCTTAGATAAACACATTGTAAATGAAGTGGTGTCAATTGGGTTTAATGATCCCATGCTATGGGCATCTTCCTTCCATAGCATGCCTTTGTGATTTAAGATAAGAAAAAGTCCCATCAGCCAGATTACAGATCCTGTCCTAAACAGGCCTTTGAAGTTGTGGTATCTTAACAGAGTTGACAAACTCTGAAGTTACAACCCAGGCCTTATCACTAGGATGCCAGAAGAAGGGTCTGGTAAGGAAGTCCCATTTGCTTGTTTGACATCAAAAGGTGTCCTCTAAGTTAAACAAAAGGGACTATTAGGTCCAGGCTCTTCTTAATTCAAACTTTGGCCTTTATTAAAGTCTAAAATTTATATTAAATATTATCAATAGATAGATAGATACTGTTGAACTGGAAATTTGGTAAAAGGAGGCAAACAGGCTAAATTAATATTGTTTATTCCCTTAAAGCTAGCAGATACATGATCATGGAGCCAGAAGGAAACTCATGACTGCCTGATACAAGAATGAACAGGCTTAAATACACTTTACCAGGAGAAAGGAATTTTCTCAGTTGTATATGTTGAAAACATAATGAGACAAGAGAATTAGTAAAGTAGAGTCAGTTGCTCATCTGGGTCAGAACACTCACAAACACCAAGACTGGTTTGATGAAAATGATAGGAAAATTCAGAAGCTGCTAGATGAAAAAACAAAAACTCCACAGGAGTTACCAGCAGGATAGTTCATCCACCTCTAAGAAGGCAGCATTTAATTCTAGCAAAAGCAAAGTACAAGCAAAACACAGAGAGATGTAGGATTGCTGGCTCAGTAACAAGGCAGATGAAATTCAGTTTCAAGCTGATAGTAACAATTCAAAGCACTTTTATGATTCCCTGAAAGCTATTTATGGACCTATGGTGCATCACAACTACTCAGCGCTGATGGAGCCACATTGGTTAGTGATAAGGACATGATCCTAGTGACATGGACTGAACACTTCCATAGTGTTCTCAACAGACCATCATCAATCAGTGCTGAAGCCATTGACTGTTTACCTCAGGTTGAAGTCAATCCCTCCTTAGTTGAACTTCCAATTATAGAAGAAGTTCTGGATGCCATTAGGCTCATTTCATGTGGCAAAGTATCTGGTGCTGATCCTATTCCAGTTGAGATTTACTAGGTAGGGGGACCATTGCTCACACAAAAGCTGACTGAAATATTCCAGGTTATATGGCAAGAGGAGATTATCCCCCAGGAATTCAAGGATGCCTCCATTGTCCACCTCTTGTCCACAATCTCAGGCTATCTGAGTTTCCTTTATCTCTGTGATACTAAGAAGAATTCCATTGAAGAGAGAGAAGGTAGAGCAGGTTTAAATTTGAAAGAATTCACTCAGGCCTTCTCTTTGGCCTAAGCCTTTATTGACAGGAAAGCACATGGACCTGAGATTTAGCAAGTAGGTAAACAAAGGCAGTGATATAGGAAAAGGTCCAGACTAATATGGAATGATTTTAGGGTCTCCTCATGGGGGTTTGAGATCTAGGATAAGTCTTGCAAGATAAAGACACAGGGTGAGGATTATGAATGACATGAGACAAGGGAGATAAGGAAATCCCATTTCCAAGGATGGGCTGGGCACAAGAAATTTTTTGGTCACCCCAGGATAAGGGGAAGATTTGTGGTTAGGGGAGACTTTAGGGCAACTTCAGGTTAGAAAATAAACCAGGGGCTTCACAAAGTCAATCCTTAATACTATTTTTAACTCCATTATTTTATTTAATATTTAAATAATATTATTTAAAAAATAAATATTTTTTAACAGGGCAGTGTTTCTATCCACATCACTAGTGTCAGCTAACTAAAGATAAACCTGAATTATGTTAACCACCATAGGGTTCTTTTGGACCAAAGTTACTTTATCTTGAAACCAAATTGATTTTAAAGGCCAACAAAACATCTAGCCAGGAGTGGGAATGTTTCATGTTGGGCTTGTTGAAATGACTGAGGGAGAACAAAAGGCAGGAGCCCCTTTCCTGAAGGCTGCCAAATCTGCTTCAGCACCTGTTTACCACTGATTAACTCCCTCTACCCCAAGGGCCCCAAACTGTCCTTCCCTTTCACTCCCCCTGCCCTATTCCTCACCTCCTTCCTTCTTCCCCCTTCAATTAAAGGCTTAGATCTGGGAAGGACAACTGCTCCTAGCCTTTATCTCCTTCCTCCAGCCTTCCCTTACCCGTTCTAGCCCTCAGGAGGTTTCCCTAACCTCCTCCTCCCTTGCCTCCTCCCCCCACTCCCTCTGCCCTTTCCCTTAAGGGCTCTGGTCTTGAGGAGCACAGCTACAATTCACCTACAGACCAGAGCCCAGAACCTATTCCCATGGGGCCTATTCCTTTAAGGTAGTTAGTCAAAAACTCTGGGGGCACCAAGGCTCCCCACCTCCAACAACCTTACAGATGCTCTAAGCAAAGATTGCAGGATCCACCCTTATTCTATCAGGTCTGGAATCCTTGCAACCCTCTTTCCTCGGGATAATAACAACACTAATCTCAACTTGCTTTAGGTGACACACTATTTCTCCTTTGCACCCCAGTGCAGTGTTTGGAACCTACACAGGAGGAAACTGAGGCTAATAGATCACGTGACCTGACACAGCTAATGAGTGTCTGAGGCAGGATTTCAACTCAAGTCTAGCTGACTGAGGTCCAGCACTACCCACTGCACTGCACCACCTAGCTACTTCCTTTCATGGGGATGACTACAAAAAAGCAGGCCCAGGACTGAGGGACAGTTACCCCCAAGGGAAAGGAGAAAAGGAGATCAGGTTAGATCAGAGGAAGGAGTTTCTAGGCCTGTGGATGCCTTGCTTACCAGTCCCACAGGCAGGAGCAGACCCAGGAAAGGAGAGAAACAAGTGATTATCCAATAGGTAGTGATGGACTGACCATAACAATGGGTACAGGGAAGGCAGGAAAAGCCAAAAAAGGGGCTCGGGACTTTACAAGGAGACCATGTTTTTCAGCTGACTGAAGGAGACCTTATTTGCAGGAGGTAGAGAAGGGAGGGAAGGGGGTGGGAAAAGGAGAGATAATCCACTACTGGGACTTATTCTTTTACTTCTTTTTGAGGCAAACAATGGTTAAGTAACTGCCTCAAGGTCACACTTAGTATCTGAGGCCATCTTTGAACTCAGATCCCCCTGGCTCTAGGCCCCTGCTGTGCCCACTGCACTACCACCTGTCTTACAAAGAGATTGGGGCTTCTGGTTAAGCATTTACCTGTGAAAGGAAGGACAGAGGATAAGTTTAAGGATGAGAGGGAAGATGGGGGAGATGAGAGCATTTCATATTTTCAGTTAGCACTTCAGCAGACTGAGTGCTAAAACCACCATTTTGAGTCTCTTTTTGGTAGAGACACTGGAGTGGTTTGGCATTTTCTTTTCCTGCTCATTTTGCAGATGAGGCAACTGAGGCAAACAGGGTTAAGTGATTTGCCCAGGGTCACACAACTAGTAAGTGGTCTGCCACTAGATTTGAACTCAGGAAGGTGATTCTTCCACACCAGTGACTCCATCAACTTGCCCAGCTGAAAAGAAGACCTGAGTTCAAATTCTACCAAGACATTGTTATGTTCATTGTGAGCAAATGATTTGACAATCCTCTATAATCCCATGGCGTTTGTCACAGAAACCAAGGCTTTTAAAAATCCTATCCATCCTTTCATCCAGCAATATCACTTCTAGGACTGTATCCCAAGGAGATCATAAAAATGGGAAAAGGTGCTGATGGGGTTCAGACTCTGGGAGCCTCCTTGAGCTCCCCCCACTTAATCTGGCCTTTCTTACTCAAATCTAATCTTCCCATTTGTTCGGGCAGTCAGGAAGCCCAGGGGCTTTTCATTATCATTTCAGGTCTCTGTTGCACTCCCCACTCCTGATGCCATCAAAACCCCATTCCCCAGGCTGCTGACTACTCCCATCAAGATCTGTATCTATTTCCATACTGCCCCTATCAAGATCTCAAGACCCCAAAATACCAACAGTCCGGATCGTGCTCTTTCCTTTCTGAGAAAGGAATCCCCCACCTGATTACCTCTAAGCCCTGCTTTCAGCACCTGGTAACCTCATGATTATATGTCAGATAATGGCTTATTCCTGGAATCAACCAGAACTAAGGAGATCCTTTCCTTCTGTTAATTAACATTGTCCCTCTTTCTTTTAGCAAATCTTTGTAATTAAGAAGTTCTGTAAGTACAATAATAACTCTATCAAATAATAAATGGAACATCTCTGAGTTATTATAATGGGCTTACAACTTTAACCTATATTCCTGGCCAAATAAATATAATATAGAGATAACATCGAGGAAATGATTAGATCAGGTAATAGGACAAAGATGTAATGTGATAGACGTCTAATTAGACAGAGTGGCAAATTTTGAGGAAAAACAACAGAATCAGCCTGATTTCTCTAAGAATTATATACTGATGTATATGACTGACTTCTAAAATTTGTTATGCTTTTGATAATAAGATCTCAAATTTGGATTTTTGCATAAAATTTGTACAGGATAGTAGTAAAAGTAAGTGAAATTATTTTTTCTCCGTTAAAATATCTGTCCTATAATTTAAAGGGCAGATGAGTTCATTTTATGGTTGAACCCTCACATTTATTTAAAAGATTTTTATTCCAGATAGAAGATTTAGGTAAAAACAAACAGCAAATAAGATAAACTGAAATTTTCTGAAATTTCAAAAATGGTAGAACAAATTTTAAGTAATTGTACTAATTTATATTGTCCGAAGTATCTGGGAACTTCTAGATTTGAACCAGAAAGGCAGAATTCTCTTTTTGAACTATCCCAAGAATAAAACCTATTATCAAAGAAAAGATATCTAGGTATCAGACAACTACATGAGAAATCTGGGATTCAAAAAGTTTTGTTTAAATGAAAATTAAGAATGGATTACTGGGATACAAAGAACTTAATGTTTTAATTAACACTGAAATAATAATTGCACTGATTTGTATGGTTCATGTTTAATTTTCTTGTTTATATTGGTGACATGTAAATCTCCCTTCCAAAACAAGTCTATTGTGAGCCATCTAAGTTTTAATCTGTACCTGACTTAATGTGAAAATGCAATTTGTGAATTGTAAAAAAAACTTCATTGTGTTATCTGAACCTAGCCCTGCATGACTGGGAAACTAAATTATTGCTAAGTGCCTTTAGCCATGTTAACTATGTCGTATTGTTTCATCTCAATTATCAAATCATGTTTTCTGGGAGACCCTGTCAAGTTTTCTGTATAGACTCATGGATCCATCTGTCACCCCCATGGCCCCTGCTCCTGAGTGGACCATGCCCTCCAATTTTGAAGAGGCCTGAAGAAGATGCCATCAGACATAGACAGCTTTCCCAAGAGCCTGGACCAGACTTGCATGAAGAGTAACTCTCACATTACTGGTTATTTAGAGGTTTTTTCCATATCTTTGTTGGTCTACCGGCGAAGCCTTTGGCTTGCCTTTGACCAAAAGAAGGGAATGATAATGTTTAATATAAAATTTTGGAATAATCTCTTTGTTCTCTCTGAAGCAAACTCAGAGAATGCCTCTTCCTATGTCAACAAAAGCCAGCCAGGGCTAACTTAATATTCCTTAAGAGACCTTTAACCTAAGACACTACCTTGAATAATGGGATGTTTTCCATATCTTAATATTTGTAGACATATACTATGTTATGGCATGTTAATGGTAAAGAAAACACAGACATCTTGGGTCATAATTTCTATGTGAAACTTTGTCAGACTTTGTTATCTTATTGTATTTACAACCTATGCAATTAAGAAATTCTTTTATAATGGTCTAGTCAATCACTTATGGAGATCATAAATCTGAAGGACACAGAACGCTTCTTTCTCCTAAAACCTATTTAAGGCTGCCCAATTCTTTGTATCGATAGCCACAACATTTCTGGTTCCATAATGCATTATGTTACCATTTTAATAGGCAATTGATTAATGAAATCATAAAATGCATGCATTGAGCCTGTTGCCTTTTCTTTAACCAAGTTTTCAGGTCAACAATAGTAATGTTAAAAAACTTAGGTATGCAGTTCAGTATATTTTGCTTTAAAATTAATGATTATAACTTTCTCTTTGGGAATGGTACGAAGAATTTTGTAAATTTGCCTTATCTGGAAAGGTCTTTGGGGACTTAGCAGAGAGATCCCTGGGGACTTTCTTTGGGGCAAGGTCCTAATATCTTATCAGCCTTGCATAGAGATTTCCAGAAGAAAGTAATGAAGTGAATAAGTGAACAATGTATGAACTGTTGACCGGAAAACTTGGTTAGAGAAAAGGCAATAGGCTAAATGCATACATTTTATGATTTAATTAATTGATCAATTCCCTATTAAAGAAAATAGTAACATAACGCATTATGGAGCCAGAAAAATGTTCTGGCTACCCAGTATAGAGATCATCTGGCTTATATACATTTTGCCATGAGAAAGGAACTCTCTTAGTTGAACACATCATAAATTTAGTGAGATGACAATTAACAAAGTAGTGTAGGTTGGACCTTGTGATTCATGGCTGTGTCTCTTGTGACATAAGATCCCACCAGGCTTCCTGTCCTAAACAGATACTTGAAACAGCTGACATAGGAAAGGGTAAACAAAGTTCAAATAGAAATTACAACCTAAGATGTCTATATTTTCTTTACCATTAATATGCCATAACACAGTATATGTCTATAGATAATAAGATATAAAGAAAAGTCCCATTATTCAAGATAGTGTCTTAGGTTAAAGGTTTCTTAAGGAATGTTAAGTCAGCCCTGCCTGGCTTTTGTTGGCATAGGAAGAAGCATTCTCTGAGTTTGCTTCAGAGAAAACAAAGAGATTATTCCAAAATTTTATATTAAACATTATCAAAACAAAAGATGGAGAACATGATGAGGTACAAAATGGATAATTTTGATTGCACCAAATTGAAAAGTTACTGTATAAATGAAACCAATGTAGCTAGGTCAGAAGGAGAGCAGAAAGTTGGGGGGTAATTTATATAATTTCTCGATAAAAAGTTTCGTATCTCAAAAATATAAAGAATATTGTTGAATGTATAAGAATATGAGCCATTCCTCAATTGATACATGGTTAAAGGACAAGACTAGGCAACTGCTGATAAAATCAAAACTATTTACACTAATCATTCTAAATCATTATTAATTAAAACCTCGACACTAGCTTTTACTTAACAGATAGGCTAAAATTACAGGATTGAAGAGGAAAGTGACATGTTGGAGAGGATGTGTTACAATTGGGACACTAATGCAATGATTGCAGAACTGTGAACCAATCCAACCACTTTCAAGAGCATTCTTGAATTATGTCCCCCTAACCCCTGTACGTGACCCAGTAATACCACTATTAGGTCTGTTTCTCAAGATAATTAAGGAAAAAGAAAAGTTTAATTTTTAAACTATTTATAGCAAATCTCTTTTTGGTGACAAAGAACTCAATTGTGGGATTTCCCATCAATTGAGAAAAGGCTAGAGAGGGACTGAGTATAAGCTGAAGGTAAATGATCACTGGCTTCAGCTGTGGTTGGATAATATATTGAGAAAGCCATGGTAGTGTTCAGTCCATGTCTCCTGGATCATGTCCTTATCACTAATCAATGTGACTCCATTAGCACTGAGTTGTTTTGATGTATCATAGGTCTTTATTCCATTCATAGGCTTTAGGGCTTCATAAAAGCCCTTTGGATTGTTACTATCCACATAAAACAGAATTTTGTCTTTTTTCTTACTGAGCCAAGAATCCTGCATCTCTGTGACCTTTGCTTGCACTTAATTTTTGGTAGAGTTAAACACTTGGCTTCTTAGAGATGGAGGAAGTAACCTACTGGTAGGCCCTGTGGAGTTATCATTTTTGTTTAATAGTGTTCATGAAATATCCCATCATTTTCATTAAACTAATTTGGATTTTTACTAGTGTTTTGACCCAGATGAACTAATGTGGTGCTATACAATAAATTTCTAAAATGAGCCCATGCCTTTCCTGCTGGAAATTGCAAACTCTCTTAGCTCACCTTTCCTTCCCTGTTAGTCAGAACCTGATCTTCAAAGGAGAGTCACTCTAATCTGTTGATATTAAATCAACTTGTAGTCGTCTTGGGGCTGCTGTTTTGTAGAAAGAGAATGTTTTGTCCCTGAGGGGTCCACCATATCTCCTTTGTCATTATCATGTCCTGTCTTTTCTCCTTACAGTGCCAGAGTCTGTGTAATGCCAATGGTTGCTCCAAGACTACATCCATGAAGTTTTATTGCCTTGAGGTTGGTAATGAGGTCATGAGCTTCATAGTCTTCAATAACCATTGCTATTGCATATATTTATATGTGTACAACTGTTTGCAATAATGTTTGAGTGCTTGTTTTCTTCAGCTGTAGAGACCAGGTTCAAAGTAAATGAGATGGTTTGAAGATCTTTTCCATGCATTAATAGGTCCATGCGACATGCTTAAATCACACGGAAGCCTAAGTCACATATAATGAACAGGTAGAATGGGAAGGGTGGAGCAGAGCTGGGAAGAAGCTGGTGAGAACAGTTACAGCTGAGGGAGAGGGGACACAGGCAAGCAGATATCTAGGGTTGTGAGTGTTTGCCTGTGGGAAGGCCCGGGGACTGGGGAAGGGGGAGAGGGAATAGCAGAATGTTTGGGAATGGCATTGTCCACTGAAGTAATAATGTGTACTGGCTTTTGGTTACTATGATGTATTTGACTTTCTAGTGTTGGGATTTGCTTTCTGACATTTGAAAAAATGTTTTCTTCTGCCTTCTATGTGGAGTCTATTATATTCTGTAATTCAGAACTATACTGGCATAATCATAGTCACTGTCTCTGCTATGAATATTACCATGGCAATACATATGTCTAGAAAGTTGGGAATTTTTGTGGAAGAATGTGACCTGCAAAGATTCCTGAGTGATGGCCTCTGTGACTTGAATTTGAGGGGAATACACAATTCTAATATCAAGACAGAGAGAAATCCAAAGGGTGACTGTGAATTTGATGATATTGGAAAGAAATTCAGACAGCGTTTTATCCTAAATCACTGGAAAAAATGACCCCAGGGAATGGCTGTCTTCAGGATAGTGAATATAGAAAATGCTTTATTGAACAGGTAGAGCTTTTGAAGTTCCATGGGAAGGCTTCTGAAATGCCAGAGTACCCAAGTAATCAATGGGAAATGGCCTTGAGCTGAAATTCAGATGTCATGAGAGATCAGAAAAGTGATACTGGAGAAATAGTTTCTGTAAGTAATAACTGTGGAAAAGCCTTGATTCAGAATTGTGAGCTCATTACTCATCAGCAAATTCTCTTAATATTAGAGAGGAGCCTGATGGATATAATGAATGTGAAACAGCCTCACCCCACCATCCATTTCTTCCTTGCCTAGATTTCACCCTAGAATGAAAAGACATGCATGTCCTCAGTGTGGGAAAGCCTTTGTTTGGGACTCAAAACTTGACAATCCTCAGAAGATTCTTATTGGGGAGAAGCTGCATAAATGTCGTAAACGTAGAAAGACTTTCTACTACAGATCAGACTTTACTAACCAGCAGAGAATCCACACTGAAGAAAAACCTTTTGAATGTATTTGGTTTGGAAAGGTTTTCAGATTGAGCCCTAGTCTTTCTTAACATAAGAGAATCCACACTGGGGAAAAAATAAACCTTTCAATTGTAATCAATGTAGAAAGACTGTTAGATCAAGTTCCCAAATTGCCATCTATCAGAGAATCCACACTGGAGAGAAAGCTTTTGAATGTTAATTAATGTGGAAAGGCTTTCATAATAAGGCAGTAGCTTGTTGCACATCAGAAAATCCCCACTAAAGAGAAACATTTGGTGGTTAGCTTGGCAGAAAGCTGAGCCAAAACAGGGTTTTCAATATTGGAGCAGGAAAGGAGTGGCCAGCTTTCAGAGATAGGTTGTACACATTAACTCATCTGGGTCAGAACACTTGTAAGCATCCAAAGTGGTTTGATGAAATTGATGGGGAAATTCAGAAGGTGCTAAGTAAAACTATGAGAACTCTACAGGCTTACCAGTAGGCTATATCATCCATCTCTAAGAAGGCCCTGTTTTATTCCAGCAAAAGTTAAATACAAGGAAAGCTTACAGTCAGCATTCTTGGCTCAATATTAAGGCAGATGAAAATCAGTTTTGTGCTGATAGTAACCATACAAAGTGTTTTTATCATGCCCTGAAGGCTTTGTATGGGTCAAAGACCTATGCTATGGTGCATCTCAACTACTCAGTGCTGATGGAGTCACACTGATATATCATAAAGACATGCTCCAGGAGGGTTAGGCTGAATACTTCTATAGCATTCTCAAGAGACTATCCTTAACCACTGCTGAAGCTACTTGATGAGGTTGAGGGGTGCTCAGGGACCCCAAAATACCAACAGTTCAGGTCATGCTCAAATGAATTCAACTCAAGCCTTCCTAAAGCCAAAGAAAACAAAGTTTATTAAAGATTCACCAAATTGCGTTGCCTCTTAAAGAACCTAAGCATTTGTGACACTTGTATTCACAAGCGGGCCAGATAGAATCCCAGCTAGACAGAGTCTGAGCTGGATTGAATCTGAGCGCCTTCATGGAGGCAAGATGGAACTTAAATACTGAAAAGAGTATAGGAAGGATCTGGGGGGTGGTCTGGTAGTCTAGGGTGATGGGAGGAGGGGTTTATGAAGGGTCTTGAGGAGAAGTCCAAGGAGGGTCAAAGGCTGGAAATAGCTGGAGGCTATCAGGAGATATCAGACAATGGAGGGTTTGGGTGGGAAGCAGGTGGGACCATCCAGAGATCTTGATAGGGGCAGTATGGGAATGGATACAGATCTTGATGGGAGTGGTAGGCAGCCTGGGGAATGGGGTTTTGATGGGATCAAGGGTGGGTGGGTGGGTGGGGTGCAACAGAGACCTGAATAGAATGATAATGAAAAGCCCAAGGGCTTCTGGAAACTGCTGGAACAAATGGAAAGATTAGATTTGAATAAGAAAGGCCAGATTAAGTGGGAAGATTCAAGGGGAGCTCCAGGAGGCTCCTAGAGTCTGAATCCCATCACTACTGATCATTTACCTGAGGTTTACTTAATCCCTCTCAAGCCATTCCCCAAGTGAGAGCATCCCTGCAATTTGCAATTTTTGACACCAAAAAGAGAGTTGCTACAAGTATTTTAAAACCTCTTTTCCCCCCCATTTTCCTTAATCATCTTTTTTGTTTTAATTTCAAAGACATTTTATTCAAAATCCTCCTGCTTGGAAAAACAAGATATATGACATAGAATCTGCACATGCTCTAATAACTTATTTCACCGTACATTATGTATTCTATACATCTAACCCAGCATTCGAACAATGATCCAGCATTTAAATTAAGAATCTAGGCTTTGAGTGAATTATGAGGACACTGCAGTTTAGTGTCTACTGATTATTCAAAGCTCTGGGTTCTAGTTGTTATATATCTAAATCAGCATTCAGCCTAAAAATCAGTATTTGGGAAGCTGTTATTTGCAGGGAGAGAAAGTTGCTAACTTTTAAAACAAGATGAATATTTTTGATTAAAATTTTCTTGGACAGTCTACACAAAAATTATCCTTTTGTTTTTCTTTTAACTGTGAACTCTTTTCAATGTTAACCATTTAAAATAGATTTTCTTGGGCACTGGCAAATGCTCATAGCAACAATATTCTTCTGAACAAAGAAACATGTTAATCAGCTATTATTATAGCTAGCAGTAAGGCCAGCAATATGAAGGAAATGAAAATCCAAGTTCTGTCAAAGGAGTACCTGTTCCTCAGGATGAAGAAGTTCTGAATATGTAGAACGTGGAAAGCATTCCCAGTTAGGTACAATGAGTTTAACTGTGGCCTAAGATTAGCCTTTCCAGTGTATGAAATTTAGAATTGTATCTTTATTTCCTTTTCAATTTCTTTCCATTTATTAAGTGGCAAAATGGTCTCAAGAGGAAAAGGAAATTACTTGATGGGGCAAGGGAATCTCCCAAAATCCCCTTTAAGAAAAATTACAACAAAGGGCTTTCCAAGAATAAACTATCAAAGGAGAGCCAAACAGCAACACAATTGTGCATGATAACATCTTTGGCTCTGGGGTAAGGATAAAAGCAAAGAAAATGTTAGAACCACAAAGCCAATTATTTCAATGGCTCCAATGTAAATCGTAAATTGGCAGAGAGAAGCCTCCCCAGGGCGCTTGTGGGGGTTGTGTTTTTCTCTGGAGGAGGCTGATCAGCAGACAGTCTGATGAAAGAAGGTAGACAAAGGCCACAGATGTGGGAAGGGCTTCTCCAGAGCTCCTTTCTGACAGTGCTTTGGAAAAATCATGGTGGAGGCAAAGCTTTGGCATCTAATCATCAAGGGAAGGCCTCCTGCTGCAGAGCAAACTTCATTAGACCTCCTAACAAAAGACCTCCTTAGACCCTCCAAATTCCATCCTGTGCACAAAACCCTAAACATAGGATTTTTCTTTAAAATCCTAATGTTTGTCATCTCAACATTTCAAGGCATTCACAGACTATTGTTTCACAGTTAATTGGCATGGTCATACATTTACCAAAGGTGTGCTCCAAATAAACAACCAGAATCAGTTTCCCCCTTTACTGAAAGTTTGACCAAGAAACAGAAAGAATCAGGTTGTACCCGTGTTATTATGTGCTTATTTCTTCTGATTCGGCCAGAGATGCATGCATGATGGAGTCAGACAATTCTAAATTCAGAGGCAAACAAGCCAAATGAGACCCTTAATACTGTTAACTCAGGATACTGTGTCTGCCAAAATTAGTCTCCATAAGTGTTAACCATAATGTGAGAAGGCATTTCGTAATGGGACAGATTATAAATACAATAAGATAGGAGAATGTCAAGATGTGCATTAAAATTATAGACCCAGGATGTCTGTTTCTTCTCATATTAACATGACTATATACAGCTTAACATGTGTCCATAAAAATTCCAAGATAAGCCCCATAATTCAAAATAGTGTCCCTTTCAAGGCATCCTGCCCTGGAAAGACATAATAGAAGAATGTTCTTTTAGTTGCTGACACAAGAAGGGGTATTTTGAGTTCCCTCAGAGAGCAAAGCAAAGCATGTCAGTTATGCCAGAGCATGCCAAACATGATGGTGGGCTAAGCTCAGGGTGGGCCAACATGTCTTTTTCCTGATTGACCAATCTTGGTTTTAAGCCTTTCTTAGGTGATGGGGGGCTCAAAATGGTTCACAATACTCACTTTGTTTCCCAGTGTTTACTGGCACTAAAAGTTCCTACTTAAATGTTTTAGTAACTTAATTTCTGTAATGCTTTCTGTAAATTTCTAGGTGGCACAGGGGTAAAGTGCTGGGCTTGGAACCACAAGGCCTGAATTCCAATTCAGTCTCTGGTACTTCCTTAACTGTAGTCCCTGGGAAAGTCATGCCACCTAATCCTGCCTGAGTTTCCCCATCTGTAGAATGAGGATAATAAGGGCAACTACCTCCAGGGTTGAGGTGAGGATTTAATTAAACAATATTTGTTAAGTGCTTTGCAAACATGAAATCATTTTGGAAATATTGGCTATTTTTATGATTGTCATTCCTTGGATCATTAATCTCATAGTAAAGTCATTTGGGTAAAATGTATTAATGGCTCAACTGAGAAACAGAGAAGGCCAGAAAGAGAGACAGACAGAGAGAGAGGGAGGGAAGGAGAGATACAGAAAGAGACAGAAAGAGGGAGAGATACAGAGAGAGAAACACACACAGAGAGACAGAGACAGAGACATAGAGTCCCAGATCTTTGGCAAGGAACCTTGCTTACAGCTCCTAATACCTGGAAGGAAACTCATTTTCTTCAATAATTATATTGCATGTTGTAAAACACAGTTTTATTTGTGTTGACATTTTTTTAAGTAAGAGGAGTTTTTCCTTAAAAATTGAAATGAAGAAATGATCACAGACAAATGATTATCATAAATATCATATGAATGTAACTCCTGAACCCCCAGCCAGTGCAGGGGCTGGCCCTAGTTAGTCAGATGTTTCCACAAACCAAGGCTGTCAGCAAGGTCCTCAAACAAGATGCTGATAATACTTAATATAAAATTTTGGAATAATCTCTTTGTTCTCTCTGAAGCAAACTCAGAGAATGTCCTCTTCTTATGTCAACAAAAGCCAGCCAAGGCTGACTTAACATTCCTTGGGAAATCTTTAACCTGAGACACTATCTTGAATAATGGGACGTTTTCCGTATCTTAATATTTGTAGACATACACTTTGTTATGGTATGTTAGTGGTAAAGAAAATCTTAGGTCGTAATTTCTATTTGAACTTTTTTTACCCTTTCCTATGTCAGCTATTTCGAATATCTGTTTAGGACAGGAAGCCTGCCACTCACTAGTGGTGGGATTTCCTTTCTTATCATATGTCACCAAGACATACATTTACCCAGCCTGGAATCACAAGACTCAACTGACAATGCTCTATTAATTGTCTTGTCTTACTGAATTTATGATTTGTTCAACTAAGAGAGTTCCCTTCTCACGGCAAAATGTATATAAGTCATAAGATTTCCATACTTGGTAGCCAGAACATCTTTCTGTCTCCATAATGCATTATATTACCATTTTCTTTAATAGGGAATTGATTAATTAAATCATAAAATGTATGCATGTAGCCTGTTGCCTTTTCTCTAACCAAGTTTTCAGGTCAACAATGCCAAATGAAGACTCTGGTGAATGTTCCTTGAAAGTGTCAGACAGGACTGAAGAGCAGAACAACCCCCATGTGCCTGGCACTGTGCTAAGCCCTGGAGATACAAAAAGTGGCAAACAACAGTCCCTGCCCTCAGGGAGCTTACAATGGAAGGGGAGATGACCTACAAGTTTGTATAAGGTAAGCTACAGACAGGAAAATTAGGAGACATTTAGCAGTTAAGACATTGGAATTAAGAGGGGCTGGAGAAGACGATGATGAAGACAGGCTTTTAGCTGGAACTAAAAGGAAGGCCGGCAGGTCAGTGGTCACACCAGAGGATGCTAAGTATTCCAGGCATGGAAGACAGAAATGTAAAATGCTGAGAGCTGGAGGGTCTACTGAGTGAAACATCCAGGGAAACAGTGTTATTGGATCAAAGAGGACATGTGAGAGAAACACATAAAAAGACTGGAAAAGTGGGAGAGGGGCATGTTATACAGGGCTTTGAATACCAAGCATTTTGTATTTGCTCCTGGCAACAATAGGGAGCCACTGGAGTTTATTGAGTGGAGGAGGGACGTGACATGGTCACACCTACACTTTATGAAAATGACTTTGGGGCTGGATTTGAAAGGGAAGGTATTTGAGAAAGGCAGACCCCTCTCCCAGCAGTTATTGTGATAGTTCCGAAGTGAGGTGATGGTGTTCTGTTGGAAGCTAATTGAGAAACCTGAATGTGAAATAAGGGTGAATAATTATAATTCATTATTTTGTTAGGCAGAAAGGGCCCTTGGTAAGTGGGGGGGAGCAGGCTACAGGTCTTTGTTTCCTCCTAGGCACAGAAGAATAACTGAGACCTTTTCGGGGAATCCTAAATCTAATACAGTCTGGCATTGGGGTGGATAGGGCACCAGATCCCCAAGCTCAAAGGAGGCAGTGTCTGCTTGGAGACATCCCTGCATTATTGGGGCACTGAATACAGGTAACTTACCTAATTCAGGCTGTGAAAAGTGACCTTTGGACTTCCAGCCCTCCTTCCCACTTACCTCTCCCACTCCTGGACTAAGAGAAGGCCACCCAAGCAGCCTGGACTCAATTGTGAACTTGCCTGTTGAGAAGTCCCCCTGAGATGAATATGTCCGTTTGCCATGAGTCAGCTCACCAGGCACATGCACCGGACCCAGAGTGTGTCTGATGGAAGGAGCCTGCAGTGAGCCAGTCTTGCTCACTCCCAGACACCTTTGCTCATATGCACTGGCTGATCTTGTGTTACACAGATAACACACAGGAGGCACTGGACTTTGTGGTCTGCAGCCTCCAACGGGTTCATCCTTGATCTGGTTAGGTAGGCAGACCACTTTGGAGGGTTTAATAATCTTATTTTAGTCTAGTCCGTTCTCAGAAGGACTGATGTTAATGGAAGCACTAACTCCCACAACATTCCCTAATCACCACTCTCCAAGGCGGGGGCAGTGTGAGCGCAGAAAAGGGTGTGTAAAGCCAGTTCAGGCAGCACACATGAGGACTGCTCCCATGAATAATTTCAAGGGTCTAATCACACAGTGTAATAAGCTCTCCATTCAGCAATGAACTCAACATTGTTCAATAAGATAAATCATAACATTCATATCAACATCATTAAGTAAACATATCATTCAATAGATAGCTATATGTATATATATATATAATATTTAATATAGATTTTAGACTTTAATAAGGGTCAAAGTTTGAATTAAGAAGAGCCTGGACTTAATAGTCCCCTTTGTTTAACTTAGAGGGCACCTTTTGATGTTAAGCAAGCAAATGGGACTTCCTTACCAGACCCTTCTCCTGGCATCTTAGTGATAAGGACTGGGTTGTAACTTCAGCTTTGTCAACTCTGTTAAGATACCACAACTTCAAAGGCCTATTTTGTCCCGTCCAGCGGGACTCAGTTATTTGGGGGGTTGAGGGGAACCCAGCCTGAAAGAGAAACGGGCGAGAAAAGGAGCGAGACCAAGCAAATTCTTGTCAAGGTCTGATTTTATTGAGCTCAGGGTACAGCTTATATAGCAAGGTGAAAGCTTAGCCTTAGCAACAGCGGATTCTTGTCATCACCTTATTGGTGGAGGTATCTATCTAGTCACTATTCTATTGGTAGATGAGTGGGCCCATAAAGGTCGTCCAGGTGCGTCCAGGTCCAGGTTTCCAAACCCGAGAGCCGTTACAGGGGGTGTGGTTCTCTCACGGGTGGCGGGGCACCTGGCTTTAAGGCACTTAGCCCCCAACACTGTTTAGGACAGGATCTGTCATCTGGGTGATGGGACTTTTTCCTTATCTTAAATCACAGAGACATGCTACAGAAAGAAGATGCCCATAGCTTAGGATCATAAAACCCAACTGACGCTACTTTGTTTACAATGTGTTTATCTAAGAGAACTTCTTTTTCACAACAAAATGTATGTAAGTGAGAAGATTTCTGTACTGGGTAGCCAGGACATTTTTCTGGCTCCATAATGCATTATGTTACCATTTTCTTTAATAGGGAATTGATCAATTAATTAATTAAATCATAAAATGGATGCATTTAGCCTGTTGCCTTCTCTCTAACCAAGTTTTCAGGTCAACAATATATATAATAACAATAGCAACAACCTTAATATAATGTATCCAAGTAATGTGTTTTTGTCAAAATACCACATTGTCCACCCCTGGGTGACAATAAGAACGATTTCCTGAATCTACATCAAGTTCCTAAGTCCTCTTTCCTCTTAGCCTATGCTTGACTTCCAAGTTCCATGGCTCTTCCTCTGTGGGCTGGCCATTCCCAAGTTTCACCTGGACTCACATGTAGGCAGCTTTCTGCTCCTGCTCCATGTCTGAGGTCATGAAGACAGCTCCACTCCAAGCTCTCTGGAGCAGTTTCTGTCTCCAGGAAAACAAGACTGAACAGGACAATAACATGGACACACATCACCAGCACTATCACTCAATTCAACTCCAGAGGCTCTGTAAGTTCATGACAGTTCTCAAAAGAGGCTTATGGTCATGGGTATGTTTCTGCCCTACAACTCAATTCCCTTTCAAAGTTTGGAGGTTCCTTCAACAACTCTCTGCCATCACAGATCTCCTCTTGGCTCCCTTCTCAGTGCCGGATCTCTCCATGTCTCCTTTCTCAACACTAGTTCTCTCTTTATGTACAGTTCTACTCAGTATCTGATTGGCTAGAGCATACATGCACATATCCGATTGGTTAAAACTCAAGGCAGAAAAATAGCAAAGATCCTGCTTTGCTTGCTGTTACATAGACACAGCTCCTAATCCTATAGAACCCTAGTTTTAATAGTCATCACACTCTAGAAATATCCCACATGCCCTCCACACACCCACACTCCAACTACTGGCTATGATCCCAAGGTACACTCAACTTGCATCACAAGGTACCTAGCCTAACCACAACTCAAGTGACCTGCCTTTTCCAGTTGAACTATATGTAAATTAAGTAGAATTGTCCTTTTTATTCTATTAGTCTGGTTTACCCAAGCAACTAACATTTTTCCAATTATTTAGATCTGATTTTATGTGTCAAAAGTGTTTTGAAATTGTGTTGATACAGTTCCTGGGTTTGTCTTTGCAGGCAGATGCTCAAATATTTTATATTGTCTACAGTTATTTCAAATGGAATTTCTCTATCTTTTGCTGCTGAGCTTTATTGGTAATATAAAGAAATGCTGATGATTTGTGTGTGTTTATTTTATATCCTGCAACTTTGCTTAATTGTTCCAAGTCAGTTTTCAGTTGATTTTCTAAGTATATCCTATCATTTGCAAAAAGTGTTAAGTTTTGTTTCCTCACTACCTATTCTAATTTCTTCAATTCCTTTTTCTTCTCTTACTGCTAACATTTCTAGTACAATATTGGATAATAGTGGTGATAGTGAGCATCCTTTTTTCACTCCTGATCTTATTACTGAATGTTTCTAGTTTATCCCCCTTACACATAATGCTTGCTGAAGGTTTTAGATATACTTTTCATTTTAGGGAAAACTCCATTTATTCCTATGCTCTCTAGTGACTTTAATAAGAATAACAAATTTTGTCAAAAGCTTTTTCTGAATCTATTGTGGTAATTATAACTTGATAGTTTTGTTATTGATCCGGTCAATTATGCTGATAGTTTTCCTAATATTGAACCAACTCTACATTCCTGGTATAATCCCCACCTGGCCATAATGTATTCTGGTGATAAATTGCTGTAATCTCTTTGTTAACATTGTATTTAAAATTTTTGCATTAATATTCATTAAGGAAATTGATCTATAATTTTCTTTCTGTTTTGGCTCTTCCCAGTTTAGGTATCACCACCTTATTTGTGTCATAAAAGGAATCTTGAAGGACTCTTTCAATGCCCATTTCCAGAAATAGTTTGCATAGTATTGGAAATAATTGTTCTCTAAATGTTTGGGAGAATTAACCTGTAAACCCATCTGGCATTGGAGATTTTTTCCCTAAGGATGTTCATTTATGATTTGATCCATTTTTCCAAAATGGGATTATTATTTATTATAGTCAAATATCAATATATAAATATCAATTATTTAATTATTCATATATAAATTATAATTTAATAATATATTAATTCAATCACCACTAATAATTAATTAATTAAATGTTTCTTCCTCGGTTAATCTGAGCAATTTATATTTGCCCATAAATCAAAAGACATCATTCATGCCATTTTACCATTTTTACCAATCTCAAAGTCCTGTGGTGACAAACAAGTGATGAAACAGCAGTTGTGGATACAGTGGGAGCTGTAGTCACAATCCTGCACACAGGTAGCCCAGATCGTTTTTCTCACTGGAAGCAGCAATGGGATTTGGTCAGCTCCCTGGGCATCTGAAGCCTATTAAGAATTGCACTGCTCATCTCCTGGTGTGGGAAAATGGCTAGAAAAAGGTGCCCTAAAGCCAGTGCAACGAAGATTAAGAGGGAAGCAGAAAACTGGGAAAGAATTTTTACAACTAGTATCTCTAAAAAAAGTCTCATTTCTAAAATGTGTAGAGAATGGTGTCAAATTTATCAGAATACATGTCATTCCCCAACTAATAAATGGTCCAAGGACATGACCTGGCAGTTTTCAGAAGAAAAAATTATAGCTATTTATAGTGACATGAAAAAAGACTCCAAATTACCATTAATTAGAGAAATGCAAATCAAAACTCCTCTGAGGTAACATACCACACCTCTGAGATTGGCTAATGTAACAAAATAGGAAAATAACTGTTGAAGATGATGTGAGAAAACTGGAACAGTAATACATTGCTGGTGGGGTTGTGAAGTATCCAAACATTCTGGAGAGCAATTTGGAACTATGCCAAAGGGGTTATAAAAATATGCATTACCCTTTGACCCAGCAATACTTCTTCTAGAGATCTATTCTAAAGAGATCATAAAAATGAGTTGAAAAAATCCACATGTGAAAAAAATATATTTACAGCAGCTATTTTTGTGGTGGCCAAGAACTGCAAATTGAGGGGATGGCCATCAATTGGGGAATGCTTGAACAAGTTGTGGTATATGAATATGATGGAATATTATTGTGCTATATGAAATGATTAGCACGTGCACTTTAAACAAACTTGGAAGAACTTAGATGAACTGATGCTGAGTGAGATGAGCAGTACCAGAACAACGATGTATACAGTAACAGCTACTTTGTATGATGACTTTCACAGACTTGGCTCTTCTCAGCAATGTAAGAATCTAAGACAACTCCAAGACTCAGAATGGAAAATGCTATGCACATCTAGAGAAAGAACTATGGAATCTGAATGCAAACAGAGGCAAACGACTTGTTCTCTTTCTTTTTTTGTTTGTTTGGTTTTGTTTCTTCTTTCTCATGGTTCCTTCCATTAGTTCTAATTCTTCTTTACAACACTACTAGTATGAAAATGTTTATTATGAGTATATCTGATTGCACAGTGTCTTGGTGAGGGGAAGGAGGAGGGGAGA
Organism: Bettongia penicillata ogilbyi; assembly: GCA_023548195.1. Taxonomy (NCBI): domain Eukaryota; kingdom Metazoa; phylum Chordata; class Mammalia; order Diprotodontia; family Potoroidae; genus Bettongia; species Bettongia penicillata. The sequence continues at coordinate 3,448,338 of JAJHZJ010000232.1, forward strand.
AATTTTAAAACTCAAAAGTTTATGGAAATGAATGTTGAAAACTAAAAAAAAATTACATTTCTAAAAAAAGAACAGAGGGGAAAAAAGAAAATATGCCCTAAAAATTGTCTGCTTACTCAACCACGGCCTGATTACTGTGGCAAGCAGGGAATCCCAGTCTGTGGTCAAAGCAAACAAAAAAATATACAATAAAATCTGCAAAGAAAATTCCACTTTCCATCAGTACATGGAATGTTTATACCCAAAATCATTTTCCTAAAGCCCAATTCTGACCATATCATGCCATTCTCCCACGTAATAAAATCCAGTGGTTGCCTACTGTTTATAGGAGCAAATACAAAATGCCGTTTGGAATTTGAAACCATGCATAACTAGGCCCTCTCCTACCTAAGTCTTCTTACACCTTTCTCCCCCACATTTCTTCTTCCATCCAGTGACACTAGCCTCTGGGAGCTTTCACTGACAAGACCCTCCAGTTCTCAGCTCCCAGCATTTTCTGTGTTTATCCTCCATGCCTGGAATACTCACCACCCTCTGCTTTGATCACCGAACTGTCTGGTCTCCTTTAAGTCCTAGCTAAAATCCTGCCTCTGGCAGCTAGTCTTCTCCAAGCCCTCTTAATCTCAGTGTCTTAACTGCTAATTATGTGCCACATATGTGTCTATACCTTACTTTTTACAGATTTGTAGGTTGTCTCCCCCTACACTGTAAGCTCCCTGATGCCAGGGAATGGTTTGGTTTTTTTTGCCATTTTTTGTATCTCCACTATTTAGCATAGTGCCTAGCACATATTGTGGTTGCTCTGGTATTCATTCCTTTCTGACACTTGCAAGGAACATTTGCCAGACGCTTCATTTAGCATCATTTGATGATCTTGCTGACTTTCCCTGGGATATGGAAATACCTGATTAACTATGGCCACTTCCTCCACTGGCTGAGAGTCCAGTAATGACATTCATATAATATATGTGACACTCATTTGCTTTTGAACATTTCCCCATTTCCTTTTTTTAATATGGCCCACTACCTTAAAAAAATATCAATAGGTCTCAAATAAAAGATTATGTTTTACAACACTCAATGCAGTTGGTTAAAGAAAATGGGTTTCTTCTGTGGTATTAAGCAATGTAAACAAATTTCCCTTGGCTAAGATCAGGGATTCACTGTCTCTCTGTATCTATCTCTTTTTGTCTCCCTCTCTCTTTCTCAGTTGAGCTATCTATGACGAGATTATGGATTCAAGGAATGACAGTCATAAAAACAGTATTTCCATACCGATTTAATGTTTGCAAAACATTTAAGAAATAATTCTTAATTAAAAGCTCATCTCAACTCTGGTAGGTAGATGTCCTTATTATGCCCATTTTACACATGGGGAAACAGGCAGGAGTAGGTAACACGACTCTTTCAGTGACATACAACTAGGAAGTACCACAGGCTGAATTGGAATTCACCTAGGCCCTCAAAATTAGCATTACAGAAATTAATGTCCAATAGGTACCAAGACACTTAAAGAATTTTTCTGACAGTAAAGAACAGCAGTGTGAGCTGGTACTGAAGAAATGAAGTCTATGAATGTCATGAATACTGAGGAAGGATGGCACATACTAGGATTTCGGAGAAAAAATATTACATGTACAGGATGGAATTTGGGGATGTTTAATGAAGTCTGTTGGTGGGAGGTCTAATAAAGTCTGTGCTGCAGCAGGAGGCCTTCCCTTGGCAATGAGATCCCAGAGCTTTGTCTCCAGCATGATTTCTTCAAAATACAATCAAGTAGAACCACTAGTGGAAGCCCTTCTGACCTTCACTCCAGTATGAACGAGGCTTTCTACTGATCACCATTCTCCAGAGAAAAGGAAGACGCTCTGAGCACATTGATGAGGATTCTCTCCACAATCTGATAGAAAGTAAGAGTTGACTGCCAGCTGAAAGTCTTCCCACATGAGACCACAGGGAACTGCTTCTCAGAATGTTTTCTCTGATCCTCAAGAACCTCTGAACTCCATCTGAATGCCTTTCCTTTTTCATGACAATCATCAGATTTCTATCTCACAAAAATTCTGAGAAGAGAAACAGGATATGGTAATTGCCTAAAGGCATCACTACCTTGATTATATTCATAAGGTTTCTCCCCAAGAGTGGAAGCTCTTGTTACATATGTTAAGAGTGGTAACTAAAAGCTCTGACACATTCATGACAGTCATGAGGTTCATCTGTAGTGAGGATTCTCTGATGTTTTGCTAAATCTGAGATCAATGGAAAATCATTTCACATTTATTATGTTTATAAGACTTCTCTTTAGTGTCAGTTTTTTGATATATAACAATAGTGGATCTGTGTATGAAAAACTGTCCAGGGTAATTACATTTTGGGGTTTATCCCCAGTGTGAATTCTCTGGTGTAAAGCAAGATGGTAGCTCTGTGCAAAATCATTTCCATGCTGATGACACATTCAACAGGCTTCTATGCAGTGTGGATTATCTGATGCATAGCAAGATACCACCTCAGTATAAAAGGTTTCCACACTGACTATATGCTAAAGGTTTTTCTCCATTGTGGATTCTCTAATGCACGTGCAGCTAGATGGGAACTCTTCCCAAAGTCATTCCATCCACTGTGGATTCTCTGGTGGCTAGATAGCAAGACTCTGCCTCATTGTGAAAGCCTTTCCACACTGAATATATTCATAACGCTTCTCTCCAGTGTGGATTCTCTGATGTGCTATAAGACTGGATCTCCTTCTGAAAGTCTTTCCACATTGATTACATTCAAAAGGTTTCTCTCCACTATGGATTCTCTGATGGCCAACAAGACTGCCCCTGTCTCTGAAAGTTTTTGCACAGTGACTACATTCATAAGGTTTCTCTCCAGTGTGGATTCTCTGATGGATAGCAAGAAAGCGCCTCTCTCTGAAAGTCTTTTCACACAGATTGCATTCATAAGGTTTCTTTCCAGTGTGGATTCTCTGATGTACAGCAAGATAGCCCCTGTCTCTGAAAGACTTCCCACAGTGATTACATTCATAAGGTTTCTCTCCAGTGTGAATCCTCTGATGGCCACCAAGTTTGTTCCTGGTAGTAAAAGTCTTTCCACATTGATTACATTCATAAGGTTTCTCTCCAGTGTGAATCCTCTGATGGCCACCAAGTTTGTTCCTGGTAGTAAAAGCCTTTCCACATTGATTACATTCATAAGGTTTCTCTCCAGTGTGGATTCTCTGATGAGTAGTAAGAACACGCCTCTCTCTGAAAGTCTTCCCACACAGATTACATTCATAAGGTTTCTCTCCTGTGTGGATTTTCTGATGTACAGCAAGATAGCCCCTGTCTCTGAAAGACTTCCCACAGTGATTACATTCATAAGGTTTCTCTCCAGTGTGAATCCTCTGATGGGCAACAAGTTTGTTCCTGGTAGTGAAAGCCTTTCCACATTGATTACATTCATAAGGTTTCTCTCCAGTGTGAATTCTCTGATGTTCAGCAACGTGGGAACTTGTTCTGAAAGTCTTTCCACAGTGATTACATTCATAAGGTTTCTCTCCAGTGTGAATTCTCTGATGAGCAACAAGACGGGAGCTCATTCTGAAAGCCTTTCCACAGTGATTACATTCATAAGGTTTCTCTCCAGTGTGGATTCTCTGATGTGTAGTAAGACTGGATCTCGTTCTGAAAGTCTTTCCACATTGATTACATTCAAAGGGTTTCTCTCCACTATGGATTCTCTCATGGCCAACAAGACTGCCCCTGTTTCTGAAAGCTTTTGCACAGTGACTACATTCATAAGGTTTCTCTCCAGTGTGGATTCTCTGATGCATATTAAAACTAGATCTTGTTCTGAAAGTCTTTCCACACTGATTACATTCAAAAGGTTTCTCTCCACTATGGATTCTCTGATGGCTAGCAAGACTGCCTCTGTCTCTGAAAGCTTTTGTACAGTGACTACATTCATAAGGTTTCTCTCCAGTGTGGATTTTCTGATGTACAACAAGATTGCCCCTATCTGTGAAAGCCTTTCCACATTGATTACATTCATAAGGTTTCTCTCCAGTGTGAATTCTCTTATGCCCAGCGATCTGGGAGTGCGTTCTGAAAGTCTTTCCACATTGATTACATTCAAAAGGTTTCTCTCCACTGTGGATTCTCTGATGGGCAGCAAGACTGCCTCTGTCTCTGAAAGCTTTTCCACACTGATTACATTCATAAGGTTTCTCTCCAGTGTGAATTCTCTTATGCCCAGCGATCTGGGAGTGCGTTCTGAAAGTCTTTCCACATTGATTACATTGAAAAGTTTTCTCTCCATTGTGGATTCTTTGATGTACAGCAAGATTGCCCCTTTCTCTGAAAGCCTTTCCACAGTGACTACATTCATAAGATTTCTCTGCAGTGTGAATTCTCTGATGTCCAGCAAGCTGGGAGCGAGTTCTGAAAGTCTTTGCACATTGACTGCACTCAAAGGGTTTTTCTTGACTGTGGATTCTATGATGAACAACAAGACTCTCCTTCCTTGTGAAAGCCTTTCCACACTGATTACACACAAGACGCTTCTCTCCCCGATGGATTCTCCGATGACCAATAAGCAGAGTTCTGTAGCAGACAGCCTCCCCACATTCATGACAATCATCAAACTTCTCCTCATTATGAATCTTACGAGATCTGTTAAGAGCTGAGTTACAACTGACGGTCTTCCAGCGCTGAGAACATGCAAAACTTTTCATTCCAGAATGAAATCTAGTATAAAAAGGAAAAGAGGAGTGATAGGATGAGCTTGCTTCCCATTCATTACATTTATCAGGCTCCTCTCCAGTGGGAATTTGCTGATGATTCACAAGCTTGGAGTTCTGACTCAAGGCCTTACCACCTTCATTACTTACACAAAACATTGCTCCAGTATCACTTTTCTGATCTCTCATAAGGTCTGAAGTCCAGTTCCAGGCCATTTCCCATTGATTACCTAGATATAGTGGCATTTCAGGAGCCTTCTCATGGGACTGAAAAAGCTCTACCTCTTCAATAAAGTGTTTTCTACATTCACTATCCTGAACACACTCATTCCCTGAGGTCATATTCTTACAGTGATTTAGGATACAAAATTGTCTTAATTTCTTTCCAATTTCATCAGATTCACAGTCACTATTGGGACTTTTATCTAACTTGATATTGGAGTCAAGGATTTCTCCCAACTTGAAGTCCCAGGGACCATCACTCATGAATCTGTGCAGGACATGTTTTTCCAGAAAACTTCCAAGATTTCTAGTCATCTCATTTTCTTCGAAGCTGCTCTCTAAATGTGAAGAAAACAAACAATCAAACATACAAACAGCAAAGGATATACACAAATCAGTATATGCAATAGTAATGGACACTGGAGGTTTATCGGGCTCATTACCTTGTCAATACCAGGTGAAATGCAACAAAATTTTGTGTACTCTGAGACCAAACACTGGCATTCAAGAGACTGTATCAGCGTAAGGAGGAGACAGACAGGCTGTGAGCATGACAAAGGAGCTGTACACCACTGAGGGCTGGACTCAAAGACTTATTTACTCCAAACTAACCATTCACATTCAACAAAAGCAACAGCCACAACTCAAGATGGTGACCAGATTTAATATCAACAAATTAGAGTGATTCTCCATGGGAACAGTTTAGTTTCTGTTTTGGCAGGTGGACTCCCTGGTATTTTATACTGTCTAGAGTTTGGGACAATTTGTTTTCTTCCATGAAGGAGATTGTTGGAGAGACAAGGATTTCCTGTCCTATTCCGCTACCTTGCAAGAATTCCCTCCTACTCTTTGTAGCAAGACATTTTCAGTGAAGTTGTTAGGAATCTTTATGGAGGAGGAGTATGGCATTTAGGTCTGACACCTGACTGGTGGTAAATTACGCCAAGACCAATGGAGAGCTGGTACACACAAGAGTGTGCACTCAATGAAGCTTCTGAAGCTGAGATGCACTTGAATATGCATCCACTGTCTGCCACTTGTGAAAATTTTGGCCTGAAAATTCATCAAGAAAAGAAAGTAAATGGTCCTTACCCAGAGACAGCAGGTTCTGCGCATTCTCCAGTGTGACCTCCTTGTACAGCTCTTTCTGAGAATGGTCCAAGAGGCCCCACTCTTCTTCAGTGAAGTCCACAACCACATCCTTCAACGTCACCAACTCCTGAACCATCAAAAGTCACATGATTTAGAACTCAGGGACTCCAGAATTCATCTAGTCCAACTCTCATCTACTTAGAAGAGGCAAATGAAGCCCAGAGAAGGGTTTTCCCTAACACTCATATAACCTTCATGAGTGTCAAAGCCAACACTTGAAAAAAGTTACTGAGAGCACAACAGAACAGGGAGAAAAACATTTTACCCTGGAAGTGAGAATTATGATGGAATAATCAAAACTAGAAAAACATTTCCTAGATAATGCTTCTCCTGATGGAATTAGGAACAAGATATGTGCTCTATCATTGTTACACAAGAATATGTACAGAAGATAGTAGAGTCATGTATCATTTCTCCTCTGTCTTACATGACATACTAAGAATATTCTATGAAGATTTTATAGGAAGTTGGTTTGTACTGTGTGTTCCGGGAGGAAAAAAAAACTTAACAGTGATTTCTCAGGAGTGAACTAAGAAATTATCAAGTCAGTTTTCTAAAAGACTGTAATAAAGTATGAAGTAAAAAAAGGATAAAAATTAGTAAGAGAGATTACTCACAATATGGCCTCACCTGAGTGTTATGAGATTGTTTCCAGTCAAATGAAGAAGAGTCTTCTATTGTTATACTGAAGGTTTGAGATGGCCCTGGGTATGATGAGTTACACTTAAACATTTTCTGTCTTTGCTTTATGATTGCTTTCAACTGTTCATGGAATAAATACATACATTTTAATATTTAATTATAGAGAAATAAGAGTAATTACATGGGGAAAATAGGGTGTCTTTCTTCACTAAAAAATTAAAATTTTACCAAATGGGGTTAGAGATTAAGCTAATGTGTAACAAAGACATTGACAATTTATGAAAAATAAATTATTTCATCATGCTGCTACAACTCTAGACCACTGGGCTTAGGTTTAGAGAGTTATAAGAACCAAGAAGCAGACTGATGGAGACAAGAAAGTGACCACTTCTTCAAATCCTCTGATGCTTGGGAGGGCCCAACTATGGTCACAATCTGGTACATTCAAAACATGCGTTTAGCCAAGGTACTTGGCATTTGATGCTTCTCATTTCTAGCAGAATGATGTGATTCCCTGTTTAAGAAGCTGTATTATTGTGGAAGAATTCTTTCTGGTAGATAAAAATCTCTTCACCTTTTTATCACTGATTTCATTGAAAACATCTGATTGATCTTCTCTTTGTATATTCTACTTCAAATTTCACTGACTTTGCCCCCATGTCCCAGTGTCTTTTTCTCAAAATGTCTTCCTTTGGTGTGTTGTCTTTCCATCCAAAGTGTAATCTCTATGTGAACAGGAGCATTTCTTCTTTTCTGTTTGAATTCCCAGGTCTTAACCCCATCTGAGACTTTCTGAGCAGATACAGCAGAGGTTTGCTATTTCCTGCTCATGCTCATTTTAAAAATGGTGAACTGAGGCAAACACAGTTAAGAGACTTAATTGACTCAGCAAAACACAGCTAGTAAGTGTATGAGGCCAGACTGGAACTCACGCACATGAGTCTTCCTGATTCCAAACCACCTTGCTGCCCTCTACTCACTCCTTAACTGTTTACCCAACTTAGCTTCCATCCTTCTTTTCCTGAAAGGGCCCTGTGCAAACTTAGCAATGATGCTTTAATTGCCAAATCTGACAAACTTGTTCTGTAAAGTTGGATTTAGCCAAAAAGCTGCACTTTAGATCCAAAAGTCACATGTGGCCTTGAATGCTGCAGGTTCCCCAGCCCTGCTCTAGACAGATTGCATTCAGATACCAGGACAGTGACATTTAATGCAATGATGTTCTTCATTCCTATCTTTATAATTTCTGAATATATGGCCTTTAGACCAAATGCTAAGAGTATTTTTTGTGAAAGTGTGACTCACTGACAGAGGGTAAAACATCACAAGTATCCATGTGACTTCAGAGGAGGCCACATCATACTATAGTTTAGGACACACTCAGTTCTTTTGCAGCCAGGACCTCAAAGTATAGGGCTCGCTCTTTTGGATTAGTCTCCTGCCAGAGTTTTAATGTAGCCGTCTTTTTACTGAGAAGCAGAAGGGACTCAGTCCCAAACAGGGTGAAGTAAGTAGAAATTGAGTTGATGGGCAGATGAGGGAACAGGAGCTCTCAGGATGAAGCAGTGTTTTCCATTTTGGCCCAGGCACAATGTGAGCCTTGGAGAGGAAGTGGGTGCCCTAGGACAGGGTCAAGGAAGAAGAGGGGTCATTGCCATGGCTACGGCACTACAGTTGATGGAGAACAGTATAGGAACAGAGAAGGAGACAGGGGCCTGCATGTCTAGCCATGAGTGTGAATGAAGAAAGAAGATGATTCTGAGGCTTCAGGACTGAGGCAGAAAGAGAATGGTGGGGCCCCTCAGAAAGGCCTTGTTTTGCCTTCCATATGGCCCACATTTCTAGGCTAATTTTACCTTCGTCTCCTCCTGCTGGCAGAAACACCCCTCTTCTTTGACATAAAGATGTCTCCTATAAATCCTGTGCAGGGCTTGCAGTGTCCAGGAAGGTCTGAGCCAGGCTGTCAAGACAGATGGCCTACCTGTGATCTAACTGACTAGGCTTCGGATACCAAGAAGTGATCTTTCATGCCTTTTGATTCCTGCCTCACTCAGCCCCCCTAGATTCCTCCCCCAGAGGTCCTATCTCCTGATTGGAGAGAGTTCACCTCAATCAACCCAACTTGTGTCCTGTGACTGCTGTTCTCTGGTCACCCCACCCCAAGCCCCGTCCCTTTCTGTTTTTAACTCTGGAAAGCACACTCACATCTTTTGCATTAATACCCCCCAAATCTGATCACTGAGGCTTTCACATAGAAAGTGGCTAACGGTTTCTAAAAATGAATTTGGGAGAAACCACAACTGACAGTATTTGCTACTATACTAACGTTCTGAGGTAGGCCACTGTCCCCAATCTTTTGAGATAACTCAGGACACACGTTCTGTCCTATTATTCTCTCTAAGAAGGCACAATGTTCGTTAACCACCTGACTCATCACATAGCTACCATTTTCTTTGGAATGGTCTAAGTAGCCATGGCAAAGCCTTTGGGACAGACCTTCCTAACTCTAAATCCACTCTTGGTTCTTTTCCTCTCTTTTGTCTCCTAATCTGATCTGACCCAAAATATCTTGACAAGCCTACCTACAAGGCCTCAGGGATCCTACCCACAGGATGGGTCAGGTACCTCAGGAAAGCCTGTCTCTATTGAGTGTGTCACATTCTTGAGTGGATAAATAAACAACAGCACACTGTCTGTGTGTAACCTGCACTCCCATATTCTGCCTGTCCCTAGCAAGGACCCTGACAATTCTCACAAAACGATCAAATGAGATAATATTTACATGGCTCCTGGCACTTAACACACACACAACATAACCAGCCCCTCAACCCTTTCCGGCCTTCTTACACCTTGGTCCTCTTCTCTCTGATCCAGGGACGAGGACCTGGCTGGTCCTTCACTAATCCCTGACCCTGTGCCTTCCCAATGGCTGTCTCTCATGCTTGGAATATCCTCTCCCCTCACTTGAGCCTCCTGGCTTCCTTCACTTCCCAACGAACATCTCAGCTCCTGAAAACAAGTTATTTCTGGCCCCTTCATAGTGCCTCTCTCACAGTGCCTCCCATCCATGCCCTACAGAATTTGTTTGCACAGAGGTACTGGTATGTTTTCTCCCATTAGACTAAGTTCTTGAGAGCAGGGATTGTTAAACTTTCTTTGCGTAACCAATAAGCTGGCACAGTGTTTAGCACAGAGGAGCCACTTTCTTAATGCTAATGGTCTTGACCTAAGAAATGTTAACTGGGAAGGATTCAAAGACACCTGAGTAGATTTTTGTGGATGAGGCAGGAGGACATGAGCAGAACCAGGAGGAGAATTTCTTCTCTGTTGACAGCAGTGCAAAGGACAACCCACCTCAACAAGACAAAGCTTTCTTGGCTCTCTTGGATTCCAGGTTTGCTAATGCTGTGGTCAGGTCTGTGGATGGACTGCACTCACATAGTATTTTTGCCACATGACAAGGACTTTGGAGAGGTAGCTGGGGCAATCCCCAGAGCTAGGTCATGGAAGGAGGCCCTGTCCTGGCAAGCCTGGAGGATAGTCAACAAGAGGTCAGAGGGGAAAAAGAAGCCCAAAGGAAAAGGAAGCCAGCAGAACTGGGGTGTGGAGAGGGGCCCTTGTTTAGTCCTGGCACCTGCATGTGCAGACCTGGCTCCCAGAAGACACAGATATCTCAGCTTTGAGGGAAGATGGCAGAGAGAACTTGGTTTCAAAGAAAGAAGGCAAAGAGATCTCAGTTCCAAGGTAAGATGGCAGAGAGATAACTCCAAGGGTTTCTGCCTCCTGACAATCTATCCTGAGTGGGTCTTCCACATCCCTAGAATCCTTCCCTCCTTGGTCTTGCCCTTTCAGAAGGGAATTATGATTTGCCAATCTGTGACTCATAATGAAAATAATTAGTTGGCTACCTGATTAATTAATTATACTTTGTCTCTTTCTGTCATTCTCAGGTTAGATACTGGCTCAGTAAAATCCTGTTAACACCTCCATCTTCTGTCCACCTGCCCTCCACCCCACCTGCAAATGGATGTTCCCCAAGGACAGAGGCTTTATTTCACTACTTTTACAGATGGTTTGTGTATTCCCTCAGCATGTACACCCATGTCTGAGTACACACTTATGTATGTGTGCCAGCACAGAGCAATGGAAAGCAAACACACTGCCCACTGGTCTGCGATTCCTGAGGCCTAGGTTCAGATCTTGTCCTGGCCACTGTTAGCAGAATCCAGTCAGTCCCAGCCTGGGCCTCAGCTGGGGAGACAGGAAGGCACTTCTAGGACCCCAAGCCTATGACAAGCTTTTCTAACTTAACATTGCTTTCCTAAGGTTTCATTCACATTCACTGTGGGCCAGCTCCTGGGGCACCAACAGGATGGGGTTCAAGGTCACAGGGCCTTTATCTGAATGCCTGGAAGAGGAACTTGGATGGAACCAGAAAAACCTGTGGTCCATTAGGGCATCAGACCCTGACTGGCTGTGAAACCCATTTCATTCTGGCTGTCTGTTTCCCCTTCTGTAAAAGGGGAAAAAGTTTCTTTGGTTCTCTTGGATTCTCTACCTTTATTGTCTCTGATTAGATATGTGGATGGACTGCACTCACGTGGAATGAGGTTTTCTGGGCCATAGGAATCATTCTCCTTGGTCTCTCATGTAGGAATAGGCTGTGGTCCTCGGCAAGGTGACCTGGGGAGGGAGAAGAACCTCAGGGTGGGAGAGACCTTGGCTTTGCCTTTTCCTCCCATGGTGGATGCCGACTTGCCTAGAATGCTTGAGGGGTAGCTCTCAGAATGGTTATAAAGGCCCTGCTCTGTCCTCAGGGGAGAGACTCCACCTCAGGAGGAGGGCAGCAGCTAGTTTTTTTTCAAAAGTAAAAGGCAAAGAGAATTCACCACCAATGGAACAGGGCAGAGACATCTCCCTTCCAAGGGAAGAGGTCAGAGAGACCTCAGCTCTAGGGAACATGAAGGGTTCTCTGTTCTGAATGAAGAATGCATAGAGACCTTAGCTCCAAAGAAGGTAGAGATCTCACCACCTACTCCTGGTCCCAGCCAACCTGCTCTGGTCTAATCCCAAGAGTCCGGCCCAGCCCTACTGTCTATCTTCTAAACTGAACCCTCTTCTCCCTTGCCCTCCTCCCAGGGTTCCAAACATCACCCCAGGGAGAGAATTTCACCAGGGCCCCCACCCACCTAGCTGGTCATATCTGAGCTCCACTTCACCATTTCTCTACCACTTTCTTCCCTCCCTCCCTTCCCTTTCTGTAGGACTCCAGATGTCCTGAGCAAAATCTCCTGGTCTTCCAGCTCTCCCCCCAATACACTCATCTTCCCCACAAGGATATGCCCATCCTAAATCCTTCTTGGTTCTCCCAGGCATTGCCCTCCCCCCTCACACACTCCCTTTTTCTATGCAGCCTGGGCCCAGACCTGCCCATCCCCACTGAGCTCTCCTCCAAACAGGAGACATTTGCCACCTTGGCCCATCTCCATTCCTGACCTTCTCCATTCCAATATTAACACCGAGGGGCCCTTTCCCTTTGTCTTGTTTTCATCAGCCAAGAGATCTTATGTCATGGGAATATAGGTGGAGCCTAATGAGGAGCTGGGGTCCCAAGTCATATGTTACAGCTTAAGTTATAAACTTTATATACTGATATAAATCTTCCCACCTCCCTCTAAGTCTAGTGGTTTGACTTTTACATGACTGAGTTATTTGATTCCATCTTCTGGGAGGGCCAACTCTTTCTCATTCCCCCCTCGAAACTTGAATTCTAATAGTAAGGGGAGAGGGGCAGGAAGCAGGACATGTTGGTCCTGGGGCACAACGATGGCAGGAAATTAGGAAGGAGACCAGAGAAGGACTGACCTGGGATTGCTGTTGGGGGTGACAGGAACACATCACTCCAGCACAGAATCCTTAATGATGCTTCTACTACTTATTTTTTCAGAAGTGAAGCCAGTGCCCACCCTCAGGAACTTTATCTGGCCATGGGGAGTGGTGGGCAGGGAGGGTCTCTGTGGTAGAAAACTTTGCTGGGCTGGGCAGTGAGGTCTTGAGGCAGAGACTGACACTCATCCTTCAGGGCCTGGAGCAGACAGTGAAAGCACCTACCTACCTACAGATTTATATGTTCACATACTTACATATGTATAAACTTACTTGACTTGATGGTAAAACTGACTGCTCAGTTGAGAACTGAAAGCTTTTTCAGAGTTTTTCAAAGGAACTCAGGGATTTTAAGAGAGGGATGCACTCTAACAATGGGAACCACCAGGATGAAGACAATGCCTGGGATGGAGCATCACCAAGGACAAGAAGCCAAAAGGACAGTTTGGCAGCTCAGTGCTGCGATAAGAAGAGCTCTGTGTAAACAACCTGGAGAGGGAGCTGGGGCCCAGTTCTGTAGAGCTCTTAAATAGCTAACACAGGCATCTTTAATTACACATAGGTATTATGGGAGGTGCTAAAATTTACTGAGAGGAAGTGATGTAGGGAGGATAGAACTTTAGGCACAGAGAGATATCACCTTCAGAGTAGATTTTTTCCCCCCAGTGCCTATTAAGTTAGTTAAGTCAATCCAGTTCAGTTCATAGTCAGGTCTTTTGAGTGGAGGTGGCTCACATGGGCAGTTTTGTTTACTTGGCCCAATTAGAGAGAATTCTTTCTGTAGCCAGTATTCCAAAGTGGTTCAGCAAAATAGTGGAAGACAGACATACAGTTTTGGAAAGAAAAAAATGAAAGGCAAAAACAGACAGTAAAACTAATACTTGGAGATAACAATATACCACATTCAGACTCAGACAAATTAAAAGGATAATCAAGAAAATTTAGTAACTAATGCTCTATGAGGAAAGGGAACCAAGGCAGAAGAAAGAATCAAGGATGGCTCCTAGCTTGCTAATGTGGAAGAAACAAACTGAATTTGGGGGACACAACTTCTCTCCTGAAAGTTACCTTAGACGTCAAAGAAACCGAGCTTCCTTACAGGGTCATGAAAACAGAGACAGACCCTCAGTTGTGCTTTTTTAAAAAACATGACTCCACTGATTCTGTCTTGAAGGAGACCTCCAATAACTGGGCAGTCCTCACCAAGATATTCTGACAGAATTAACTAGAGACCTACCTCCCCTGATCTCACCAGACAGTCTGAGAAAGAGAAAACATCCCCCCTGAAACAAACTTTGCAAGTTCTGAGACCAAGGTTAATATTCTCCTCAAATCCAAATCACCTGACATCCTGTCTCTATTACCCAACCACCCCAATGAGGAAAGTGGCTGCCAGCCTCCCCAAATGGACTGAAGCTGGGAGAACCCTGAATTATGTCTCTATTTGCCCTTCTTCCCTTGGGGTTCTAACCACTGGGTAATTACCAGGGGGCTGGGGCTACTTTATCTTCTGGGAGGAATTCCAGCCAGTTGAAACAGAGGAGAGAGGCCTGGGTCTAGAGTCAGTAAGAACCAAGGGTTCACACTTGACCTCAGCCTCTGTGTGATTGTAGGCAAGTCACTAGACCAGTTTGTCTCACTTTCCTCAATTATAAAGTGGGGAGAACACTGGCCCCTCCCCTCAAAGGCTGCTCCACAGATTCCATTGGTCAAGTGCTTGGCAGTCCCTGTCACATGGGTGTGATAAAAAGGTGAGCTATTATTATTTTTATTTCTCTCTAGGAGGTTCTTAGGACCTCTAGGCTGAGGAATAAGTGAACACTAACTTCAATGTGCTTAAGACAAGACACTGTTTCTCCTCTGCTCCCCAGTGCAGTGTCTCAAACATACATACAGATGAGGAAACTGAGGATAAGAGAATGAGTGACTTGACACAGCCCCATAGGTATCTGAGGCAGGGCATGAATGCAGGTCTACCTGAGGTCCGGCACAACCCACTGTTCCACCCAGCTAGTTCACATCATGTAGAAGACTGATAGTTACAAAAAAGCAGGTCTAAGATTGAGGGAAAGTCACTCACATGGGATGGGAAGAAGGTGGGCAGGGAGCAAAGGAGACCAGGTCAGATCAGAGGAAGGACTTACTGAGGCCTTATGGATCCCTTGGTTATCAGCCCCACAAAGAGCAGGAGAATCAGGACAGGCGAGAATTTCCAAGGCCAAGTGTTTATTCAACAGGTCAGGATGGGTGACAATAATAAATTCTACAGAGAAGTCAGAAACAAGCCAATAAAGGGGCTACATCTGGGTTAGGACCCTTTAAATGTTATTAATTTAAGTCTAATCAATTGAGGCTGCATTCAAGAAACTTCAATTAGATTTACTGAAAAATGTACATTCTTTTGTAAAAATCTAACTACTATGAATAATTTCAAAAAATGACCCAGGCTGGAAGGGACATCTTGAACAAGTCACAGAGAAGAGTTTAATGGCTTGGAATTTTTCCAAGATCCTGGCTAGCTCTAATGTTCAGAGATCTGGGATCATCTCCCAAGAGACAGAGCACTGCACCCCCAGAGATTTCCCCAACATTCATAAATTATGTGGCAACCCCCATATCAATCCATTAGAATGTAAACTCCTCAAGGGCAAGGAGTGCTCTTGTTTTGGTTTGTCCAGGAATTGTCTGAGATGGGGACTATTGATGGAGAAAGAGATCCACTGGGCCTTTAATCCCACACAAAGGGAAAAACTCAGAGATGGGAGGTGGAGGGAAACTGGACCTGGATAAATTCTGGGGAGAAACATTAGCATTTCTAAAGTTTTTGAAATTCATCATCCCATCAGATCCCCCAACAAAACTAGAAGGCAAAGGGGAGGTGCTCTTGTTTTTCATGGAAGAAAACAAAGACAAGAGGGAATCTAGGCTTTCAGGACTAGGAAGAACCTGGGTAAATGTTGGGGGCAGTCCAAGGACCTGGGGCAGTCTCAGTGGTCAGGAGTAGCCCCAAAGCCTTCTAGTCCACCCTGGCTGGTTGGTGGTTGTCCTTCCTTCTCCAAGAGGACTGAGATGACATCACCGTGATGGTCCATCCACCAAAAGGTAGAAGGGTGGGAAATGATAGGAAGGGGGATGGTGAGAGGGAGGAAGAAGGAAGGCCCAGAAAAAAGTAGGGGAACATGGAATTCCAGAATCCATGAGTTGGTAGGTAGGGGTGAGGGAGTAACAAATGCTAATAAAGAGAATGGAGGAAGGTAAGAGGTGGGAGGAGGGGTGATAACCCAACTGCCACACTCCCATTTCATGTGCATTCCTGGGCTGAGCAATCTAAAAGACTTGGATTTCAGTAAAGGATTTCTCCAAAGGCTGGTGCCTGTAATTAGGTGGGCTAATGGGGGGCAGATCTGCAACCTGGTCCTACAGTGTGTAGCACTTACTGCACATCCTGGCATGCATTAATGAAGAGCTAAATAAATGACTTTTCCCATTCATTCATTCCCTGGGAGAGGTAAGAGCAATTGAGGACCATGTTCCGGGTCCTCAGTCTTTGAGGACATAGGCACCAATTCCCTGGCTCTGGGGACCCCAGTCCCTGCCCACTGGGTTCTGAGAAGTAAAGCTGAGCTGGGCCAGAAAGGGCTCACGGCACCAAGGCTCCTGGGCTCCCGGACTAATAAGGAACCTCAGAGGTTTCCCCAACCTCCATGCTGCCTTCCCCCAACAAGGCCGATCGGGACAATCGATCCACATCAATAAGCACTGAACGTGCCTGGTCTGGAGTCAGAAAGACCTCAGTTCAAATTCCGCCTCGGACACCAGCCGTGTGACCCTAGATACGTCACCTGACCCTCCTGGCCTCAGTTTCCCTTTTTACATGAAAACCCGGACCGAGTCCCCGGGTCAGCCAGCCCGACAACCTCTCCCGTGACAGCACCCCAGAGTCACCCCGCCCTCTAGACACAGCTCCCCCAAACCGGGGCCTGACGTCGGGGACAAGCGGCCGGAACCGAACCCCTTTTCCCCGGGTCTCCCCGCAGGCGCTGGGGCCGCTCCAGCCCCGTCACTAAGAGCCCGGCCCGGTCCGGCTCAGACCTCACCTGCCCGGGGCGGCTCCGGGCCTTTGTCCCAGGACTGTCCTCCCATAAAGCGGATCGACCGGACCCTAAAGGACCGGACCCCATCACACGCCTGACCGTGACCCCCCATGACCCCCACGTGACCGAGAAACCCCCCGCGGGGGCTTCAGCCGCGGATCCGTGTCGGACCCGACGTCATCGAGGCTTTACCGGGGCGTGAAGGAGGCGGGAACGTCCGAGATCCCGGGCGGACTCCGTCCCGGCCTCCCAGGATCCCCGGGTTTTATGCTCATAGGGACAAGCTCCCCTCCCCCACATCCGGGTCTCCCGCTCCCCCCCCCCCCCCCCGCACATCCGGGTCTCTCGCTCCTGCTCCCCGGGCCTTCCCGGGCTCACACCCCGCGCTCCCCTCGCTAACCCGGTATAAGTCCCCGTGGCTCGGGCCCAGGCCTCGCCGCTGCTGTTAAAGGGGCCCAGGCCCGGCGGAGGAAATCTCGCGGGATTTTCCTTCGGGGCTCCCCCGGCTGGGCCCAGACTCTGACCTGGTCCCGGCTCCGGATCCGCCCGAACCTGCTCCTTGATCTCGGGGGCGGAGGGAAATCTGGAGAGCTTGAGGAGGAACGACCTAGGCCGCCATCTTCCCAGAATCCTCTGCGGGACGTGGTCTCCTAGGCAACGGCAGACGCTGTTTACGAGCCGGAAGCGGAAAGAGCCACGTGGAAAGAATTCCTGCCTCTAGAAAACCCGAGAGACCTGAAGGATTAACTGGGGGCAAGTGTCAGGAATTGGAGAGGCAGAGGCAGGGAGGGCAGAAAACCAAAGAAAGAAGAGAAGTCGGAAAAGACTTGGAGGCAAAGGCCCAGGAAATGAGAACTTAAAACAGGAATTGCACGTGACAGGAAACTGAGAGGAAGAGGAAGGTTAAATACTTACAGTGAAAAATTAAAAGGGATGAAGAAGCCAAAATCTGAGTCTAGGACTCACTTTAACGTGAGAGGAGGCGAGAAAGAGGAACCAGACTCAGGACTTTGAGGGAAAGTTGAAAATAACCTGACAACCTGTGGGGGAGGGGTCAGAAAACAAAACCCTGTGTCTCTTGTTTACACCAAACATGTTTAAAGATTTTAAAAAGGCAAGGAATAAAAATAAACATCTGATAAAAGGCGTTCCACTTCTTGGGTGAAACCAGACAAGTAGGATTCCAGTCTTGCTGTCAGACTCAGTAAAAACCATCCTGACAAACATGGGAAGGGATAAGCTAGGAAAAGAAGACTCTGAAGCATCCGCAGAGAGCCAAGCAACAGCCCCACGGAAATGCCACGCTCCCCAAGACTTGCCCATTCCCTTGGACCCAGAATCAGAGAAGGATAACCCTTTACCAGTCCTGTCAACTCTGGATTAAGTCTCTCATAAAGATAAGAAAAAGAAAGTAGACCTGAACAGGAGTCCTGAGAGACTAAAGCAAAGAGACTTAAGGTGTCTGTTGAATGGGAATTGCTCAATAGATATATTTCTCAACAATATATATGATGAGGTCAGGGAACTAAAATGCTGAGGTTTGGGGTGTTTGGGACCCCAAAATACCGACAGCCAAGTCCTGCTGAATGAATTCAATTCCTCCTTTGATATCCCCCCACCAATTCTCTGCTTTCCTTCTGATCTTCCTTACATTGTTTGTACTTGGGCAAAACCTTTTTAATTTAATCTAATCAATATTATCTTTTTCACACCTCACTCTCTTCCTTATCACTTGTTTATCCATAAACTGTTCCTCTATCCATAGGTCTAATTAAGTAATATGTTCCATGATCTTCAAATTTCTTCTCTCTCTCCTTAGATATAGCTCATGTATGCATTTTGACCCTATAATGGTAACTAATATAAAATGTTGGTCTATGTATAATTTCTGCCATATTTCCTTCTGGTTTTCTCAACAGTTTTTACCATATACATTTATATATATGGTAAATATATATTTACCATTATATTTACCATAATTCAGATACTGAATTCCTATCCCACAGTCTTAATTCTTTACACTTGTGATATGCAAGGTTCCTTTATTTGCTAGTGTAAATTATACATCCACTCTATTATATTGATCTACTTTTCTAGTGCTTAGCCAGTACCAAATAGTTTTGATAATTACTGTCTTATAATACAATTTTTTTAAGATCAAGTTCTGGTGAATCTTTTCCATTTACTTTAATTTTTTTATTACTTTTTTCCATATTGTGGATCTTTTGTTCATCAAAATGAATTTTGTTATGATTGTTTTCTAAGTCAATAAAATAAAATTTTGATAATTTAATTGGGATATCCTTGAAGATATAAATTAGCTCAGGTAAAATTGCCATTATTATGGTATTTAACATGCCAGCCCCTGAAGACTTAATGACATTCTAATTATTTAAATCTAATTTTATTTGTATGAATTATTTTATATTTATATTCATGTAGTTTAGGATTTGTTGTGGCAGGTGTATCCACAGGTATTTTATACTGTCTAGAATTATTTTAAATGGGGTATCTCTTACTATTTCTTTTTATAAGTTTTGCTGGGGATATATAGGAATGCTGATGATTTATGTGAGATTACATAATATCCTGCTACTTTGCTAAAATTTTTCTTTCCACTAACTTTTTAGTTGCATCTCTGGGATTTTCCATGAATATAATCATATCATCCACAAAGAGATATTTTTATTACCTCATTCCCACATGTGGTGGCAGCAGTTCCCACAACAGCCCCTACAGCAGCCCCCACATCCATTGTTGGATGGTAAAACCCCTGGGGACACTGAGCAGCTGATTCTTACCTCAGCTCTGTATGGAAGCCCTGCAGCAGCCAATCTTTATCTCACACTGAATGGTGGCCCTGCCCATCCAGCTTATCTGAAAATCAGCCCCCATTGCTGGAGTGGTGGAACTGGAGGCCAAGTGGCTGTGAAGAAGAAAGTCTGCTAAGATTCTGGGCACAAAAATCCCTCTCTGCATCCAGACCAGTACATGCTTGATTGTGCCATGTTGGAGGAAATGAGATTTTACAGATTCCCAGAGTATACCCTACTCTTGACAAAGGACCCAAAAGTCAAGTAACTGGTTGGGAAAATGCACAAAAAAGGGGAAAAAATAAGACTATAGAAGGTTACTTTCTTGGTGAACAGATATCTTCTCTCACCCTTTCAGGTGAGGAAGAACAATGCTTACCATCAGGGAAAGACATAAAAGTCAAGGCTTGTGTATTCCAAACATCCAAAATAAATATTCAATGGTCTCAGGCCATGGAAGAGCTCAAAAAGGATTTTGAAAAGCAAGTAAGAGAGATGGAGGAAAAATTGGGAAGAGAAATGAGAGAGATGCCAGAAAATCATGAAAAGTGGGTAAATACCTTGCTAAAGGAGACCCTAAAAAATGCTGAAGAAAATAACACCTTTAAAAATAGGCTAACTCAATTGGCAAAAGAGGTTCAAAAAGCCAATGAGGAGAAGAATGCTTTAAAAAGCAGAATTAGCCAAATGGAAGAGGAGGCTGAAATGTTCACTGAAGAAAACAGTTCTTTAAAAATTAGAATGGAACAGATGGGGGCTAATGACTTTATGAGAACCAAGGAATCACAAAACAAAACCAAAAGAATGAAAAAATGGAAGATTATGTGAAATATCTTATTGGAAAAACAACTGACCTGGAAAATAGATCCAGGAGAGACAATTTAAAAATTATGTGAAAACTGTAAAGCCATGTGTCTGAAACTGTGTACACACACACACACACCAACAGATACCTGTTTTTATGTAATAGTATCCAACTGTGAGCTAAGCGAGAAAAAATAGAAATTTGTGTGATAATTCTGTTCTAAATCTGAAAGATGGTTGTTCATAGTAGATTTGCAGTTAGAAAAAAAAATAAAATTAGGTAGGAAGAGGTAAAATGGAACAATTATCACATACAAATTAATCCCCTTGGAATTACTTGGTTGTGAGAGCATTTAGTGCTGAACCTTATTCTCATGGTATTAACAGAAGAGGAAATAAAACATCTAAGTAAACCTATTTTAGAAAAAGAAATCAAACAGGCCATAAATGAACTTTCTGAGAAAAAGGCATCAGGAGCAGAAGAAAGAGAATTTTCCCAAACCTTAAAGATCATCTAATTCCAATATTAAATCAATACTTTAGAAAAAAAGCCAAATAAGGGGTAATACAAACTACTTTCATGAAATAAGTATGATATTGATACACAAACCAAGAAGAATAAAAAATAGAAGGAAAATAATAGACCAATTTCATGAATGAATATGGATGCTAAAACCAAAAGGAAATACTAGCTAGGCAATTACCACAGTATATTACAAGGATTTCTAACTGAGCCTGAGTTAGATTTATACAGGGAATGGCGGGATGCTTAAAGTTACAGGAAATTATTCACAAAATTGATTGTATCAATAAGTAACAAAAAATCATATGGTGATATCAATAGCTGAAGGAAAAGCTTTTGATCAACTATAACATTCATTTTTACTAAAAATCCTTTAAAGGGTAGCTATTTATAAGTTTTTCCTGAAATTGATAAAAAATAAAAAATTACCTAAACACATCAGCCAGCATTATTTGACTTGGGGATAAGCTAGAAGCCTTGCTGGTAAGATCAGGTGTGGAACAAGGGTGCCCACTGTCATCTGTACTATTCAATATTGTATTGTAATGGAAATGGAACTGGACTAACCCAAAGTCAAACTGTTACAGGAAGTTACAAGTTAAAGGAGATGAAGAAGGTTCTACAAGGTTATGGAATTAGAGATCCAAATCTTTTAAACAAGGAGATAATGGTAAGGAAGCAAAAAGTCTCATTCTCCCTTCACCCCTTTCAACTTCTCTACTTAGCAACATAATGGAAAATGTAATGAGACTTTTCCTCCTTTAAAGGAGTCATTTGGTAATGAACTAGTTTCAGGGTATGGGGATCCTAGTCCAGTCTTGGCCTCTGTAGTAACCATGGGCACCTCTGGGCCTTAGCTTCCTCAGCTGTAAAATGAAGCTAGGTGGCTCCATAGTGGATAGAGTGCTAGGCCTGGAGTCGGGAAGACCTGAGGAAAAAGTGAGGTTGGTGACAACCCTCTCTCACTCAATACAAAGTCAAGTGCAAGTCATGTCATAATTTCTCTGATGTCATGGTTTTCTTTGAAAACGAAGGATGAACACAGACTGTGAGTAGACTGAGATGCCTGAGTGGGGACCCAGCTAGCTGGGTAACCCAGGTCATCCTCTCCCTTATATCTCCCTCTCCCCTTCCTTTGGGGCTTTGGGGTTTACTGGCTAGATGTCCTTCCTTCCTTCCTTCCTTCCTTCCTTCCTTCCTTCCTTCCTTCCTTCCTTCCTTCCTTCCTTCCTTCCTTCCTTCCTTCCTTCCTTCCTTCCTTCCTCCCTCCCTCCCTCCCTCCCTCCCTCCCTCCCTCCTTCCTTCCTCCTTCCTTCCTTCCTTCCTTCCTTCCTTCCTTCCTTCCTTCCTTCCTTCCTTCCTTCCTTCCTTCCCTCCATTTAATGACTGGCTTAGAGTGATTATCAGTAGTAATAGATTCTGTTGATTTAGTTATCTTTTCTTTTGTTCATTAAAAGTCCCATTCCCTGACTAATTCTTAAAACATCTCCAGTCATTCTGATAAATATCTGGTCCCTGGACCCTGATAGCTCAGAAGGAGAAAGTGAGGTTGGTGACCTTGCACAGCCCTCCCTCACTCAAAACAAAGTCAAGCACAAGTCATGTCATCATTTCTTCAATGTCATGGTTTTCTTTGAAAATGAAGGACGGTATTGGAAGTATTCACAATAAGAAGAGAAGAAATAGAAATAATAAGAATGGGGAATGAAGTTTCAATAAAACTCAATTATTTTGGTAGATGATACGATGATATACTTGGAAAATCCCAAAGACTCAGTCAAAAAGTTTATTAAAGCACTGATATAGTCCATTGAATGCCAATGTTTGGTCTCAGAGTACACAAAGTTTTATTGCATTTAGGTTGCTGATGGGAAGGTCATGAGTCACATAAGTCTTTAGTAACCATTGCTATTGCAATTATATGTGTATATCTTTTGGTGCATATTTGTTTGTTTGTTTTCTTCAAATTTAGAGAGCAGGGTCGAGAAAAATGAGGTGACTAGAAATCTGTGTATCTTTTCTGGAAAAACATGGTCTGCAGAGATTTATGACTGATGGTTCCTGGAACTTCAAATTGAGAGAAATTCATGACTCTAATATCAAGTTAGAAAAAAATGCAAAGAGTGACTGGATTTAATGAAATTGGAAAGATAAAGAGAAAGATATAGAAAGATAAAGATATGTAAAGCCTTGAATTCTAAATCACTGTAAGAAATTGACCTCTGGGAATAACTCTATTCAAGATAGTGACTCTAGAAAATGCTTTATTGAACATTTATAGCTTCTTCAGTCCCATGAGGAGGCTCCTGAAATGTCAATGTATCCCGGTAATCAAGGGGAAATGGCCTGGAACTGCAGTTCAGACCTCATGAGACATCAGAAAAGTGACACTGAAGAAATGCTTTATGTAAGTAATAAAGGTGAGCGAGAACTTTAACCTCATTACTCATTAGCAAATTCCCATTAGAGAGGAGACTGACAAATATAATGAATGGGAAGCAATCTTATCCTATCACACTTCTATTTCTTGTTATACTAGGTTTCACCCTGGAACGAAAAGTTATGCATCTTTCTGCTGTCGCCTGGGGCCAGTGCTGGGGGACCCCACTCCCTTCTTGCCCAGCTGGGAAAGCTCTCACACATTGATCTTTGAAACTTTCTTTGTCACTTGTGGGTTGAGGGATCTGGGACTCTCCTTGCTAGGGATTCTACCCTGGAGGTCTGTTCTGGTACTGTTTCTCCCTGTGCCATGTGGCCAGGGCTGGGCTCCACTTCGTTCAGGGTTCTGTGGGATAGACCTTTCATGTCAGCCTTCCAGGTTACCTTTGTCTGGAAATCTCCTTCATTCTGTTGTTCTGTGGCTTCTGCTGATCTAGAATTTGTTGAGGGTCATTTTTTACAGGTATTTTGTGGGCTGCGGGGGAGGCGCTAGAGTATATGTGTCTTTCTACTCCACTATCTTGGTTTCTGTATGCATATTTTTATATCCCTTTTGGTATACTTCAAAATTGCTCTTCAAAATGGTTGGATCAGTTCACAACTCCAATAGCAATGCATTATTGTACCAATTTTCCTACATCTTCTCCAACAGTTATCATTTTTCTGATTTGTCATGTTAGCACATCTGATAGGCATGATGTGGTCCCTCAGAAGATTTTTGATTTGCATTTCTTTAATCAATAGTGTTTGAGAGTCTTTTTTCTTGTGACTATAGATAGCTTTAATTTTTTCATCTGAAAACTGTCTGTTCATATACTGTGACCATTTATCAATTGGAGAATGACTTGTATTCTGACAAATTTGACTCAGTTCTCTACATATTTTATAAATGAGACCTTTCTCAGAGACATTGGTTGTAAAAACTCTTTCTCAGTTTTCTGCTTCCCTCCTAATCTTGGCTGCATTGGTTTTAGGACATCTTTTTAATCCCTCAGAGCAGGAACTGAGCAGTGCTATCTCTAATAGATTGTTCAGATACCCAAGTGCTGACCAAATCCCACTGCTGCTTCCAATGAGAAGACAACCCTATGGTCTGGGTCGCTTGCATGCAGTATTGTGACTACAGCTCCCACTATATCCTCACCTGCTGTTTCATCACTTGCTTATCACCACAGGACTCTGAGATTGGTAGAAATGATAAAATGGCATGGGTGATGTCTTTTGATTTATGTGTAAATTGGTTTTAAGTGAGGCAGAGTTACACAAAATCATCAGCTTCACACTCTCCTCTAGTAATCACAGTTCAGTGCCAGGAGAGAATCAAGATGACTGATGATGGCTTGAGAAACAGTTGAAGATCTTTGTGTCTTTGATGTTTAACTAAACTCTAATTGGTTCACAGCACACATTTCCCCTGGGAATAATCTTCTAGCACTACCACGTATCCATCCCTACCTGCTTCCTCCATATCTCTTTTTTCTTTCAGGACTCATTTGATGTGATAATTACTCCATTTTACCTTCCATACTTAATTTTATTTTTTAGAATCACCCCATCATACTGAACTCAGCAGAGGGTTTTCCTTGAAACTACCCAGGAATAATGACATTCTTAAGAGTACTGATTACTTTTTCACACATTAAAAGTAAACAGTTTGACCCAATGGAGTCTCTTATAATGGATCTCACTATTTTTTAAACCTTGTGTTTTTCCTGGATCTTCTATGTCTAATTTTCCACTGGGTTCTGGAATTTTTGTCATAAATACCTGAATGTCTTTCAATTCATTTTACAAGTCCTTTTTTTTTTCCATTCAAGATTGTACTCGGGGGGCGGATCTAGGTGGGGGTGGACAGGAATCTCAAAAGTCAAGTAACTGGCTGGGAAAATGCCTAGAAAAGGGAAGAAAAATAAGACTATAGAGAGTTTTTTCGAACCGATGCAAATGATCCCGACATTCGGATCTGATGACAAGGACATATTCTTGCCATCAGGGAAAGATGTGGAGGGTGGGGCCTCGGTACCCCAGACATCCCAGGGGGGTGTCGGGTGGGCTCAGGCCTTGGAAGAGCTCAAAAAGGATTTTGAAAAGCAAGTTAGACAGGTGGAGGAAAAACTGGGAAGAGAAATGAGAGAGATGCAAGAAAAGTATGAAAAACGGGTCAATACCTTGGTAAAGGAGACCCAAAAAAATGCTGAAGAAAATATCACATTGAAAAATAGGCTCACTCAATTGGCAAAAGAGGTTCAAAAAGCCAATGAGGAGAAGAATGCTTTCAAAAGCAGAATTAGCCAAATGGAAAAATAGGTTCAAAAGCTCACTGAATTTAATAGTTCTCTCAAAATTAGAATGGAACAGATGGAGTCTAATGACTTTACGAGAAACCAAGAAATCACCAAACAAAACCAAAAGAAAGAAAAAATGGAAGAGAAC
The DNA here is from genome assembly GCA_023548195.1 of Bettongia penicillata ogilbyi. NCBI lineage: Eukaryota > Metazoa > Chordata > Mammalia > Diprotodontia > Potoroidae > Bettongia > Bettongia penicillata. The sequence continues at coordinate 3,474,069 of JAJHZJ010000232.1, forward strand.
ATGAAATATCTCATGGGAAAAACAACTGACCTGGAAAATAGATCCAGGAGAGACAATTTAAAAATTATGGGACTACCTGAAAGCCATGATCAAAAAAAGAGCCTAGATATCATCTTCCATGAAATTATCGAGGAAAACTGCCCTGACATTCTACAACCAGAGGGCAAAATAAGTATTGAAAGAATCCATCGATCACCACCTGAAAGAGATCCAAAAAGAGAAACTCCTAGGAATATTGTGGCCAAATTCCAGAACTCCCAGCTCAAGGAGAAAATCTTGCAAGCAGCTAGAAAGAAACAATTCCAGTACTGTGGAAATACAATCAGGATAACCCAAGATCTAGCAGCTTCTACATTAAGGGATCGAAGGGCATGGAATAAGATATTTCAGAAGTCAAAGGAACTAGGACTGAAACCAAGAATCACCTACCCAGCAAAACTGAGTATAATACTTCAGGGGAAAATATGGTCTTTCAATGAAACAGAGGACTTTCAATCATTCTTGATGAAAAGACCAGAGCTGAAAAGAAAATTTGACTTTCAAACACAAGAATGAGAAGAAGCATGAAAAAGTAAACAGAAAAGAGAAGTCTTAAGGGACTTACCAAAAGTGAACTGTTTACATTCCTACATGGAAAGACCATATTTGTAACTCTTAAAACTTTTCAGTATCTGGGTAGTTGGTGGGTCCATACACACACATGTACACGCATGCATGCACCCACACACATACACACATGCACACACATACAGAGACAGAAAGCACAGATTGAATTGAATAGGATGGGACCATAGCTTAAAAGAAATTAAGGTAAATGGTGAGAGAGAAAGGTAGGGGGAGGAAAGAGGGTGAAATGGAATGGGGTAATTATATGTCATTTAAGAGGCAAGTAGGAGACTTTTTAGTGGAGGGATAAAGAGGAGAGCTGAGAAAAAAAAACAAGAAGTTTACCCTCATCACATTTGACTAAAGGAAGGAATAAAATGCACACTCATTTTGGCATGAAAACCTATCTTACAGTATAGGAAAGTGGGGGAGAAGGAGATAAGCAAGGGGGGGGATGATGGAAGGGAGGGCAAAGGGAGGAGGGAGCAATTTGAAGTCAACACTCGGGGAGGGACAGGATCAAAAGACAGAAGAGAAACAATGAGGAGCAGGTTAGGATGGAGGGTAATTCAGTTAGTCTTACACAACACCACTATCAGGGAAGTCATTTGCAAAACTACACAGATATGGCCTATATTGAATTGCCTGCCTTCCCAAAGGGAATGGGTGGGGAGGGAGGGATGGGGAGAATTTGGAACTCAAAAGTTTTAGGAACAACTGTTTAGTATTGTTGTTGCTACTAGATAAGAAGACATACAGTTAATGAGGAATAGAAAGTCATCTGGCCCTACAGGAGAAAAGAGAAGATGGAGACAAGAGAAGGGAGGCATGACAGAAGAGAGGGTAGATTGGAGATAGGGAAAATTAGATTGCTTGGGGTATTGGGGTGGGGGGAGGGGATAAAAGGGGAGAAAATTTGGAACCCAAAATTTTGTGAAAATGAATGTAAAAAATGAAATAAATAAATATTAAAAAAAAAAAAGATTGTACTCGGTTTTTCTTTATAAGTTATTTTTGGTTCAAGCACCTGCTCCCATGCTCTGTGAAATGTAATGTCCCAAAACCTGATGTAGAAGTTTCTAAATCTCAGGTTCTCCTCATTGCTGCTCCACTATATTTAAATTGATTTTCTTTTCTTGTTACTTCCAATATTTTCTCCTCAATCTGGGAGCTTTGAAACTTGGGTATGATACTCTTGTAAGTTTTTTTCTTGGTGTCTCTTTCAGGGAGTGAACAGTCATTTTTTTTCTATTTCTACTTTCTGCTCTTCTTTCAGAATTTCAGGAACATTTTCCTTACTAATTTCTTAACATATGCTAGCAAGACTCCTTTTTGTATGATAACTTTCAGGTAATACAAAAACTCATATATTTCCTCCTTTGACATTCTATATATCACTTGCTTATTTCAAAAAATGTTCCACATTTTATTTTTTTTCATTCTTTTGGTTACGTTTCAGTACCTCTTGGTGTGTTCTAACTCAATGAGGTTCCTCTTGCCAGATTCTAATTGTGAAGAAGTTAATTTCTCCCTTAACATTTTGGATCTCCATTTCTAGTTGGTTGACTTTCTTTCCATAGTTGTCTTTTGTAATTTTATTTTTGTGACTTTTTTGAAGTCTTTATTGTTTTTTTCAAGAAGGTTTTTTGGCCTTGTACCCATTTGACATTCATCTTAAAAGTAGAAATGGGGGGGATGGAGCCAAGATGGCAGAGTGAGAGCAAGTACTCCCCTAAGTTCTAAGACAAACTCCTTCAGATACCTTTAAAAAGAGAAACTTAACAAATTTTTGAGTGGCAGAATACAATAGAAGACAGACTGTAGTAGATTTCCAACCCAGGACAGCCTGGAAGGTCAATTAGAAGTATCTGTTGAATGGAACTGGAGGAGCAAACAGGCTGTACTAGTGCAGACCCTACCATAGCAAAGCTGAGCAAGAAGCCCTGGGTGGTTTGAAGTAGTAGCAGTACTGTGGTTTTTCAAACATATCAGCCTATGACAGGAGTCCAGTGGAACTGAGTGAGAGAAGTGCAGAACCCCAGGTAACGGCAACAACTGCTTCTGAGATTATCAGCCTAAAGGCTAAATATCTGTAAGTCATGCACTTGCACTTGTGGGAGCTAAGATGGCAGAGTGCTCTGTAAATCCTGTCCCCCTCACCTTATTAACCTTGAAAAACCCAGAGAATATTTCCCCAGGAAAAATCATGGAACAGTGTGATCAGCCAAAGGGGTAAACAGTCTCTTTGTCCATGTATATAGGAAAATCTCAAAGGAGGGGGGTCCCTCGTGGTATAGCTGATGGGGACCAGTGCAGGAGTGGAGCTGTCCCAGACAGCCCCACCTTAGTGAACCAGGAGGAGATCCTGAGACCCAGGGAGGTGAAGCCCATAATCACCAACACCAGGACCCCAGGTGTGCCACAGCACAGCCAGGGGAATCAGGAGGACACTAGCACAGACAAGGTTCATGAACCACTGAGCTTGCCTATGCTCTAGCTCAGGAGAGGATACCTCCTGTGACCAGACACCCCCTCCCCCATGCTTAATGCAGTTAGTTAAAGACTAAATGCAGTGAAACACAGAAAGGCTTCATCTGGCCTCTGCTTTGGCACACCAGTCAGCTTAGCATCAGGTAAGCTGCAGTATTTTAGCTTCTAGCTGAAAGAACCAGAGGCTACAATACAGAAAGCCTCAAGTTTCAAGTACAAGAACTGTGGGACAGAGCCCCCTGTGCCCCAGAAGTAGAGATTCACTTTTAAAGACAGGAAAAGAATGATCATCACAAACAAGAAGCAAACCAGAGAAGACCAGAGAATCTTTCTAAGGGGACAAGGACCAAGACACAAATACCAAAGAGGCCAGCATTGAGACTTTACTCCTATCTGAAACTTTAGAATGGAATATGAACTTATCTGAAGCCCAAAAAGCATTCTTAGAAGAGCTCAAGAAGGATTTTAAAATCCAAATTAGATAAATAGAAGAAAAACTGGTGAATGATTTTAAAAATATGAAAAAAGAAATCACAGAAGAATTTAAAAGGAAAATTGGACAAATGGAAAAGGAAGTACAAAAACTAACTGGAGAAAATAACTCCTTATAAGGAACAATTGGACTGATGGAAAAGGAGATGGAAAAGTTAACTGAAGAAAACAATCTATTAAAAATTAGAATTGGGCAAGTAGAAGATAATGACCCTTGAGACATTAAGAATCAGTCAAACAGAATCTAAAGAATGAAAAAATAAAAGAAAATGTAAAATTGGAAAAAAAACAATTGACCTAGAAAATAGATCCAAGAGAGAAAATGAAAGAATTATTGGTCTGCCAGAAATCCATGATGAAAAAAAAAGAACCTGGGCAATATCTTCCAAGAAATCATCAAGGAAAACTGCCCAAAAGTTCTGGATCCAGGGGTTAAAATAGTCAAGGAAAGAATCTAGGGTTCACCTCCTAAAAGGGATCCCAAACTGAAAACAACAAGAAATATCATTGCCAAATTCCAGAACTATGAAGTGAAGGAGAAAATACTGCAGGCAGTCAGAAAGAAACAATTCAAACATTGAGGAACTACAGTCAGGATCACATAGGTTCTTGTAGCTGCTACATTGAAAGACTGGAGGAATTACAATATGATATTACATGAGGCAAAGGACTATAACCAAGGATCAATTACCCAGCAAAACTGAGCATAATAGTTTAGGCAAGGAGATGGAAATTCAATTAAATAAGGGATTTTCAGACCTTCCTAATGAAAAGTCCAGAGCTCAATAGAAAATTTTATCTTGAAGTACAAGTCTCAAGAGAGGCATAAAAAGGCAAATGGGGGAAAAAACAAAACTTATTATTCAATATGGGCAAATTGCTTACATCCCTATAAGGGAAGATGATACTTGCTTATCTGAGAAGTGTATATATATTACGATATTTAAAAGGGATAAATGGGTAGAGGGAGTGCATATAAAGTAAATAATGTGATGATAAAAATGTGATTTAAGGGTGCAAAGGGATTGTAAAGGGAGATGTGAAAAGGAGGAGGCAGAAAAAGGTACATTACATCACAGGAAGAGTCATAAAACATATTACAGTAGAGGGAAAGAGGGGAGGGAGATGAGTACTGTTTGAGATTTACTCTAATCTGATTGGATTCAAGGGGGGGAACAACAAACTCAGTTAAGTATAGAAATCTACCTAGCTATATAGGCAGTAGGAGAGGAAAGGGAAAAGAAAAGGGAGGACAGGCTTAAAGGGAGGGAAAAAGTAATAAGAGAAAAGGGGAGTAAAGGGAAAGGGGGCTATAAGAAGGGAGGGAAGACTGAGGGAGGCAGTGGTCAAAAATTAAAAGTCTACCATGGAGGGAAAGGGAGAAGGGAGAACTAAAAGCATAAACAGGGGGAAAGAGGATGAGGGAAAGACACGGACAGTAATCATAATTGTGAATGTGAATGGGATGAACTCTCCTATACAATGGAGATGGATGGCACAACGGATTAAAAGCCATAATCCAACAATATATTGTTTAAAAGAAACACATTTGAAACAGGAGATACACACAGGGTAAAGGTAAGAGGTTGGAGCAGAATATATTGTGCCTCAGCTGATGTAAGAAAAGCAGGGGTAGCAGTCCTAATCTCAGACAAAGCAAAAGGAGTAATAGATCTAATCAAAAGAGATAAGGAAGGAAACTATATCCTGCTTAAAGGCACCACAGGCAATGAAGCTATATCATGATTAAACATATATGCTCCAAGACTTGTAGTATCCAAATTCTTAGAAGTTAAGGGAGTTGCAGGGAAAAATAGACAGCAAAATTATACTAGTGGGGGAACTGAACCTTCCCATCTTTGAACTTGATGAATCTAACCTCAAAATAAACAAGAAAGAAGTTAAGGAGGTGAATAAAACTCTGGGTAAGGTATATATGATAGATTTCTGGAGAAAATTGAATGGGGATCGAGAGTAATATACATTTTTCTCAGTGTTACATGGCACATATATAAAAATTATTAGAGCATAAAAAGCTCACAATCTAGTGTAGAGAAGCACAGACAGTCAATGCATCATTCTCAGATCCTAATGCCATAAAAATTATGTGTAATAAAAGGTCATGGAAAGATAGACTAAAAGTTAATTGGAAACAAAATAATCTAATTCTAAAGAATAAGCGGGTTAAACAATAAATCATAGAAACAATCAACAACTTCATTCAAGAGAATGACAGTAATGAAACAACCTACCAAAACTTATGGGATACTGCAAAAGCTATCCTTAGGGGAAGTTTTACATCATCGAACACCTACATGAATAAAATAGAGGAAGAGGAGATCAATGAATTGGGCATGAAGCTGAAAAAACTAGAAAAAGAACAAATTGAAAATCCCCAATTAGATACCAAATTAGAAATTAGAAATGCTGAAAACCAAAAGAGAGCTCAATGAAATTGACATTAAGAAAACTATTGAAACTAATTGAAAACTAATAAATATAGCTGAGTTTTTAATTAAAAAACCAATATAATTGATAAACTTTTGGCCAAAGAAAGGAGAAAACCAAATTAGCAATATCAAAAATGAAAAGAGTGAATGAGTAAAGTAAAACAATAATTAGAAATTACTTTGCCCAACTGTATGCCCACAAATTTGACAATCTAATTGAGATGCATGAATAATTTTAAAAAATGTAAATTGCCCAGATTAAAAGATGATGAAGTTGAATATTTAGATAACCCCATCTCAGAAAAATAAATTGAACAAGCCATCAATGAGCTCCCTCAGAAAAAATCTCCAGGGTCATATGGATTTACAAATGAATTCTATCAAACATTTAAAGAACAGTTAATTTCAATAATATATACACTATTTGGCAAAATTGGTGGAGTCCTACCAAATTCTTTTTATGATACAAATATTGTTCTTAGACCTAAACCAGGAAGAGCCAAAACAGAGAAAGAAAACTATAGACCAATTGCTCTAATGAATATAGATGCAGAAAATTTATATAAGATATTAGCAAAAAGAATACAGCAACTTATCATGAGGATAATATATTATGATCAAATACAATTTATACCAGGAATGTAGGGCTGCTTCAATGTTAAGAAAACTTATCAGCATTATTGATTATATCAACCAAAAAAATAACAGAAACCATATGATTATCTCATTAGATGCAGAAAAAACTTTTGACAAAATACTCCCATTCCTATTGAAAACATTGGAGAGCAGAGGAATAATGGAACCTCCAATAAAATAACAAGCAGTATCTACCTAAAACCACCAGCAAGCATTATATGTAACAAGGATAAGCTAGATGCATTTCCAATAATATCAGGGGTGGAATAAGGATGTCCATTATCACCACTGTTATTCAATATGGTACTAAAAATATTAGCTTTAGCAATGAGAGAAGAAAAAACAATTGAAAGAATTAGAATAGGCAAAGAAGAAACTAAGTTATCACTCTTTGCAGAAGATATGATGATATACTTAAAGAATCCCAGAGAATTACTTGAAATGATACTTGAAATAATAAACTTGAAATCACAAACAAATTTTGCAAAGTTGCAGTTTACTAAATGAACCCACATAAATCATCTGCATTTCTATATATTGCTCACAAAGTCGAACAGCAAGAGATAGAAAGAGAAATCCCATTTAAAGCTACAGTAGACACTCTAAAATATCTGAGTCTACCTACCAAAACAAACCTTGGGACTATATGCACATAATTACTAAATACTTTTCACATAAATAAAATAATATCTAAGTAAGTATCAGTTTCTCCTAGGTAGGCTGAGCTAATATAATAAAAATGACAATTCTACCTAACTTAATTTATTTATTCAGTGTCATACCAATCAAACTACTAGATAACTGTTTTCTAGAGCTAGAAAAAAATATCAAAATTCATCTGGACAAAAATAATGTCCAGAATATCAAGTTAATTAATGAAAACAAATGCTAGGGAAGGTGACCTATCCCTACCAGATCTCAAATTGCATTATAAAGCAGCAATCATCAAAGCCACTTAGTACTGGCTAAGAAATAGAGGGGGAGACCAGTGGAATAGGTTAAGCACTCAAGACACAGTAGCCAATGAATATAGCAATCTACTGTTTGATAATCCCAAGGATCCCAGCTTTTGAGATAAGGACTCACAGTTGTAAAAAATGGCTTGGAAAATTAGATAACAGTGTGATGGAAACTGGGCATAGACCAATGCCTGACACTGTACACAAGAATAAAGTCCAAATAGATACATAGGCATGTAGATTGATACTATAGGCATAAAGATTGATACTATAAACAAATTAGGGGAGCAAGAAATGGTGTATTTGTCAGATTTATGGAGAAGGGAGAAATTTTTGACCAAACAAGAGATAGATAATATCATGAAGTGCCAAATGGATAATTTTGATTACATTAAATTGAAAAGTTTTTGAACAAACAAACCCAATTCAACCAAGATTAGGAGGGAAGCAGAAAACTGGGAAAGAATTTTTTATAACTAATATCTGTGATAAAGGTCTCATTTCTAAAATATATAGAGACTGAGTCAAATGGACATGAATACTAGTCATTCCCCAATTGAGGAACAGTCAAAGGAAGAAATTAAAGCTATCTATAATCATATGAAAAAATGCTCCAAATCACTATTGATGAGAGATGCAGATCAAAATTCTGAGGTACCACATCATACCTATCAGATTGGATAACATGACAAAACAGGATGATTAATGTTGGAGGAGATATGGGAGAGTTGGAACACTAATTCATTGTTGGTGGAGCTGTGAGTTGATTCAACCATTCTGGAGAGCAATTTGAACGATGCTCAAAGGGCTACAAATATGTGCATACCCTTTGACCCAGTAATATCACTTCTAGGACTGTATCCCAAAGAGATCACAAAAGTGGAAAGGGGCTCATATGTACAAAAATATTTATAGCAGCTCTCTTTGTGGTGGCCAAAAACTGGAAATCAAAGGGATGCCCATCAATTGGGGAATGATTGAATAAATTATGGTATATAAATGTAATGGAATACTATTGTGCTATAAGAAGTGATGAACAGGAAGACTTCAGAGAGGCCTGGAAAGCTTTATATGATCTGATGCTGAGTGAAAGGAGTAGAACCAGAAGAACTTTGCTCACAGTAATGACCACAGCGTACGAGAGTTTTTTCTGGTTGACTTGGAACTTCATTGCAATACAAGGACTTAAAAAAAGAATTCCCAATGGTCTTCCAAGGCAAAATGCCTTCCACATCCAGAAAAAGAACTATGGAATTCAATCGCAGATTGTAGCAGATCGTGTGTGTGTGTGTGTGTGTGTGTGTGTGTGTGTGTATTGCGTTTTGGTTTGTTAGATGATTTCTCCCATTCATTTTAATTCTTCAACACAGCATGGCTATAGTGAAAATGTATTTAATAGGAATGTATATATAGAACCTATACAAAATTGTATGCCATCTCGGGGAGGAAGGGGGGAAGTAGGGGAAAGGAAGGGGAAAATAATAATCTAAGTTATATGGTAGTTATTGTAGAACATTGAAAACAAATAAAATTAATTTTAAAAAAAGAAATGATGAACAGGAAGATTTCAGAGAGACCTGGAAGGACTTATATGAACTGATGCTGAGTGAAAGGGGCAGAACCAGGAGAACTTTGTACACAGCAGTGACCACAGTGTGCGAGAGTTTTTTCTGGTAGACTTGGAACTTCATTGCAATGCAAGGACTTAAAAAAAGTTTTCAATGGTATTCTAAGGCAAAATGCCTTCCACATTCAGAGAAAGTACTATGGAACTGGATCACAGAATGAAGCAGACCATTTTCTCTTGTGTTATGTTTTGTTTTTTTCTGTTTATGGTTTCTCTCACTCATTTTATTTTTAATTGAATTATTTGTTTTCAGTGTTCGATAATCGCTTCCAAATATCTTAGATTTTTTTTCCACTCTCTCCACCTCATTCCCACCTCCTTCCCCACTCCCTCCCTGAGACCATATGCAATCTTATATAGGTTCTACACGTACATTCCTATTAAATGCATGTTGCATAGAAGAATTAAAATGAATGGGAGAAACTATAAAATAAAACAAACAACGCGAAAGAAAATGGTCTGTTTCTATCTGTGATCCAGTTCTATAGTTCTTTCTCTGGATGTGGAAGGTGTTTTGCCTCAAGGATCCATTGGAAATTTTTTAAGTCCCTGCATTTCAATAAAATACTAAGTCTTACCAGAAAAATTTCTCACACATTGTGATTGTTGCTATGTACAAGTTCTCCTGGTTCTGCTACTTTCATTCAGCATCAGTTCATTTAAGGATTTCTAGACTTCTCTGAAATCTTCCTGTTCATCACTTCTTATAATACAATAGTATTCCATTACATTCATATCCCACAACCTGTTCAATAACTCCCCAATTGATGGGCATTCCCTTGATGTCCAGTTTTTGGCCACCAGAAAGCTGCTATAAATATTTTTGTACATATGAGAGACCCTTTCCATTTTTGTGATCTCTTTGGGATACAGTCCTAGAAGTGATATTATTGGGTCAAAGGATATGCACATATTTGTAGCCCTTTGAGCATTGTTCAAATTGCTCTCCAGAATGGTTGGATCAGCTCACAGCTCCACCAACAATGAATTAGTGTTCCAACTCTCCCACATCTCCTCCAACATTTATCATCTTCCTGTTTTGTCATGTTAGTCAATCTGATAGGTGTGATTTGGTACTTCAGCGTTGTTCTGATTTGCATCTCTCTAATCTCCTATTCATTTTAATTCTTCTATGCAACTTGACTAAGGTGAAAATGTATTTAATAGGGATGTATGTGTAGAACCTATATAAGATTGCATGCCATCTCAGGGAGGGAATAGGGATAGAGGAAGGAGGGGGTGGGAGGGGAAAAATCTCAGATATATGGAAGTGATTGTATAAAACTGAAAACAAATAAAATAGTAAAAAAGAGAGAGAGAGAGAGAGAGAGAAGAAAAAATAAGACACTTCCAGTGCCTTATCTTGTATTGGGGAGTGGTAGGCAGGGAAGGGTTCTATGACTGAAAAAGTTACTGGGCTGTAGAATGGGGGCTTAGGGCATAAAATGACACTCAACATTCAGGTACTACAGCAGAGTAGGTATTGATCTTGGTTCTTGATAGCTTAACTGGAAAGGAGAGTGTAAGTTTGGGGATGAAAATGAAGCAAAAAGAAGGAAGAGAAATAAAGAAAAATATAGAGATACATATATATGCACACATATTCTTGACTTGGTGGTAAAGCTTTACTGCTCATTTGAAAATTAAGAGCTTTTTTAGAGCTTTTCATGGGAACTCAGGAATTCTAAGACAGGGATGGCATTCTAACCATGGGAATAGCCAGCATAAAAACTAAGTGTGGTAGATGGAGAGTCACCCAAGTGAAGTCAAAGGTCAGTTTGGAAACTCAGTGCTATGTGAAGAACTGTGAGTAACCAACTTGGAGAGGTAATTGGGGCCAGGTCCTGAAAAGCTTTAAAATAGCAAGCAAACATCTTTAATTGCTCCTGGATATTATGGGAGCCACTGGAAGTTACTGAGTGGAAGTGATGTGGAATTACGGGCAAGGCTGATGTTTGGACCTGTATAGGTCGATGACCTTTAATTTAGTATTTTTTTCCAAATCCTTTTAAGTTAGTTAAGTTAAACCAGTCATATTCCTGGATAGGTCCCAGGAGTGGAGGTGGCTCATATTGGTAATTTTGTTTACTTGGCTCCATAAAAGAAAATTCTTTCCTCAGCCAGTATTCCATTGTAGATCAGGAAAATAGTGGAGGGGGAGGGGGGAACAGATAGTACTTGAATGAAAAAAAAAACATAAAAGGAAAAAGTAGCAAAACAGCAATACTTGGAGATATATAATATATCACTATCAGACTTAACAAAAATTAAAAGGATAAAAAAGAAAGATGTTAAGGACATGCAAATAATATGAGCAACATCTGCAATAACAGACCTGCTGATTACTGAATTGAAATACAAAGGAGTATACCTGTCAGTTAACCTGCTTCCTGGTTGTTGAATCCTTTCCCAGGAATTTGACTGTCCATGATCTAATTTCAGATTGTCTTGGAAAAGACACTAGAGTGGTTTATCCTAGTAACCATGTCAACTCTTTGTTAAAATGAAATTTTTCTGCTTTCCAAATTTTGTACTTTTTTTGAATGGTGGGGGGAGCCCAAGAATACATGGTAGGAAGTTTGTGGGTCTCATTAGCTAGCAAGATCTCCAAGGCCCTCCTAGTCTACACTAGATGAAGAGAAGGGAGAAAGAGAGAAAGGGGATGGGTAAGAGTGTTGGGGAATGAAGGCCCAGGAAAATGAGGGAGGGGAAAGGGTAATTCTAGAATGCAGGCCTTGGGTACGGGGTATGGGAATGAAGCAATAATAAATGCCAATCCAAGTGTGTAAAGGAAGGGTCAGAGGTGGGAGGAGAGATAACCCAACCCCTATACGCCCATTCTGTGTGTAGTCTGGGGCTCAGCAATCAAAAAGACTTGGATTTACAGGAAAGGGTTTCCAAAGGACTGGGCCTGTAGTTAGGTGGGCTAATGGGGGAAGATCTGGGCTCTTGTCCTAGAATCTACAGCACTTACTGCAAATCCTGGCATGGATTAATGAAGAGCTGAATAAAAGACCATTCATTCCCTGGGAGAGGTAAGAGGAGTTCCAGGTCCACAGTCATTTAAGAGGCAGCCACAGATTCCCTGATTCTGAGAATCCCAGTCCCTGCCCATTGGGCACTTAGAAGTAAAACTAAGCTGTGGCAGAAAGGGTTCACAGCACCAAGGCTCCTAGATTCTTAGATGAAGAAGGAGCTTAGGAGATGATTCACTTACAGGAGCCAATAAGGCTGAGCAGGCCAATCAATAAACAAAATTAAGCACCTCTTAGGTGATGTGCTGGACAGACTGCCTGGTCTGGAGTCAGACTTATGTTCATATTCCAACTTCAGACACTAACTGTGAGACCCTGGGTAAGTCACTTAAGGTAAGTCCTCCTTGTCTCATTTTCCTCATCTGTGAAAAGGAGATGGCAAACTACTCTAGCATTTTTCTCAAGAAGTCCCCCAAAGAAGTCCAAAGATTCAGATGAAACCAAAAACCTCTAAAACTGTAACAAAAACGTCTCTACTATATGCCAAGCATTGTGCTCAGTCCTACAAGACTTCTTGGACCAATTTTTGAAAATGGACCAGTGCTGGGAGGAGGATAGGAAGGTGTTTTAAGTTTGTTCCTTTAAATAAGGGAAGAGAGAATGATTAAGAGGCCAGAGACTGTTCTTGCAAAGAAGGGCAGAGCACAGAGAAGTGGTGAATAAGAAGACCCACAGGAATATAGTTGGCCTGGGAAAATTGGAGCAAGGCAGAAAGTTGGTTGGATTGAGATTCGTTCAGCTCCCTGAAATGTGTTTGAAGCCTTCTCCCAATTGAGTCTGGACCTCAGCAGGGCTGGGGTGCTGTCTAAGATAGGAGAGGAGCTGGGAATCCAGAAACTGAGCAAGGACAGAGATGGTTTCACAGAATGGAGTCCACTTTTCAAGTGGCCAGCTTTCAAAGGACCATGAGCTAGAGCTAGAGGGGACATCAGAGTTCCAGGTCCTCATTTTCCCTGGGGGAAGAAGACTAAGAAAGATCAATGATTGGCCAAGGGTTATAGGAGCATTAAGGAATATCAAGAATTCCATCCTGGGTCATAGATTTACACTAGTAGGGAATTCTAAGATCATTTCCTGACATCTTTCCAACTCACAACTCTAAATTTCTCTGTTTTTTTTTTTTCTGAGCTAACCTCCAGATCACAGAAATGCATGTGTATTTGGAACCTGAAAGGAGCTTAGTTTGAAGTCAGCAAGCCCTGCCCCCTCATTTTACAAACAAGAACCCAGGTTCAGTGACTTACCAGCCAAGGCTAAGGGGATAGAACCTGGAGTCAGTTAGACCTGAGAGAATCCTCTCTCCATCATGTTCTAGGTAATACTCTGGAAAAGTCACTGCACCTCTCAGCCTCAGTTTGCTTATCTGTGAAATGAGAAAAAAGCCCCTATCTGGCAAGGCTGTTGTGGGGATCAAAAGAGAACGCATGTATAAAGCACGGTACAGAATCTAGCAGTGGGACCTGGGAAGCTGGATTTGAACCCAGGTCCTGATTCCAAGCAGAGATCTTCCCTACCTCTCCCAGGCAGACTGACAACATGGGGGTAAGGAGCAGGCCCTTGAAGAGTTCTCTCTTGGGAGGAAAGGAGAAGGATTCTTGGTGAAGTGGGACAAGAGACTGAAAGGAATCTGAAAAATGCTTCATTTCCTGTCCTGTTTATCTACCAAAAGAGGTGGGGGAGGGCAGATAGTTTTGGGGCTGCCCAGACCAGGGTTTGGAAGGAAAGGGAAAGGGGGCACCTGAGACCAGACTTACTTTCTCTGGCCAAAGACTCTTGGTCCTTTGATGTCTCCCCTATCAGAGTTGAATGAAGGCAAAGAGGGACTGTTCCCTGGAATTTGTCCTCCACCCTTCCACAGCTCCCTATATTTATATCTCTCCCTCCACACCTTTGCCTTCCTAGTCAGGCAAGGTTAAACTTGACTCCTCCCTATCTATCTCCTCCTAGTCCAGGTATGGTGGGGTGAGGTGGGGAGAGCAGAATGTCCAAACCCCACCTTTACTTATTCTAGCTTAGTTGGGTGGTCTGGCATCAGTGCTGCCACCCGGATCCAATGATATAGACATATCTCCAAGCAAAGAGTCCTCCTTTCTTTGAGGTGGGGGACCTGATCCCAGACCTACCCTCATGCCCCCAGACTGAATCTGATGGAGTACTCGCCAGAGATCTCAGTTATTCTTCTCTGCTTGAGAGGAGACAAAGAGCTTAGCCTACCTCAAGCCTCTCCTCGTTCTGATCCAGCCCCAAAGTAATTTTCGTAAAGTGCAGGTCCCACGTTGTCAACCTCTCCCCTACTTAGTAAACTTGAATTTTAAACCTTATTCTTTCCAGGAGCAAATACAAAATGCTTTGGTTAGCATCTAAAGCCATACGTAACTTGGCCCTCTGCTACTTTTCCAGGCTTCTTTCACCATTTTTCCCGTATGGTCACTGGACCCAGATAGCTCTGGAAGAGAAAGTAAAGCTGGTCAATCATCACAATCCTCGCTCTGTCACATCAAACTCAACTGTAAGTCAAGTCATCAGGTCCCTGATGTCAGGGCCCTCTTTCAGAATAAAGAACAAACACAACCACACAGCAGAACCCTGAGGTGGCAGGTTCCCCACCCCTGGTCTAGGGTATCATATTGGCAAATTGATAAAGTGATTTTCTGTGTAAGGTCATTCTGACATGAATTCAACTGAACAGATGTAATTTAGTTGACAAGAAATTTATATTATTTATATCATTATGATTCTAATGTTTCTTTTATTGGGATATTTTTGTTAATTTGGAAAATAATTCCTAGATGCTGATCCAAATTTACCCCTAGGAAATTAACTCTTATTTTGAACTAGATGCTGAAAAATTAAGCTGTTAATATTTAAAATTTCACATCTGCAATTAGGTATATTTTGGTTGAAAATTAATGATAACAACTTTCTCTTTGGGATAAGTACAAAGGAGTCTGTAAATTCTCCTTATCATGGGAAATTCTTTGGGGACTTAGCAGGTAGGTCCTGGGGACTTTCTTTTGGGCAAGGTCATTGTCAGCCTTCAAAAGAAATTGCCTGAAGAAAGTAATGAAGTTTGTGAAAATTATGAAATTCTACCTGGAATATGACATGGCCATTACATTTTTGAGACAACTCATTCTCAACAGTCCCTGCCTTGTTTCAGAGTGGGGTCCTTCCTTGGATACAGTTGATGTTGTCAGATCTTAGAAACTCAGAAAATGAGAGATAGCTAAGATTCTCATGGTCTGGATACTCACTCATGGTAATTCAGGAAGCATTCATAATTTGCCAGGCACTGTCCTTAAGTGGTACAAAAAAGGTCAGATGCACCTCCCCTCAATGAGCTCATGTTCCAGTGTGTTTATTCAAGTTAATAAATCAATGAGGTTTTCTTAAGCTTCTGGTATGATCCAAGTAACTCATAGGCTCATGGGATTCCAGGGATGAAAAAAGAAAATAGAAAACTATTTGTAAATAACTACAAACTTACGTGAACATAGACACACACACACACACACACACACACACATATACATAATGTGAAGCTAGGAGGTACAGTGGATGGAGTTCTAAGCCTGAATTCAGGAAAAGCTGAGTTCAATCTGGCCTCCGATGCTTCCTAGAGAGTTGGTCTCAGTTTTCTCTATTATTAAATGGTGTCAATATAAGTAAATGTTAAGTACTAGCAATAGATGAGATAATGCTTTAAAAGCTCTCGTGTCTGGCACATACTAGGCATTTAAGAAATGTTTGTTTCCTTGTTTCCTACATTCAAAGTATGTATATAGTTAATTTCAGGAAATCAAAGGGAGAAAATGGACCAAGGAAGTCTTCTTGTAGGAGATGGGTGGTCAAGAGTGTTGAATGAAGTAAAGAGGTCAGTTAGGATGAGGTCTGAGAAAAGACCTCCTGATTTGACATTCAAAGAGTTTGATAATAAATTTGGAGAGTGAGGATGAAAGTCAATTTGTAAGGGGTTAAGGAGGGAGTAGGGGAGGGGAGTAGCTAGGTGGTCCACTGAAATAAACACTTGGAACTTGGACTTGGAATCAGAAAGACTCATCTTCAGGAGTTCAAATCTTACCTCAGTCATTTGTTAGCTGTGGGATCCGGAGTAAGTCTCTTAACTTTGTTTCCCTCAGTTCCTCATCTCTGAAGTGATCTAGAGAAGGAAATGGCAAACCACTAAAGTGTCTTTGCAAGAAAATCCCAAGTGGCGTCAGAAAGAGTCCAACACTACTGAAATAACTGAATATTGACTAAGAAGTGAGTGAAAGAGGAAAGCAGAAAGTTCAAATTGAGAAATGAAAAGTCCTAGAGATAGAGTTTTTGAGTAATTAATAATCAACTTATTAATTCAACTAGCAAAGAATCAAACTGAGGGTCAGAACAATCAACGGGGGTGGCATTAATGAGGTGGGCCAACTCCTGCTGAGAGTGTGGCTTGATCTTGAGACCCCTTCCTCTAGCTGTCTGGACAAAAGTATCCATCTGCATCTAGGTCAGTTAAGTTGAAGAGTGGTGGGTGGGGCTGGTGATGGGCTTTAAGGGCATTGTCCTTATGGTTTAGGGGCCAGGATTCACCTAGATTCAATTCTCTTTACACTTTAATCAGACATTTTTATAGGTTGGGTGAGGTCTTCCCATTGTTCAAGGCCAATTTTCCCTGAGAGTTAGTCTCTTCTAATGAGAAGCAGCACTTCCAGAGACCTCCCAGGACTGGTCCCTGGATGAGGAAGTAAAATGAGAAAAAACTCTGGTTGCTGATATAAATAACTGGTTATTAATAACTGTTTCTCTCAGATTTTTTCCAATGAGTTTGGCTGAGAAGAGGAGATAGAAAGATAGGTAAAGGGCTTATGAGGTGTTTCCTTTGTAAAGGTTTCCTTAGAGATTCAGGAGACAGGGATGTTTGAAGTCAATAGGCAAGGGACCAAGCTGACAGAGAAAGGTTAAACATTTGAGAGAATTGGTGCGGGGGATGATCTAGGGTGCAAACTGTTGGGAAAGACCGGGTGGGGTGAGATCAGATGCCCTGGTACGTGGTTGGCCTTTGCAAAGACATGGGCTCCCCCTTTTTTAGAGAACAGAGGACAGAAGCAACAGGAAGATTACAGGAAGATAAGTGGATGCCAGCAGGTATTCAAAAAACTTACTATTTGCCTCCAAAATAATAGTACTTCTGAAAAAAGTGAATCATCTCATTCTGCTAGAAATGGGAAAAAAAATGAAAGGAAAGAGAATGAAATACTGAGTGCATTGGCTAAACATGTTCTACTTGTTGCATGTTGGAAAAATAGATGACTCATTGAAAATCTCAAAGGATTTGTGGGGGAGGGTGCATTTTCTTGTATATTGTCTATCAGTCTGCCTCTTGACTCCTGAGCCCCCATGTTAAAGAGTTCTAGCACTATCTTTAAATAATTCATTGTTCATCAATAAACTGTCAGTGTCTTGTGTATTTGCTTAATCTCCAGTCCCATTTAATCAAATATTCTATTTCTACTGAATGATGGGACCCTCCTTTTCCTACAGTTACTCTTATTTCTCTCTAATTAAATATTAAAATGAATGAATATATTTCACTAGCAAGTTAAGACAATGCCAGCAGATGCTTTTGATTCTGACACATCATACCTATTGTCACCTGAAACCCTCAGTACTAGAAGGGAGAAATCTTCTTCATGTGACTAGAAGGAGTCTTATACAACTCAGGTGAGGACAAATTGTGAGTAACCGCTCTTCAGAATTCTTTTCATGCTTTCACCTCCTTAAGATTTTATTTAAGACATTTAGGAAATTTACTAGATAATGTCTTTCTTCTCTCCTCAGTGGTTACTGTTAATGTCATTTTTTTTACCCAAGAATACACAGTACTTACCAGGTTCTCAAAACCCTTCATAGATTTTTCTTAATATTATCACTTATGCACTTCTGGTGGAGTGGAATTTCACATAACCTTCTCTCTTTATTCTCCACAGATGCTTATAACTTCCTGATGGAGCACATTCCTTCTCCCTAATTCCATTGGGAGAACTTTGTATAGTAAGACATTTTTCTAACTTTTATTATACCATCACAATTCTCATTCAAATGCAAAATGCTTTCCTTAGTATTCCATTGGGCTTTTAATGCCTGGTTTCAAGTGTTGCTATGATACTCATAAAAGTTATGAGTTTTAGGCAAATACCTTCTCTATGCCTCAGTTTCCCCCTGTAAGTTGAGGGTTGGACTAGATGAATTCTGGAGTCTCTTTCAGCTCTAAATCATGTGCCTTATGATGGTTTAGGAGCTGGTGACATTCAAGGATGTGACTTCACTGAGGAGGAGTGATGCCTATTGGACCATTCTCAGAATGAGTTGTACAAGGAGGTCATGTTGGAGAATATCAAGATATTCCAGGTATTTAGATGGAGTTCAGAGCTTCTTCAGGATTAGAGAAACCATTCTGAAAAACAGTTCCCCATGGTCTTGATATCTGTGGGAGATGGCCTATAGTGTCGTTTCCTCAGTTGAAGACTAGAAGGACTTTTCCCTTCTGTTAAGTTTCTGCATGTCCTCTTAAGTCTCAGCAGCCCCTTGTTAAGTTTCCATTTTCCAAAATCCACATCAGCCTGGGTGGTGACCTTCCCTGCTTACACATATGTTTTTCGCCACTAAATATGGACATAATTGTTTCTATTGGAAAGTAACTGACTGAAGTGAGATTGTATGTCCCGAATACTCAGCCAGTGAGGAAATGGATTGGGGGTGGGGGTGGGGGTTAAGGGACTTGTTTAGGGCTATGAAAATCTGTTTCTCGCGCCCAGCGAGGGAACTTTCCCAACTACTGCTACTTGAGCACCTGGGGAATGTGCCCTTTTTCCAAAAAAAGAATAAAAAGCCCTTGCTGTACTCGAATCCTGACTCCAGTATTATTTGGGGTGGTCACGTGTCCAACACAATTGGGAGCTCGTCCGGGATTCCCCCATTTGGAGGGGACCCCAGAATCCTAGAATGATAAGTAGGACTTCCAGCCAGTGATTTACTGGTGGCCCTTGGTCAGGTTCGAAGGGGGTTTCCCCTTTTTGGAGGAAGGATCTGAAGGGAGCTGAGAGTACAGATTCGAAACGGCGAAAAGTGGGACAAAGAACCATTCTGAGAGAAGCTGAAAAAAACAATGATCGCATAAGTCTATGCACAGACCCAGATAAGTCCTGATATCCTGGGTGACCGGGGTGGTGGGATAGAGATAACTTGCTCTGTTGAGTCTGTGAGATTGTCTCACCAAGATCATCCAGAGCAAGAAACTGAGGACTCTTTTAGATGCTAATCAATTGAGCTTGCCGGGTTTAGGGAGATTCAGGACAGCCCCGTTAAGAAACAGGGAGTTTCCCACTGTGGGAAAGTCTTAGTCAAAGTCGAGTGGTGGGAGTTCCCTACAAAAGGTACCTCTGGGAAGGATTCTTTAAAATTCGTTAGAAATCAGTCAGAGTAAATAACAGTAATTTTGACCAGCCTATCTGAATTCGAAATTGATGTGCACTCTATAATGTTTTGTCAAATATGTTGTGCTGATGTTTCTGTCTGAATGAAAGTCTTTGTCTCTGTTTTATGTGATTCTTTGTAAGGTTATAAATTTAGCCAGCCAGGAAGAGCAGAAAAACTGAGCTGAACTGTTCTTGAAATGCCGAGTTGCCTCCCTTCTTCAACCCTTTCAGATCAGTTTCAGAGGAGGGAGGAAATTTCTCTTTTTCCCTCAGACCAAAGAAAGACAGGCTAACCAGCATTTAACCTTTCCTGCCTCACCCAAAGGAGAAATTGTTGTGTAATGGGATACAACTGAAGATTAACTGAATTTATTCTGGTCATATTTGGAATTGTGAAATGGTGAAATGTGTCACTCTTAATTTAATGTTTAAGATGGGTTAGAATTTGTTAAAATCTGGTGGAAGTAAGTAGAAGATAAGCAAGTAAAAAAAAATCTTTCTGTATTCTTAACCCTGACCACGTTTTTGAATGTAAAATGAAGATAAGGGAAAATGAACCTCAGGCAGTCCACAGGGAAAACTTGAGTTTTGATTTGATGAGATCTCAATGCTAAAATCTGCACTTTAGATTTGAAGTAGGTCAATGTATCTGATACCAGACAATGTGTTTAAAATTGCAAGTTCACTTTGAAATTTCAGTGATTTCTTTTAGAGGCATTGAGTCTCTCCAGATTCTGAAGCATGAAGACAAGGAGGATGAGTTACTTAATCTTTTAAGCTATGAAAGCTTCTGCCTGGAGACACAGGCATATATATTTTAAATTAACCTGAGGAGAACAGGTGGGCTTTCAAACTCTGTAGAACCTGAAATTCCCAGGGTGGAAAAGCAGTGTCCATGTGCTCAGGGGAGGTTACCTCCTCCACCTCCCAATCTGAGTTAACTGGGGAAGCTCCTTGTCTGGTGGGCCTCAGAGCGGGGAGGGGAGTCAGAAGATGGCATTTCAGCTTTTTAAGAAAGTAGAGTAAAAAAAAAATAAGGGAAAAGACTATTCAGAACTGAGAATTGCCAGCCATATTTTCCCTCAATGGAAGTTTTCTTTTCAGTAGTAAGAGTATTTGAATTAAGAAAAAAAGGGGGGGCAGTTAAAATGTTTATCATTAGTGATTATAGTCAGGTTTAATATGATTCAAGTTATAATCTGTCCTGAAGGAATACAGAGCAGCATTTGAGAATGCTTTTCCTATTAATATAATGTAATTGTTACACAATTATCAAATTTGAATTTTGATATGTAAATTGGGATTTTAAAAGGTGTGATTGAAATTTAATAATTTGGAACTTACATTTGGTTATAAATAAGCAATAAAAATGGTGGTGTTTGCTATATCATGGTAGAGTTAACTTTTTATTTTGCTTTGTTTAAACCAAAATGGGATTCCAGTGCAGACAGTTATAGTTAAGATGTGGAAGAACTGGATGAGTTTAGTAATGGGATTGCGAGATTTGAAAAGATAAATAAAGGTTTGATTGAAGATATGAAAGGCAGATAAGAAGGTTTGAACGGTTCTGGATGGGTTAGTTTCAGATGGTTTCAGTAAGTTGTGAGAGTGTGAGGAAGTATTTTATGAATTGGTTAAGAAACTGTTATGAACTCAGTGTAAGAGTTTCTTTGTTGTAGAATTCTTATTGAGAAAATGAGAATCCTTAAATACACACACACACACATAGGTGTGATTTTTAAGCCTGTTTCATCTAAGGATGTATTGAGTATGTTAAAAAGTTTATTTCTGCTATTCAGAAGGAAGTTATAACGAAGATTGTTTTTGCTATAAATCAAGAATTTAAGGAAACTTGTTGAATGTACAAAGGGCTTGGTTTTAAGTCTTTTCTTCTAATTTTTGTCAATTAGATTTAAGAGGGTTATGTGATAAATTGTAAACTGTTCTTAAGAGAGGAAAATATTTGTTGTATAAAGAAATACTTTGTTAAATCTTTTGTATGATTTTTGGAAGGTCTACCCAATTTGTGTTTGTAAGTTAATTTGTTTAATTTCCAAAAGTTCATCTTTGGTTTGTCTTTTACAAAAGTGGGAAAATTTTAGTTTCTCTAAAGAACATAAAAAGTAAAAGATAATGTTCTTTTGTAACACTGTTTGGCCTCAGTATCACCAAGGCCCATTTTGAGGACTTTAAAAATGAATACTCTCTTGTAGTTAGAATTATACTGTCACTGAGAAGGAAAATGGATAGAAGTTTCCTACATAATGGCCTTTGTCAAGCTCTCTTTCAGAACCCTGTTCTCAGGAAAGATTGTGAGATGCTTGTAGCTAGAACTGCCCCTCAAAGGAGCAATGGGGGGTCAACTGGACATTTTAGATGATCCCCTTCTCAGGGTCTCAGGGCTTTAGCCTTCTCTCCCTCCCCCACCCCCACCATGGGTCTTGTGAGGTATGACCCCCTGCAGCCCCCCTCTCTGAGGTGACACCCACTTAGTCATCAGGCCCCACTCCCAAGGCACTCTCTGGGGAATCTCTCCCTTTGACCCCTACTCTTCCTCAAGTGCCAGTGGATCTTTCCCCCTGCCAGCCTGATCCCTTGACTTTCAGCCTAATCCAGTCCAGGCAGCATTCCACAGCCCCTCCCTCATAAGAAGTGGGACTTCCTATCTCTCTAACCAAGCCCCCATGCCTACAGGGCTGTCAGTGCTTTTTCCACAGAGGGAAATGTCTACTTCTAGTGGGACAATTAGAGTTCATGTTCTGTTCTCCATCTCAGACCTCATGCACATTAGAAAGAAACTGGGGAGATACTCAGAAGACCCCACTCTCAAGAGTTTTAGGAACTTATCCCTACAATTGAAGCTTTCTTGGGGCAACAAGCCCAAAAGTTTGGGGATCCTTTGGCTAGCAATGACCCCCCAAAACATCCCGCAGGAGCAGTTGCTGTTCCCACTATTGACCCAACATGGGATTATCAGAAAAATAAAGATAAGGGAAAGCAAGATCATGTGATAATTCACATGTTAGAAGGCCTAAGAACTGCGTTTCAAAGGCAAGTAAATTTTCAAAAAATTTGGGAAATTACTCAGGGAGAGAATTAAAACCCTGCCATTTTTCAAGACTGGCTAAAAGTATACAAGGTTGGATCCTGACTCTATAGAAGGGGCAGCAGCTACAGTCTGGAGGTATCTAGGTTCAGCACATAGCCACAGCCATGGGTAAAAGGTGAAGGGGGATAGGTCAAGATAGAGAAGCCAGTCAGTCACTGCCTGCACTTGGGGGAAAGCAGCCCATCTTTCTGTCAAGAATTTTTATATGATAAGAAAATGCAACTGCTGTAATCTAAATTTATTATTTGTGTTTACAGCTAAAACAATTTGGTTATCACTTATGAAAATTGTAAATATGCTGTTTATAGTTTTAATGCTAAAACCTAAAGCTGGTATGCTGTGTGTGTATATGTGGAAAGAAGCAGTCCTCAGCACTAGTCAAAAGTATGGCCCCAGAAGCTCAAAGGAGCTTGAGTCATCGAGTTCCTAAAGAAGGAATTTGTTTTGGTGAGAATTTGAAAATGTACAGAAATTGTCTCTAGTGATTGGCTTTTAGGAGAAATTTAAGATCTAAGATGTAAGCACAATGTAAATAGTGGAATCTTGCTGTTTTCAATTAATTGGGTAAAGGGGTACTCTGGCATGAAAGATAAAATTCCTTAAATAGAACATTCTTTCTGAATATTATGGGAATAATTAGATAAAGGACAGGAAACTAAAGCATAAATATGATGTTGAATCATTGTTCCATAGGACAAGACTGGGATTTAAAGTTAACTGGAATTGTTGAAGTTAGGGGTGCTTGGGACCCCAAAACAGCGACTTGCTGGGTCTTCCTCAAATGAATTCAACCCAACTTCTCTTTCAACCAAAGAAGGTCAAAGTTTATTGAGATTTCTCAATCTTGTGTGGACTTTTAGGGAATCTGAGCATTTGTAATGCTAAAACAAGATGTATCTTACATACAGAGGGACTCTGAAGAAGGAGTATGTGGGTGGCCCTAGGTGGTCTGGGGGTTCCAGGGATGGTCTTGATGGGAGTAGCCTGGAGATTTGGATTCATAGGATCAAAGATGGGAAATAGAACAGAGATTTGGGCATAGTGATAGGGAGAAGCTTATGGGCCTCAGGAAAGGCAGTTCATGTGGGGAAATCCAAGGATCCTTAAAGGTGAGGTTTTCCAGGACACTTTTAGACAAATGGGACTAAAACTCTTTTGGGGACAAAGGTCCCGACTTGGAATAAGATCTTTACATGTTACAAAATGATCTAAAAGCAATTGTTATTAAAACAATAGACAGAATTAATTGAGACTAAATCAGAGAAATCTTCATTTTGGGGGAAAGAAGTTCAGTGTAGTTTCTTAGAGGCAGGTACCCTCTGGTGATATTTTGCATTGATGGAAAAATTAAACGTTGCTGTTTTGATTTGAATTCATTTCATGAACGTAAGTTGAACTTAATGCTCAAACTCATGTGTAACTCATTCTTTTAGATTGAGCATGGTTAGAAAGGTATAGGGAAGCTTGGGAAACATGTAAATCTATTAGAGCAATTACTTACGGTTTTAATGGAAGATTTGATTTTATGATTGTTATTTAATCAGGAACTAGAACAAGTATAAAAAGGTACATAAGCTACTTAAGACTAATTTCAAAAGATGTTCCTTAGCCAATGTGTAATTATAGTCATATCTGAAACTGATTATTGGAACTTGCTGTTTTAAGATTTTATAGGAATATTAACTGACTGTTCTTCTGAGTCTAAGTCCAGTTGTGGATAGTAAGAAAGGTTATCTGGGTCACTGATCCATGATGCCAGTAAGCCTAAGAGATGCTGGTATGAACTGCAATAGGGTGATCTCATGGTAAGGTTGGGAGAGTGGCTGTTCAGTCTGGGCTGAGGTAAGATTCCCCTGACTCAATTTCCCAACTGACACCTGACAGACTTTAAGCCTGCTTGGAGTTGACATGAAGTTAAGAAGGTGTTGTTTCCCTGAAATATTCCTACTCTTAGTGGCAATTTCCTATAAACAAAGGTTCACAAACAAAATACCAAATCTATCAAATAATAGATTGTTGGTAGGGGAGCATCTGAGGTTAAGTCTAAAATTAAGCTATTATTAGGCTTAGGATTTTAGACCAAAAACAGTAATAGGGTTCTTTAATTCTTAGTATTAACATGGGAACAGGTAGATTGAGGGCCTGTGAGGTTAGCATACATAGTCATTATTGGTGTGTTTGTCCTTCCTTGACAAAGAAGACTGTGACATCATGACATGACTTGCACTTGACTTTGTTTTTTGAGTGAGGGGGGGCTGTGCAGGTCACCAGCCTCACTTCTCTTCCACAGCCATCTGAATCCAATGACCAGATGTTCATCAGGATGACTGGAGATGACCCAGGACGAGGCAACTGGGCTTAAGTGACTTGCCCAAGATCACACAGCTAGTGAGTGTCAAGTGTCTCAGATGAGATTTGAACTCAAGTCTTCCTGACTCCTGCACTGGTGCTCTATCCACTGTACCACCTAGCTGCCCTATAGTCATTATTACTTTTGTGTCAGTTGGTAAATGTTAAAAGAAAAATGGTTTGTGGTCTATAGTGTAAATGCTGTAAAAGAAGCATCACATGACCAGAAGTTGGAATTGTTTTATGAGGTGATATGTACTGTGTTAAAAATGATTATATTTATGTAAGTTCTGGAACCTGTTATTGACTCCTTAGTGAAATCTCATCCTCCTGAAGGGGAAATCGATAGTAAATTAATGTAAAATGTAAAAAACTGGGTTCTAATGTGGATTTCTTAAACATGACAATTTGCCAAAGTTTCAATTTTGATTTTGTAAGAGTGATAGGAATGGTAATCTAAAATTATATTAAGGTCAGTTTTGTAGGAGAGTGGACATCTGGATTTCTACAAGAAGATAAAGGGAAGAAAATGCAGAGATGCTGTGCTGAAGATGACTTGAACGAGCATCCAGACTAGAAAACTACATCAGATGATATTCCACCCCAGACTGCTATATGAGATGGAACTTGTACATGGACAATTCACCAATTTGCCTTTTTATGTTGAATCCCTGTATCTGTATTTATGAAAGGGGACTGCCCCTTTCGAATTTGTCAGTGTGTTGGTCAACTTTGCTCCCTTCCCATATACATAAAAAGCAGAGATACATGAAGAGAAGAATTCATAGGGGAAAGAATGTGTGGAGGTATTGATTGGATTTAGGTGAGAAAACAACAAAGACATGATAAAAGAACAGTGGGGACTGTGGGAGATGGCCTGTAGTGTAGTTTCCTCATTTGAAGACTAGAAGGACTTTCACCCTTTTGTTAAATTTCTACATGTCATCTTAAGTCTCAGCAACACTTGGTAAGTTTCCATTCCCAAAATCCATGTCAGCTTGGGTGGTGACCTTCCCTGCTTCCTGGTACATATATGCTTTTTGCCACTAAATATGGGCATAATTCTTTCTAATGGAAAGTAGTTGATGTAGTGAGATTGTATGTCCCAAGCACTCAGCTAATGAGGAAATGGATTGGGGGAGGGGAGTTGGGGACTTGCCTAGGACTATGAAAATCTGCTTGTTGTGGCCAATGAGCAAACTTCCCCAACTACTGCTACTTGAGCACCTGAGGACTGTGCCCTTTTTTACAGAAAAAGGATAAAAAGCCCTTGCTATACTCGAACCTTGACTTCAGTATTATTTGGGGTGGTCGTCTCTCCCACACAATATCAATCAATCTGCCTCTTGATTCAATCTCTTCAATACTGATCCTAAATATTCTAGAGTTATTGCATTTGTCCTTCATTTTCAAAGAGGACAATGACATCAGGGAAAAAATGACATGATTTGCAGTTGACTTTGATTTCAGGGTAGGAGGGCTGTGCAAGGTCACCAACCTCACTTTCTCCTCCAGAGACATTTGGGTCCAATGGCCAGATATTCATGAGTATGACTGGAGATGGCACAGGAAGCAAAGGGACACCCTGACACTTTCAGTATCAGGCCTTTTCATGTTCTCACTTGGAGTGAGATAATGCCCATTCCGTGAATTCTGAAAAGACTCAGGATGGAAAATGCTATCCACATCCAGAGAAAGAACTATGGAGTCTGAATGCAGATTAAAGCATACTACTTTCCCTTTTTAAAAAAATGATTTTTTTTCTTATTGTTTCTTCTTTCACAACATGACAAATGTGGAAATGTTACATATTTGTATATGTGTAACATATATCATATTCTTTTCTATCTTGGGAAGGGGGGAGGGAGGGAGAAACAATTTGGAACTAAAAATTATAAAAAATGAATATTAAGGGGTGGAGCCAAGATGGCAGAGTGGAAATACAGACTTGCTCTAGTTCTGCCCCCATAGCCCATAAAATACCTGTAAAAAATGACTCTAAACAAATTCTAGACAGCAGAAGCCAGAAAACGACAGTGAAAGAGATTCCAGCACAAGACATCCTGGAAGGTGGACAGGAAAGGTCTATTCCAAAAGGTTCAGAGCAGAGTGCAATCCAGCCTTGTCTGTGCTGCACTGCACAGATAGGACGGCAGCAGACTTCAGGGCATGGAATCACAGGTAGCAGCCCTGATTCCCAGATTTCTCAACCCACAAATGCCAAAGCAAGATTTAATCTCTTCTTTCTTCCATTTTCTCTCTTTCCCTTTTTCTTTTTATCCATTATCTTGTATGTCTTTTATTCCTAGCAGGCTACAGGATTAAACTTTTTTTCCTTGTTACCCTTTGACTTGATTAAGATCCATATCATATGCCTGGCTATGAGTTTCTTTTCTTCTTATTTATACCTCTTTACATTCTGTAATTTAGTTCCAGAAAAAACATCAAATCATCAGAAAGATGGCATGATTAGTTCATGATCTTTCAATTCTATTTCTCCTAATTTTCACTTCTTTTTCATCTTTGCTTTCACCTTGGTGTCCATATTATACATCAAGAAAAAATTCTCTTGATCAGCATTCTAATTTGGTTGTACTTGGTTGCCTCAGTGGTTTGAAAAACAAATAATTTCTCCCAGTTTGATTTTCTTTCTAGGAATGTTTTGAATAGCCCTTTCTTCCTGAGGGTCCATCTACTTTCATTAAAGTTTGCCAACCCCCCAAATCTATAGAGTTTAATCAAAGAAAGACAAACTAGATTAGGTCTGGGCCACATTTTTATTTCTCTCAAGCTGACCTGACATACATTGTTTGGGAATTACAGTCCAGAGCTGGCTTGATTTGGGACTTTGGGGTGGAGAGTTATGTGTCCTTCAAAGTGTAAGTGTTCTCAAGGGTGCCAATCAACTCTGGTCAACACACTGGGAGGAGAGCTATATTAAAATAAGGGTCTGGAGTAAGTGACTTAAGTCCTGGTATTAGTGGCTGATGTCACACTCACCTGGCAAAAGAGGAAATACTTCTTTTATCAAATCATAGCCTCATCTGTACCAGATCCTTGGACTATCTAGGCAGAAGAATCTGTCTCCACCCTGGGCAGCTTCCAAAGCAATCTCATTATCAGGAATGTCCTGAAGAACTTTTCAGAAGACAACTGGAGCTCTGAGTTATTTAGCCTAAAATTGCATTCCATTCTATATCCTAAACAAGTTTGTATTTTGGGATTGCTATTAATTCCTGAAATTAAACCAGAGAACGTCAATTTATTTTGGGGAATCCAATTTCAGAGCAATCAATTTTCTTGTATCCTCCCAAGTCTTTATTATAAAAAAAACTTCTTTCTACAAAACTGATGTTGCTTCCCAATAGCATCTGATCCTCCCAAAGCAACTAGAATCAGAGAGGAAATCTGGGGAAGTAACAAGATCAGATGACCCTGTATGTCAAATATGAAAGACTGTAATGAGGCTCTTTTTTCTTCCTTCCTTTTCTTTTTTTTTCTTTCTTTCCCCCAATTTTGACATTACTTTTAATTTTACCTGCATTTATCCCTTCATATTGAACTGGCTTGTTAGCTTGCTTATGAGATTTATGTCTTCCACACACCAGCTCATTCACCTAAACATTGGTAGCATACAGTGGGTACCAGTCCATGCCCTCCCTTTCCCCAGAAGAAGATTGTGCTTGGTTCCAATCAGCCTCCTCCCTGTAACCTCCTCAAAGCAAGGATGACTCTATGTCCCTGGCCAGTAAGAAGTTTAAGAAACCCAGACCCAAGAGATTTTGGGTCCTATTTTTTCAGTGAGTAATGATGGGGTGATGGGACTTGGACCCTGAATTTTCCCAAGCATTTCAGCAACCCAGTCCCTGGCACCTGGCCCAGTTCAGCCAACCTAGATACTCAGTAGGCCTTTCATTTAGGTTCTCTGACCCACCTAAGATCCCTGTTTCACCTGGGCTACCCCAGGCTATTTACCATCTTTAATCCCATCCAGATTTCACTGTTTCCTTTTCCTATATAAGTATCACTCTTTAATCCCCATTAAGGGGCTAATTAACTAGGAATCCAGCCCTCTTCTATTGGCATTACAATAAACCTCTTGAATTCTTTCCAGGCAGACTCACCCTGTATACCGACATTTCAGGGTTCCACGCAACTCCAAAATGTTTATATATATATATGTGTGTGTGTATGTGTATATATATATATATATATATATATATATATATGTATGTATGTATGTATGTACGTATATATGTATGTACGTATATTTCTTCTTTTGTTGTATGTATGTACGTATATATGTATGTACGTATATTTCTTCTTTTGTTTTCCTTTTCATCCCCAAACTTGCCCTCTCCTTTCCAATTCAGCTAGCAAGAATCAAGATCAATACCCACTCTGCTCTAGTACCTGGTTAATGAGTGTCAGTCTATGCCCTAATGCCCCGGTCACTTTGCCAACCCTTGAGTTCCTCCCTGCCTGACACTCCCCATACCAAGATTAAGTCCAGGAGGATGAAGGCTGCCTTTACTTTTGAGGGGATGCCCATCAATTGGGTAATGGCTGAACAAGTTCTGGCATATGAATGTAATAGAATACCATAGTTTCATAAGAAATGATGAGCAGGCAGACTTTTGAAAGATCTAGAAAGGCTTGCATGAACTGATGCTGAATAAAATAAACAGAACCAGAAGAACATTGTACATAATAAAAACAATATTGTGCAATGCACTGACCAACTTTATTACCCTTAGCCATTCCCAGCAATGTAATGATCCAAGAAAATTTGAAATGATGCATCATGGACAATGCTGTCCATATCCAGAGAAAGAACTATGAAGTAACAACTCCATGTTCAATGGGGTACTGCAGGGTCAGAATATCTCTCTAGTTCTGAGCCTCTGTGTGAATTTGAACCAACTCTGTTAAGGATTATGGTCACATGAACACAATAACTACATCCTGCCCTAACATATGATGAATTAAGTTCCTAGAATTTGTTCCTAGTGTGAATTCTGTGATGTAAAGCAGAGCTGGAAGAGAATCTGAAAGCCTTTAGACATTGATAATATCCAGAAAGTTTTGCTTGACCATGGATTTTCTGATGTTTAAGAAGAGTGGAGATCTGCGTGAAAGCCTTTCTGCAATGATAACATTCATAAGGGTTCTCTTTGTTGTGGATTCTCTGATGTTTAGCAAGATTGGAACTCTGTGTGAAAGCTTTTCCACACTTTATATTCACAAGGTTTCTCTCCACTGTTGATAGGCAGCGAGATTCCGCCTTATTGTGAAAGCCTTTCCACAGTGATTAGATTCAAAAGGTTCCTCTCCACTGTGGATTTTTTCATGTGCAACAAGATGACCCTTCCGTGTGAAAGTCTTTCCACAATGATGACATCTATAAGGTTTTCTGGTATGGATTCTCTGATGTGAAGAAAGATGGCTCTTATATGGGAAAGCCTTTTCACATTGATTACATTCAAAAAGCATCTTTCTCCTCTGGATTTTCTGATGGGACCTGTGTGAAAGCCTTTCCACACCGGTATCTCTCCAGAATTCTCTGATGTCTGTGAGCTGGAAGGTCTTGTGAGTGAAACGTCCAGGAGACGAGTGTCACTGGAAGAAGGAAGATATGTGGGGAAGGAAGGTGTAAGAAGACTATTAAGGTTAGAGAGGACCAAGTTATGCAGGGTTTTGGATGCCAAACTCAGCATTTTGTATTTGATCCTGGAAGCAATAGGGAGCCAATGGAGTTTATTGAATGGAAGAGGGGGGGTGACATGAGATCTGCACTTTGGGGTGGACTACAATGGGTAGAGACTTGAGGAAGGCTGAAAGTCTTTGTCTCCTCCCCTCAGGCATAGAAGAATAAGTAAGATCTCTGGGGAGTCCTAAATCTGATTCAGTCTGGGGGGTAGAGGCAGGTCTGGGATCAGATCCCTCAGCTCAAAGGACAGAGGGATCTTTGCTTGGAGACATTTCTGTATTATTGGGGTAGGGGTAGCAGCACTCACCCCAGGCCACCTAACTAACCCAGCTTGGGTGAAAGTTGAACATTCTACCCTCCTCCCACCTCAACCCCACACACCTGGGATGGGAGGAGGCATGGAAGGGTGAAGCCAAGTTTAACCTTCCCTGGCTAGGAAGGCAAAGGGACAGAGGGAGAAAAATATAAATATAGGGAGGTATAGAAGGTCAGAGGACAGATTCCAGGGAGCAGTCCCTCTCTGTTTTCATTGCACACTGTAGCCAGATGGAGAAGACATCAAAGGAGCAGGACCTTTGGCCAGAGAAAGTTAAGTCTGGGTCTCAGGTATCTCTCCTCAACCTGTCCCAAATCCTGGTCCAGACAGCCCCACAGCTATCTGCCCTCCCCTTCCCTTCCTTTGGAAGATAGATTACTTTGGGACCAAGAAATGAAGCATTTTTCAGAATCCTTTTTAGTCTCCTGTCCCTCCTCCCCAAGAATCCTTCTTTCCTCCCAAGAAAAAACTCTCCATCAACCCTGACCCCTTCCCCATGCTAGAAGGTTGTCTGGTAGAGGTGGGGGAAGAACTCTGTATTTGGAATCAGGACCTGGGTTCCCATGCAACTGCTCCAGGTCCCATGACTAGACTCTAGCACTCATACAGTACTTTACAGGTGTGATCTCCTGATACCCTCACAATAACCCATTTCACAGAGGAGTAAGCTGAGGCTCATAGGTGCAGTGACTTTCCCAGAGTTAACCAGGACATGACTCAAGGATGATTCTTGCTTCTCTGACTCTAGGCTCCTTCCCCTTAGCCTTGTCTGGTAACTCACTGAGCCTCAGTGTTCTCCTCTGTAAAATGAGGGGGCTGGACTTGGGTGACCTCAAACTAGGCCCCTTCCAAGTTTCACATATACTTCCATTTCTGTGATTTGGGGATCAGCTCAGAAAAACAATAAACAATAACAACTCATCAATGTTTAGAGTTGGAAGCATGTCACAAAATGATCTTGGAATTCCCTACTGTTTGTAAATCTATGGCCAAGGCTGGAATTCTAGTTGTTCCTTAACGCCCTTGTGACCCTGGGCCAGTCATTGATCATTCTGAGAGTTGTTCCTCCAGGCAAAATGAGGGACTGGATCTCTGAGGCCCCTCCTGGTTCTAGCTCAGGATCCTTTGAGAGCTGGTCACTTGAAAAGTGGACTCCAGCCTGTGAAACCATCTCTGTCCCCGCTCAGTTTCCTGGTTCCTTATTACTCTCCTACCTTGGACAGCACCCCAGCCCTGCTGGGGCCCAGGCTCAACTGAGAGAATCCTTCAAACACATTTTGGGGACCAGAATGAAGCCTAATACAACAACCATGAACTCTCTCCCCTCCCCCAATTTTCCCAGGCTAATTACATTTGTGAGAAACATGCTTGCTTTAAACAAAGAACAATACATGTGATACGAGGAAAGGTTTTATTAACTTTTACATTCATTAGCTCATAAAGGATGGCTACAATTATGTAGACCAATGCAAGTCCTTGTATAGTGTTCTAAATTTGAATCACCTGCCCTGCCATCCATTGGCTAGAAGAAGCCTGAACACCTCCCTTCGTGTTCTGACAGGCTTCCCCTCAAACATCTCATCAAGTCTGGGAACAAGTTTCTGACTTTTGACCTGATCAGGAGCCTGTTTCTGCTAGGCCACAACTCTGATTAGCTGAGATCACCTAAAGCTGGGAGGAGTTTTAATCCTGTGGAAACAGAATGTCCCACACATTGCTGTGAGGTCTTTTTATTCTCTTCTCAGTCTCTGCACTTGTCTCAGGGACAGTCCCTGGCCTTCTAGTCATTCTCTCATCTCATCCATACATGAACAAACATAAAATTATACCCTCTTCTTCTTTCCCCAGCACTGGCCTATTTTCAAAAATTGCTCCAAGAAGACTTGTTGGCCCTGACACAGTGTCAGGCACATAGAACATCCTAGATTTTTAAAAATCATTTTATAGATTTCCAGTTATGTCTGCCTCTTCGGGACATTTTTGGGATATTTTTGTTAAAAATACTAGAGTGATATCCCATCTCCTCCAGCTCATTTTACAAAGCACAAAAACCTGGCAAATAGGGTTAAGTGACTTACCCCAGATCACACAGTTAGGGTCAGAGGTTGGATGTGAAGTTAGGTCTTCCTGATTCCATGCCAGGAACTCAGTCCACTGATTAATATTTCGTGATTGACTGGCCTGTTCAGCCTTATTGGTTGAGGGGGGCGTGGAAGTTGGTGATCTCTGAGGTTCTTTCTTAACCTAAGAACTTAGGAACTTTGGTACTTGCCCCACCTCAGTCTTATTTCAAAGTGCCCAGGAGGCAGGGATTGGGGTTCCCAGAGCAAAGGAATCTGTGGCTACCTCTTTAAAGATTGGGTACACAGAATTTGGTTCTCAATTGCTCTTACATTCCCCGATGGATGATGGAGTCATTTATTCAGCTCTCATTCATCCACAACAGGATTTGTAGTAAATGCTACAGATTCTATGCCTAGAGTGCAGATCTGCCCCCACTAGCCACCTAATTACAGGTGCTGACCTTTGGAAACCATTTTCTGAAAATGAATGCAAATGGAATGGGCATATGGTGTTGGGTAATGGCTCTTCCTCCTACCTCTGACCTTTCCTCCATTCTCTTGGATTTGTATTTGTTACTCCCTCATCCCTACCCACCAACTCACAGATTCTGGAATTCCATTTTCCCCTCCCTTTTTCTGGGCCTTCTTTCTTTCACCCTCTCACCGTCCCACTTTTACAGAAGGGGCAACTGAGGCAGCCAGAGATGAAATGACTTGTCCAGACTCACACTGCCAGTCAGTGTCTGGGGCCCTATTGGAACTCAGATCTTCCTGATTCCACCCACTTTCCCCTTCCATGGATTCAGATGAAGGCCCTGTGATCTTGAACCCATTCCTGGTGGGGTCTCAGGGGTGGCCCATAGTGAATGTGAATGAAACCTGGCTGAGGGAATATTAAATTAGAAGGGTCTTCTTGTCCACCCTTGCTGGGGCACATGCAGTGACAGTGACTTGATTCCAGTAACAGCAGGAACAGGATCTGAACCCAGGATTCAGGCATCTAAGGCCAGTGGGCAGTGAGTTTGCTTCCCCATTGCTCCATGCTGGCTCCCACATATATGTATGTGTACTCAGACATGGTTGTGCACGCTGAGGGAAAGCACAAACCATCTGTAAAGGCAGAAGAACATGCGTTTGCAGGTGTCCTGGAGGGCAGAGGGGTCTGAGGAGAAGACTGATATGTTACCAGGATATTACTAAGCACCAAGGTCTAATCTGAGAAAGACAGAAACAGCAAGCCAGAGACAAAGTGCCATTAATCAGGTGGATAACTAATAAATTTTATTATGATGCACAGGCTGGCAAATCTTAATTCCCTTCTGAAAGGGCAGGACTCTAGGGATCAGGAAGACCCTCCCAGGGTTGACTGGAAGGAAGCACAAACCCTTGGAGCTCAAACTTTGTGCCTTCTTCCCTCAGAGCTACGATCTCTCTGTATTCTATGAGCCAGCTCTACACATGCAGGTGCCAGGTGGGTCTGCAGGAGGGCCCTCCCACACCCCACTTCTGCTGGCTCCTTCTCCATTGGGCCTCATCTTCCCCTCTGAACTTTTGCTTGGTATCCTCCAGGCTTACCAGGGTTAGGTCTCCCCCCAAGTCCTGAATATTGAGGTTCCCCCAGTTACTTCTTCAAGCTACTTCTGATGTCCCCAAAGTACTATGTGAGTACAGTCCATCCACAGACCTGATCACCATCAGCAACGCGGGATCACAAAGAGTGAAGGAATCTTTATCCCAGGAGGCATAGATTGTCCTTTGCAGTGCTGTCAGCAGAGCAGAAATTCTCCTGGTTCTGCTCACCTCCTCCTGCCTCAGGCCACACAAGCCTGCTCATTTCTTCCTGAATCCTTCCCAGTGAACATTTCTTAGGTCAGGTAGTCAATAAGCATTTAGAAAGTGGCTCCTCTGTGCCAAGCACCATGCTAATGTATTGGTTTTGCAAAGAAAGTTTAAAAAAATAAAAATCCCTGCTCTCCATGAGCTCAGTCTAATTGGGAGAAAACATGTCAGCATCTGTGTGCAAACAAGCTCTGCACTATATGAAGCAGAGGTGCTGTGAGAGAGTAGGTACCAAGAATAGCTGGTTTTCAACCCCAATTCAGCCACAGAGACCCACACAGCAAGACTTTCAAGGATGTGCAGACAGGCTTGGGGGCGGATCTGGCAGTAGGGCAGAGGGCTTGAGGAAGGAGGTGAGGGGTCCTGGGAGGGGCCAGGAGGCTCCCCCCACTCCCACGCCCTTCCCACTCCTAACCCCCGAGGGGGGACTGAGGCTGAGGTCCGGCTGCTGAGGAGTGGGAGGGGGGAGCATGTCTGCAACTAGAGCCAAGAAAGTGAAGATGGCCACCAAATCCTGCGCAGTATGTGATCAACCGAAAACATGCATGATGCCAAGAGAAAACGAACCAAGAGGGTTAGGAGGGAGAAGATTATACTATAGTAAATAAAGATTTAGAAAACAGAAAGAGGTCTCAAAGTAGCAGCCAATCAAATCATATCAGACATGGAAGAGGAAGAACTAAAAATGCATCTGCCAAAAAATAAGAGGGAGAGAGGAAAAGGAAGCTGACATGTATGCTAACCCTTCTGATGAAAGGGGTTTCGTATTTTCAGTCACCTTGGCAGAAATAAATAGAAAAATGAACAAAGACTTATTCTCTAATAGTTGTCTGCAGAACTGCTGGAACTTTCTTCAGGGCTACATCAACAAATTCTCAAACTCTTAAGGACTCTCAGGAGGACTCGGCCTGCATCTACAAGGGCCATGGATTCTTTCCGCCAAATCCCCCTACCCTTTTGTCCTTCATATCATTTAGTCTGTGTAACACTTTTGGAGCAGCTGGAGAGTTGGACTTTTCTGTGTCTCTCTTTTTTACCAAGAAATAGTGTCAGTGTTTCAAGTCTGGAATATGCGACTACATTTGGTCTTTTGAAAATACATGCTGGATGAAGGCAAAGGAGGAGAGAAAAGGAGGAAGAGCAGGGAAATAAAATGCTTGATAGCCTTTAGATTTGCCACCAGAAAAGAAATGTTTTAAATACTTTCAGAGAGAATGATTTTGCTTTTTAAAATATATTAGAGATTTTGCAGCTCTAACAGTTTACATATATAATGTAACTTTTCTCTTAAATTATGGTTTGTTCCTGGCCTTTTATTTTTATGGCTGAAGGTCTGGGGTCTAGTTTGTATCCCGGTGATGCTTCTAGACAGCTAGTTGAGAAGTTGGGTGATATTTGAAGATAAATATTAAGGATATATCATACAATTCAGAAATACCACCATATTCTCTTATGATTTTTCTTGTTTTTTCTGCTCATGTTGGTGCCTGTGAACCCTAAATATAAATTATATTTATAGGCAAAATGTTTCATAGTTATTCATTTTTTAGCACTAATGTTCTGGCTGGCTGGATTTGTATCCAATATCCTCAAAATGATTAAAATGTAACAGTCATTCTCTAGAAATAATATCTCAAGGTAAAACCAAGAACACAGTTTTTATTAACAATATTAGTCAGCCCTTTGTTCTAATAAAAAAAAAAGAATAGGTAGTTTTCAGGAAGTGAGATCTTACCTGAGATGTGATGGCAGCCTGAAGGCCTAGGTGAGCATGAGACAGTCATTGGAAAGGCACAGGGTAGGGGGATGGAGGATCTTAGTCAAGGATTAGCCAGGAGGCCAGTGTCCCAGGGTCAAAGAGAAGAGGACCAAGGTGCAAGAAGACTGGAAAGGGTTGAGGGGCTGGTTACATGGTGTATGCTATGTGTCAGGAGCCATGTAAATATTATCTCATTTGATCCTTTTGTGAGAATTGTCAGGGTCCTTGCTAGAGACAGCCAGAATAAGGGAGTGCAAGTTACCCAAAGACAGTGTACTGTGGTTTATGTATCTACTCAAGAAAGTGACACGCTCTCTTATGGATATGTGTATCTCCCAGTTCCATAGAGCACACAGAGACATCTATGTGGGGTAAGATCCCTGAGGTCTTGTAGGCAAACTTACCCACGAAGTTTTGGGTAAGATCAGGTTAGGGGACAGAAGAGGGAAAGGATTATTTTTAGGAAAAGAAACAAAATGTGAATTTAGAGTTAAGAGTTAGGAAGGTCTGTTAGGAAGGTCTGTTACAAAGGTCTTTTAGCATAGACCTGTCATTTGCTAAGCCCTTTGGGCCTTCTTAGAATAACAGGACTGGAAGTGAGTTTTCTTAAAGATATTGGGGGAAGGAAGGTACTGAAGGGGACACTGAGGACACTGACTTCAGAACATCCAGTGTAGCATCTAATGGAGTCAGTTATGGTTTCCAAAAATTCTCCTTTAAAACCATTACCCATTTTCTATATGAAGGCCTCGGTGGTCAGGTTTGGGGAATATGAGTGCCAAAGGTGTGAGTGTCCTTCCCAGAGATAAAGGAGGAAAGGGATTTTAGGAGTGAGTGGGTGACCAGAGAGCGGCAGTCACAGGATACAAGTTTTGCAGGTTGAGGTGAGCTCTCTCCAAACAGAAGAGGGGGCCTCTGAAGGGGAAGGAGGAGGGGGCTCTACAGCGCTGAGTGAAGCAGGAATCATGGCATGAAGGCTTAGTCAGCTAGAGTACAGGTAGACCATCATGCCTCAGGCAGCATCTGTCTCTGGGAAAACAAGGCTGAACAGGACAATAATACTGACACACACCACCAGCACTATCATCTCAATTCACCTTCAAAGGCCACTGGTTCTGTGTTAACAACTCAGTTAACTTTAATAGCTCTCAAAGGAGGCTTATCCTCTTGGGCATGTTTCTGCCCTACAGCTACATTCCCTTTCAAAGTCTGGAAGCTCCTTCACCAAGTCTCTACCATCAGAGGCCTCCTTGGTCAGCCCAAAGGTATCCTCCCTACTTAGAGGTCTCCTCTCCACTGGCTCATCCCTTCAGTGCTGGCACTCCTCAGGTTTGGTTTCTCAACCTCAGCTCTCTATATACAGTTCTGCTCAATATATGAGTGGCTAGAACCCACATGTACGGGTCTGATTCGCTACAGCATACATGCATGTAACTGATTGGTTAAAACTCAAGCCAAATCCTCACACCTCAAGTCTGGGAGGTAGATGCCCTTATTATTCCCATTCTACAGATATGGAAACTCAGGCAGGATTAGGTGACATGACTTGCACAGTGAAATACAACTAGGAAGTATCAGAGACTGAACTGGAATTCACCTAGTCCCTTAAAGAAAGCATTACAGAAATTGATGTCCAACAGGTACCAAGATAACTTAAAAGAATTTTTCTGCCAGCAAAGAATAGATAACACTGTGAGTACCAATGAATGGAGGAATGGCTGAATAAATGAAGTTTATTAATGTGGAAATATTGAGGAGGGATGGCAAATAGTAGGATTTTAGAGAAAAATCATTGCATGTATAGGGTTTTACCTTATGGAATTTGGGGATGTTTAATGAAGTCTCTTGGTGGGAAGCCTAATGCAATCTGTGCTGCAGCAGGAGACCTTCGCTTGTTTATTAGATCTAAAATTTTTTCTCCAGCATGATTTCTCCAAAGTACAGTCAAGAGGAACCTCTAGGGGAAGTCCTTCCTACCTTCATTCCAGTAGGAACAAGGTTGTCTACTGATCGCTATCCTCCAGAGAAAAGCATGACTCACTGGGCACACTGATGAGGCTTTTATCCACAATGAATCCTCTGACAGAAAACAGGGAACTGCTCCTCAGAATGTTTTCTCTAATCTTCAAGGACCTCTGAACTCCATTTGAATGCCTTTCCTTCTTCATGACAATGATCAGATTTCTATCTCATAAGAATTCTGAGAAAGGAAGTAGGACATGATGCCTACAGGCATCACCACCTTGATTATAATCATAAGTTTTTTCCCAAGAGTACCTCTTGTTACATATGCTAACAGTACCTGAAAGCTCTGACACATTCATGACAGTCATAAGGTTCATGTCTGGTGGGGATTCCATGTTTAGGTAAATCTGAGATCAGTGGGAAATCAGTCCACATTTTTTACATTCAAAAGACTTCTCTTCAGTACAAATTTTTTGATGTATAGTGGAACACTGTGTGAAACACTTTCCAGAATCATTTCATTTTGGGGTTTCTCCCCAGGATGAATTCTCTGGTGTAAAGAAAAATGGTAGTTCTGTGTGAAAGTTTCTGTACATTGATCATATTCAAAAGATCCCTTTCCAGTACACATTTTCTGATGAGTAGAAAGATCTAAAAGTCTTTCCACATTGATTACATCCATAAGGCTTCTTGACTGTGTAGCAAGAATGCATCACTTCGCAAAATCATTTCCAGGCTAATGATATTCAAAGCAGTGTGGATTATCTGATGTGCAGCAAGATGGGAGCTCTTTCCTGAAAGTCATTCTATCCACTGTAGATTCTCTGATGGCTAGGCTGCAAGACTCTACCTCACTGGAAAAGCCTTTCCCCATTTATTATATTCATAAGACTTCTCCCTGGTGTGGATTCCCTGAGGGAAAGGAAGATTGTCCCTGTTTCTGAAATCCTTTCCAATGTGATTGCATTCATAAGGTTTCTCCCCACTGTGGATTTTCTGATGTGCTGTAAGACTGGATCGTGTTCTGAAAGTCTTTCCACACTGATTACATTCAAAAGGTTTCTCTCCAGTGTGGATTCTCTGATGACGAGCAAGAATGCTCCTTTCTCTGAAAGCCTTTCCACATAGATTACATTCATAAGGTTTCTCTCCAGTGTGGATTCTCTGATGTACAGAAAGATTGCCCCGGTCTGTGAAAGCCTTTCCACAGTGATTACATTCGTAAGGTTTCTCTCCAGTATGGATTCTCTGATGAGCACCAAGTTTATTTCTGGTAGTGAAAGCCTTTCCACATTGACTACATTCATAAGGTTTCTCTCCAGTGTGAATTCTCTGATGTCCACCAAGCTGAGAGCTCGTTCTGAAAGGCTTTCCACATTGATTACATTGAAAAGGTTTCTCTCCACTGTGGATTCTCTGATGAGCGACAAGACGAGAGCTTGTTCTGAAAGCCTTTCCACAGTGACTACATTCATAAGGTTTCTCTCCAGTGTGGATTCTCTGATGTTTAGCAAGACTACCCCTGTCTCTAAAAGCCTTTCCACAGTGACTACATTCAAAAGGTTTCTCTCCAGTGTGGATTCTCTGATGGACAGCAACACTGCCCCTGTCTCTGAAAGCCTTTCCACAGTGATTACATTCATAAGGTTTCTCTCCAGTGTGGATTCTCTGATGTTTAGCAAGACTGTTCCTATCTCTGAAAGCCTTTCCACATTGATTACATTCAAAAGGTTTCTCTCCACTGTGGATTCTACGATGGATACAAAGACTCTCCCTCCTTGTGAAAGCCTTTCCACATAGGTTACATTCATAAGGCTTCTCTCCAGTGTGCATTCTCTGATGTACAGCAAGACTCCTGATGTCTGTGAAGGCCTTTTCACATTGATTACATTCATAGGGCTTCTCTCCAGTGTGGATTTGCTGATGGGCAGCAAGAATGCTCCTCTCTCTGAAAGCCTTTCCACACAGACTACATTGATAAGGTTTCTCTCCAGTGTGGATTCTCTGATGTACAGCAAGGTTGCCCCTGTCTGTGAAAGCCTTTCCACAGTGATTACATTGATAAGGTTTCTCTCCAGTATGAACTCTCTGATGGGCCCCAAGTTTATTCCTGGTAGTGAAAGCCTTTCCACATTGATCACATTCATAAGGTTTCTCTCCAGTGTGAATTCTCTGATGTCCAGCAAGCTGGGAGCGCGTTCTGAAAGTCTTTCCACATTGATTACATTCAAAAGGTTTCTCTCCACTGTGGATTCTCTGATGTTTAGCAAGACTATACCTGTCTCTGAAAGTCTTTCCACATTGACTACATTCAAAAGGTTTCTCTCCAGTGTGGATTCTCTGATGGACAGCAAGACTGCCCCTGTCTCTGAAAGCCTTTCCACAGTGATTACATTCATAAGGTTTCTCTCCAGTGTGGATTCTCTGATGAACAACAAGACTGCCCCTGTCTCTGAAAGCCTTTCCACAGTAATTACATTCAAAAGGTTTCTCTCCAGTGTGGATTCTCTGATGGGTCCCAAGTTTATTTCTGGTAGTGAAAGCCTTTCCACATTGATTACATTCATAAGGTTTCTCTCCAGTGTGAAGTCTCTTATGTCCAGCAAGCTGGGAGCTAGTTCTGAAAGTCTTTTCACATTGATTACATTCAAAAGGTTTCTCTCCACTGTGGATTCTATGATGGACAAAAAGACTCTCCCTCCTTGAGAAAGCCTTTCCACATTGATTACATCCATAAGGCTTCTCTCCAGTATGGATTCTCTGATGGACAGCAAGACTACCCCTGTCTGTGAAAGCCTTTCCACACTGTTTACACTCATAAGGCTTCTCTCCAGTGTGGATTCTCTGATGGACAGCAAGACTGGAGCTCTGTGTGAAAGCCTTTCCACAGTGATTACATTCAAAAGGTTTCTCTCCAGTGTGAATTCTGTTATGTCTAGCAAGCTGGGATCTTGTTTTGAAAGTCTTTCCACATTGATTACATTCAAAAGGCTTCTCTCCCCTGTGGATACTCTGTTGGCCAGTAAGCAGAGACCTGAAGCAGACAGCCACCCCACAGTCATGACAATTATAAAACTTCTCCTCAGTATGAATCTTATAAGATCTATTAACATCTGAGTTGCAACAAAAGGCCTTCCCACATTGAGGACATGTATAACTTTTCATTCCAGAATGAAATGTAGTATAACAAGGAAAAGAGGAGGGATAGGATGAACTTCCTTCCCATTCATTATATTCATCAGGCTCTTCTCCAATGGGAATTTTCTGATGAGTAATGAGTGCAGAGTTCTGACTCAAAGTCTTAACACTTTCATTACTTACACAAAGCATTTCTTCTGTATCACTTTTCCGATGTCTCATAAGGTCTGAAGTCCAGCTCCAGGCCAATTCCCATTGATTACCTAGATATACTGGCATTTCAGGAGCCTTCCCATGGGAATGAAAAAGCTCTACCTCTTCAGTAAAGCATTTGCTGCATTCACTATCCTGAACCCAGTCATTCCCTGAGGTCATGTTCTTACAGTGATTTAGGATAGAAGATTGTCTGAATCTCTTTCCACTTTCATGAAATTCACAGTCACTCTTGAGACTTTTATCTAACTTCATATTAGAGTCATGGATTTCTCTCAACTTGAAGCCCCAGGGACCATCACTCATGAATCTGTGCAGGATATGTTTTTCCAGAAAAATTCCAAGATTTCTAGTCACCTCATTTTCTTTGAACCTGCTCTTTAAATCTAAAGAAAACAAACATATACAAAGCAAAAGATATACACATATAAATATATCCAATAGTAATAGTTACTGGAGGTTTATCTTGCTCATGACCTTGTCACTTCCAGGTGAAATGCAACAAAATTTTGTTCACTCTGGGACCAAACACTGGCATTCAAGAGACTATCAGTGTCAGGAAGAGAAACAGACAGACTGTGAGAGTGACAAAGTAGGTGTACACCACAGAGTGCTGGACACACCAGAGACTCATTTACTCCAAGCTAACCACTCATATTTGACAAAAGCAACAGGCACAACAAGATGGCGACCAGATTTAATATCAACAGATTAGAGTGATTCTCCATGGGAGAACAGTTTAGTTTCTGTTTTTCTTCTGGCAGATGGATTCCCAGATACTTTACACTGTCTAAAGTTTGGGGAAATTTGTTTTCTTCCTTTAAGGAGATTCTTGGAGAGCCATGGATTTCCTGTCCTATTCTGTCACCTTGCCAGAATCCCCTCCCACTCCTTTCAGTGTGACATTTTCATTGGAGTTGTCAAAAACGTTTTTGGAAGAATATGGAATTTAGGTCAGACACCTGACAGAGGTTAAATTATTTAAACTGAAAATGTGACAAGCCAAGACCAATGGAGAGTAGGTAAACACAAAAGAGTGTGCACTCAATGAAACTTCTGAGGCTGAGAGGGACCATTTTCTGCCATTTTTCAAAATTTTGGTCTGACAATTAACATCAAGAAAAGAAAGGAAATGTTCCTTACCCAGAGACAGCAGGTTCTGGACATTCTCCAGTGTGACCTCCTTGTACAGCTCTTTCTGAGAATGGTCCAAGAGGCCCCACTCCTCCTCAGTGAAGTCCACAATGACATCCTTGAATGTCACCAACTGCTAAACCATCAAAAGTCACATGATTTACAGCTCAAAGAGACTCCAGAATTCCTCTAGTCCAACTCTCATCCACATAGAAGAGGCAACTGAAGCCCAGAGAAGGGATTTGCCTAATATTCATAAAACCTTTATGAATGGCAGAGTCAGCACTTGAAATCAGTTACTAAGAGCACAATGGAATATGGAGAAAAGCATTTTACATTGGACGTGAGAATCGTGATGGAATAATCAAAACTGGAAAAATGTTTTACTAGACAAGGCATCTCCTGATGGAATTAGGAACAAGATATGTGCTCTATTAGTGATGCACAAGAATCTATGTAAGAGATAGTGGGATCATATGTAACTCCACCTCTGTCCTAAGTGACAGATTAAGAATATTCTTATGAAGAGTTTGTGAGAAGTTGGTGAGAACTGTGGATTCTGAGAGGAAAAAAACAAAGGGACAGTGACCTCTCAGGAGTGAACAAACAAATTATCAAGTCAATTTGGTAAAAGTCTGTAATAAAA
The DNA here is from genome assembly GCA_023548195.1 of Bettongia penicillata ogilbyi. NCBI lineage: Eukaryota > Metazoa > Chordata > Mammalia > Diprotodontia > Potoroidae > Bettongia > Bettongia penicillata. The sequence goes on from JAJHZJ010000232.1 coordinate 3,518,071, forward strand.
TATCAAGTAGAGAAAAGTATGAAAAGAATTCTAAAGGGAGATTACTCACAATATGACCTCACCTGAGTGGTATGAGACTCTTTCCTGCCAAATGAAGAAGACTTCTCTATTCTTATACTGAAGGCTTCATATGGCCCTGGGTGTGATGAGTTGCACTTAAACATCTTCTCTTTGTTTTATGATTACTTTCAACTGTTCATGGAATAAATACATACATTTTAATACATGGAGTAAATACATACAATATTTAATTATAGAGAAATAAGAGTAATTACATGGGGAAAGGAAGGTGCTTTCCTTCATCAAAAATGTAAAATTATAGATAATATATGATATGTATATAACATATATATTTATATATATATGATAATATATATTATATATAAAGGTAAAAATCAAGGGGGATTAGAGATTAAACTAATGTATAACAACAACATTTATGAAAAATAAATTATTTCATCATGCTGCTACAACTCTGGATCACTGGGCTTAGGTTGTTTATGGAGTCAAAAGAATGAGTGAAGAAGCCGACTGATGGAGACTGTACAAGAAAGTGACTGCTCCTTCAAATCCTTTGGTGCTTGAGAGAACTCATCTATTGTTCAAATTGGTACGTACAAAACATGTTCTTCATTCAGTGACACTCACAGTTGCATCTGCAGCCAGGACCTGTGGCTTAGTCTACTGCCAGAGTTTTAATGTGGCAGTCTTTTTACTCAGAAGGAGAAGGGACTCAGTTCCAAACACTACCTTAAAATTTAGAATGGTGCAGATGGAAGCTTTGAGACTTTATGAGAAATCAAGAAGTTACAAAACAGAACCAAAGGAATGAAGAAATAGAACACCATGTGAAATATCTCATTGGAAAAACAACTGACCTGGAAAACAGATGCAGGAGAAACAATTTAAAAATTCTGGGACTACCTGAAAGCCATGATCAAAAAAAAAAGCCTAGACATCACCTTTCATGAAATTATCATGGAAAACTGCCCTGATATTCCAGAACCAGAGGGCAAAATAAATATTGAAAGAATCCACCAATCACCTCCTGAAAGAGATATGAATAGAGAAACTCCTAGGAATATTGAGCCCAAATTTCAGAGTTCCCACGTTAAGGAGAAAATATTGCAAGCAGCTAGAAAGAAACAATTTGAGAATTGTGGAAATACAATCAGGATAACACAGGATCTGGAAGCTTCTACAGTAAGGGATCAAAAGGGCCTGGAACAGGATATTCCAGAAGTCAAAGGAACTGGGATTAAAACTAAGAATCGCCTACCCAGCAAAACTGAGTATAATACTTCAAGGGAAAAAATGGTCATTCAATGATATTGAGGACTTTCAAGCATTCTTGATGAAAAGACCAGAACTGAAGAGAAAATCTGACTTTCAAACACAAAAATCAAGAGAAGAATGAAAAGGTAAACAGGAAAGAAAAACCATAAGGAACTTACTAAAGTTAAACTGTTCACATTCCTACATGGAAAGATAATATTTGTAACTCTTGAGACTTTTCTCAGTATTTGGGTAGTTGGAGGGATTATATACATATATAGATAGAGGGCAAAGGGTGAGTTGAATAGGAAGGGATGATAACCAAAAGAAAAAAAATTAAGGGGTGAGAAAGGGATATATTGGGAGAAGAAAGGGAGAAATGGAATGGGGCAAATTCTCTCATAAAAGAGTACAGGAAAAGATTTTCCCATGAAGGGGAAAAGGGTGGAGGTGAGAGGGAAAAAGCGAATCTTACTCTCATCAGATTTCATTTTAGGAGGGAATAATACACACACTCAAATTGGTATGAAAATCTTACACTATAGGAAAGTAGGGGAGAAGGGGATAAATGGAGTGTAAGGGGGATGATAGAAGGGAGGGCAAATGGCAGGAGGGAGTAGTCAGAAGTAAACATTTTAGGGAGGGACAAGGTCAAAAGAGAATAGAAACAATGGGGGGCAGGACAGGATGGAGGGAAATATAGTTAGTCTTTCACAACATGACTCTTATGGAAGTCTTTTGCAAAACTACACATGTATAGCCCATACTGAATTGCTTGCCTTCTCAGTGGGGATGGCTGGGGAAGGAGGAAGGGAGAGAAGCTGGAGCTCAAAGTTTTAGGAACAAATGTTGAGAATTGTTTTTGTATGCAACTGGGAAATAAGAAATACAGGTAATGGGGTAAAGAAAATCTATCTTGCCCTATAAGAAAAGAGAGAAGAAGGGGAAAAGGGAAGAGAAGGGTGTGACAGAAGGCAGGGCAGATTGGGGAAGGGGCAATCAGAATGCATGGTGTTTTGGCATGGGGAGAGGGGAGAGATGGGGAGAAAATTTGGAATTCAAAATCTCGTAGAAATGCATCTTGAAAACTAAAAATAAATTAATTTTAAAGAAAAAATAAAGTAAAAGGCAAAGATTTCACCACCAAGGGAAGAGGGTGGAAAAATCTCCATTCCAAGGGAAGAAGTCAGAGAGACCTCAGTGCCAGGGACCATGAAGAGCCTCTGCTCTGAATGAAGAATGCACTGACTTTGGCTCCAAAGAAAGGCAGAGGTCTCACTTCCTAGGGCTTCTGTTCCCAGTCAACCTGCTCCAGATGGGTCTTCCTAATCCCCAGAGTCCTCCTTACCTTGCTGTCCATCTTCTAAATTGACTCTTCTCCCTCTGCCCTCCTCCCTGGTTTCCAAATGTCACTACAGGGAGAGAATTCCACCAGGGCCCCAACCCACCTGGCTGGCTATATCTTAGCTCCCCTTTCCCATTTCTCTACTACCTCTCTCCTTCTCCCTTCTCTGGGACTCCAGACCTCCTCAGAAGAATCTCCTGGTCTTCTAGTTCTCTCCCCAGCCTAAATCCCTCCTGGTTCTCCCAGTCATTCCCCTCCCCTGATTCCCTCCCTTGTCCCATCCCCTTTTCTTCTCTAGTCTGGGTCCAGACCTGCCCACCCCCACCGAACTCTTCTCCAAACTGGAGACATTTGCCACCTTGGCCCATCTCCATTCCTGACCTTCCATACCCCAATTCTAACACTGAGAGGCCCTTTCCCTTGGGTTTCTTTTTATTTGCCAAGAAATCTTCTCTCATGGGAATATAGGTGGATCCTAATGAGGAGCTGAGGCCAGGACATTAGAATGCCTGGGTCCCAAGTCATGTTACAACTCACTTTATAAACTACCTAATAATATAAACCTTCCCACCTTCCTCTAAGTCTGCAGGTTTGGCTGTTACCTGATTTAGTAATTTGATTCCATGCCCTGGGAAGCCCATCTCTTTCTCTGATTTCAAAATCAGAATTCTCATAGTAAAGGGAGAGGGGCAGGACGCAGCACATGTTGGCCCTGGCGCACAAGGGTGGCAAGAATTTGCTTAAGACCCTCTTTGTCCTCTGCTCCCCAATGCAGTGTCTCAAACATAAAGATGAGGAAAGTAATGCTAAGAGACTGAGTGACCTGACACAGCGGATAAGTATCTAAGGCAGGGTTTGAATGCAGATCTATCTGAGGTCCAGCACAACCCACTGTTCCACGCAGCCAGTTTCCATCATGCAGAAGACTGATAGCTACAAAAAAGTAGGCCCAGGATTGAGGGAAAGTTACCCACATGGGAAGGGAAGAAGGTGGGCAGAGAGTAAAGGAGACCAGACCTCAGATCAGAGGAAGGATTTATTGAGGACTTATGGATCCCTTAGGTATCAGTCCCACAGGCAGCAGGAGAATCAGGACAGGAGAGACTCTCCAAGGACATGTTTATTCAACAGGAGAGGATGGGTGACAATGTGAGAGAGATGTCAGAATAAAGTCAATAAAGGGGCTAAACCTGGGGTGGGGAACCTTTGCATGTTATTAATTTAGGTCTAATCAAATCAGGCTGCATTTAAGAAACTTCAATCAGATATATTTAAAAACGTACACTCCAACTATTACTAATCTAACTACTATGAATAACTTCAAAAAATGAAAACTATTTAAAATTAACAAAGAAAGGCCACGGCTCCCTACCCCTGGGCTAGAGACCTTACAGATAATAATAAGCCTTGGACCCAGGCTGGAAGGGACAAGTCACTGAGGAGAGACTAATGGCCCAGAATATTTCTAAGATCCAGGCTAGCTCTGATGTTCAGAGATCTTGAATCATCTCCCAAGAGACAAAACATTGGTCTCCTAGAGATCTCCCCAACATTCATAAATTATATGGCAATCAATCCATTAGAGTGTAAACTCCTCAAGGGCGAGGGGTACTTTTGTTTTCATGGGTCCAGGAATTGTCTGAGGGGGAGACAATTGATGGAGAAATAGATTGCGCAATTAACCCCATAGAAAAGAAAAAACTCACAGCTGGGGGTGGGGGTAGGAATGAATGGAGTGGGTCTGGTTAAATTTTTCAGAGAAACATTAGCATTTCTAAAAGTTTTTGAAATTCATTATCCCATCAGATACTCCAAGAAAATCAGAAGGCAAAAGGGAAAGGTTCTTTTGCATCTCATAGAAAACAAAAACAGAGGGCATCTGGGCTTTCTGGACTAGAAAGAACTTGGATGAATGTTGGGGGCAGCCCAAGAACCTGGGGGAGTCTCAGTGGTCAGGAGTAGCCCCAACGCCTTCTGGTCCAGCCTGCCTGGTTGGTCCTTCCTTCTCCAAGAGGACCAAGGTGATATCCCTATATTGGTCTGTCCATCCAGAAGAGAAAGATGGGGTCTGAGAGGAAGGGAATGGTTAGAGGGTGGAAGAAGGAAGGTCCAGAAAATAGGAGAAAATGGAATTTTAGAATCTATGAGTTGGTGGGTGGGGTGAGGTAGTAACAAATGCTAATAAAGAGAATGGAGGAAAAGTCAGAGGTGGAAGGAGGGGTGATAACCCAACCCCCAGACTCTCATTCCATCTGCAGTGTCTGACTCAGTAATCAAAAGGACTTGGATTTCAGGAAAGGCTTTCCAAAGGCCTGTGCCTGTAATTAGGTGAGCTAATGGGGCAAGATCTGCCCTCTGTTCCTGGAGTCTATAGCACTTACTGCAGATCCTGGCATGTATTAATGAAGAGCTGGGTAACTGACTTTTCGAATTCATTCATTCATTCATTCATTCATTCATTCATTCATTCATTCATTCATTCAATCATTCACTGGGAGAGGTAAGAGCAATTGAGGACCATGTTCCGGGTCCTCAGTCTTTGAGGACATAGGCACCAATTCCCTGGCTCTGGGGACCCCAGTCCCTGCCCACTGGGTTCTGAGAAGTAAAGCTGAGCTGGGCCAGAAAGGGCTCACGGCACCAAGGCTCCTGGGCTCCCGGACTAAGAAGGAACCTCAGAGGTTTCCCCAACCTTCATGCTGCCTTCCCCCAACAAGGCCGATCAGGACAATCGATCCACATCAATAAGCACTGAACGTGCCTCGTCTGGAGTCAGGAAGACCCGAGTTCAAATTTCGCCTCGGACACCAGCCGTGTGACCCTAGATACGTCACCTGACCCTCCTGGCCTCAGTTTCCCTTTTTACATGAAAACCCAGACCGAGTCCCCGGGTCAGCCAGCCCGACAACCTCTCCCGTGACAGCACCCCAGAGTCCCCCCGCCCTCTAGACACAGCTCCCCCAAACGGGGCCTGACGTCGGGGACAAGCGGCCGGAACCGAACCCCTTTTCCCCGGGTCTCCCCGCAGGCGCTGGGGCCGCTCCAGCCCCGTCACTAAGAGCCCGGCCCGGTCCGGCTCAGACCTCACCTGCCCGGGGCGGCTCCGGGCCTTTGTCCCAGGACTGTCCTCCCATAAAGCGGATCGACCGGACCCTAAAGGACCGGACCCCATCACACGCCTGACCGTGACCCCCCATGACCCCCACGTGACCGAGAAACCCCCCGCGGGGGCTTCAGCCGCGGATCCGTGTCGGACCCGGCGTCATCGAGGCTTTACCGGGGCGTGAAGGAGGCGGGAACGTCCGAGATCCCGGGCGGACTCCGTCCCGGCTCCCGGTCACCGGACCCCCTGGGGTGTGAGCGAGGGGGGGGCGGGGAGCCCTGATCCTGCGCGGGCCCGTCCTGCCTCTAAGCCTTCCCATGATGCCGCGCGAACTCGGACCCTGCCTTGGTGACTAAGGTCCCCATGGACTCCCCCTGCTCCCCAAAGCGAGGCCCCCCACCCCCCCCCACATCCGGGTCTCCCGCTCCTGGTCCCCCGGGCTCCCCCGTCCCCCGGGCTCCCCCCTCCCCTCCTTCTAGCGGTGCAAGTTCCCAGGGACCGGCGGAGGAAATCTGGCGGGATTTCCCTTCGGGATTCCCCCCGCCGGCCCCGACTCTGACCTGGTCCCGGCTCCGGGTCCGCCCGAACCTGCTCTTTGATCTCTGGAGCAAAGGAAAATCTGGAGAGCTGGAAGAAGGCCGACCTATGCCGCCATCTTCCCAGAATCCTCTGCGGGACGTCGTCTCCTAGGCAACGGCAGACGCTGTGTACGAGCCGGAAGCCCTAGAACCCACAATGATTAACTGGGGGCTGGTGTCAGGAATTGGAGAGGCAGAGGCGGGGTGGTCCGAAAGACCTAAGAAAGAAGAGAAGTCGGAAAAGACTTGGAGGAAAGGCCCCGGAAATGAGAATTTAAAACAGGGATTGCACGTGACCGGGAACTGAGGGGAAGAGGAAGAGGAAGGTTAAATACTTAGAGTGAAAAGTAAAAAGGGATGAAGGAGCCAAAGTCTGAGTCTCGGACTCACTTTAACGTGAGAGAAGGAGAGAAAAAGGAACCCGACTCAAGACTTTGAGGGAAAGTTAAAAATAACCCAACACCCAGTGGGGGAGGGGTCAGAAAACAAAACCCTGTGTCTCTTGTTTACACCAAACACGTTTAAAAGATTTTAAAAAGGCAAAAATAAACATCCGATAAAACGTGTTAGACTTCTTGGGTGAAACCAGACAAGCAGGATCCCAGTCTTGCTGTCAGACTCTTCTTAAACACTTTCCCCATTCTTCTCTCACCCCTCCTTGCTTATACTCTCTCCATTCCTTTCTTTTTGTATTCCTCTAGTGGACCTTGATTAAGGGCCTCCCCAATGTACTTTTCTCATTTCCTTCTCCAACACTCCTCTTACTTTCTCCTACTTGTTTAATTCCTCTTGCCTTTACTTCCCAATTTTTACTTCTCCATTGAATTGCACTTTACACTTGAGCACAGGGCTTTACAAAACCAGTTTATTACAACATTGTCCCCCACCCCTTTTTTTCTTGCTTCTTTAGCGCTTACCATTATACAGTTATTTCCAATTTCTTTGAGGCCTTTAGTGTTTGGGGTTTTGTTTTTTGTTTTTTTTTTTGGTGACAGCAAGTAAACCCAGATGGAACTTGCTAAACACAGCTACAAAGATTGAGGTTCCTTCTAGTTTCTCAGTGATGACTTTGGAGAAGTCCTCTGTCTCCTTTTCAAAGTTCTCCTCTTTGTAATGTAATGTAATAAAAAAAAGATGGGGATAAATATTCATCCCCTTTTTCCTCCCAAGGTCCAAATATGGCACAGGAATCACTGATGCTGGTATATTAAAAGTTCTCTCTATTCTTCACACAACAGGAAGTTATTTTTTTCTCACTCTGAATGATTATTATACATTATTATACCCTCTGAATGAAAAATTCAACAATATCCTGCATATTGAAACTGTGTTGCTTCCTCAATCTATTGTTGAATAACTTTGTGGAATAGCAGCTTCCTTTTGGTGCTGTTGAATGATCTTGATTCCTGATTGTCATTTATTTTTACTAAGTTTCCCAGTGCTGCATGTTCTGCGGCCTTCTGCTTTTCCAATGATTTCAGCTATGGGAAGTTTTTGCTCAGAAAAAGTGTTTTGTGTCATTTTGGGAGAATTGCCCCAAGTCTGCTGAAAGCAATGTGCGTAGAATGATTTGTCTGGAGCCAAGGTTTTGAATTAAGAATCAAATACCTTTGTAGCAGATGTTGGTGCTAGTGTTCAATGTCTTAGATACTAGATTAAGAGTAAGATATCATGCATGCATTGTGTATCCAGTGAATTTTTTTAAGAATACTACATGCCAAGGCTTTTCAGAACACTTTATAAAAGTGACAGACAGCACAGATAGAAAAGTAGGAGAATGAAGATCAGATCTGTTAGGAAACTTGAATTTGGGTGATGATAGTGGGAATGGACAGTAAAAGATGGATGAGAGAATCATCAATGAAATGGGAATGAATAGGATTTTTTGATTGATGTGATGTAGAGGAGATAGAGGAGAATTCAAGGATGATGCCATAATGTCAACTTGGGTGACTAGGACAACGAAGCTACCAGTAAGCTACCTGTGCGTGGAGCACTGAGGCTGGAGATTTCAAATCTCTACAACATTTTTTTTTCAAGTACTATGGGTACTCCTCCCCTCCACTATTTTCCTGAACTTTGTCAGAATGGTTGTTGTCCTCTGTTCTCAAAGAGGACCAAAATGGCATCACCATACTAGAGTTAAGTTACAGCATGTCTGACTGGCTGATCAGACTAATGTGAGCCTGATTATGTTCTACTATAGGTCAGGCACAAATAGTCCATGGGAACATTTGGGGTGGATTCCCTAATTCTGCTTTGCTCATGGAGCAAAGCACCTTCTCTGATGAGGGCATGCCTTGTTGGACCAGCCTGTACCACCGTCTCCCAGGAAACACAGTCAGTTCCACAGTTCTTCAGCTAGACCTTGAGAGTATCCTGTCATTTTTTCCAACCATCACCATCTGCCTTGAATGAGTTCTCCATAAAATAGTCTTTCAAGTAAACAAGTGTTTTGCATTCAAACAATGTAACCAGCTCATCAGAGTTGCACAATCCTCAGTAGACTTCGAATGGTTGGCAGTTTAATTTGAGAAAGAGCCTCAGTATCTGGTACCTTATCTTACCAGGTGATCTTCAGAACTTCCTAAGATAATTCAGATGGAAACAATTCACTTTCCTGGCATGGTGTTGGCAGACTGCTTAGTTTTCGCAGGCAGACTGCTTAGTTTTCGCAGGCAGACTGCTTAGTTTTCGCAGGCATACAGCAGTGAGGTCAGCACAACGGCTTTGTAGACTTCCGGTTTTCTAGGCAGTCTAATAACTCCTCTCATTTCCTTTAAAGACTCTGAAATACTGAGCTAACTCTGGCAATGGGTGAGTCAACCTTGTTATCCCTGCCAAGATAAGTGAACTTATCCACATTATTCAAAACTTCTCCATTTGCAGTAATGATTGTTTCACATATAGATGATATGGTGCTGACTGGTAGAACACATGTGTTTTCTTGTAGCTAATAGTTAGGCCAACTTTTCTGATGGCTGTTTACCTGGGTTCTGGATAACAGACAATGGTCTTGGTCTTTTTCAATTACCAATGCAGTGAAACAAGACCATGTGCTTGCTCACATGCTTTTTATCATGATGTTTTCAGCCATGCTATCAAATGCTTTTAATGAGGATGAACACTGAATCAAGGTCAGCCACCAGACTGATGGAAAATTATTCAACTTGAAAAGGCTACAAGCCAAGAGTAAAGTGGAAGGAGTGTTAGTACATGATTTTTTTTTTTTTGTGCAGATGATTGTACACTCAGTGGAGTTTCGGAAGCTGTGCTACAATAGGTACGAATTGATTTATCACATTAGAATCCTGGCTGCCAAAAGAATTCCCTTTTATGGGGCCAAGTAAACAAAATTATCCATATGAGCCACTTCCACTTATGGGACCTATCCAGGAATATGACTGGCTTAACTTAAGTAACTTACTAGGATTTGAAAAAAAAATAAGCTGAAGGTGATGGACGTCTACAAGCATAAAGTTCAGTCCTCACCATATGACTTCCACTCAGTACTTCCAGTAATATCTAGGAGCAATTACAGATGCCTCTGTTTGCTTTTTAAAAGCTCTTCAGGACCTGGCCCCAGCTGCCTCTCCAAGCTGGTTACACACAGTTCCTCTTGGCTGCAATGAGCAGCCAAACAGGCCTTTTGGCTTCTCCTCATCTGTGATGCTCTATTCCCCAGGCTCTGTCTTTACATTGACTGTTCCCATGGTTAGAATGCCATACCACTCTTTGAATTCCTGAGGTCCCTTGAAAAATTCTAAAAAAGTTCCTAATTCTCAACTGAGCAGTAAGCTTTGCCATCAAGCCAAGCAGATGTGTGTGTCTGTGTTCCTATGTGTGTGTGTAAGAGAGAGAGAGACAGAGAGAGACAGAGAGACAGAGAGAGAGAGAGAATGTGTGTATATTCCTTCTTTTGGCTTTCTTTTTTTAAGAAATTATTTTGTTTTCAGTGTTCTACAATCACTTCCATATGTCTTAGATTTTTTTCCCCTCCCTCCTTCTTCTTTCCCCCTACCTCCCCACTTCCTCCCTGAGACAGCATACAATTTTACATAGGTTCTACACATACATTCCTATTAAATACATTTTCACCTGAGTCATATTGCGTAGAAGAATTAAAATGAATGGGAGAAACTATAAAAGAAAACAAAACATAATACAAAAGAAAATGGTCTACTTCATTCAGTCATAGAATTCCATAGTTCTTTCTCTGCATGTAGAAGGCATTTTGCCTCATGAGACCATTGGGAATTATTTAAGTCCTTGCATTGCAATGAAGTACTAAGTCTACCAGAAAAATTCCTCGCACTCTGGTTGTTGCTGTGTACAAAGTTCTCCTGGTTCTGCTCCTTTCACTCAGCATCAGTTAATATAAGTCTTCCCAGGCCTCTCTGAAGTCTTCCTGTTCATCATTTCTTATAGCACAATAGTATTCCATTATATTCATATACCACAATTTATTCAACCATTCCCCAATGGATGGGCATCCCCTTGATTTCCAGTTTTTGGCCACCACAAAAAGAGCTGCTATAAATATTTTCATACATGTGGTACCTTTTCCCATTTTTATGATCTCTTGGGGATACAGTCTTAGAAGTGGTATTGCTGCGTCAAAGGGTATGCCCATTTTTGTAGCCCTTTGGGCATAGTTCCAAATTACTCTCCAGAATGGTTGGATCAGCTCACAGCTCCACCAACAATGAATTAGTGTTCCAACTCTTCCACATTTTCTCCAACATTTATCATCTTCTTGTTTTATCATGTTAGGCGATCTGATAGGTGTGATGTGGGGAACTGTCTTTACTTCTATAAAAAAAAAATACTCAAAAGATCCTTAAGGATTCTGTAATGGGGAATTAAGTTGCCCCGACCCCCATAACAATCCCACATCTGTCTTTCCCTGGCCACCTTCCTAAATGGTTCTTGTGCTCTGGGATGAACACTTGCTGGTTTCTGCACCTCTCCCCTTCCCATTAGGATCTGGGTTTTGAGGGGTGAAGAAGGAAATAGTGGGACCTCCTAAGCGATGGGTTTCAGTTACTTAATCAGGCAATAGCCAAACCTCTTTTGTTGTTCTTTGTCCTTCATTCTAGAAGAGGACCATGACATCAGGGAGGTGATGCCATGACATACAAGAGAATTGAATTGAAGTGAGGGAGGATAGTGCAAAATCACCAGGCTTAATTTTTCCTCCTGAGCTATCTGGGCCCAGTGCCCAGATATGGATCAAGAGGAGTAGGGATGGACCAGGATGCAGTGGAGGACCTTGACATTTTCAAGCTAAGGTCTTTAACAGGATTCAGTTTGACTGAGGCAACACCCATTCATTGATTAAGGCTTAAAAAGAAATAAGACAGAGAATGACCTCTTTACCTCATCAAAGAAAAATAAAAAAAAAACCCTCTAAACTTAGAGGGAAATGTAGGGTATATATAAATGATCAAGAAAGTTTATAACATGTACTGTAGCACATACCCAGGGACCAGGTGTCCCGATGTTCTGGCCTTAGCTCCTCATTAGGATCCTACTGTCTTTTAGTGAGAGAATATCTCTTAGGAAATAAAAACAAGACAGAGGGAAATGCCCCCTCAATGTTATGAAGGTTAGGAAGGTCAAGACTGGAGATGGGCCAAGGTGTTTAACTGTCTTCCATTTGGAGGAGAGTTCAGAGGAGATGGGCAAGTTTGGGCCCAGACTGCAGAGAAGAAAGAGGGGACTGAGGGGGAGGAAATCAAAGGAGGGGAATGGTGGGGAGAATGAGGAGGGATGTAAGCTGGGCATATTCTTGTGGGGCAGAAGATGAATGTAGTGGGGGAAGATCTGGAAGATGAGGAGATTCTGCTGAGGAGGTCTGGAGTCCAAGAAAAGTGAAGGGAGGGAGTAGGAGTGGAGCAATGGGGGAGGGGAACTCAGAGATGATCGACCTGGTGCATGGGGGCCCTGGTGGAATTCTCTCCCTGAGGTGAAGTTTGGAAACCTGGAAGGAGGCCAGGTCAATTTAGAAGATGGACAGCAGGGCTGGGCAGGACTCTTGGGGTTAGGAAGACCCAACTAGAGCAGGTTGACTGGAAACAGAAGCACTAGGATCTAAGATCTCTCTGCTTCCTGGAAACCATTTCTGCACATGCAGGTGCCAGGTGGGAATGAGGGCCCCTCCCTATACCCCACTTCTGCTTACTGCCCTTTGCATTGGGCCTCATCTTCCCCTTCTAACATCTTGGTGACTGTCTTCCAGCTTTGCCAAGAGCAGGCCTCCCTCTAAGTCCTGGGTGGGGAATTGCCCCTACTACTTGTTCAGGCTCTCTGCTACATTTCTAAGGTCCTAGGGTACCATCCCCAGTTTTCCTTTGGGTCATACTGAGCTGACCTAAAAATCTCATCCATAGTATTAGATGGAGGGAGAGCTCTGAGTCAGGAGTCATTGAGGCTCTGACTGGGATCCCAAGTCCCTTTTGCCTCTTGGACCCCTGTAGGAGGATGAGGAAGGGCATGAGGTCATAGAGGAGGACTTAGATAGGGTGGCAAGTCCTCCTCCTGTTCAAATCAAGTTTATTTCCAAGTCTGACCCTCCCTGCTACCCTCTTCCTATGGTGGAGTCTCTCCCCTGAGGGTAGGGCAGGACTTGTGTAACTATTCTGAAAGCTCACCTTCCATAGTTCCATTCACCCCAGGAACAGAAGGCAAGGACTATGTCATACCTTCTCTAAGATCCTTCTCCCTCCATAGCTAAGCTTGCAGAAGACCAAAGCCTGGAGACAGAGTGAAAGTTCCCTGGGATCCAGAGACTGTTATCTGCAGGCCTGTTCAGCACCAGCAAATGTATTATCCATGAGGGCTAAGGAAGCTTTATATTGTTAGACATAGATTGTCCTTTACAATGTGTCAACGGAGTACTAATTGTTCTAGGAGGTTGAGAATGGCCTAAGATGGTGGAGAAAAGGCAGGGACATGCCTGAGCTCCTCCTAAAACCCCTCTGAATACCTTTAAATAATCACCTAAAACATATTCAGGAGCAGCAGAACTCACAAAAGGACCAGATGAAATAATTTTTCAGCCACATACAACATAGAATGTTGGCAAGAAACATCTGTTTCATTGGGGTGAAAGCAGAGGTAGTTCAGTGCAGGCCAGGCCCCAGAAGACCAGGAGCAGGCTCTGGGAGCCACTGAATCAACAGCAGCAATGGCAGCAGTTACTTTTAGAGTTCTTATCTCACAGATGGTATGGGGGGGGGGGGGTGTCAAACAATTGGTCAGAGGGAAATTAGATCTCCTTGCTGGCATTAAGGCAAGTCTCTGTTGCTTTGCCCATACTCAGATCTGGGTCAGAGTCCTGGATGAAAGTCTCAGGGTGAGGATGAGCACTAGCATAGCTGCAGATTAATAGGGACCCTCATCACACTTTCAGGGCAGAAAATGTTCACTCAGAGAACAGAACATAAGCCATCAGAACAGTAAACATACTTCTTAGATCATACCAGCTTGGAAGAACGGAAAACTCACATGTCGCTAGAAACATCTCTGAAAACAACAGCTGCAGAAACCCTTGAAGCTTGGGACAGTGCACCCTCCACCTGGAAAGCAGAATTTCCACTTTGACAAAAAGTTAAAACTCAAGAAATGGCTGGAAAATGAGCAAACAGAGAAAAAAATTCTGACCACAGGTTACTATGTGATAAGGAACACACATTGAGAAGAAGACAACAAAATCAAAACTCCTACCACCAAGGCTTCCAAGAAAAGATATGAAAATTCATTCTCAGGCCATGGAAGAGCTTAAAAACAATTTTGAAAATCAAGGAAGAGAGATACAGGAAAAAATTTGGAAGAGAAATGAGAGTGATGCAAGAAAATAATGAAAGAAAAAGAATTGACAGCTTGATAAACAAGGCAAAAAAAATGCTGAAGAAAATAAAATAACACCTTAAAAACAAATTAGGCTAAATGGTAAAAGAGGTAAGATCCAGTGAGAAGAATGCCTGGACAAGAAGAACTGGCCAAATGGAAAGACAGGCACAAAAATTCAGTGAAGGAAAAAAACTTCCTAAAAAGCAGAATTGACCAAATGGAAAAGAAAGTACAAAAGTTCACTGAAGAAAATAATTCCTTAAAAAATCAGAATTGATCAAATGGAACCTAATGACTTTATGAGAAATTACAAAACAATAAAATGAAACCAAAGGCATGAAAAAATAGAAGACAATATCAAGTATCTCACTAGAAAAACAATTGACCTGGAAAATAGATTCAGGAGAAGTAATGTTCAAATTATTGGACTACTAGAAAGCCATGAACAAAAAAAGAGCATAGACATCATCTTTCAAGGAAAAGTGTCCTGATATTCTAGAATCTGAGGGCAAAATAGAAATTGAAAGAATCTATTGATCATCTCCTGAAAGAGATCCTGAAATAAAAAACTCCTATGAATCTTTGAGTCAAATTCCAGAGCTCCAAAGTCAAGAGCAAAATATTACAGGCAGTCAGAAAGAAACACTTAAAGTATTGTGGAAACACAATCAGGATAACACAATATTTAATAGCTTCTTCATTAAATGAGCTGATGACTTGGTATATGAAATTCTGGAGGGCAAACAGTCAGGATTACAACCAAGAATCACCTACTCAGCAAAATTGAGTATAATTTCTCAGGGAAAAAACTGGATATTCAATGAAATAGAGGAATTTCAAGTATTCTTGATGAAAAGACCAGAACTGAATTGAAAATTTGACTTTCAAATGTAAGACTGGAGAGATGCATAAAAAGGTGAACAGAAAAGGAAAACTATAAGGGATTTGAAAAGGTTAAACTATTTATATTCCTAAATGGGAAGATGACACTCATAACTCATAAAAACTTTCTTATTATTAGGGTAGTTAGAAGGGGTATATATAGACAGAGGGCACAGGTGTGAATTAAAAACATGAAATTAAGGGGTGAAAAAGAGGAATGTACTAGGAGAAAAGGAAAAGTAGAATGGGTAGGTAGAATAAAAGGGAAGAAAAAGCTTTTTTTCACAGTGGAGGGAAAGCTGGAAGAGGTGGCAAGTAATGCTTGAACCTTATTCTCATTGGAATTGACTCAAAGAGGGAATAATGTACACACTCAAATGGATAAAGGGATAAGACTAGGGGGGGCATTGATAATAGAAGGGAGGGAAGATTGGGGGAGATGATAGAAGCAAAACACTTTTGAGAAGGGTATGATGGCAAGCAAAAAAAAATCTTTTGCTGTCTTTGTTTTAGTATAATCAAATGCCTCTGATTGAATCTTGCCTTTATCAATCAAGAGTCTTTACAAGGAGTAAAGTACAAAAACAAGAATTTCTTTAACTAGAAACAGAAACAGTATATGTATTTGTATTGTTAATTATTTTAATGTGATTAAAGATCTTCCCCACCCATTAACGGGCCTTCCCATTAAGGGGAGTTTGATTAGGGAAGATTTGTGGGAAGACCCAAGTCTTTTGTTTATGAGGCACTGGTTCTCAAGGGTTGTGATGCCCTCTGGCTCTAAAAATGGTATATTCTGATTGAGGTTTTACTTTGGGGTTTACTGACTGGAAGAGTTTGTTTGGCCAGATGAGGACTCTGGGAAGCAACCCTTCCCCTGCCTTGAAAGCTCAAATGTCAGTGCTTCCCTCTCTGGTAAAGATGGTCAGACAGTTGGGATCCAACTGTCTGTTGAATTCAGGCAGAGGATGCCATGTCTGTTGATCTTTGGTTTCTCTGTATTTTCTTTGAAATCCAGGGTTCTGACTCCCCTGAACTAGGTGAATGATATATGTGCTTGGTTAAAGGAATGATACATGTGCTTGATTAATGTGATTGTTAACCCCTCAAAAGTTGCCTTTCCTTTTATGAATGCAAATCTAAGAACCTGTGATAGCAGGCCCTCCCTTGTGTATGATGGGGTGCTTGCTGTTACAAAGGCACAGGGTGAAAGGAGAGAGAATAGAATAAAAGGGAGTGGGGAGAATAAGATGGAGGAAAATGTGGTCAGCAATCATAAGTTTAAAAATATTTTTGAAGCTAGACTTTTCAGATAAAGGCCTCATTTCTCAAATGTGAGGAGAACTGAGTCAAATTTATAATTATGAGAGCCACTTCCCAGTTGATAAATGATTAAAAGAACATGAAAAATCAGTTTTCAGGTGAAGTAATCAAAACTATCTATAGCATATGAAAAAATGCTCTGAATCACTATTGATTGAAGAAATGAAAATTTAAAAATCCTGAGATGCTACCTCAAACCTATTGGAGTGGCCAGTGTGGGAGGCATGACAAATGTTGGAAGGGATGTGGGAAAACTGAGACATTAGTGCACTCTTGGAGCTGTGAACTTATTAAACATTCTGTAGAGCAATTTGGGACTGTCTAGGAGGCTATGAAACTGTGCAGGTGCTTTGACCTAAAAATAGTACTACTAGGTCTGTATCCCAAAAGAGACAAAAAGCAAAAAGGAAAAGTGCCTGTATGTATAAAAATATTTATAGCAGGTCTTTTCTGATAGCAGGAAGCTGGAAATTGAGAGAATAACCATCAAATGGGGAATTACTGAAGAATTATCATTTTAGAGGCTCTCAACTATGTCTGACTCTTTGGGACTTCTTTTGGGGTTTTCTTGGAAAAAAAATGCTAGAGTGATTTGCCATCCCCTCCATCTCATTTTACAAATGAGGTAATAATCATTTATGATCATTTGCTCCTTTTATGTCAGCAACTACAAGGCCAGAATTGTGTTGGTGTTATGTGATTGTGATGGAATGATAAGCTATAAGAAATGATGAGCAGGATATTCTCAGAGAAACCTGGAAGAATTTACATGAACAGATCCAAGTTGAAGTGAGCAGAGCCAGGTAAATATTGTACACAGTAATATCAATATTGTAGAATGATCAACTGTGAATAACTTAGATATTCTCAGCAATCCAATGGTCCA
Organism: Bettongia penicillata ogilbyi; assembly: GCA_023548195.1. Classification (NCBI taxonomy): domain Eukaryota; kingdom Metazoa; phylum Chordata; class Mammalia; order Diprotodontia; family Potoroidae; genus Bettongia; species Bettongia penicillata. Next base: position 3,535,317 of record JAJHZJ010000232.1, read on the forward strand.
AGATCTATCGCCAGAGAGAGATCTGATGGTGTCAGAATATAGTTTGAAGCATACTCTTTTAATTTTCTTTAGTTTTCTTGCGAGTTTTTTTTGGTCTATGTTTTCTTTCACAATATGACTAATAAGGAAATATATTTTGTATGATTATGCATGTATAACATGTCAAATTGGTCATCTTCGAAGAGGACCAAAATGACATCACCATGATAAAGTGAAATTTCAGTGTGTCCGACTGTGGCTGATCAGACCAATAGGAGCTCAGAATGCTCTACTACAGGTTGTGCACAGATAGTCCATGTGAATATTGGGGTGCATATCCCAAATTTGTGCATCCTGCGTTTACTTTGTGCTGTCTCAATTCTGCTTTGCTGAAACAGCACAGCACCCTTTCTGATGTGGGCATGTCATGCTGAGTGGTCTTGTGCCAGAGTCTTCCATGTTGCACAGTTAAATCCAAAGTTCTTGAGAGAGACCGTGAGAGTGTCCTCATATTGTTTCTTCTGATCACTATGTGATCGTCTGCCCCATGTGAGTTCTCCATAAAATAGTCTTTTTTGGCAAGTGTACATTTTACATTCAAACAAATGTGGCCAGCCCATCGGAGTCATGCTCTCTGAAACATAGTTTGAATTCTTAGCAGTTCAGCTCAAGTAAGGACTTCAGTGTCTGGTACCTTACCCTTCCAGGTGATCCTCAGCATCTTCCTAAGACAGTCCAAATGGAAGTCATTCAGTTTCCTGACATGGCAGCTGGTAGACTGTCCATGTTTCACAGGCATAGAACAATGAGGTCAGCACAACTGCTCTGTAGACCTTCAGTCAGTCTTCTCTGACTCTCCCAAACTTTTCTTCAGAGCCTCTCAAATACTGAGCTAGCTCTGGCAATGCATGCATCAACCTCATTGTCAATGTGTACATCCCTGGAAAGTATCCTACCAAGGTAAGTGAACTTATCCACAGCATTCAAAACCTCTCCATTTGTTGTAACTGATGGTTCCATGTATGGATGATGTGATGGTAGCTGATGGAGCACCTGTGTTTTCTTGGTGTTGATTATTAAGCCAAAATTTGCTGAATCCCCAGGAACTGGAGGGGGTGACCTTAGTTAATCAGATCTTTCCATACCCCAGGGGACATCAGCAAGATCATCTCACAAGATGCCAAATGAAGCCTCTAGCAAATGTTCCTTGGAAGCATCATACAGGAGTGAATACCAGAGCTACTCCAATATGCCAGAATTGGAGATGGAAAAAAGTGGCAACAACAGTGTCTGGCCTCAGGGAGCTCACAATGGAAGGGGAGACAACCTAAAAATATATATAAAAGTAAGATATACAGGATAAATAGGACATAAGATTAAGAGGATTTGGAGAAGACTTGATTGCAGGGTTTTAGCTGGGACTTAAGGGAAGCCAGGTAGGTCAGTGGTCAGAGTAGAGAGTGATGAGTATTCCAGCCATGGGGGACACCTAGAGAAAATGCTGGGAGCTGGAGGATCTTGTGAGTGAAACATCCAGGAGACCAGTGTCATTGATTGGAGGAGGACAGGTCGGGGAGAAAGGTGTGAGAAGACTGGGAAGGTAGCAGAATGCCAAGGTATGCAGGGCTTTGGATGTCAGGCAGATCATTTTATATTTGCTTCCGGAAACAGCAGGGTGTCACTGGAGTTTGAATGGAGTAGGGAGGTGACATGGACAAACCTGCACTTTAGGAAAATGACTTTGAGGTTGCACTGAAATGGGGAGAGACATGAGGCAGGCTGACCCTCCCTTGGCTGCCTTAATGTGGAGTATCAAAGTGAATGATTATAATTCATTATGATTTTGGAGGGAAAAAGGGGGTCTGGGTAAGTGGGAAGGAGAACAGTCTTCGTCTCTTTCCCTCAGGCATAGAAGAATAACTGAGATCTCTGTGGAATCTTCCATCTGATTCAGTTCAGGATCTGGCAGGTCTGGGATCAGATCCCCAGCTCAAAGGAAGGAGGGGTGTTTGCTTGGAGGCATCTCCACATTACTGTGGCAGGGGTGGTAGCACTGATGCCAGGCCACCCAAATAACCCAGACTGGGTAAAGGGAGCTTTGGACATTTGGTGCAACCCCCACCTCACCCCCACACACCTGAGCTGGGAGGAATCACGTTTGACCTTGTCTGGCTAGGAAGGCCAAGGGTTGGAGGGAAAAGAGATACAAATATTGGGAGCTATGGGAGGCTGGAGAACAGACTCCAGGGAACATTTACTGTCTATTCATTCACCTCTTTGTCCAGACTGGGAAGACATGGAAGAACCTGGAGTCTTTGGCCAGAGAAAGTAAGTCTGGAGCTAGGATACCCCTACGCACAATCCCTGATCTGGGCATCCCGACAGCTATCTTCCCTCCTCCTACCTGCTTTGGTAGATCAACCTCCTCAGGACCAGAAAATGAAGCATTTTTCAGAATCCTTTTAGACTTGTGTACCCCCCCTCCCCAAGAATCCTCCCTTCCTCAGAAGAGAGAACTGAAGAGAGAACCCTCCAGTGGCCTGCCCCTCCCCCGATGCTGGAAGGCTACCTGCTAGAGGGGAAAGTGCTCTGCAGTTGGAATCAGAACCTGCTTCCCCGGGTCCCACTACTATTCACTAGTAGTCATACATTGCTTTACATGTGCGATTTCATCCGATCCTCACAACTCTGCTAGGTAGGGACTGTTCCCATTTCACGGATGAAGAAACTGAAGCTCAGAGGTGCAGTGACTTTCCCAGAGTCTTAACCAAGGCTTGCCTAGGGGAGGATTCTTAACTGGGGTCTAACTGACTCCAGGTCCCAGGCTCTTAGTAAGTTACTGAACCTCAGTGTTCTCCTCTGTAAAAGGAGGGGACTGGACTTGGTGCTGGTGACCTCAAACTTTCAGATTTCAAATATACATGCATTTCTGTGACCTGGAAATAAGCTCAGAAAAAAAGAAACCAACAACAACACAGCAACTTAGGGATGTTTAGAATTGGAAGGACATAAGAAAATGATCTTGGAATTCTGTTCCTTAAGGCCCCAGTGACTTTCGGCCAGTCACTGATCATTCTGAGCCTTGTTCCTCCATGCAAAATGAGGACCTGGAGCTCTGAGGTCCCTTCTGACTCTAGCTCAGGGTCCTTTGAGAGCTGGCCACTTGAAAAGTGAGCTCCAACCTGTGAAACCATCTCTGTCCCCAGTTTTCTGGTTCCCTGCCACTCTCTTATCATGGACAGCATCTCAGCCCTGCTGAGGTCTGGGCTTAATTTGGAGAATCCTTCAAACACATTTTGGGGATCTGAATGAATCCTCATCCACCACTGATTTTCTCCCCTACTCCAATTTTCCCAGGCTAACGAGATTCCTGTGGGGTCTTTTCATTCTCTACTCCTCTGTTCTCTGCCCTTCTCTCAGAAACAGTCTGTGGCCTCCCAGTCATTCTCTCATCTCATGTTCAAATGAACAAACAGAAAATACCCTCCTCCCCTTCCCCCAGCACTGGCCCATTTTCAAAAATTGTTCCAACAAACCTCGTTGACCTTACCACAGTGCCTGGCACTTAGACAGTATTTTTTTGTTTTGTTTTGTTTTGTTTTATCATTTTAGAGGTTCTCAACTATGTCTGACTCTTTGGGACTTCTTTTGGGGTTTTCTTGGAAAAAAAATGCTCCAGTGATTTGCCATCCCCTCCATCTCATTTTACAAATGAGGTAATAATCATTTATGATCATTCGCCCCTTTTATGTCAGCAGCTACTAGGCCAGAAGAAACTGACCAGGAGTATTCTGCTGTTTATGGCCATTAAGGATAAGGCTCCTTAAGCCAGATACTATCTTGAATAATGGGATTTTCTTATCTTTGTATTTTATGGACAAAGACTATGTCATGTCAGTGATGAAAAACTGACTTGGCTTCAGAGACTAAAAAGTGGTCTTTGATGCTACCTTCATGCCATGAATCCTGCTTCATTCAGTTCTCTACAGCCCCCTTCCTCCTCCCCCAGAAGCTCTGCTGTCCTTAATATGGAGACCTCTCAATTGGCCCAATTCATATTTCTCTACTACTGCTCTCTACATATCTTCCAACCACCCCCTCCCATACACTTTTCTCCTTTATCTCTGGGAAGCACAATCACATCTATTGACCTCATATCCGCCAACTCTAACCACTGGGGCTTTCATATAGCAAGTGTGTGATGGTTTTGAAAAGTGAGTTTTTGATTAAATATGACTGAGACTCCATTGGATGCTATGCTGCGTGTTGTTATATCAATGTTCTCAGTGTCCCCTTCAGTACCTCCCTTTCCCCAATCGCTTTGAAAAATTTCTGTCCTGTTATTCTGTCTAAGTAGGCACAAAGGGCTTAGCAAACGTGGTTATCTTTGGACTGTCTTAAGTAGCTATGCTAAAGACCTTTGTACCAGACCTTTCTAACTCTAAATTCACATTTTGTTTATTTTCCTAAAAATGTTCTTTTCCCTCTCTCTGTCTCCTAACCTGATCTTACCCAAAACTTCTTTGTAAGCCTGCCTACAAGACCTTAGAGATCCTACCCAAAGGATGGGTCATGTACCTTAGGAGGAGAGACTGTCTATGTTATGTGTGGAACTGTGAGATACACATGTCCATGTGTCAGACTCTTGAGTGGATAAATAAACCACTGTTTACTCTCTTTGTGTAACCTCTGGTCCCTTATTCTGGCTCTCCATAGCAAGGACCTTGACAATTCTCAAAATAGGATCAAATGAGATAATATTTATATGACTCCTGACACATAACTGATGCCATGTAAGGAGCCCCTCAACCCTTTCCAGTCTTCTTTCACCTTGGTCCTCTTGTCTCTGACCCAGGGACACTGCCATCCTGGCTGATCCTTGATCAAGACCCTCTATCCTCTGACTCTGTGCCTTCTTAAAGGCTATCTCTCATGCTTGGAATGTCCTGCCCCCTCTCCTGGGCTTCCTGGCTTTCTTCACATCTCAGGTAAGATCTCACCTTCTGAAAACCAGCTGTTCCTGGTCCCTTCCCTCTCACAGTGCCTCCCATCCATACTGTACAGAGTTTGTTTGGACACAGATGCTTACATGTTTCTCCCAATTAGACCAAACTGATTCAGAGGAAGGATTGTTCTTTTTTTAAACTTTCTTTGCACAACCAATAAGTTAGCACAGTGCTTGGCACAGAGGAGCCACTTTCTAAATGTTCTTGCCTTATCCTGAGAAATAGATGGAAAATAAGAGGGATTCAGAGAGACCTGGGAAAACTTGTGTGTCCTGAGGCCTAGTCAGCTAGAATACAGGTAGGCCATCTGACCTTTTTGACCTCCTGGCTCAGACCTACCTGGGAAGTGCAAGCCCAGCGCTAGATTTTTTAGGAGGCACCTTTACATCAAGAAAAAAGACTGCTTCTTCCAGCCAAGGAGCCTGCCAGGAGGAGGAGTCCAAGGCAGAGGTTGCCTAGAAATGTGGGCCACATGGAAAGCAGAAGGCCTTATGGGCCTCAGTGAACCAAGACCTTTATGAGAGGGTCCACCACTCTCTTTCTGCCTCAATCCTGAGGCCCCATGATCATCCTCTTCCTCAATTCACACTGAACTAGAAGCTCAGCCTGGCTTCTTCTCTACTCCTATTCCTAGTCTCCATCAGCTGCAATGCCATGACCTTGGGAATGACCCCTCTTCTCCCTTGATCCTTCCACTTCCACTCAAAGGCCCAAATTCTACCTGGGCCAAAATGTAAACCACTTGTTCCCCCTAAGAGCTCCTCTTGCCTCATCTGTCCATCAACTCCCATTCTCCTTCATTCTATTTTGGGACTGAGTCTCTTCTCTGTTTGAATAAAAAGAGCGCCACAAGAAAACTTGGGCAGTAGACTAACCCGAAGGAAGGGGCCCTATATTTTGAGGTCCTGGTACTAAGTAGAACTGAGTTTGTCCTAAATTATAATTTGGCCTCATTTAAGGTTGCATGTATTCTCTTCTCTGGATATTGGTGATATTTAACCCTCTATCAGTGAGTCATACCTTCCTGAAAAATTCCCTTAAAATTTGGCATTGTGGTAATATGTTTAGAAATTATAAACATAAAAATGAAGAATTTCATTGTATCAAAATGACTCTATCATAGTATCTGAATCAATCAATCTAGAGTGGGAGTGGGGAACCTGCAGCATTCAAGGCACATGGGCCTTCTGGATCCTTAAGTGAGACATTTTGACTGAATCTAAATTTTACAGCACAAGTTTGTCAGATTTGGCAATTAAATCATCAGTGCTAAGCTTGCAGAGAGCACTTTCAGGAAAGGAAGGATGAAAGCTAAGTTAGATAAAGGGTTAAGGAGCAAGTAGAGGGCAGGAAAGTGGCCCAGGGCTGTATGCCCTGGGCTTGGAACCAGGAATACTCATGTGTATGACTTCAAACCTGGCCTCAGACACTTACAAGCTGTGTGATCCTGAGTCATTAAGTCACTTAGCTCTGTTTGCTTCAGTCTATCTCTAAAATGAACATAACAAGGACATGGGAAACTAGTCCTGTATCTTTGTTCAGAAATCCTCAAATGGGATCTAGAAGAGTCAGACACAACTGAAACAATTGCATAGCTCCTAAACAGTGAGTGAGATAGGAAAGTAGAAAGTTCAGCCAGATGCTTCAAGGAGTTTGGCTGAGAAAAGGAGGTGAGATAGAATGATTGCTCAAAAGGGTTTAGGGAAAGCTTCCTTAAAGATGGGAGAGATGGGCATATTTGAAGTCAGTAGGAAAGGGACCGGCTAATTTAGAAAGGTTAACAATGTGAGGACCTAGGTGGGAGGAATGAGTCATTCCTCATTGTTGGGGAGGATAAGATGGGGTGGGAATGAAATGGTCATGGACCAGGTTGGCCTTCGTAAAAGCAAGGCTCCCACTTTTTTAGAGAATGGAAAAAAGAAGATGCTATAAGATATCATGAAGATGTTCTGACTCATCATACCCAGGGCCATCTCAAACCTTCTGTATAAGAATAGAGAACTCTTCTTCATTTGGCTGGAAACAGTCTCATTCTATTCAGGTGAGGTCACATTGTGAATACTGTCTCTTTAGAATTCTTGTCATGCTCTTTTTTTTTTTTTAAACTTTAGACTTTATTACAGACTTTTAGCAAATTGACTTGATAATTTCTTGGTTCTCTCCTCAGGGATCACTGGTTTTTTTTTTTCCTCCCAGAATATACAGTATTTACCAATTTCTCACAAGGTCTTCATAGAATATTATTAATGTCACTTAGGACACAAGAGGAATTACCCATGACCTCATTTTCTCATCCACAGAGTCTTATGCATTACTAATAAAACACATATCTCGTCCCTAACTCCATCAGGAGAAGCGTTGTATAGTAAGACAGCTTTCCAGCTTTTATTATTCCATCATGATTTTCACTTCAAATGTGAAATGCTTGTCTCCATATTCCATTGGGTTCTTAAGGAATGGTTTCAAGTTTTGACTATGACTCTCATAAAGATTATATGAGCTTTAGCAAATCCCTTGTCTTTGCTTCAGTTTCCTTCTCTAAACTGAAGAGGGTTGGACTAGATCAATTCTGGAGTCTCTCAGCTCTAAATCATGTGACTTTTGATGATTTAGAACTTCACTAAGGAGGAGGAGGGCATCTGGGACCATTCCCAGAAAGAACTGTATAAAGAGGTCATGATGGAGAATGTCCAAATCTTGCTGTCCCTGTGTAAGGACCATTTCCCCTCTTTTCTTGGTGTTGTCAGGCCCAAACTAGCAAAAATGGCAGAGAATGGATCAGTATTCTGATGCGTCTCAGTCTCAGAATCTGCATTGATTACACATTCTTCAGCATGCACCAACTCTCCATCTTCTTTGGTCTTGGCTTGTTGCCTTTTCAAGTTATCAGTTGTCTGACCTTTCTGGCATGTTCTTCCTCAGTGAAAAGTGTCTGACAACTTCACTGAAAATGTCACATTAAAAAGAATGAGAAGGGATTCTGGCAAGGTGGCAGAAGGCACAGGAAATACTTGGCTCTCCATGAATCTCTGTAAAGCAAGAGAACAAATTGCCCCAAACTCTAGACAGAATAAAATACCTGGGAGTCCAACTGCCAAAACAAAAACAGGAACTATATAAACCAAATTTAAAAAGCCTTTATATACAAATAAAATCAGATTTAAATTAGAGAAATATTAATTGTTCACGGGTAAGTATGGCCAATATAAAATAAATGACAATTTTATCCAAACTGATTTACATACTTAATAATATTCCACTTCAATTACCAAAATTATTTCTTACTGAATTAGAAAAAATAAGAAAATTCATTTGGGCAAACAAAAAGTCAAGGATATCAAAAGGAAATAATGAAAGAAAAAATGCAATAGAAGGAGGTTTGGCAGTACCAGATCTTATGCTCTATTATAAGGCAATAAGTATCAAAATTCTCTGGTACTGCATAAGAAATAGAAAGATAGATCAATGGAATAGTGTATACATACATATAAACGACAATAAACATAATTACCTTGTATTTGACAAGTGTAAAGACTTAAAATTTTGGGATAAGAATTCATTATTTGGTAAAAAATTGTTGAGAAAACTGGGATGTAGTGTGTCTGAAACTGTGTCTATACACACACACACACCCCTATTTGTGTACATAATGGTAGCCAACTCTCAGGAAACACTAAGCATAACAAAAAGACAAGAAATAGAAGTAATTAGAATAGGGAATGATGTAATAAAACTAATTCTTTTTGGAAGATGATATGATGATATACTTGGAAAATCCCAAAGACTCAATCAAAAAGTTTATTAAAGCAGTTAATAATTTTAGCTAAGTAGCAGGGTATGATTTAAACCTACATAAATCATAAGCATTCCTATATATCACCAATAGAATCACATAGGAATAGATAGTAAGAGATGCCTCATTTAAAATAACTCTTGACAGTATAAATTCCTGGGAGTACAGCTGTGAAAACAAACCCAGGAACTACGTGAACATAAATCTAAAAAACATTTTATACAAATGAAATCAGATTTAAGTCACTAGAGAGATATTCATTTTTTCTGCATATGAGGGGCCAATATAATGACAATTTCACCTAAACTAATTAATATCATCAATTTCAACCCAATTAAATTGTCAAAAACATTTTTTACTGAATTAGAAAAAAATAACATTCATGTAGAAGAACAAATAGTCAAGAACATGGAAGGAACTAATGAGAAATAATGAAAAACAAAGAGATATAGTGGAACCAGATCTTAAACTCTATTATAAGGCCTTCATTTTCAAAACTATGTGCTACTTGCTAAGAAATAAAAAGATAGGTCAGTGGAACAGAGAAGACATGCAATTTATAGTAACAAATAAACACAGAAACTTTATATTTGACAATTGAAAAGACAGGATTTGGGGGTAAGAATTATTTGGTAAAAATTGTTGGGAAAAGATGGAAGCATGGCAGGAATTGGGCAAAGACTAATATCTTAGACCATTTATAAAGATCAGGTCAAAATGGACACCTGGGTTAGATCTAAAGAGTGATACTACAAGAAAACTGAAGAACATGGCATTTATTACTTTTCTTACTTATCAATAGGTGAACAATTTCTGAATAAACAAGAGATAGAGAACAGAGTGAGGGGTAAAATGAATAATTTTGATAACATTAAATTCAAAGGGTTTTGTGCAAATAAAACCAACACAGCCATGATCAGACAGCAAAAAGTGGGGGAAAATTTATAAATGTTTTCAGATAATGGTCTCATAGATCAAATATACAAAGATCTTTGCAAAATCTATAAAAATATGAGTCATTCCCCAACTGGCAAATGTTCAAAGGGCATGAACACTAGTTTTCATCAAGAATTCCAAATAGGGGACTCCAATAGAGAAATTCAAACAACTTTGGGGTGTTATTTTATACCCATCACATTAGCTACAGTTAATTAAAGGGGGAAATGACAAATGTTGGAGAGGACGTGGAAAAATGCAGACATTAATTCATTGTTGGTTGAATTTAATGAAGTGATCCATCTATTTTGGACAGCAATCTGGAATTATGCACAAATTCTCACCCAGCAATACCACTACTAGGTCTATTTTCCAAGATGACTAGGGGAAAAAGAAATGAACTTAAATGTTTTAAAATATTTCTAGCCTCTGTCTTTTTGATGACAAAGAACTGGGAAGTGAAGGGAAGCCTATCATTTGGGGGATGGCTACAGAGAGATTGAGTACAACCAGAGGTAAACAGACAGTGGCTTCGTGGTTGGGGATAGTCTGTTGTGAATCCTGTGGAAGTGTTCAGTCCATCTCTCCAGGATCATGAACTTTCATTAGCTCTATCTATCTATCTATCATTAGATCTATCTATCTATCGAGCACTGAGTAGTTGAGGTGCACCATGGGTCTTTCTTTGGCCTATAAATAGCCTTCAGGGCATCATACAATTTCTTTGTATTTGTTTCTGTCAGCATAAAACTGAATTCCATCATTGCATCTCTCAAAGCTTAGTTGGTAATTAACTTCTGGTGGAGTTAAAGGCTGTCTTTCTAGATATGAATGAACTAACTTACTGGTAGGCCCTGTAGAGTTTTCATTATTTCTTTATTAGGTTTTGCATTTCCCTATCCTTTTCATCAAGCCAGTTTGGATATTTACATGTGTTTTGACCCAGATGAGTAAATGTGGTGCTGTACAACAAGTTTCTGAAAGCTCCTCACTTCTTTTCTGTTGGGATGCTGCTGCAAACCTAGTGTTGGCTCAGCTTTCTCTCCAAGATAGCAACAAACTGTTCTCCCATGAAGAATCACTCTAATCTATTGACATTAAATCTGGTAGCTATCTTGAGTTGTGGCTGCTGATTTTATTGAATGTGAATGTGTAGCTTGGAGTGAATGAGTCTCTGGTGAGTTCAGTACTTTGTGGTGTACACCTCCTTTGTCATTCTCGTAGCCTGTCTGTCTCTTCTCCTTACACTGGTACAGTCTTTTTGATGCCAGTATTTGCTCTGAGAGCACCCAAACTTTTGTTCATTTAGATTGGTAATGAGAAGGTAATGAACCAAGTAAGCTTCAAGTAACCACTGCTATTGTGCATACTATGTATGTATATAGCTTTTGGTGTATATATGTTTGATTGTTTTCTTCAGTTTTAGAGACCATTTTTAAAGTAAATGAGGTGACTAGAAATCTTGCAATTTTTTTGGAAAAACATGACCTGCAAAGATTCATGAGTGATAACCCCTTGAACTTCAAGTTGAGAGAAATCCATGACTAATTCCAAGTAGAGAGAAATCCAAAGTGTGACTATAAATTTGACGAAATTGAAAAGAGATTCAGATGATCTTCTACCCTAAATCACTGTAAGAAAATGACCTCAGGGAATGAATATCTTCAAAATTGTGAATATAGCAAATGCCTGGTTGAACAAGTAGAGCTTTTTCAGTCCCAGGAGAAGCCTCCTGAAATGCCAGTGTATCCATGTAATCAATGAGAAATAGTCTTGAGCTGGAGTTCAGATGTCATGAGACATCAGAAAAGTGATACTGGAGAAATTTTTTCTGCAACTAATAAAGGTGAGAAGGCCTTGAGTCAGAATTTTAAGCTCATTACTCATCAGCAAATTCCAATTAGAGAGGAGCCTGATGAATATAATGAATGTGAAACAGCCTCAAGTCATCACTCATCTCTTCCTTGCCAACCTAGATTTCATCCTCGAGTGAAAAGATACGCCTGTCCTCAGTGTGGGAAAGCCTTTGGTTGCAACTCATGTCTCGATTGATCTCATAAAATTCATACTAGGGAGAAGTTTTATGAATGTAATGAATGTGGGAAGACTTTCTGCTACAAATCACTCCTTATTGGCCATTACACTGGAAAGAAGCCTTATGAACATAATCAATGTAGAAAGACATTCTTACTAAGGTGCAGTCTTGCTTCCCATAAGAGTGGAAAGAAACCTTCTGAATATAATCAATGTAGAAAGAATTTCAGAAACATCTCCCCTCTTGCTGCACATCAGAGCATTCACACTGGTGAGAAGTCTTATGGATATATTAACATGGAAAGACTTACGGATCTTCCTCCATTCTTGCTACTCACCAGAAAAATCCACACTGGAAAGAGCCCTTTTGAGTATAATCAGTATGGACAATCTTTCACACAGAGTTAACATCTTGCTTTACATCACACCATTTACACTGGGGAGAAACCCTAGGAATGTAATTAATGTGGAATGGCTTTCATGCAGACCTCCAGAATTGTTTGACATCAAAAAATTGAGACTGAAGAGAAATTTTAATGTAATGCAATGTAAAGGGAATGTGTAATGTAATCTGTGTGGAATGTTCACACTGAGCTTGGATTTTGCTAAACATCTAAGAATTCCCATTGGAGACAAACCTCATGAGTGTCAGGAACATGAGAGAGATTTTTAGTTACCACTCTTAGCATAGTTAACATAAGAAGTTCCACACTTTGGAGAAACCTTATGAATATAATTAAGGTGGTGATTCCTTCATGCAAAAATGATGTCCTATTTCATATGTCAAAATTCATATGAGATAGAAATCACACCATTGTCATGAAGAAGGAAAGGCATTCAGATGGAGTTCAGAGCTTCTTCATGATTAGAGAAACCATTATGAGGAGCAGTTTCCTATGGATTCAGTGTGGGAAGGCTTTCGGCTAAAGATCCTTTCTTAATTTCTATCAGAGGATACACTGTGCAGAGAAGCCTCACAAATGTGCTCATGGGGGCCGTGCTTTTCTTTGGAGGAGGGGGTGATCAGTAGACATCCTTATTCTTACTGCAATGAAGGTGAATAAAGGCAATGGATGTGGAAGGACTTCCCCCAGAAGTCAAGTCCTACTTGACTGTATTTTGGAGAAATCATGCTGGAGATAAAGCTTTGGGACCTAATTAGCAAGTGAAGGCCTCCTGCTGCAGCACAGACTTCATTAGACTTGCCACCAAAAGAGACCCATTAAACATCCCCAAATTCCATCTTTAAATAAAGCCCCATACACACACACGTCTATTTATGTACAAGGATTTTTTCACTGAAATCCCAATGTTTGTCATCCCTCTTCAATCTTACATGGTGTTCATAGAATTAATTTCTTCATCTATAACCTCATGAATTGGTACTCACTTTATTTCCTGTTGTTTGTTGGCAGAAAAATTTCTTCTTTAAATGTTTTGGTACCTGTTGGACATTAATTTCTCTAATGCTTTCTTTAAGGGGCTAGGTAACACAGTGAATGAAGTGCTGTGCTTGGAACCACAAGTCCTCAATTCCAATTCACCCTCTGGTACTTCCTAGTTGTATGTCACTGGGCAAGTCATGTCACCTAATCCTGTCTGAGTTTTCCCATCTGCAGAATGGGGATAATAAGGGCATCCACTTCCCAGAGTTGAGGTGAGGATTTAATTAAGCAATATTTGTTAAATGCTTTGCAAACATTAAATCAAAATGGAAATACTGGCTATTTTTATGCCCATCATTCCTTGTATCATTTATCTCACAGTAAAATCAGTTGGCTAAATCATGGATAGCTCAACTGAGAAAGAGGGGAGACAGAAAGACAAAGAGACACAATCGGAGACAGAGAGTCCCATATCTAATTTGAATTTTATGGGTGAATTCATTCCAAGCACATTTTGTTGTTTGCGTTTTCTCCATCATATCCTCTTTCTTCTTTGCCTGGCCTTGATCTGTAGAAAGAAAAAGTAGGAGAGAGAAGGGATGAGATCAACAGTAGTCATCTGTAATTCAAATGGTCTGATCCCCACTCCTCCCTACACCTTGTCTTCCCTCCACCCCAATCCCAGATACCTGACTGTAATACTATTTTAAAAGTCTATTATCTCTCTCTACTCTTTTGGAAGTTTCCTGTATTTGACTAATTCTACTTTTTAAAGCACTCTTCTCCCCACTGGCCTTTTGGACTTCTTTTGCCATTTAAGTTAGTCTATTTTTAAAGGTGTTATATTCTTCAGTATTTTTCTGAGTCTCCTTTAGCAGGCTGTTGACTCTCTTTTCATGATTTTCTTCCATCGTTCTCATTTCTCTGACAAATTTTTCCTCCACCTCTTTTACTTCATTTTCAAAATCCTTTTTGAGTTCTTTCATCACCTGAGACCACTGCATATTTATTTTGGAGGTTGTAGATGCAGAACCCTTGCCTTTTACCCTCTGATGGTATGCATTGTTCTTCCTCATCTGAAAGGATGGAAGAAAATACCTGTTCACCAAGAAAGTAACCTTCTGTAGTCTTATTTTTTCCCCTTTTTGGGGGGCATTTTCCCAGCCAATTCCTTGACTTTTGAGTCCTTTGTCAAGAGGAAGGTATATTTTATGGACCTGTAAGTTCCAAGTTCCTCCAAGGTGGCACAATCAAGGGAGCTGTCCTGTGCTCTGGTCTTGGAGAAACCATAACCTATTCTGCTCAGGATCTGCTAACAGAATTCCCTCTCCCCTCCACCAACTCCACCAGCCAGTGTTCCTCCTCACCCTAGGACCACCACTCAGGGTTGAGATCCAGATCAGCAGCTCAATTACCCTTGGGTCTTTAGGCTGATGGCTCCAAAAATGGATGCTGCCACCACCTGGAGCAAACTAGGGCCGGGGTTAGGGCAAGATCCTGTTTCCTTCTCACCCAAGTGAAAGCACTTTCTCACTGACATTTGAAGCTGTCTTTGATGTTTGTTGGGTGAAAGATCTGGAAACTGCAGCTGCTACCCAGGATTCCATGCCCTGAAGCTTGCTCCAGTCCTGTCCCTGCCATGCCACGTGACCAATACTATTTTAAAAGTCTATTATCTCTCTCTCCTCTTTTGGAAGTTTCCACTTGTGCTCCACTTAGTGCTCCACTCTAAGCCCAGTGTGATAGACCTTTACTGTCGGCCTTCCAGGCTGCCTTGGGCTGGAAATCTCTTTCACTCTGTCATTTTGTGACTTCTGCTGCTCTAGAATTTGTGTAGAGTCATTTTTTTACAAGTATTTTATGGGCTGTGGGGGGAGAGCTTCTACAGGTCTGTCCTTCTACTCTGCCATCTTGACTCCACCCTCCAAGTCTTTGGATTTATCAAACAATAGACTACCATAGTTCTTGACTATTGTGTCTTGCATGCCTAACTTGTTCCACTGATCCACCACCTTATTTCTGTTTTGATTTTATTAAATTTAAAAGTTTTTTGCAAAAGCAAAGTAAATGCAACCAAGATCAGGAAGGAAGCAGAAAAGTAGGAACCAATTTTTACAGCCAGTGTCACTAATAAAGGCATCATTTCTAAAATATATAGAGAACTGAGTCAAATTTATAAGACTACTAGTTATTCCCCAATTGATAAATGGTCAAAGGATACAAACAGGCAGTTTTCAGAGGAACAAATTAAAGCTATCTATTGTCATATGAAAAAATGCTCTAAACCAATGGTGATTAGAAATGCAAATCAAAATAACTCTGAGGCACTACATCACACCTATCAGATTGGCTAACATGACAAAAGAGGATGATGATAAACGTTGGAGAAGATATGGGAGAGCTGGAACACTAATTCATTATTGATGGAGCTGTGAACTAATCTAACCACTCTGGAGAACAATTTGGAACTTTGCTGAAAGAGCTATAAAACTGTGCATATACTTTAACCCAGCAATACCACTTCTAGGTCTGTACCCCAAAGAGATCATAAAAATAGGAAGAGAACCCACATGTACAAAAATATTTACAGCAGCTCTTTTTGTGCTGGCCTAGAACTGGAAATTGAGGGGATATCTGTTAAATGGAGAATGGCACAAAAAGTTGTGGTATATGAATGTAATGGAATACTACTGCATTATAAGAACAGATGAGCAAGCAGACTTCAGCAAAACCTGGAAAGGCTTAAATGAACTGATGCTGGGTAAAGTGAGCAGAACCACAAAAAACATTGTATACAGTAAGTAACAGCCACATTGTGCAACGACTGACTTTCATAGACTTGGCTCCTCTCAGCAGTACAAGGATCTAAGACAACTCCAAGAGACTCATGATAGAAAATGCTATCCACAACCAGAGAAAGAACTATGGAGTGTGAATGGAGATGGAAACATACTACTTACTATCTTTTTTCTTTGGTTGTTTTGTTTCTTCTTTCTCGGGGATTTCTCACATTGTTTCTATTACTTCTTTCCAACATGACTAATATGAAAATATGTTTAATAAGAATGTTTATAGAGGGCCTGTATCAGATTGTGTGCTGTCTTGGGGAAGGAAGTAAGGAAGGGGAGAAAACTGAAAATTCAGGAACTTGTGGAAGTGAATCTTGAAAACTAAAAATAAATAAATAATTTTAAAGGGAAAAAACTTCTTAAAAGCTGAATTTGGGCAAGAGTAAGTTAATGTTATAAGACCCTCAGAAATACTGAAAACGAAAAGAATGAAAAAGTAGAAGAGAATGTGAAATAGCCTTTTAGAAAGACAAATCATAGGGAGAATAGGTCAAGGAGATATAAGAATTGTCACACTACCTTAAAGGTATGTTCCAAAAAAAAATATAGACAAAATATTTCAAGACATTATTAAGGAAAATGGCACTGAAGTTCTAGAACTAGCATAAAAAAGAGACAGAAAGTTACAGACCAACTTCATTAATGTACATGGATGCAAAATTCCCAAATAAAATAATAGCTAGTAGATGATAATGATGTTACAAGGAGTCTATGGTATGACCAATTGGAATTTATACCAGGAATGCAGGGATGCTTTAACCTCTAGAAAATTATTCACATAACTGATCATATCAAAAATAAAAATCATATGAATGTATTAATAGTTGAATAAAAAACTTTTGATCATACATTACTTTATATTAAAAATACTTGAAAGTATAAGTATAAATGGATTTTTCCTTAAATTGATAAAAAGCAATTACCTAAAACTACCAGCAAATACTATTTGTAATGGAAATAAGCTAGAAGCCTTTCCAGTATGGTCAAGTGTGAAACAAAAATGCCCCCTGTCACCAATGTTATTCAGTATTGTAATGGAAATCATAGAATAGCAAGAGGAGAAGAATATGAAAGAGAAAGAGTCAGTCCAAGCAATAAAGTAATAAAAATCTCTTTTTGTAGATGATATATGTGGAAAATCCCAAAGACACAACTAAAAATTTAGGTGAAATGATGAATAATTTTTAGCGAAGTAGAAGGGTGGAAAATAAGCTCACATCAGTCATCACTAGCCCTATACATCATCAACCAAAACCCTGCAAGGAGAGATAATAAGAGATATCTCATTTAAAATAACTCTTGACAGTACAGAATTTCGGTGAGTACACCTGGTACAACAAAACCAGACACTACATGTACATAAACATAAAAAAGTCCAACATTTTATAGAAGTTCTCATCTCATACATACAAAGAACTTTGTAAAATCTAAAAGAATACAAGTCATTACCCAACTGGTCATACCCAATGGTCAAAGGGTATGGACAGGCAATTTTCCAATAAGAAAATCCAAACAATTTATAGTCCTATGAAAAAATGCTTCTAGGAATGTGGACTTCCATCCAATACTACGAAGGAAGCAGGAGAATTGGGGGGGCCCACACAGTATTTAAGCAAGTAACTGAGGATTTTACTCAACAGGAGGTCACAGATACTTTAAGTTGATTCACCCCAAAAACGGGAGAGTCACCAGTATCTTGGATGGTGAGAATCAGAGACAAGGGGGCTGGAGGAGTATAGGTAGATAATATAGATTGTTTGAAATTTATAGGTACTAGTCAGAATCCCTTTGTTCAACAAGCTTTTAGTTATTATCACATTTAAGGAGGTGACAGTGGAGAAAAGTTTGTTAGTTTTAGTTGCCAAGGGATGCGGTCAACACTATCCCACTGACTCTATGTGGCCTCATGGAGACAGACCCTGATATTTGCTGCATGAGAAAATTAAAGGAAGAGGTAATGAAAACAGCAATTGTGATTGGAGATGCAGATATGTATTCACAGCACTCCCTTAATAGTTTCTCATAGAAATGTAATAGTGAAGACTGCTCCTCCTGCTTATAAACACATAATTTTGACTCTACTAATTCAGGAAATAGGGTACCCTCTTTCAGAGGTGGTAGATAAGATTGCAGTTAGTTGAGTTAGGGGAATAGGGAAAAAATAAATTTCCTCAAGAGAGAAGAGCATATAGATTAACAAGGAGAGAAATGTTTACCGCTTTATTGAGAGCAGGGACAGATTATGGAAGAATGGATGATATTAGAATTAATGAACTATATAAGATGTACCGAGAAAAGGGACTTAATATTAGATGGAATAGAGACGTAAGAACTGCCCCTGAAGATCCTCCTGAATCATTGTATTTAAGTTTGTCACACCTGCAGGGAGAATAGGACAATCAACCCCAGATGAGATTAAAGAAGTATATAAATGGGATTACAGACCCATATCAGTTTAATTATATATATATATATCAGAAGAATGGATCAACCACTGTAACTAGGGCATTAATAGATACTGGGGTGGAGGCCTCCCATATATATATGGAAACTCTGATAAATTTAAACATGGAACCCCATCACAGGACTGGAAGGTGCCGAAATTCCAGCCTGACAATTTATAAACTAATGATGAAAGTTAGACAATTACCTAAGAAAGAATATACAGTAGTAATTGTACCTGTTCCTGAATACATCATTGGGATAGATCTATCAAGAGGTATGATTAAATTTGCTAGAGGGGAGATACGAATTTGCAGTAAGGAAGACAGGAATTAATGTAGTTCTAGTGGGCCATGGACTCCAGAAGCAAGGCTGACGCTACATTTACCCTGCTTCCAGCTATTGTCTCTTTTTTGGCCTTTGTTTCTTTAACCTGCTTCCGAGATTTGTCTCCTACAGACTTAGTGCTCTCCATTTGTAGATGACTGACTGCTTAAGCTGGATGCCACCCTCTATCCAAGACTATTATACCTTACCCCTGGAACTGGCATTGACCAAGCTCTGAATACTGCTTAAGGAGCTGACCCCTTAAACGGAACCTCACAAGACAGGGATAGCTCTATGTCCAATCTCAGCAGGAAGTAGTTTCAGAAGATGAGACCTTCACCTCTTACCCTAAGAGATTTTGGGTCCCATTTATTTAAGGGGGAAATGATGGGGTGCTTATGCTAAAGCCCCCACCCTAAGATATTGTTTTATGTGTTGATTTTGTGTTATCCCTTTTATACTGTTATGCAAGTTATGTTGATACAAGTTACCCCTAAATTCCCATCTGCCTATGCAATAGACATGAAAGATCTTGGGGCTGAACGTAATGTTAATAGAAGATCTTCTCTACCCATTAATAGACCTAATACACAGAGCCTGTGATCACATGGAGCCTGCATCACATGGAGTTCAGACTGGGAGGAGCTTGCCCAAGGAGGAGAGAGAGAATGGGAGCAGAGAGTGAGAGCAGGCAGAGTTGAGAGAGAGAAGCAAGCTGTGGGTGGGTGGAAGGAGCAATTTGTCTAGGGTTATTTGTTTTTGTGGGGAGGACTGACAGAAAGAAGGCTTAAGATGTCTATGCTCCTTGGATTAGTGATAAGTACCCTGTTAAATATTACCTCCTGGTATTCTAATGATATCTCAAATATATACTTTGGTTTTGCCTTTGAGGAAGAAAGTTTATTATATTTTTTTAATTTGCCCTGGAAATCTGCATGCACATTCATAGTGACTTCTATAGGTACACAGGTCTTTAACTTGAGACACTATCTTAAATAGTAGGACTTTTCTTATCTTAATACTTTATAAGCATATACTATGTGTGGCATGTTAACGGTAAAGAAAACAAAGATATCCTAGGTCATAATTTCAACTGAAACTTTGTCAACTCTCTCCTCTTACAGTATTTATCATCTATCAGTTAAGAAAAATCATTTCTCATACCATGGTTAAACATATATGGAAATCATAAATTAAAGTGACATCAAAACAATTGTTCTAAAACAATCCTGGGTTTGTTCTAAAATGTTTTAAATCTTCTCATTCTTTTTATCAGACAGTCAAATTTTATCTGGCTCCATACATGCTTGTATTCTGCTAGCTTTAAGGTAATAAAACAATATAGATTGATACATCACCTAGCCTCTTTGCCTCCTTTAACCAAACTATCAGGTCACCAGGATCTAATTACCAAGGGAAGGGCTCCTGCTGTAGTAAAGATTTCATTAGATATCCCACCAAGAGACCTCATTAAACATTACCCTGTGTATAAAACCCTATACATCTAATTTTTTTCACTCAAATCCTAATGTTTGTCATCCTTCTGCAATATTTCATGGGATTCATAGATGATCATTTTTTCAGCCATTCCCCCATTATTTGGTACAGTGTTTTTCTGTTATTTGCAGAAAAATTCCTTCTTTAAATGTTTTGGTGGCTGTTGGACATTAATTATGGTCATGTTTTCTTTAAGCTTCTAGGTGGTACAGGGGGTAAAATTACTAGGTTTTGGACCACTAGGCCTCAATTCCAGTTCAGTCTCTGGTACTTCCTAGCTGTGTGTCCCTGGGTAAGTCATGTCACCTTATCCTGCCTGAGTCTCCCCATCTGTAAATGGGGATAAATACTCAGTTGAGCTGAGGATTTAATTAAGCAATATTTGTTAAATGCTTTGCAAACATAAAATCACTATGGAAATACTGGCTATTTTTATGACTTGGATTGGATTCCTTGGATCATTAGTCTCATAATAAACTCAGTTGGCTAAAACATATGGATTATGCTTGTCCTTCATTTTCAAAGAGGACTATGACATCAGGAAAATGATGGCAAGACTTGCAGTTGACTTTGATTTGTGTGAGGGAGGACTGTGCGAGGGAGGACTGTGCAAGGTCACCCACCTCACTTTCTCCTCCAGAGCCATCTGGGTCCAGTGGCCAGATATTCATTGGGATGACTGCAGATGTTCCAGATGCAATGGGAGACCCTGGCCCTTTCAGTCTCAGGCCTTTTCAGGCACTCACTTAGAGTGAGATAATGCCCATTCAATGAATAGGCCTCTAAGAAACAAGTCAAGAGATGGTCCCTTTAACTAAAAAAAAACAAACTGGGAGGAAAAGACCCTCAGAATTGCTTATTGGAACTTGGGCAGGGACTTACAGTGGTCACGTAGGACCTCCAGAGTGAAATGAGTTTAAGGTATAGCCTTTGAAGAGACAGAAAGAAAGGAAGGAAGGAATAAAGAGAGAAAGAAGAAAGAAAGGAAGGAAGAAAAAAGAAGAAAAGAAAGAGGAGACAGGAAGGATGGAAGGGAGACAGGAAAGGAGGAAGTAAGGAAGGATGGAAGGAATCTTGACAGTAAACCCCAAGTTAACTGAGCAGCTTCCAGTCATCAAAATTTACCTTTCTTTGGAGAGGAGAAGGAGAGGGAAAGGGATAGGACATTTCAACTGAGAAAGAGAGTGGGAGACAGAAAGAGAGTCACATGCAGAGAGACAGAGAGTTCCAGATCTTTCCCAAAGGAAATTTGCTTACACTTCTTAATATCACAGAGAAAAACCACTTTCTTCAAACAATTGCACTGGATGTTGGAAAACATTCTTTTTTATTTGAGATCTATTGATACTGTTTTAAGCTAGTGGGCCTTTTTAAAAAAGGAAATGGGGAAATGATCAAAGAAAAATGATTATCATATGAATGTAACTACTGAACCCCCAGTCACTGGAGGGGGTGGCCCTAGTTAATCAGATGTTTCCACATCCCAGGAGCTGTCAGCAAGGTCATCAAACAAGATACCAAATAAAGCCTCTGGTGAATGTTCCTTGGAAGTGTCAGAGAGGACTGAACACCAGAGCAACCCATGTGTCAGGCACTGTGCTAAGCCCTGGAAATACAAAAGTGGCAAACAACAGTTCCTGCCCTCAGGGAGCTTACAATGGAAGGGGAGACAACCTCCAAGTCTGTACTAAGTGAGCTATAGACAGGATAATTGGGACATCATTAGCAGAGTGAAGACCTTGGAATTAAGAGGGTTGGAGAAGACTTACTGCCAAAGGCAGGATTTTAGCTGGGACTTAAAAGAAGCCAGGCAGGTCAGTGGTCAGAGCAGAAGGTGGAAAATATTCCAGGCATGGGGGATAGTCAGAAAAAATGCTGGGAGTTGACAGCTTGAGGGTCTTTTGAGTGAAATCTCCAGGAGACCAGTGTCACCATATAGAGGAGGAAACTGGGGGAGGAAGGTGTAAGAAGTCTGGAAAGGTAAGAGAGGGCCTAGTTATGCAGGGCTTTGAATCCCAAACTGAATATTTTGCATTTGCTCCTGGCAACAGTAGGGAGCCACTGGAGTTTATTGAGGTGACATGGTCACACCTACCCTGGAGGATGATGACTGGAACTGGACTGGAATAGGGAGAGACTTGAGGCAGGCACAGCCCCTCCCTTGGTAGCTATTGTGATAGTCCAGGTGTAAGGTGATGGTGGTTTGTTGGAAGGAGACTGAGAAACCTTAATGTGGAGTATAAAGGTTGATAATCATTTAATATAAATTTTGGACTTTAATAAGGGGCAGAACTTGAAGGAGAGCCTAGACCTAACAGTCTCTTTATTCTCTGAAGTAAACTCAGAAAATACCTCTTCCTATGTCAACAAAGCCAGATGGGACTGACTTAGCATTCTTTATGAGACTCTTAACCCTAGACACTATCTTGAATAATGGGACTTTTTTCATATCAATATTTTGTGGACATAGACTATTCTATGATATGTTAAGGGTAAAGAAAACACTGATATCTTGGGTCCTAATGTCAATTGAAAATTTGTCAACTCTGCTATCTAATTGTATTTACAACCTATGTAATTAAGAAATTCCTTTCTCATGGTATAGTTTAAACACATATGGAGACCATAAAACTGAAGGGCACAGACAACCTTGGACTGTCCTAAAACAGATTTAAGCCTGGTCATTCATGTATTAGTCAGAAGTTTTTGCGGCTCCATGATCATGTAACTGCTAGTTTTAAGGGAATAAACAATATGCATTTAACCTGTTTGTCTTTTTTAACCAAACTTTCAGGTCGACAAGGTGAATGATTATAATTCATTATTTTCTTAGGCAGATGGAGGCTCTGGGAAGTGGGAAGGGTAGAAGGCTACGTACATGTCTTTGTCTCATTCCATGCACAAAAAAATAACTGAGATCTCTCTGGAGAGTCCTAAATCTGATTCATTCTGGCACTGGAGTGGAGGGGGCAGCCGATCAAAAGAAGGAGCATCTGCTTGGAGACAACTCTGCATTATTGGGGCAGGGGTGGCAGCAGTGAACACAGGTCACCTGACTCACTCAGGATGGGTCAAGTGACCTTTGGACTTTCGGCCCTCCCACACCTGCACTAAGAGGAGGCCACCCAAGCAGGCTGGAATCAAGTTTGGATTTTTCTGCTGAGAAGTCCCCCGACATTAATATGTTCATTTTCCATGAGCTACCTCGGCAGGCACATGCCCTGGATACAGAGGAAGCTTCTTTAAGGGAGCCACAGTCTTGCTCACTCCCAGACGCCTCTGCGGGGGTTCGATGGCTGACCACAGCGACTTGTAACGCGCCCCCCCCTCCAAACTAGCCCAAACCAGCTTGCGGCCAGCTGTTCCTGCTGAACGTCCTGCGTCTGTGTCCACCTGACCCTGGGAAAGTCTGTCCATCCTGCCCCGCGGCCGGGGCCGCTGGGTCTTTGTCCGGAGCCTTCTCTGATTTTCTTCCCAACATAACTTTACTGCTTTCACCCACCGGGGCCTCCTCGGCATTGAAGGAAAAAAAATTGAAGGAAGTGGCTCTTTCCGCTTCCGGCTCGTAAAGAGCGTATGACGTTGCCTTGGAGAGCACGTCCCGCAGAGGATTCTGGGAAGATGGCGGCGTAGGTCGGCACCCCGCAAGCTCTCCAGAATTCCCTCCGCCCCAGAGATCAAAGAGCAGGTTCGGGCGGACCCGGAGCCGGGACCAGGTGAGAGTCCGGGTCCAGCGGGGGGAGCCCCGAAGGAAATCCCGCGAGATTTCCTCCGCTGGGCCGGGGCCCCTCTCGGGAGCTTGTACCGGGATACTGGGGGGGGGGGGGGGGCCCTGGGGAAACCTCCGGGGACAAGGATCGTGAGACCCGGATGTGGGGGGGGAAGGGGGCCCGGCTGCGAGGGGGGAAGGGAGCCCGGCTGTGAGGGGGGAAGGGGCAGATCCGGCTGCGAGGGGGGAAGGGAGCCCGGCTGTGAGGGGGGAAGGGGCAGATCCGGCTGTGCGGGGAGGGAGTCAGGGCGGGGCTGTGGGGGGGGGGAGGGGAGCTTGGAAATAACGAGCGTAAAAACGCGGGGATTCTGAGAGAACAAAACAGAATCTGCCAATGATCTCGGGACGTTTCCCGCTTCCTTCGCCCACAAATAAAGCCCCGATAACTTTGGATCCTGAAATTGTTTAGCAGTTAAAGTCTTCGTGCAAGTTGGGATTTTTAAATCATTCCCATTAGTAACTTAACACATCATTTAAGGGGAACTCACAGTTCAATGAGTGTAATTTTTTTTGATCCCACTTTTTAAAAATTGGAGGAGGTTTTTGAAAATGCCCGAGGCCGCCCTGGTATGAACAATAATAAAAAGACTGTATTTGGCTCTTTAGTGATGGGCGCTGGGACTTTCCCCAACGACTGCTTGGAGACCCTGGTGAGAAAAGTTTAGTTACGGCCGCTTGTTACTGACATTAATTTGAAGGAAAATTATGTTTAGAAGCTATATTGTAATTCTAGAGTATTGGGCATTTGACCAGTCTTGAAATATACAGGGAGATAATAATAATGATGATGATGATGATAGCACCTACATCCCAGAGTTGTTGGAGGAATTAAATAATCCTAAAATCCTTAACAGAGTGAGCACAGTACAAATGTTGAGCATTGTTAGTGGATCGTGGAGTAAAAGACATAACTGAGATAATGTGAATGATTTCATAAGAAGGATAAGATTTTATCTAATTTAATAAATGAAATTTGACTTAACTTGAGAAGTTTAGTGTCACGTTTAAAAACAAACAAATGGGATATTCTTTAGATTAATAGTTTTCTTATGGATTTTGGGAAGAATATTAGATATATTCTTAAACATATGAAACCCTTTTCATTGGAAGAAGATACTTTTGAAAACATTGTTATGTAAAATTTTTCTAAGATAGTGCAAAATATTGTTAGAGGGGCCAATTCCCCTTTGAGTTTTTAAAGTGAATATGATAAACATGTTAAAAACTGTAATAAGGAATTTCCTTTTGCCTTCTATTTTTCTAAGTTAATAAAAGGAGTTGTGATTTAAATCTTGTAACTCTACTTTGGTAAAGCTACTTTGAAATGAACTAAATTATTGTCATTTGGCAAAAGTAAGGTTTATATCCTATGAAATGGACTGCTAAAGATAGCAAGATTGTTTTAAAAAAAAAAACAAAAACCAAACTACTAAATATTCAGTGGGTTGTATTTTTC
This sequence comes from Bettongia penicillata ogilbyi, assembly GCA_023548195.1. Lineage (NCBI taxonomy): Eukaryota > Metazoa > Chordata > Mammalia > Diprotodontia > Potoroidae > Bettongia > Bettongia penicillata. Next base: position 3,560,790 of record JAJHZJ010000232.1, read on the forward strand.
TCTAAACTAGTTAGCCCCTTTAAAGGAGTAAGACTTCAGGCTTACTATTTTACTATTATTACCCTATGATGTGAGTTAGCAAGTGGTTGAAGGAATGACTGAGAAATCAAAAAATAAACATGCTAAAGTACTATAGAAAGCAGGTTTCTGAAGTTCTTTTTTTTATGTTTCTTTAAAGTTCCTGCTTTTCTTTGACGCAGTCTTGGATGAGTGAACAAGTAAGTCTCCCCCTCTCCTTCCCATGTACTGTCATGAGCCCCATAATACTCTTGGGGAGATTGTAAAGTCTGTGTTGAGTATGGGGAGGGAATTTAGGGGACCGTTCACTTACCCTCTGACAAAATAAAAGAACAAGTATTAAGGCAGGAAATGGAAATTCCCCCCCCCCCCCCCCAGGTTTATTAAAGCATGTACTAGTGTCTACATCCCCACCCCATCTTCCTCTCCCTGATCTGAAGCTCCTTTTTTTTGTAGAGCAGGACAGCCTTTCTAGAGGCAAGTAACTCTGTAACAATACATTGTAAAATATTTGGAATGATCATTGTAAAAATTTACAGAGTCCTTAAGAACTGTAACACCAATGGGATTCCCGTCGCAGCTGTTGTGAATATGCATGCTTTTTTCCAGGATAAATTCAAAAAATATAAATAACTCTTCCTCAAGGGCAAAATAAAAATATTTATTTGGGACATCATTAGAATATCAGGAGGAAGATTTAACTGGGTATCACCAATCCAGGGATCACTGAAGTCATAAACCTTCTTTCTATCAGACATCCCCACAAAAACAAGTTTCCCTAGACAAATCCCCCCTCTGCCCACTCACAGTTTGACTCTCACTGATCCTTGGGCCAACTGCTCCCACTCACAACTTGCTTCTTTCTTCTCTGCCTGCTCTCTCTCTGTCCCTGTTTCTCTTCTCCACCCCCCAACCCCTCCTCCTTGGGGAAGCTCCTCCCACTGTGAGTTCTGTGTGACCCAGGCTCCATCCTGTGGTCCCAGGTTCCATGTCTATTAATGGGCGAAGAAGATCTTCCTATTCTATTCACATTACAAGACCACAGTAGGACTTTGAGGATATTTCCTCCAACAGAGTCCTCATCACCTTTAGCTTTCCAGTTGTTAAATGCTGAGTCAAGTGCCCTCCTCTCCAGAGGTCATGCCAATCTAATTTTTATTGGGGGCCCATTTATCATGTCACACTCATTCACCAGACCCCCCAAAAAAACCTTAAAAAAACACAGTCCATTCAGGATCACTTGTGGTGGACAGCAGAGGGCCCAGATTCATCATACCCCTGCTTGCTGAAACACATCTATTGGCTCTTTTGATTTATCAAACAGATTGCTAAAGTCATTGACTACTGCATCTTGTGTACCTAACCTATTCCACTGAACTACCACTCTGTTTCTTATCCAGTACCAAGTAGTTTTGATTGCTGCTCTATGATACAGTAAATTAATTTATCTAGAACTGGCATTTTTATTATATTAACTCAGCCTACCCATGAGCAGGTGATATTTTTCCAATTATTTACATCTGACTTTATTTGTGTGAAAAATATTTTGTAATTATGTTCACATAGTTCCTTGGTTTGTCTTGGCATGTAAATTCCCAAATATTTTATAATTATATTGTCTGCAGTTGCATTAATTGGAATTTCTTGTTCCTGTTTTTTATTAGTAATATATAGATATGATGATGATTTATGTGGGCTTATTTTATATCCTGCAATTTTGCTCAAGTTGTTTATTATTTTAAGAAGTTTTTTAGTTGGTTCTTTAGGATTCTCTAAGTATACCACCGTATCATCTGCAAAAGGGAAGTGTTTTGTTTCTTTTTTGCCTATTCTAATTCCTTCCATTTCTTCTTCTCTTAAAACTGAAGCTAACATTTCCAGTGCAACATTAAATAATAGCAGTGATAGTGAACATCTTTGATTCACCCTTGATACTTCTAGCTTTTTGACATTCCATATAATGTTTGCTGATGATTTAAGACAGGTGCTACGTATCATTTTAATGAAAACTGCACTGATTCCTGTGCTATCATGTTTTTAATAGCAATGGGAGTTGTTTTTTGTCAAAACCTTTATCTGTCTGTATTGAGATAATCATGTGGTTTCTGTTAGTTTTGTGATGCATATGGTCAGCTATGCTGATCCTTTTTCTAATACTGCGGAAGTCCTGCGTTCCTGTCATAAGTTCCACCTCATTGTTATCATCATGATAAGTTGTTGTAAACTCTTTGCTCGTATTTTATTTCAAAGTTTTGTTTCTGTATTCATTAGAGAAATTGGTGTGTCATTTTATTTTTCTGTTTTGTCTCTTCCTGGATTGGGTTTCAGCGCCATATTTGTACCATAAAAAGAATTTGGCAGGACTCTGCCTGTTTTTCCAAACACTTTATGTAGTACTGGAATTAATTGTTTTTTAATGTTTGGTGGAATTCACTTGTAGATTTATCTGGTCCTGTAGATTTTTTTCTTAGGGAGTTTATTGATGGCTTGTTCAGCTTCTTTTTCTGAAATAGGGTTATTTAAGTATTTTATTTCCTCTCCTGTTAATCTGGGCAATTTATATTTTTGTAAATTTTCATCCATTTCATTTAGTTTGTCAGATTTATTGGAATACATTTGGGGAAAATAGCTCCTAATTATTGTTCTAATTTACTCTTCATTGGTGGTGAATTCACCCTTTTCATTTTCCATCTTGGTAATTTAGTTTTCTTCCTTCTTTTAAACAAATTAAACAGTGTTATCTGTTTTGTTGGTTTTCTCATAAACCAACTCTTAGTTTTATTTATTAGTTCAATAGTTTTCTTAATTTCAGTGTTTTTAATCTCTCCTTTGATTTTCAGAATTTCTAATTTGGTATTTATATATTGACAGTTATCCTCTTCCGAGTTTGTATTTTGGTTTTCCCTGTCAACATAAAAACTCTCAATGGTCAATGTTCATTTTTGCTTTTTGTTCATCTTGTTTGCTTATTTCCTGGTTTTAAAGTTGAGTTCTCCTGTTGGAGCACAGGAGGCGCTCTTCCCAGCTTCTTGTGCTGGGTGCCAAGTGGAGGGCATTTTCATATCTCTAGTTCAAGGCCAAGTTCAGGCATGATGATGTCACAGCATTCAACCTCAGTTGTTTGGTCTGTTGTTTTTTCCAATTCCATTAGAGTTATAGTAGATCTTGTTTTCTGGCTCTGTTTAATTCATTACTTTATATGTAATAGCAGTAACTTGAACAATAACAGTAACAATAGCCAGCACTTACACGTTATTGTAAGATTTGCAAGCCACCTTATACATGTTATTTCATTTGACCCTCACAACACCCCTGGGATACTGATGCTGTTATCATTATCCCTGTTTTACAGATTAAGAAACTGAGGCAGACACAGGTTAAGAGACAGAACCAGCAAGTGTCACAGGCTGGATTTGAACTCGAGTCTTCCTGACTCCAGGTACAGCATTCTGTCCACTTTGCCACTTGGGAGCCTTCCCAGGAGTCTCTGCATTTCCTTGTATTCATGTAGCAAAGCTTTCTTGGTTGTTGCCGTTCAGGCATTTCAGCAGTGCCCCTTGTGACTCTGTGATTCCATTTGGGGTTTTCTTTGCAGTGACACTGGATTGTCATTTTACAGATGAGAAACTGAAGCAAATAGGGTTAAGAGACTTGTCCAGGGCTGCACAGCTAGTAAATGTCTGAGATAGGATTTGAACTCATGTCCTCCTGATTCCATTCCCAGTAATGCCTATACTATACCACGTAGCTGCCCAAAAATGATTTATCAGTTTCAAAATTGATAGGCATCTGCTTTGTTTTCTGGTCTTTACTACTAGAAAAAGACGTGATGCAAATTTTGGGCCCATGTGAGGGTTCTTCCTTCTGTCAGTGACCTTCCTGTAATATATGCCCACCAGTGGAATCTCTGACTCCCAATGTAGAGATGTCTTAGTCTCTTCATACATTTCCATTTTTTTAAAGAGTGCTTAGAAGAATCACCTCTCCACCAACAGAATATTAGTGAGCCTAGATTTCCACAATCCTTCCACTTTTTACTTTTCCCATCATCTGTGTTTTAATATGGTGACTCTAAGGTGAAAACTCGAGTTGTTTGGATTCGGAGTTCTCTAATTATTAGTGGCACTAGCTGGTGCAGTGATAGACCCTCTGGGCATGGAGTGAGGAGGAGGCATCTTCCTGACTTCAAATCTGGGCTCAGACCCTTCCTAACTGTGTGACCGTGGGGAAGTCACTTAGCCCTTTGACCTTAATCCGTTGGAGAAAGAAATGGCAAACCACCTGAGAATATTTGGCAAGAAAATCCTGTAGATTGGTGAGCTGTGGTCCAGAGGGTGAGGGAGAGTGAAACAGGAGTGACCGACAGCAACGTACTAGGCACAGGAGCACCGAGGATACAAAAAACAAGGCAGAAGACAGTCCCTGCCCTCAGGATCTCACAGTCACCTGGGGAGAAAACATACAAATGCTTACAAAGTGAGCTGTGTGGAGTATAAATAGCAAAGCTAGGGATGCAGTGAGGAGGGAGTGGAAAGGGAGGATGTTAATTGGGTCTTAAAAGGAAACCAGGAAGGGCAGTGGTCAGAGGAGAGGACAAGGGGGATGGCCAGAGAGATGGAGAGTCTCCTGAGGGGAACCTCCAGGAGCCCATTGTCACTGGATGGAGGAGGACAGGTAGGGGAGAAAGGTATCATAAGACTGGAAAGTTAGCAGAGGGCCAAGTTATGCAGGGGTTTGGATGCCAAGCAGAGAGTTTTGTATCTACTCCTGGAAACAATAAGGAGGGACTGGAGTTTTACTGAGTAGGAGAGGGGGGTGACATGGTCAGATCTGCACTTTAGACTTTGGACCTGGAGCAGATTGGAGAGAGACTTGAGGCAGGCAGATCTACTCTCCCAACAGCTATTGTGATTGCCTGGGGTGAGGTGATGGTGTTTTATTGAAAGCTGAGTGAGAAACCTTGATTTGGAAAATAAAGGTAAATGATTCTAATTCATTATTATTTTATGAGGAAGAAGGGGTTCTGGGGAAGTGAAGGTAGCAGGTTATATGGCTTTATCTCCTCCCCTCAGGCTTAGAAGAATAACACATCTGTGGGGAGTCCTCAGTCTTACTCAGTCTGTGGTGGGGGAGTGTCTGGAATCAGATCCACGAAACTAAAAGGAAGGGGGGGCGGTGTTTCACTTGGAGGCATCTGCATTATTGGGATAGCGGGGCACCTGTGGGAGTGTAGCACTGACCTCAGGCCACCTAACTAACCCAGGCTGGATAAAGGGAGCTTTGCATGTGGGGCACTTCCCCTATCTCACACCCACTTCCCTGGGCAGGGAGGAACCAAGGTTAACCTTGTCTGGATTGGAAAGCCAAGGGATTGGGGAAGAAGAGGTATAAATACTGGGAGTTATGGAAGGTTGTAAGACAGATTCTAGGAAGCATTTACTGTCTCTCTTCATTCACCTCTCTAGCCAGACTGAGAAGACATCAAAGAACCTGGAGTCTTTGGCCAGAGAAAGTAAGTCTGCCACTCAGGTACCCTCCCTCACCCTTCTTCCCAAAATCTGGTCTGAGCAGCCCTGCAGCTTTGCCCTTCCCCTACCTCCTCAGGACCAGGAAATGAAACATTTTTCAGAATCCTTTTAGTCCTGTGTTTTCCTTCTCCAAGAATCTGTCTCCTTTCCTCCTGAGAGAGAATTGTTCAGGGCCCTGCCTTGTAAGCCCATGATGGGAGGCTGCCTGGTAGAGGTGAGGAAGAGCTCTTCCTTTGGAGTCAAGACCAGGTCCAGCTACTAGACTGTGTACAGTGCTCTACACCTGTGACCTCTTTTGAGCCTCACAACATCCCTACTAGGTAGGGGTTTTTATCCCCGTTTCACATATAATGAAATAGACTGAGAGTTGCAGTGACTTTCCCAGACTTAGCTGGGATAGGTCAGAGGCAGGATTCTTAACAGGTCTGACTGACTTCAAGGCTCTCTCCACTTAGCCTTGGCTGCTAAGTCACTGAGCCTTAGTGTTCTCCTCTAAAATGAGGGGGCTGCACCTGGTAACCTCAGACTAAGCCTGTTTCTGATTTTTGATATATGTACATTTCTGTGATTTGGAAATCAGCAGAGGAAAAAAAAACTCATGGACTTTTGGAGTGGGAACGATGTCAGAAAATAATCTCAGAATTCCAACTCTCTGTAAATCAGCAACTCAGGTTGGAATCATGGCTGTCCTTGAATGCCCTCGTGACCCTGGGCCAGTCATTTAATTCTGAGCCTTCTTCCTCCGGGCAAAATGAGGTCCTGGAGCTCTGAGGTCCCCTCTGGCTCCAGCCCATGGTCCTTTGAGAGCTGGGCCACTTTACAAGAGGACTCCAGCCTGTGAAACCATCTCTGTCTGCACTCAATTTACTGGTTCCCTGCTACTTTTCCTGCCTTGGATAGCATTCCAGCCCATGCTGGGGCCCAGGCTCCATTGGGAGAATCCTTCAAGTATGTTTTGAGTATCTGAACGAATCCTAATTCAACTACCAACTTTCTCCCCTGCTCTAGTTTTCACAGGCTAAGTATATTCCTCTGGGATCTTTTTATTCTCCACTTCTCTGTGCTCTGCCCTTCTCTCAGGGACAGTCTCTGGCCTCCTAATCATTCTGGGATGAATCTCATTTTTAAATGAAGGAACATAAAATACCCTCCTCCCCTCTGCCTAGCACTGGCACATTTTCGAAAATTGTTCCAAGAAGCCTTGTTGACCTGAGTACAGTGACTGATACATAGAAGATGGTGGATTTTTCTTTCTTTTTTCTTTTTTTGGTAATTTTTGAGGTTTTCAGTTATGTCTGACTCTTTTGGACTCATTTTGGGTATTCTTGGGAAAAATACTAGAGTGATTTGCCATCTCCTCTCCCTCATTTTGCAGACTGGGAAAACTGAGGCAAATAGGGTTAAGTAACTTACCTAGGGTCACATAGCTAGTTTCTGAGGTTGGATTTGAAGTTTGGTCTTCCTAACTCCAGATTAGGCACTTTGTTCACTTCTTAATTAATGTTTATTGATTGTATAGGAAATATGCTCACTGTAAACAAAGAGCAATCAATACTTATTATGAAGCCAGGAAATTTCTCTCCGTTCTCAGTGAATGCATCCCTCCTGAAGGGAGAGTCCATTTGCCTCGGATAAATGTGTTGCTTTTTTTGCTGTTCTCAATTCGAATTTCCCTCTTTGCTCTCTTGGCTACGTGTAGCCTCCTGAACCTCCCACTTCTTGTGCCTCCCAAACAGCTCATTAAGCTCCTAGTTCTGCTCTCTGATTACAACTTAATCATCCCTGACTTGCATTCTGCTATCACTCAAAGCTGGAAGAAGCTTTATATTGTGGAAACTGAATTCCTTTGTTTCCCACAAATTCCTCTTTTATTCAGATTTTGTTTTGACATCTTTAATATTCTCTCATCCTCTTTCTCATATGAATTCTTCCCCTTGTCTATACCTTATATCTATACCCTTTAAGACGGGGGAGGGGCTGATTGATGCATTGACAAATCAAAGGGTCATACCCCCCCAAATAAACAGAGACCCAAAGGAAAACCACAACGAACAGTTGTCCCTTTAAGATTCAGAAGTCTTCTGTCCCACAGCTGTCTGGCAGGAAACATCATCTGATGAGGTTCTCTGGTTCTTGGTACTTGTTTCAACCATCTTTAGTTCAGCGTCTCAGCATCTTCCCTTCCACTTCCTGTAGAAGTCTGCCTTCCCATGTCCATTCTCATACAAAACTGACCTTGGCACAATTTTAAGTTATCATTCGTAAGCCTTATACCCTTATCATTGTCAAAAAAAATCAAAATTGAAACCTTGGCCAGTTGTCATATTTAAAAAATGCACATTAGAAGCTATTTTTTAAAAAAAATATTTTACATTGATTCATTATTAATTCCACCATCAGGAGAATGAGATTTCACTAAAGAATCAGTTAACAGGCTCCCGTACATACACAAATACATTGAGTAATCAATTTTAACACATATCAGGTCATAAAACAGTTCCAACTTCTGTTCATGTTATGTTTCTTTTTAAAGCATTTACAAGATAGACCACAAACCATTCTTCTGTTAACATTAACTAATTCTAACAAAACTGAGATAAGGATGATAACTTAAGTAGCAGAATAATAGTGTCACAGGGCCTTAACTCAGTTGTCTCCATTCTGTTACTAAGAATTAAAAGACCCTGACTTATACACAAATATATGCTAGTAACAAATGTCAAGGCTAAATAGTTGTTGTTTGGGCTAAAATCCTAAGCCTAATAACTAAATCTCATACTTAAATCTTGCTTTAGTAACCTCAGAAGTTCTCGTACCAACCTATTATTTAATAGATTTGGTAGTATGCTTACAAAACTTTTGATTATAGAAATTTGCCATTAAGAGAAATGGGAAATGGCTAAAGCAAGGGAACAACATTTCCCTAACTTCATGTCAGTTCGAGGCAGAAGGTGTGTAGACTGCCAGTGACATTCAGTCATCCTTAAAGTATGCCAGGTGTCAATAGGGAAATTGAGTCAGGAGAATCCTACCTCAGCTCAGGCAGAATAGTTATTCTCCCATCTTCCCAGGAGATTACCCTCTGCAGTTCATACCTATGCCTCACAGGGTAACTGGCAATATGACTCAGTGACTCAGACAGCCTTTCTTGCTATGCATACCTGGAGTTAGACTCAGAACAGTCAATTTACAGTCCCATTAAGTCTTGAATAGTAAATTCCAAAAATCAGTTTCAGGAAAAGCTATCATGCTTAGGGGACATCTTTAAAGTGAGTCTTCAGTAGCTTGCCTGTATTTCTACACTTGTTTTTGTTCAAATAGCAACATAAAATCAAGTTTCCCATTTCTCCCCATAAAACCTTCTGGCTCTTTGGGCACTGTAACTTCACAATGGTAATAAACTTTGAATAAAGTTCAAAAGCGTTCCACACATTACTTTCCTATGCAGAAAATTGCACTGAAATTATTTTCTCCAAACTGAAGATGTCTCTAATTTCAGTAATTGATGGAGTAACAGCTAAGTCCCTCAATCACTTGCCTTAAATTAGAGAGAGAATAATAATGTGTCTAACATATGCCAGTCCTTATATTAACCATTTTATAATCATAATGCCAAATAATAACAGGTAAACATTTTAATTATATGTATGCATGTATACATATATGCATATATACCTGCACATATGTACAAATACACACACATGTATGTGTGTATATACATGTATATGTTTTATACATGTATATATAATATGTCCAGTACTCCTGGTCTTTTAAAAGACACTTGGCTATATATTCTTACCTCTGAATAACCTTTTTCCTACATCCTTAAAAAAGGTAGTTTCCTTAAAAACTAGCATGAGATCCTTGGCAGTTATCCTGTGGTTAGAAGCTCAGGGTAACAAGGGGAACTAGAGAAATAAAAAGGTTTGACCCTGCCTCAGTCCATTTGGGGAGACTGCATGGCCACTTTACTCATTGGGGTGGTTGGGTAATATAGACAGGATGTTAGGTGATTTTTGTCTGGGGAGAATGTTAAACTTTTTCTCAGGAGTTCCCACTTTTATGTCAGTGGGGATGCTTTCCCTTGCCCAGAATATCTGCTGGGGCCAAGGGTGTGGATCTCTAATTCCCCCAGAATATCTTACTGGGGACTGCCCAGTTATTGGAGCCCTCCTTCAAAGTAGAATCACTAGGCTTATGCAGTGAAAAGCGGTACAACTGAGGCTTTGTTTTTGTTTTCATAACACTGTTAAAAAAAAACTCAGTATCTTTGATATCTGAGGTTACTGTTTCTGGAGAGAAGCTATTTACCCCAAATTCAGTTTATTTCTTCCACATTAGCTACCTAGAAGCCATGCCTGACTCTTTACTCTATCTTAGCTTCCTTTCCCAATAGTACATTATGTGCTAAATCTTCTTGTTTATCCTTTCAGTTTGTCTTCTGGGATAAGAACTTAGTGTTTTGCAAAAACTGCTGGGAAAACTGGATAATAGTGTGGTGGAAACTGAGCATAGACCAACGCCTGACACTGTATATGAGAATAAAGTCCAAATGGGTGCATGATCTAGGTATAAAGGCTAATTCTATAAACAAATTATATGAGCAATGGATAGTGTTATTTCTCACATTTATGGAGAATAGATAAATTTATGACAAACCAGAGATAGAGAACATTATGAATTGTAAAATGAATAATTTTGATTACATTAAATTGAAAAGTTTGTGCATAAACAAAGCTAATGCAACCAAGATTAGGAGGGAAGCAGAAAACAGAAAGAATTTTTACAACCAGTGTCTGTGATAAAGGCCTCATTTGTAAAACATATAGGGAACTGTACAAGAATACAAGTCACTGCCCAATTGATAAATGGTCAAAGAATATGAACAGGCAGTCTTCAGAGAAAGAAATTAAAGCTGTCTATAGTCATGAAAAACTGTTTTAAACCACATTTTTGGGAGGTAGTTTATCTTTTTTTAAATTAAATTTGTTTCCAGTTTTGTACCATCATTTCCTGAAGTCTTAGATTTTCTCTTCCTCCCTCCACCCTCCCTCCCTGAGACAGTATGCAATCTTATATGGGTTATACGCAATGCATTCTTTTTTTTTTAATTTAAATTTATTTAAATTTTCAACATTCATTTCCACAAAATTTTGGGTTCCAAATTTTCTCCCCATTTCTCCCCTCCCCACACCCCAAAACGCCAAGCATTCTAATTACTCCATCACCAATCTGCCCTCCCTTCTAACATCCCTCCCTTCCCTTATCCCCATCTTCTCTTTTGTCCTGTAGGGCCAGATAACTTTCTATGCCCCATTACCTGTATTTCTTATCTCCTAGTTGCAAGAACAATATTCAACAGTTGTTCCTAAAACTTTTTCCTTTATTTATTCATCCATTTATTTATTTATTTATTTATTTATTCATTCATTCATTCATTCATTCATTCATTCATTCATTCATTCATTCATTCATTCATTCATTTAGCTTTTTACATTTCATTTTCACAAATTTTGGGGTTCCAAATTTTCTCCCCTTTTCTCCCCTCCCCCCACCCCAATACCCCAAGCAATCTAATTTTCCCTATCTCCAATCTGTCCTCTCTTCTGTCATCCCTCCCTTCCCTTGTCTCTATCTTCTCTTTTCTCCTGTAGGGCCAGATGACTTTCTATTCCTCATTAACTGTATGTCTTCTTTCCTAGTTGCAACAACAATACTAAACAATTGTTCCTAAAACTTTGAGTTCCAAATTCTCCCCATCCCTCCCTCCCCACCCATTCCCTTTGGTACGGCAGGCAATTCATTATAGGCCATATCTGTGTAGCTTTGCAAATGACCTTCCTGATAGTCGTGTTGTGTAAGACTAACTGAATTGCCATCCCTCCTAACCTGCCCCTCATTGTTTCTCTTCTGTCCTTTGATCCTGTCCCTCCCCAAGTATTGAGTTTCAATTACTCCCTCCTCCCTTTGCCCTCCCTTCCATCATCCCCCCCCAATATCTCCTTCTCCCCCGCTTTCTTATACTGTAAGATAGGTTTTCATACCAAAATGAGTGTGCATTTCACTCCTTCGTTTAGTCAAATGTGATGAGGGTAAACGTTTGTTTGTTTGTTTGTTTTTTTCCTCAGCTCTCCTCTTTTTCCCTCCACTAAAAACATCTTCTACTTGCCTCTTAAATGACATATAGTTACCCCCTTCCATTTCCCCCTCTTTCCTCTCACTACATTTCTCTCTCACCATTTACCTTAATTTCTTTTAAGGTATGGTCCCATCCTTTTCAGTTCAATCTGTGCTCTCTGTCTCTGCATGTGAATGCATGTGTGTATGTGTGTGCATGCGTGTACATGTGTATGTGTGGTCCCACCAACTACCCAGATACTGAAAAGTTTTAAGAGTTAGAAATATTGTCCTTCCCTGTATGAATGCAAACAGTTCATTTCTGGTAAGTCCCTTAATACTTCTCCTTGCTGTTTACTTTTGCATGCTTCCTCTCATTCTTGTGTTTGAAAGTCAAATTTTCTTTTCAGCTCTGGTCTTTTCATTAAGAATGATTGAAAGTCCTCTGTTTCATTGAAAGACCATATTTTCCCTTGAAGTATTATACTCAGTTTAGCTGGGTAGGTGATTCTTGGTTTGAGTCCTAGTTCCTTTGCCTTCTGGAATATCCTATTCCACGCCCTTCGATCCCTTAATGTAGAAGCTGCTAGATCTTGGGTTATCCTGATTGTATTTCCACAGTACTGGAATTGTTTCTTTCTAGCTGCTTGCAAGATTTTTTCCTTGAGCTGGGAGTTCTGGAATTTGGCCACAATGTTCCTAGGAGTTTCTCTTTTTGGATCTCTTTCAGGTGGTGATCGATGGATTCTTTCAATACTTATTTTGCCCTCTGGTTCTAGAATATCAAGGCAGTTTTCCTTGATAATTTCATGCAAGACGATGTCTAGGCTCTTTTTTTGATCATGGCTTTCAGGTAGTCCCATCATTTTTAAGTTGTCTCTCCTTGATCTATTTTCCAGGTCAGTTGTTTTTCCCATGAGATATTTCACATTCTCTTCCATTTTATCGTTCTTTTGGTTTTGTTTGGTGATTTCTTGGTTTCTCATAAAGTCATTAGACTCCATCTGTTCCATTCTAATTTTGAGAGAACTATTAAATTCAGTGAGCTTTTGAGCCTCTTTTTCCATTTGGCTCATTCTGCTTTTGAATGCATTCTTCTCCTTATTGGCTTTTTGAACCTCTTTTGCCAATTGAGTGAGCCTATTTTTCAAGATGTTAATTTCCTCAGCATTTTTTGGGTCTCCTTTACCAAGATATTGACCTTTTTTTCATACTCTTCTTGCATCTTTGTCATTTCTCTTCCCAGTCTTTCCTCCACCTGTCTAATTTGCTTTTCAAAATCCTTTTTAAGCTCTTCCAAGGCCTGAGCCCACCCAACACCCCCCTGGGGTGTCTGGGGTACTGAGGCCCCGCCCTCCACATCTTTCCCTGATGGGAAAAATACGTTCTCGTCCTCCCCATCAGATCCGAAGGTCGGGATCATTTGCATTTGTTGGAAAAAACTCTCCAAAGTCTTATTTTTCTTCCCCTTTCTAGGCATTTTCCCAGCCAGTTACTTGATTTCTGAGATTCCTTTCCACCCCCGCCTGGATCCGCCCAGCTAGTGCTTGGCCTCTGAGATTCAAATGCGCTTTCCCGTGGCAAGCTTTAGTTCTGGCTCAAGGGTGGGGGCAGGGCCGCCTTCTAAGCTTGGGCCCTCAGGGGCTTTCTGCAGAGACTTTCAGGACCGGAGCGGGTGGGGGCGGGGTGGGGGGCCCCGCCTGCTGTGCTCAGTTCCCTTGGGGGTTTTATTCAGAGGCGTTCAGCAGTAGAGCAGGGTGGGGGCAGGGCTGTCTCCCCTGCTCGGCTCCCTCAGGTTGGAAAGACCTTCAGTATTGAAGATCCTACCTGCTGCTGGGGGATTCCTGAGTCCCGGGCTGTTGCCCGCCTCAGCCGCCCGCCCACGCCTCTGCCTCCGCCGCTTCCTGCCCCCGTCTCTGCTGCAGCCGCTTCCTCCCGAGGGGGCCCAAGTCACGGAGACGCTCCGCTCCCCTCCCCTATCGCAGCTTTCTTTCTTACTGACCTGTAGCTTCTGTGGGCGGAGGGACTTTCCCAGCTGCCAGAGCTTCCCCCGGAGCTTTCCTTTCTGAAGTCTGCTCGGGTCAGCTTCTCTGGGGCCAAGGCCAGGGGTGGGGGTGGGGTCCGCTTTCCGGGGTGCGATGGACCCCGGGGACGGCTCTCCAGGGTTCAGTGGAACGGAAATATCTTCCCCTATGTTTATGCACCCCCTGCAGAGATTCAGAATTTATGGGGATCTCCTTTTACCTCAATTCCATGGGTTGTGGGCTCGGAGCTCGTAAATGTGCGTCCTTCTACTCCGCCATCTTGGCTCCGCTGTTCCTAAAACTTTGACTTCCAACTTCTTTTCATCCCTCCTTCCCCACCCATTCCCTTTGGGAAGGCAGGCAATTCAATATAGGCCATATCTGTGTAGTTTTGCATAACAGTCCATAACACTTCCATAATAGTCGTGTTGTGTAAGACTAACTATATTTCTCTCCATCCTGTCCTGCCCCCCCATTGCTTCCATTCTCTCTTTTGATCCTGTCTCTCCCCAAGAGTGTTGACTTCAAATTGGTCCCTCCTCCCACTGCCCCCTCACCCTGCTTATCCCCTTCTCCCCCACTTTCCTATATTGTAAGATAGGTTTTCATACCAAAATGAGTGTGCATTTTATTCCTTCCTTTAGTCAAATGTGATGAGGGTAAGCTTCATGTTTTTTCCCTCATCTCCCCTCTTTTTCCCTCTACAGAAAAGTCTTTCCTTGCCTCTTTTATGAAAGATAATTTACCCCATTCCATTTCTCCCTTTCTCCTCCCAATATATTTCTTTCTCACCCCTTAATTTAATTTTTTAAGATATCCCATCCTATTCAATTCACCCTGTGCTGTGTGTGTGTGTGTATATGTAATCCCACCAACTACCCAGATACTGAAAAAAGTTTCAAGAGTTACAAATATTGTTTTTCCATGTAGGAATGTAAATAGTTCAACTTTAGTAAGTCCCTTATGATTTCTCTTTGCTGTTTGCCTTTTCATGCTTCTCTTGATTCTTGTGTTTGAAGGTCTAATTTTCTTTTCAACTCTGGTCTTTTCATCAAGAATGCTTGAAAGTCCTCTATTTCATTGAAAGACCATTTTCCCCCTGAAGTATTATACTCAGTTTTGCTGCGTAGGTGATTCTTGGTTTGAGTCCTAGTTCCTTTGACTTCTGGAATATCCTATTCCACGCCCTTCGATCCCTTAATGTAGAAGCTGCTAGATCTTGAGTTATCCTGATTGTATTTCCACAATACTGGAATTGTTTCTTCATAGCTGCTTGCAATATTTTCTCCTTGACCTGGGAACTCTGGAATTTGACCATAATGTTCCTAGGAGTTTCTCTTTGTGGATTCTTTCAATATTTATTTTGCCCCTTAGTTCTAGAATATCAGGGCAGTTTTCCTTGATAATTTCATTAAAAATGATGTCTAGGCTCTTATTTTGATTATGGCTTTCAGGTAGACCCATAATTTTTAAATTGCCTCTCCTGGATCTATTTTCCAGGTCAGTTGTTTTTCCAGTGAGATATTTCACATTATCTTCCATTTTGTTATTTTTTTCATTTTGTTTTGTGATTTCTTGGTTTCTCATAAAGTCATTAGCCTCCATCTGTTCCATTCTAATTTTTAAAGAACTATTCAGTGAGGTTTTGGACCTCCTTTTCCATTTGGCTAATTCTGCTTTTGAAAGCATTCTTCTCCTCATTGGCTTTTTGAACTTCTTTTGCCAGTTGAATTAGCCTATTTTTCAAGGTGTTATTTTCTTCAGCATTTTTTTTTGGGTGTTGATCTGCTTTTCATGCTTTTCTTGTAACTCTCTCATTTCTCTTCCCAGTTTTTCCTCCACCTCTCTTACTTGATTTTCAAAATCCTTTTTGAGCTCTTCCATGGCCTGAGCCCACTGAATATTTATTTTGGATGTTTGGGGTACAGAAGCCTTGACTTTTATGTCTTTCCCTGATAGTAAGCATTGTTCTTCCTCATCAGAAAGAATGGGGGAAGATATCTGTTCACCAAGAAAGTAACCTTCTACGGTCTCATTTTTTTCCCCTTTTTTGGGCATTTTTCCCAACTGGTTACTTGACTTTTGGGTTCTTTGTGAAGAGTAGGGTATACTCTGGGAATCTGTAAGATCTCAGTTCCTCCAAAGTGCCACAATCAAGCATGTACACTGGTTTGGGAGCAGAGAGAGATTTTTGTGCCCAGAATCTTAGCAGTTTCTTCTCCATAGCCACCTGGCCTCCAGTTCTGCCACACCAGCACTGAGGGCTGATTGTCAGATAAGCTGAATGGGCAGGGCTTCCATTCAGTGTGAGATAAAGATCAGCTCCCCTACCCAGAGCTGCAATAAGGATGGGCTGCTCAGTGTCCCCAGTGTCTTATAATCCAATGAGAACTGCTGCTGCCTGTCTGATGTGGCCTGTGCAGCTGCTAAGACTGGAAGGCCCTTCTCCCTTCTAGGCCAGCTGGATAAACCCTGTCACTGACCTTTGGCACCTGTGTGTTGAGGGATCTGAGAAACGCTGCTGCTGGGCCTGGGGATTCTGCAGTTGGAGATTCTGAGGGTTATTCGCAAGCCGTGCTCACCTGGCCAAGTACGGGCTGGGCTCTGCTGGGCTCTGCTTTGCCCCGGTGCAGCAGATGTTTCCTGTGCACCTTTCAGGTCACTGTGGGCTGGAAATCTCCTCCACTCTGTTGTTCTCCACTTCTGCTGCTCCAGAATTTGTCGCGAGTACCTCTCTACCCGTATTTTGTGGGCTATGTGGAGAGAGCCTCCATGGGTGTGTCTTTGTACTCCACCATCTTTGCTCTGCCCCACAATGTATTCTTATTAAACACATTTTCACATTAGTCATGTTTCATCAAGAATTAACGTGAATGGGGGAAACCATGAGAAAAACCCAAACAAAATGAAAGATAACACAAGAAAAAAATATTCTGCTTTCCAGTTCCATAGTTCTTTTTCTGGACGTGGATAGCATTTTGCCTCAGTAGTCCTTTAGGAATGTTTTAGGTCCTTGCATTTTTGTGAAGGGCCAAGTCTACCAGAAGAATTCCTCGCACGCTGGGGTTGTTGTTGTGTACAGTGACTTCCTGGTTCTGCCCCTTTAGGCCTCTCTGAAGTCTTCCTGTTGTTATTTATTACAGCACAGTAACATTCCGTTACATTCATATACCTCAGCTTGTTCACCCACTCCCCAGTGATGAACATCCCTTTGATTTTCAGTTCTTGGCCACCACAGAGAGCTGCTATAAATATTTTTGTCCACTGGAACCCTTTCCCATTTTTATGATTTCTTTGGGATACAGTCTTAGAAGTGATATTGCTGCGTCAAAGGATTTTTGTCGTCCTTTGGACATAGTTCCAGATTGCTAATCTGATACGTGTGATGTGGTACCTCAGAGTTGTTTTGATTTGTGTCTCTCCAATCAATAATGATTTAGAGTATTTTCTCATGACTACAGATAACTTTAATTTCTTCCTCTGAAAACTCACTTGACCACTTATCAGTTGGGGAATGACTTGTATTCTTGTACAGTTCTCTATATATTTTACAAATGAGCCCTTTATCACAGACACTAGTTGCAAAATTCTTTCCCAATTTTCTGCTTCCCTTCTAATCTTGGTTGCATTGGCTTTGTGCAACAAATTTTCAATTTAATGCAATTAAAATTTTCCATTTTGCACTTCATAGTGTTTTCTCTCTTGTTTGGTCATGTATTTCTCCATTCTCCATAAATCTGACAAATACACTATTCCTTGCTCCCCTAATTTTTTTATAGTATCAGTTTTTATACCTACATCATGTATCCCTTTGGACTTTATTCTTGTACATGATGTCAGGCATTCATTGGTGTATGCCCAGTTTCCACTATGCTGATACCCAGTTTTCCCAGAATTTTTTGTCATTTCTTCTTATCTCAGAAGCTGGGGTCCTTGGGTTTATCAGAGAATAGATTGCTATATTCCTTGACTACTGTGTCTTGAGTACCTAGCCTGTTTGACTGGTCTATACTTCTATTTCTTAGCCAGTACCAAGTAGTTTTGATGATTGCTGCTTTATAATATAATTTGAGATAGGTAGGGTTAGGCCAGCTTCCTTAGCATTTCTTTTCATTAATTCTCTTGATATTCGGACCTTTTGTTTTTTCAGATGAATTTTGATGTTTTTTTGTAGTTCTAGAAAATAATTATCTGGTAGTTTGATTGGTATGGCACTGAATAAGTAAATTAATTTAGGTAGAACTGTCTTTTTTATTATATTAGCTCAGCCTACCCATGAACAACTGATGTTTTTCCACTTACTTAGATCTGACTTCATTTGTGCAAAAAGTGTTTTCTAATTGTGTTCATTTATTCCTGGGTTTGTTTTGGCAGGTAGACTCCCAGATATTTTATAGTGTCTACCATAGCTTTAAATGGAATTTCTCTTTCTATTTCTTGATTAGAGAGATGCAAATCAAAACAACTCTGAGGTACCACATCACACCTATCAGATTGGCTTATATGACAAAACAGGAAGAGGATAAATGTTGGAGAAGATATTGGAGAGTTGAAACACTAATTTGTTGTTTGTGGAGCTATAAGCTGATCAAACCTTTTTGGAGAGCAATTTTGAACTAAACTCACAAGGCTGTAAAAATGTGCATACCCTTTGACCCAGCAATATCGCTTCTAAAGGGCTGTATCCCAAAGTGATCACAAAAGTTGGAAAATGTACATGTACAAAAATGCTTATAGCAGCTCTTTTTGTGGTGGCCAAGAATTGAAGTCAAGGGGATGTCCATCAGTTGGGGAATGACTGAACAAATTGTGGTATATGAATGTAATGGAATTCTGTTGTGCTATAAGAAATGACAAACAGGACTTCAGAAAAACCTGGAAAGGTTTATATGACCTGATGCTGAGTGAAATGAGCTGAACCAGGAGAACATCATACACAGTAACAGTCATAGTGTGCTAGGACTGTTTCTGAGAGACTAGATCCCTCACAGCAATGCAGGGGCAAAATCCATCCATATCCAGAGAAAGAACTATGGAATTGGAAAGCAGAATGAAGCAGAATATTTTCTCTTCTTTTATATTTTGGTTTGGTTTGGTTTTTCTCATGATTCCTCACTTTCGTTTTGATTCTTCTATGCAATGTGAGTAATGTGAGAATGTGTAAGATGTATGTGTATAATCCATATAAGATTGCATGCTGTCTGGGAAGGGAAGGAGAGAGAGGGCCGGAAAATTTAAGACTTAAGGAAATAATTGTTGAAAAGTGAAAACAAATTAATTAAAAAAAATAAAATAGTGACTTAAAAAAAAAAAGCTCTTCTGAGCCTGGCCCCAGCTACCTCTCCAATTTGGTTACATACAGTTTTCACACAGCAGAGAGCTGCCAAACTGGCCTTTTGGCTTCTCCTTTATGTTTGTAAAAAAAAGAAAAAAATGCCAGAAGGATCATTAAGGATTCTTTCCTGGGGTATTGTTTCCCCCCGCCCCACCCCAGCAGTCCCTTATGCAGTTCTTCTGTGGTCTCCTTCCTAATTTCCTGCCATCCTTGTGCCCCAGGACCAACATGTCTTGCTTTCTGCACCTCTCTCCTTACCATTAGAGCCCTGGTTTTGAGGGGTGAAGAAATATTTGGGCCTCCCGGACGATAGATTTCAATTGCTTAATCAGGTAACAGCCAAATCTTAGACTTAGATGCGGATGTGAAGCTTTATATAAGTAGATAAAGTTTGCAGTGAGAGCAGTAGCATATGCCCCAGGACCAGGTGGCCTCAGCTCCTCATTAGAATCCAGCTATCTTCCTGTGAGAGAAGATCTGGGAAATAAAAAGAAGACAGAGGGGAAAGTATCTTAGTGTTAGCATTGGTGTATGGAAGGTCAGGAGTAGGGATGGACTGAGGTGGTAAATGTCTCCAGTTTGGAGGAGAGTTCAGTGGGGGTGGGCAGGTCTGGGCCCAGGCTGCAGAGAAGAAAGGGGGACCTGATGGGAAGCAATCAGAAAGGAATGGCTGGGAATACAGGAGGAATGTAGGCTAGGCATATCCTTGAGGGGAAGAAGATGTTTGTAGTGGGGGGAGAGCTGGAAGATCAGGAGATTGTGCTGAGGAGAGTTGGATTCTTAAATGTTACATAATGTCTGTAATTATATAGTATGTAGTCTTAGGACAGGGTAAGGGAGGAATGTGGTAGAGCAATGGGGGAGGAGAGCTCCGCGATGACCAGCCAGGTAGGTGGGGGCCCTGGTGGAATTCTCTCCCTGTGGGGTGAAGTTTGGAATCCAAGGAGGACAGGGGATAAGAGGGGTCAATTTAGAAGATGAACAGCAAGGCTGGGCAGGACTCTTGGGATTAGGAAGACCCATCAGAACAGGTTGGTTCAGAACAGAAGCACTAGGTGCTGAGATCCCTCTGCCTTCTTTAGAACACAGACCTCTCCCCCTGGATCTGAGATCTCTGCCCTCTTCCCTTGCTGGTGAAATCTCTTTGCCTTTTACTTTGGAAGCAGAGATCTCTCTGTCTTCTCTCAGAGCATCAATCTCCCTTTTTTTCTTGAAGCTGAGATCTTTTCTTGGAAGTCAGATCTCTCCCCCTTCTTCCCTAAGAGCAGAGATCTCTGTCTTCTGGTACCCACCTCTGTACATGCAGGTGCCAGGAAGGCCTGAACAAGGGCCTATCCCCACAGCTCCCTTGTATTGGCTGAGCTTTCCATTGGGCCTCATCTTCCCTTTCTGACCTCTTGCTGAGTGTCCTCCAGGCTTCCCAGGAGTGGGCCTCTCTTTAGGTCCTGGCTCCAGGGTTGCCCTGCTACTTGTCCAGGCTCCCTGTCATATCCCAGAGGTCCTAGGGTGTGTAAAGGGGTTTATGATTCTCATATTAATCAATATCACATGTACAACGAATATACTAAGGTATCAGGAAGCACCCAACATACACAGGGGGGCCTATCACAGGTTCTTAAATCTGCATTTATAAAAGGAAAGGCAACTTTTGAGGGGTTAACAATCTAATCAAGCACATGTATCATTCCTTTAAACAAGTACATATATCATTCACCTAGTTCAGGAGAGTCAGCACTCTGAACTTGAAAGAAAATACAGAGAAATCAAAGATTCCCAGACATGACTTCCTCTGTCTGACCATATTTAGCAGAGAGGGAAGCACAGACATCTTTGTTTCCAAAGTTGGGAGGGCTCCTTAGTAGCTCACCAGAGTCTTCATCTAGCCAAACAGATAGTTCAGTAAGCCCCCAAGTAAAACCTCAACTTAGAGTATTTATAGCCTTTTTTAGAGCCAGAGGGCCTCACAACCCTTAACCAGGGCCTCAATAAGAAAAGGCATGGTCCTTTCCACAAATCTTTCCTAATGAAACTCCCCTTAATGGGCAGAGATCTTTAATCACATTAAGATAATTAACAATACAAGTACATATACTGGTTCTAAAGAAACTCTTGTTTCTGTACTTTAATCCTAGTAAAGACTCTTGATTGATGAAGACAAGATTCAGTCAGAGGCACATGATTACGCTAAAACAAAAACAGTCAATATTCTCTGTTGCTTGCCATCCCAACTACCTACCTAGATTCATCACAGTTACCCTTTTCCCAGGGCATTTTGGCTTGGGACTCAGATTCTCAGCAGCTTAAAGTGATCAGCTTTTGACAACTTCCACATTCCTATGCTTCTGTAAGTTCAGTGAAATGAATCCAAGAATGTAAAACCTGTTCATGCCTCAGAACACTAGTTCTGTACCTACAAAGTAATCACGACCCTCAAGACTCGAGACAATTAGCTTAATTCCCAGGGGACCCAGGAATGCCAGGCATGAGTCTGCCCTGGGAATAGCAACTCAAGACCTAAAATTGATTATGTCATGATCCAGCCCAATTATGCTTTGTATGTGTATGAACTCTGCCTTTCCCCCAAGCAGGGGTTGCCCTCCCCAAAAAGAGGACTTCAGGTTTGCAAACCTCATCCCTGACTCTGAAATGAATCAGTTAAACTCCTCCTTGTTGGCTGGCACAAATGCTTCTGTCCTGCTCAGTTTTGCTTTTGGCCATGCCCAGATTAGAGACCTATACAAGTAAAGTTCTGTTGACAGGTGTCATCCACAGTGTTACCACTGGGTCACAGTGACCTAACCTACATGTCACCCATAGTATCAGGTGGAGGCAGAGCTCTGGGTCTGGAGCTATTGAGGCTCTGACTGGTCTCCTCCCATATGGGATCTCAAACCCCTTTTGCCTCTTGGGTCCCTATAGGAACATGAGGGACGGGCATGAGGCCTCACAGAAGGAGTTAGGTGGTGAGCCCTGTTCCTGGTCAGAAGGTCACTTCGAAGTGTGACCCTCTCTGCTGCCCTCCTTCTGTGGTGGAGTTTCTCCTCTGAGGGCTGGGCAGAGCCTTTGTAACTGCTCTGAGAGCTCACCTTCTGTCACTCCAACATCCCCCCTAAGAAGAGAGGGCAAAGTCAGTGTCTATCCCACCCTGAGGTTCTTCTCTCTCCCCAGGTCAGCTTGCTGAGGACCAAAGCCTGTTCCTAGGAATGAGCCTAGAACAAAGGAGAATGACTCATATGACCCACAGTTCTTTATCTCAGGTGAGTACAGTCCATCCACATACCTCACCAGCATTAGCAGAGGTGGAATCCAAGAATGCCAAGGAAACTATTCCCTTTTATTGAAGGGAAAACTAAGGCAGCCAGAGATGAAATGACTTGCCCAGGATCACACAGCCAGCAAGTGTCTGAGACCAAACCATCCACATACCCTTTTCAAGGATTCAGATGAAGGCCCTGTAAGTTTGAACTCAGTCCTACTGGTGCCTGGGGACTGGACCACAGTGAATGTGAATGAAATCTTTGTGAAGGAGTATTAAATTAGCAAAACTTGTCACAGGCTTGGGGTCCTAGAAGGGCCTTCTTGCAACCCCAACTGAGACCCAGGCAGTGACAGTGACTTGATTCCAGTGACAGGGATGGTTAAGTGCCAGGGACAGGATCAAACCCAGGACTCAGCCTTCTAAGGCCAGTCGTCAGTGAGTTTGCTTCCCATTTCTCTATGCTGGCTCCCACACATACTTGTGTGTACTTGAACATGGCTGTGTATGCTTAGGGAAAGCGTAAACCATCTGTAAATGTAGAGAAATAAAGCCTCTGTCCTTGAAGAACATAAATTTTTAGATGGAGTGGAGAGCAGGGTAGAGGAAGGCAAGAGTCTAGGGATCAGGAAGACCCACCCAGGGTTGATTGACAGGAAACAGAGAGCCTTGGAGCTGAAATCTCTTTACCTTCTTCCTGTGGAACCAAGATCTTTCTGCCATCTTCCCTCAGAGCTGAGATCGCTTTGCCTTCTGGAAGCCAGCTCTGCACATGCAGGTGCCAGATGGGTCTGAGTAAGCGCCCCCTTCTGCTGGTTGCCCTTTTCATTGGGCCTCATCTTCTCCCTCTGACCTCTTGCTGAGGGGCCTCCAGGCTTCCCACGACTGGGCCTCCCTCCAAGGCCTGACTCTGGGGGTTGCCCCTGCTACTTAGCCTGGCTCTCAGGCATCTCCCCAAAGTGCTGTGTGAGTGCAGTTCATCCACAGACCTGGTCACGGTCAGTAAAAGGTGGACTCACTCAGTGATAAGGAAGCTTTATCCTGTTGGAAGTAGATTGTCCTTTGCACTGCTGTCAGTGGAGCAGAAATTGTCTTGGTTTTGCCCATTTCCTCCTGCCTCAGGCCACACAAGTCTTCCCATGTCTCTCTGAATCTCATTTGCCATTTATTTCTTAGGTCAAGTGAATAAGCATTTAGAAAGTGGTTCCTCTGTGCCAAGTACTGTGCTAAGGTATTGGTTGTGGTAAGAAAGTTTAAAAAAATAACAGTTCCTTGTATCAGTAAGCATCCCAACATACACAGGGGGCCTGCTACCATTCTACCTCCTTCATCCTGTTTTGGGACTGAGTCCCTTCTGCTTCTGAGTAAAAAGACTACCACTCTGGCAGTAGACTAATCCAAAGGAGTGAGCCCTATACGTTGACAAGATCCTGGCTGCAAATGGAACTGAGTGTGTCCTAAACCAGATTATGATATGGTCTCCTCTGAAGTCACATGGATACTTGTGATTTTTTACCATTTATTATTGGGTCATAGCTTCATGAAAAATACTCTTAAAATTTTGTGTGAAGGCCATAAATTTTAAAGATAAGAATGAAGGACCTCATTGGATCAAAATGACTCTATCCTGGTATCTGAATGCAATCTGTCTAGAACACTGGTGGGGAACCTGGAGCATTCAGGCCACATGGGTCTTTTGGATCTGCAAGTATGGCCTTGTGACTGAATCCAAATTTTGAAAAAGAAGTTTGGCAGATTGGGCAATTAAAGTATCAATTAAAGTAATTTTGCAGAGAGCCCTCTCAGGAAGGATAAAAGCTAAGTTGTATAAAGGGTTAAGCAGTGACTAGAGGGCAGCAAGGTGGCCCAGTGATAGCGCACTAGACTTAGAATCAGGAAGACTCATGTGCATGAGATCAAATCTGGCCTCAGACACTTACTAGCTGTGTGGTGCTGAGTCACTTAAGTTACTTAATTCTGTTTGCCTCAGTTCATCATTTTTGAAATGAGCATGAACAGGAAATGGCAAACCTGTATCTTTGCTCAGAAAATCTCAAATGTACTCTCTCAAAGTCAAACACAAGTGAAACTACTGAATAATGCCATGCACTGCGTTAAGGCCTGGGGATTCAAACAGAAAAGAAGAAAAACTATCCTGTCCCCATAGAGATTACACTTTCAGTGAGAAGACAGCACAGCAAAGGAAGAGATTTTGGGCAAAAGACCCTGGGACAGGGTGACAAAGTCAGTGAGAAACTCCAAAGTAAGTCGCCCAGGTGCAAATGTGGAGATGTGTGAGCCGACCCTCTTCTTCTGTAGGTGTTTGTAGGACATGAGCTCACCCCATGGTGGGGAAGAGAGAGTGTGGGAGGATGGAGAAGGAAAGAGATGTGCATGAGCTTCTGATGAGAACAAGTTAGGGATTCCAGAGATGAGTTATCGGTGGAGAAAAGCATGGCCTTCCTCTAGTGATTAATTACGAACATTACGAATGAATAGAATGCACTGAAGAGTCATGACTCAGATCACCTAGTGGAAAGAAAGGAATTGTAAATTCTTGGGAATCTAAAAAATCAGGAAAAGACTAAAAAATTATTTAACTGCTCAGAAGTTCAGTAATAGAAATAAAGGAAATTATAAGTGAAATATACAAGTACAAGATAAATGAGATGTTTTAAATGAAATCAAAATGATAAAAAGGTAAGAGATTTTTATCTACAAGAAAGAGAATTGCTGCGCAGTAATACAACTGCTTAAACAGTGAATCAAATCATTCTGCTACAAATGAGAAGCATCAAACACCAAGTGCCTTGTCTAACCACATACTTTGCATGTAGCAGATTGGAAAAATAGATGACAAGCATCAAAGGATTTGAAGAAGTCACTTTCTTGTGACTTGTCTCCAACAGTCTGCCTCTTGATTCATTCTGTTGACTCCCCAATCTTAATCTCAGTGTTCTAGAGTTGTAGCAGCGTGTTGAAATAACTTATTTTTCATAAACTGTTAACATCTTTCTTGTACATTAGCTCAATCTCCTACATTATGCATTATACGTTAGCTTAATCTCTTGATAAAATTGTACCTTTTTAATGAAGGAACTCTCCTTTCCTCACATAGTTACTTTTATTTCTCTGTAATTAAACATTAAAATGAATGGATGTATTCCATGAACAATTGAAAGCAATCATAAGACAGAAGATGTTTGAATATGACTCATACTCAGGGTTATTTCAGTCCTTCAATATAAGAAGAGAGAACTCTTCTTGACTTGGCTAGAAACAGTCTCATATCACTCAGTTGATACCAGCTTGTGAGCAGTCTCTCTTTATAATTCTTTTTATAGTTTTCTCAACTTCATACTTTATTACAGACTTTTAGCATATTTACTTGATAATTTCTTTGTTCTCTGCTTAGGGATCATTGTTAAGTTTTTTTTTTCTCCCAGGATGCGCAGTACTTACCAACTTCTTGTAAACTCTTCATAGGATATTCATAATGTGTCTCTTGGGACACAGGAGCAGTTACCGATGACCTTGCTATCTCCTCCACAAAGTCTTTTGCATTACTAATAGATCACATATCTTGTCCTTAATTCCATTGGGAGAAGCATTGAATAGTCAGGTTTTTTCCTAGCTTTTATTATTCTATCATGATTCTCATTTCAAATGTAAAATGCTTTTCTCCATATTCTATTGGATTCTTAATAACTTATTTGAAGTGTTGGCTGTGACACTCGTAAAGGCTACATGAGTTTTAGGCAGATCCCTTCCCTGGGCATCAGTTTCATCTTCTAAGATGATGGAAGTTGGATGAGATGAATTCTGGAGTTTCTCCTTATGCTCTAAATCTTGACTTTTGATGGTTTTAGGACTTGGTGACGTTCAAGGATGTGGTTGTGGACTTCACTAAGGAGGAGTGGGGCCTCTTGGACCATTCTCAGAAAGAGCTGTACAAGGAGGTCATGCTGGAAAATGTCCAGAACCTGCTGTCCCTGGGTAAGGACCATTTCCTTTCTTTTCTTGATATTGTCAGGCCCAAATTTTCCCAAGTTATATAGAGAATGGATCTATATTTTGGTGCATCTCAGCTTCAGAAGAACATTGAGTGCACAGTCTTCTGCGTGCACCAACTCTCCATTCACTTTAGTTTTGAATTGTCACCTTTCTACATTAAATACTTTCCCATCAGTCAGGTGTCTGATCTTGATATTCCTCCTCCATGAAGGAATTTTTTCAATTAGAAAAAAGTGACAAAATTCATTTGGAAAAACAAAAAGTCAAGAATATCAAAGGAAATGATGAAAAAGTGTCAATGAAGGAAGTTTAATAGTACCAAATCATATGCTTATGTGTAAGGGCAGTATTAGAACTCTGGTACTAGGTAAGGAATAGAAAGATCAGTGGAGTAGTGTATATGTATGCAGCAGCAAATAAACATAATAACTTTGTATTTGAGACACATAAAGACTTAATATTTTGGGATAAGAATTCATTGTTTGGTAAAATGTGGGGAAAACTGAAAAGCAGTATCTCTGAAACTGTGTGCCACCACAGGAAAGCACACACACTTACCTATTTGTATATAATGGTAGCCAACCAAAGAAAGGGAGAAAAAACAAGAAATTTACGTGATAATTTTGTTTTAAATTTGCACGAAATAGGAAGTTGTTCATAGTAGACTTGCAGTTTCATGTAACCTTTGTTGTAGTACTGTGTTATAGACATGTTTGTTTCATTACATACATTCAAAAAAAAATTGAAAATTAATTTGTCAAAGAGGTGGAAATCATTTCTTTCAGTGGTCTGTGAATTCACATGCTCCAAGCACCATTGAAAACCTGTGATGGGTTATACACACCACTTGTATGGGCTAAATGTACAGTTTATCTAAGGCATACTTAATATCCAATATGATCAAAGTGTAGTTTCATGACAGTTTATGGAATATGTGTCAAAGTATCTGCACTGAATGCCAAAATATATTAAAAAAAACAAAGAACAAAATCCCAGGAATTACCCCAAAAGGATATGTTGTACATTAAAGAGTGTTTTGGAGGTTAAAAAAAATTGGTAGAGAGAGGTTAAAAAAAAAAGGAGAGAAGCAGTTATCACATAGAAATTAATTCTCTTTGAATTAGGTGGGAGTGAGGGCAGTTAGTGCTGGAACCTTATTCTCATGGGATTAACTGAAGAAGAAGTAGAATATCCCAAGTAAACCTAAAAAAAGAAATTAAACAGGCCATAAATGAGCTTCCTGAGAAAAAAACATCAGTAACAGTTGTATTTGAAAGGGAATTTGGCCAAACATTAAAGAACAACTAGTTCCAATATTAAATCAATGATCTGGAAAAGTAGGCAAAGAAGGGGAACTACAGACTCCTTTTATGAGACAAATATGATACTGATATCATACCATATCACCAGGAAGAATTCAAAAATAGAAGGAAAATAATGGACCAATTTCATGAGTGAATATGGATGTAAAAATCCTAAATGCAGTAGTAGCTAGGGAATTACCACAATATATTACAAAGATTGTACATTGAGCCCAATGTGGATTTATCTAAAGAACAGAAGGATGCTTGAACTTACAGATAATTATTCACATAGTTGATTGTATGAATACTAAGTAACGAGATCATATGGTTATATCAATAGCTGAAGAATAAGCTTTTGATCAAATACAACATTCATTTCTGTTAAAAATCTTTGAAAGTATAGGTATTTGTAGATTTTTCCTCAAATTGATTTTAAAAAAAGCATTTAACCAAAGACATCAGCAAGCATTATTTGTAATAAGGGATAAGCCAGAAGGCTTCCCAGTGAGATCAGGGGTGAAACAAGGATGCCCACTGTCACTTAGACCATTCAGTATTTTATTGATAATATTAAGAATGACAATAGAAGAAGAAATAGAAGTAATCATAATAGAATGATTTTTTTGGGGAAGATGGTATGACAATATGCATGGAAAATCCCAAAGACCCAAAAAAATTATATTCAAGGAATTAATAGTTTTAGTAAAGTAGCAGGGTATAATTTAAACCCATATAAATCATCAGCATCCCTATATATCACCAACAAAACCAAACAGGAAGAGGTAGTAAGAGATACCCCATTTAAAATAACTTGGTGGTATATAATTCCTGGGAAGTCGAGCTGCAGAAACAAACTCAGGGACTGGTAGGTCCTGTATAGTTTTCATTATTTCTTTATTAGGTTTTGCATTTCTCCATCATTTTCATCAAACCAGTTTGGATGTTTACAAGTGTTCTGCCCAAATGAGTAGATGTGTTACTGTACAACAGATCTCTGAAAGCTCCTCACTTCTTTTGTGTTGGAATGGTGCAAACCATATGTTGGCTCAGTTTTCTCTTCAAGTTAGAAACTAACTGTTCTCCCATGGAGAATCTCTCTAATTTGTTGACATTAAGTCACGTAGCCATCTTGCCTTGTGGCTGCTGCTTTTTTGAATGTCAGTGTTTAGCTTCGAGTGATTGATTCTCTAATGGGTCCAGCCGTTTGTGATATACACTTCCTTTGTCACTCCCATAGCCTGGCTGTCTCTTCTCCATACCATGATGTTGCATTTAGTTTGATGATGACAATATCATGAGTCACATAAGTCTCAATTTACCATTGCTGTTGGGGATACTTATATGCATTTGTCTTTTCGTATGCATATGTTTGTTTGTTTTCTTCAGATGGCGAAACCAGATTCAAAGTAAATGAGGTGACTAGAAACCTTGGAATTTTTTTGGAAAAACATGACCTGCAAAAATTCATGAGTGATGATCCCTTGGACTTCAAGTTTAGAGAAATCCATGACTCTGATACCAAGGTAGAGAGAAATCCAAAGAGTGACTGTGAATTTGATGAAATTTTAAAGAGATTCAGACAGTCTTCTATCCTAAATCATTGTAAGAAGATGACCTTAGGGAATGACTGTCTTCAGGATAGTGAATATGGGAAATACTTTGTTGAACAGGGAGAACTTTTTCAATCCCATGAGAAGCCTCCTGAAATGCCAGTGTATCCAAGTAATCAGTGGGAAATGGCTTGGTACTGGAGTTCAGACTTCATGAGGCATCAGAAACTTGATACTGGAGAAATGCTTTCTGTAAGTAATAAAAGTGAGAAGGCTTTGAGTCAGAACTGTGAGCTCATTACTCATCAGCAGATTCCAATTAGAGATGAATATGATGAATGTGAAACAAGTTTATCCCATCACTCATCTCTTCCTTGCCAGCCTAGATTTCATGCTGGAGTGAAAAGACATACCTATCCTCACTATGAGAAGGCCTTTGATTCCAACTCAGATTTTGATAGATTTCATAAGATTCATACTGGGGGGAAGTTTTATGAATGTAACGAATGTGGGAAGGTTGTCTGCTACAGATCTCTCCTTATTGACCATCAGAGAATCCACAGTGGAGAGAAACCTTATGAATGTAATCAGTGTGGAAAGGCTTTCAGAACAAGTTCCCATCGTGCTGTCCATCAGAAAATCCACAGTGGAGAGAAACCTTTTGAATGCAATCAATGTGGAAAGAGTTTCAGAACTAATTTCCGTCTTGCTCTCCATCAGAGAATCCACAGTGGAGAGAAACCTTTTGAATGTAATCAATGTGGAAAGGCTTTCCTAGACAGGTACTATTTTGCTGCACATCAGAGAATCCATACTGGAGAGAAACCTTATGAATGTAATCACTGTGGAAAGGCTTTCACAAACAGGAGCAATCTTTGTGCACATCTGAGAATCCACACTGGAGAGAAACCTTATGGGTGTAATCAGTGTGGAAAGGCTTTCACAAACAGGAGCAATCTTGCTGCACATCAGAGAATCCACACTGGAGAGAAACCTTTTGAATGTAATCAGTGTGGAAAAGCTTTTACATCAAGGCCAAAACTTTCCGCCCATCACAGAATCCACAGTGGAGAGAAACCTTTTGAATGTAATCAGTGTGGAAGGACTTTCAGAATAAGCTGCCAACTTGCTGCCCATCAGAGAATCCATAGTAGAGAGAAACCTTTTGAATGTAGTCATTGTGGAAAGGCATTCATACAGAGGTGCTATCTTGTTGTCCATCTGAGAATCCACAATGGAGAGAAACCTTATGAATGCAATGACTGTGGAAAGGCTTTCACACACAGACGTAATCTTGCTGCACATCAGAGAATCCACAGTGGAGAGAAACCTTTTGAATGTAATCACTGTGGAAAGGCTTTCACAGACCAGAGTGGTGTTGCTGCACATGAGAGAATTCACACTGGAGAGAAACCTTTTGAATGCAATCAGTGTGGAAAGGCTTTCACACAGAGTGCCAGTCTTGGTAAACATCAAAGAATCCACACTGGAGAGAAACCTTTTGCTTGTAATCACTGTGGAAAGGCTTTCACAGACAGGAGCGGTCTTGCTGCACATCAGAGAATCCACACTGGAGAGAAACCTTTTGAATGTAACCAGTGTGGAAAGGCTTTCACACAGAGCGCCAATCTTGGTAAACATCAGAGAATCCATACTGGAGAGAAACCTTTTGAATGTAATCACTGTGGAAAGGCTTTCATAGACAGGAGCAGTCTTTCTGTACATCAGAAAATCCACACTGGAGAGAAGCCTTTTGAATGTAATCAGTGTGGAAGGACTTTCACACAGAAGTCCAGGCTTGCAAAACATCAGAGAATCCACACTGCAGAGCAACTGAATCTAATCAATGTGGAATGATTTCATACTGAACTCCAATCATACTAAACATCAGAGTATCCCCACTGGAGAGAAACCTCATGAATATGATGTACTTGACAGATTTTTTATTTATTACTCAGCATATTTAGCAGAAGAGCTTCCATATTTGAGAGCAACTTTATGAATACAAGTTAAGGTGGTGATGACTTCAGGTAACAATCATTTGCCTTCTCAGAATTCACATTAAATAGATATGTGATCATTGTCTTGAATAAGGAAAGGCATTCAGATTTGAAAACTCTTTTGAGAGTTTCTTCAGTTTTAGAGAAACCATCTCAGTGTGGTTAGGCTTTCAGTTAGACATCATCTCTTACTGTCAGAGGATTCATTGTGGACAGAAGCCTTACAGATGTGCTCATGAGGGCCATGCTTTTCTCTGGAGGAGGGTGATCAGTAGACAAACTTGTTCCTACTGGAATCAAGGTGGATCAAGGCAATGACTGTGGGAAGGGCTTCCCTGTGCTCCTGCTTGACTGTACTTTGGAGAAGTGATGCTGGAGATAAGTTAGGGATGGAATTACTAAGGGAAGGCCTCCTGCTGCAGCACAGACTTCATTAGACCTTCCAACAAAAGAGACCTCATTAAACATTCCCAAATTCCATCCTGTGCATATAACCCTCTACATGTAATAGTTTTTCTCTGAAATCCTAACGTTTATCATCCCTCCTCAATATTTCATGGTGTTCATAGATTTCATTTCTTCAGCTATTCCCCCATTAATTGCTATTCACTTTATTTCCTGTTATTTGCTGGCAGAACAATTACTCCTTTAAATATTTTGGTAACTCTTGAACATTAATTTCTGTAATGTTTCCTTTAAGGGGGTGGGTGACAGTGAATGAAGTGCTGTGCTTGGAACCCCAAGGCCTAGATTTCAATTCAGGCTCTGGTTCTTCCTCCTTGTATGTAAGTGGGTAAGTCATATCACCTCATCCTGCCTGATTTTCCCTATCTGTAGAATGGAGGTAATATGGGCATCTACCTCCCAAAGTTGAGGTAAGAATTTAATTAAATAGTACTTGTTAAGTGCTTTGCAAACATTAAATCACTTTGGAAATATTGGTATTTTTATGAGTATCATTCCTTGGGTCATCAATACCATAGTAAAGTCAGTTACCCGAACCATATGGACAGCTCAGTTGAGAACATGAGAGGGAGACAGAACGAGAACAAGACACAGAGACGGAGTGCCCCAGATCTTATTGAAGGGAAATTTCCTTACATTTCTCCATACCTCAGACAAAACCCATTTTCTTCAACCAATTGCATTGTGTGTTGTAAAAGGTGCTATTTAATTTGAAATATATTCATATTGTTTTAAGTAAGTGGGTTGTTTTAAAAATTGAAACTGGGATATGATCAGAGACAAATGATTATCATAAATCTCACATGACTGTAATTACTGAACCCTCAGCCAGTGGAGGAGGTGGCCCTAGTTAATCAGATGTTTCCATATCCCAGGGGCTGTCAGCAAGGTCCTCAAACAAGATGCCAAATGAAACCTCTGGTGAATGAATGTTCCTTGAAAGTGTCAGCCAGTACTGAACAGCAGAGCAGCCCTCATGTGCCAGGCACTCTGCAAAGCCCTGGAAATACAAAAAGTGGCAAACAACAATCCCTGCCCTCAGGGAGCTTACAATGGAATGGGAGACAACCTACAAATTTGTACAAAGTGACCTGTAGACAGAAATGGGGGGGCGGGGCTAATGAGCAGTGAAGACACTGGGATTAAGAAAGGTTGGAGAAGACTGGCTTCCAAAGGCCGGATTTTAGTTGGAACCGAGAGGGTGGTGAGTGTTCTGGGCACTGGGGGACATCCAAAGAGAATGATGGGAATTGAGAACTGGAGGGCCTTGTGAGTGAAACCTCCAGGGGATCAGTGTCACTATGCAGGAGGAAACATGGGGGAGAAAGGTGTAAGAACACTGCAAAGGTAGGAGAGGGTTTGTTATGCAGGGCTTTGAATCCCAAACTGAATATTTTGTATTTGTTCTTGGCAACAGTAGGGAACCACTGGAGTTTATTGAGTGGAGGAGGGAGGTGATAGGATTAGACCTGCACTTTAGGAATATGACTTTGGGACTGGACTGAAATGGAGAGAGGATTGAGGCAGGCAGAGCCCTTCCCCTGGCAGCTATTGTGATAGTCCAGGTGTAAGGTGGTGTTGTTTTGTTGTAAGATGATTGAGAAACCTCACTGTGGAATATATAAGAGAATGATTATAATTCACCATTTTGTTAGGCAGAAGGGCTTGTAGGTTAGTGGCTAGGGCAGCAGACTACAGGTCTTTTGTTTCCTCCCAGGCCCAGAATAACTGAGATCTCTCTGGGGAGTCTTAATTCTGATTTGTTCTGGCATTGAGGTAGATGGGGATTCAGATCTCCAAGCTCAGAGGAAGGAGTGTCTGCTTTGGAGATAGTTCTGCATTATTGGGACAGAAGTGACCTTTGAACGTTCAGCCCTCCTTTTCCCTCCCATCCTCTTACCTCACCCACACTTGGACTAAGAGGAGGCCAACTAGGCAGGGTGGAATCAAGTTGGAGCTTGCCTGCTGAGAAGTTCCCCTGAGATTACTGTATCTATTTGACACTGGAAATTAAGCCTCTTTCTTGGAAAGAACCTGCAGTGAGCTAAACTGTTGCTCACTCCAAGGTGTCTTTCCTGGTGTTCACCTCTCCCGACCCCCACCCCCAACTAGGCCGAACCAGCCTTGCTGATTCCTGCTAAACATCCTGCTTCTGTGTCCATCTGTTCCTGGAAAAGATTGTCTGTACTTTTCCCTAACGCCTCCAGACTTCCCCTTTGTGGCTTCAATGCATCAATCTCCTCTGCCTCTTCTTGGGCTGTTCGGCTTTTATATGGTACTAGTACCTCATTGTCTTCTTAATAAAACTTTTCTGCTTTCAGCCCAGCTTGTACTCCTCTGTATTTTCAGTGATGGGCTTCACCTGATTGACAGAATTCAACAACCTCTGGAAGGAAAGAATTCATCAGACATTACTTTCTTCTTTCTACCCCTGGCATACTGGCTGTACTCTCACAGAAACTGCAACATGACTGACTTCTGTTACCAAACAGTTCCCTTGAAAAATCTAGATAGAAGAATAGGAACAAACAGAAAATAAGGTCAAATCAGAAAGAAACCTTACCGCTTCAGTGAGAGGCAACGTGAAGTCTGTTTTTTAATAATATGTGGGGCAGGTGACCCATGATGGTTTCAAAATGGTTTTTAAGGTGCATTCCTACTGATCATGTTTTTCGGAGTCAGCTTTTTGTAATGAAAGAACACAAACATTTATATCATCTTGATGTGGTGGTTAAAGCATTGATGACATGAGATTACAAAGTAACCTTAGAATGAGAAAAGAAATGAAAATTTGTGCATAGCTTTGGCCATCCATTGGGAATATATTTGCCCTTGTATGTCCTACATGTCTGACAGTTTGGAAACAGTTTGAGGTCAGATTGAGAAACTAAAGAGTTTGCTGCATTTAGAAGTGAACAGAGTTTGATGCAATTACTGTATTAACACAAAAATCATTGTATAGTGTACATATTTGATCATTATAGTTTGGAGTCACTGAAGATAGATTTAAAAAAATACATGGGTGATAGGTATCCTAAAGAAGTGATTGTTCAAAACAATCTTCTATCTCAGAGGAATAGAAAAAAAATGGCTGTCAATCATATTGTGATCTCAGATCTGTCAGCAGAAGAAAATAACATTAAAAAGCTTCACCAGGGAAATAATTATACTTGGTTGGTTGTTGTCCTTCATCTTCAAAGAGAATCAAAATGACATCACCATTGTAAAGTGAAATTTCAGTGTGTCCAACTGTGGCTGATCAGACCAATATGATCTTGGAATGCTCTACCACAGATTGGACACAGACAGTCTGTATGAAGATTTGGGGTGGATATTCCATACTTGTGCTTCCTGTGTTTGCTTTGCGCTGTCTCAATTCTGCTTTGCTCAAAGAGTGCAGCACCTTTTCTTATGTGGGCATGCCATGCTGTGAGCGGTCCTGTGCCAGTGTCTCCCATGTTGCACAGTCAAATCCAAAGTTCTTGAGAAAGACCTTGAGAGTGTCCTTGTATCATTTCTTCTGGCCACCA
This sequence comes from Bettongia penicillata ogilbyi, assembly GCA_023548195.1. NCBI lineage: Eukaryota > Metazoa > Chordata > Mammalia > Diprotodontia > Potoroidae > Bettongia > Bettongia penicillata. Next base: position 3,595,931 of record JAJHZJ010000232.1, read on the forward strand.
TGTGATTGCCTGCCCCATGCAAGTTCTCCAGACCAAAGTGGAGGGAGTGTTAGTGCGTACATGATTTTCTGTTTGCATATGATAGTGGTCTCAGTGCAGCCTCTGCAGCATGCAACAAAGTATGGATCAATTCTCTGCTGCCTGTGCTAATTTTGGCCTAATAATTAACAGCAAGAAAACACAGGTGCTCCATCAGACACCACCATACCATCCATACATGGAACCATCATACAACAAATGGAGAAGTTTTGAATGCTATGGATAAGTTCTCTTACCATGGTGGTGTACTTACCAGGAATGTACACATTGATAATGAGGTTGATGTGTGCATTTCCAGAGCTAGCTCAGTGTTTGGAAGGCTCTGAAGAAAGGTTTGAGAGAGAAGAGGTATTAGAGTGACTACCGAATTGTAGGTCTACAGAGCCATTCTGCTGACCTCATTTTTATATACTTGTGAAACATGGACAGTCTACCAGGGCTGTGCCAGGAAACTGAATGACTTCCATTTGAACTGTCTTAGGAAGATTCTGAGGATCTCCTGGTAGGATGAGGTACCAGCTGCTGAAGTCCTTGCTTGAGTGGAACTGTCAAGTATTCAAACTATGTTTCAGAGAGCACAACTTTGATGGGCTGGCCATGTTGTTCAAAAAAAAAAAAAAAGGATTTTTTTTTTAATTGTACTTTATGATTTAATAGCTAGCCAAATCATATGAACATTTTGTGTTTGTGTGTCAAATGAAGAAAGACCAACTGATCTTAGTAGAATATGAGAAAACTTGGATACAACACTGAATATTATTGGTGTATGTTATTACATGGCAGTTCAAAAAAGTAGACCCATTTCTCATTTTTATCAGAAGATTGTTAAAAAGAGTAATCATATGACAGCACGTGAAAATTGATTAGTACAGAAGAGGAGGAAGATTATCTGAGTTTGACAAAATAAAAAGTAAAATGAAATTGTTTTTTGAAGAAATTATTAAAAGAACAATGGAGAGAGACCCTCTAGTACTCTGCAAGGGGTCCCCCTAGTCACAGTCCTAGTTCCAACTGCAGGAATTTGGTTTGGGTTACTCAGCCATTCTGAGCTGATGGCCTGAAATGTGAAGCCAGGACATGCAGGTCATGATGACCCTAGAGATGTCCCAGGGGATCTGGTGATTGCTGCAAGAAAGGGAAGGACTTCCCTCCTTGTTCCTTTGTTTGAATGATTTTGTTTCTATTACTCTGCCATCTGAACTTAGGGAATGAATTATAAAGTATCATGAGAATCCTGCCCTAATATGTTATAGGTCTGTTGTGAAGATCCAATGTTATTGCAAGTGAAGCTCTTTGTAATTAAATCACCCTGCTGATGTGAACACTTGGCCTTTTCAAATGTTTGAGTCTGGCTCTTTAAGTTCGAAAATTCTTCTTTTTGACTAGGGAAATAGAAGAAAAATTCAGTTTCCTTCCTGCCATCAGAGAATAGAGAGTATATTGATGTGTGTGTTTTTGTTTATATTTATTTGTTTCTTCAGATGCAGGGATCATGTCTGAAGTGAATTAGACTACTACAGAACTGAGTATTTCTGTGAAAGGTTCTTGCTACCTTTGATTCATGAATGATGGCTCTTGTGACATCAGTTTATGAGAAATCTCTGACTCTGATAGAAAAGTAGATAAAAATCTAAAGAAACCCTGTAATTTTAATAAAGTCAGAAAGAAATTGGTGCAATATTCAGTTTTAAATCACTGTAAGAATGTGACCTCAAGAAATAACTTTCGAGAACATTCTGGGAAGATGGTGGAAGATCAGAAAATTCTAAGCTCTGAAGATTTTTCCCCTCAGAAATGAGTCAAAATAGCACCTTAGGGTGAACAAAGAATGGGTGGAGATAAATTAGAATTGGGGCACAAAGGGGATTTTCCAGTTTGTTTTAGCAACAAGCAGCAAGCCCTGGGGGTAGTTGCTTTGAGAGGCTGCCTTTGCCCCAGCCAAAGGAACCAGGGAATTGGATGTTTGAGCCTGAAAAGACTGAAGGAACCTCTGCTGTGGACCCAACTGAGCTATAAAAGAGTGGCAGGAGTGAGAAGGATCCAGCACACACCAAGTGAGTGCAGAAGCAGTGGGGTAGAAAGCCTCTGGCAATGGGCACTTACATTAGATTGGAAGTTTGGCTTTTGTTTTGGACAGGAAGGGAGAACTGAAGATCTGGGGCAGGAGGCACCATTTCCCACACCCCAGGTCTAGAGGTATTTACAAAAATTAAGCTATTACCGCAAAAAAGGCACAGGCAAAGGAGAAGGAATCCAACTATAGAAAGCTGTTTTAGGAATACAGATGACCAGGGCTCATCTTCAGAGGGATATTGAAGTAACCCCCAAAGAGTGTGTCAAATGGTCACCCACCCAAAAAGAATTCTTAGAAGATCTTTAAAAAAAAATAAAAAAAACCAAATGACAGAAATGGAGGCAGAATCAAAGAAAAAAAAAATCCAAGAGAAACAAGGGTATACAAGGAAAGTCAGCCAATTAGAAAAGGAAATCCAGAATCTTTTTTCTTCTCATTATTAAAATTTATGTATTTAACATTTAACATTCATTTTCACAAAATTTTGGGTTCCAAATTTTCTCCCCATTCCCTCCCCCCACCCAAAACGCCAAGCATTCTAATTGTCCCTATCACCAATCTGCCCTCTCTTCTAACATCCTTCCCTTGTCCCCATCTTCTCTTTTGTCCTGTAGGACCAGATAACTTTCTATACCCCATTACTTGTATTTCTTATTTCCCTAGTAGTAAAAACAATACTCAGCAGTTGTTCCTAAAACTTTGAATTTCAACTTCTCTTCATCTCTCCCTCCCCACCCATTCCCTTTGGAAAGGTAGGCAATTCAATATAGGCCATCACTGTAGTTTTGCAAATGACTTCCGTAATAGTCATGTTGTGTAAGACTAATTATATTTCCCTCCATCCTATCCTGCCCCCATTGCTTCTATTCTCTGCTTTGATCCTGTCCCTTCCCAAGAGTGTTGACTTTAAATTATTCCCTCCTCCCACTGCCCTCCCTTCCATCGTCCCCCCTACCCTGCTTATCCCCTTCTCCCCCACTTTGCTGTATTGTAAGATAGGTTTTTATACGAAAATGAGTGTGCATTTTATTCCTTCCTTTAGTCGAATGTGATGAGAGTAAGCTTCATGTTTTTCTCTCACCTCCCCTCTCTTTCCCTCCACTGAAAAGTCTTTTGTTTGCCTCTTTTATGAGAGATAATTTTCGCTATTTCATTTCTCCCTTTCTCCTCCCAATTTATTTCTTTCTCACCCCTTAATTTCATTTTTTTAAAGATAAGATCCCATCCTATCTCTGTGCGCTCTCTCTCTCCCTCCCTCCCTCCCTGTGTGTGTGTGTGTGTGTGTGTGTGTGTGTGTGTGTGGTCCCACCAACTACCCAGATACTGAAAAGTGTCAAGAGTTACAAATATTGTCTTTCCATGTAGGAATGTAAACAGTTCAACTTTACTAAGTCCCTTATGATTTCGCTATTTGCCTTTTCATGCTTCTCTTGATTCTCGTATTTGAAGGTCAAATTTTCTTTTCAGCTCTGGTCTTTTCATCAAGAATGCTTGAAAGTCCTCTATTTCATTGAAAGACCATTTTCCCCCCTGAAGTATTATACTCATTTTTGCTGGGTAGGTGATTCTTGGTTTTAGTCCCAGTTCCTTTGACTTCTGGAATATCCTATTCCATACCCTTCAATCCCTTAATGTAGAAGCTGCTAGATCTTGTGTTATCCTGATTGTATTTCCACAATACTGGAATTGTTTCTTTCTAGCTGCTTACAATATTTTCTCTGGAATTTGGCCACAATGTTCCTAGGAGTTTCTCTTTTTGGATCTCTTTCAGGTGGTGATCTGTGGATTCTTTCAATATTTATTTTGCCCCTTGGTTCTAGAATATCAGGGCAGTTTTCCTTGATAATTTCATGAAAGATGATGTCTAGGTTCTTTTTTTGATCATGGCTTTCAGGTAGTCCTATAATTTTTAAATTGTCTCTCCTGGATCTATTTTCCAGGTCAGTTGTTTTTCCAATGAGATATTTCACATTCTCTTCCAGTTTTTCATTCTTTTGGTTTTGTTTTGTGATTTCTTGGTTTCTCAGAAAGTCATCAGCCTCCATCTGTTCCATTCTAATTTTTAAAGAACTGTTTTCTTCAGTGAGGTTTTGGACCTCCTTTTTCATTTGGGTAATTCTGCTTTTGAAAGCATTCTTCTCCTCATTGGCTTTTTCAACCTCTTTTGCCAATTGAGTGAGCCTGTTTTTTAAGATGTTATTTTCTTCAGCATTTTTTGGGGTCTCCTTTACCAAGGTGTTGGCCTGCTTTTCATACTTTTCTTGCATCTCATTTCTCTTCCCAGTTTTTCCTCCATCTCTCTAACTTGATTTTCAAAATCCTTTTTGAGTTCTTCCATGGCCTGATCCTATTGGATATTTATTTTGGATGTTTGGAATACAGAAGCCTTGACTTCTATGTCTTTCCCTGATGGTAAGCATTGTTCTTCCTCACCTGAAAGGGTGAGAGAAGATATCTGTTCACCAAGAAAGTAACCTTCTATGGTCTTATTTTTTCCCCTTTTTTGGGCATTTTCCCACCCAGTTACTTGACTTCTGGGTCCTTTGTCAAGAGTATGGTATACCCTGGGAGTCTGTGAGATCTCAGTTCCTCCAAGGTGACACAAACAAGCGTGTTCTGGTTTGGGGATTTTTGTGCCCAGAATCTTAGCAGATACCTCTCCACAGCCACTTGACCTCCAGTTCCACCAAGTGTGGGGGCTGATTTTCACATAAGCTGGATGGGCAGGGCTACCATTCAGTTTGAAACAAAGATCAGCTCAGCCAGGGCCTCCACCCAGGGCTGAGGTAAGAGGCAGCTCTTCAATGCCCCCAGGGGTTTTTACACTACAACAATGGAGCTTCTGTAAGGGCTGCTGTGCAGGCTGCTACCTGCTGCCAGAGCTATGGGAAGACCCTTCTCCCTTCCTGGCCCCCTGATAAAACTCTGTCACTGACCTCTGGCACCTACCTGTGGGCCGAGGGATCTTGAGGACCCGCTTCTGTGACTGGAGATTCTTCCCCAGAGGTGTCCTCCTCCCAGAGTCTCGTCTCGTTGCGCAGCTCGGTCAAGGCTGGGCTGGGCTCCACACTCGGCCCTGTGTCCAGCACAACCGACATTTCTGTAGGCCTTTCTGGTCACCGTCGGTGGGAAATCTCCACTGTTGTTCTCCACTTCTGCTGCTCCAAAATTGGTTGAGAGTCCCTCACTACAGCTATTTTATGGGCTGTGGGCGGGGACCCTGTGTAAGTGTGTCTTTCTAGTCCACCATGTTGACTCAGACCCTGGAAATCCAGAATCTTAAGGAAGAAAATGACACCTTGAAAATGAGACTTGGACTAAGTTAAGCCAGTGAAATTATAAGAGATCAAGAAATAATTAATCAAAATATAAATAATGAAAAAATAGAAGAGGAAGTGAGATATAAGAAAAGCAACAGATTTGGAAAATAGATCAAGAAGAGAAAATATAAAAATAATTCGACATGAAGTTATGATAAAAAATCTCGATACCATAATACAAGAAATAAAGAAATTTGTCCTTGAAACATTAGAACAAGGGGGAAAATAGAAATAGAAAAAATCCATCAATCACCACTTAAAAAAGATCATATGTGTTTTCTTCATATCATATCATAGTTAAATCCTAGCTCAAGATTAGAATATTAAAAGCATCAAGATTAAAACAATTTGGTGCCGCTGCTCCAGAGGCTGCGCTGCTGCAATGCAGAGCCTTAGCAGTACCTGAGGCTGAGGGGGAGAAGGAGGTGGAGGAGGAGGAGGTGCCAGACTGGTGATTGTCAGCATTTGAATAGGCCATATCATGCGTGATTACAAGCTATAGTGGTCCTTGGTTCAGGAAGAGAGGGTAAGTCTGCTTTAACAATACAGTTTGTCCAAGGAATCTTTGTTGGAAAATATGATCCACAATAGAAGACTAGCTGAAGTAAGTTGAAATTGATTGCTAACAGTGTGTGCTTGAAATCTTCCATACAGTAGGGACAGAGCAATATACAGCAATGAGAGATCTGTATACGAAGAATGGTCAAGGATTTGCACTAGTATATTCTATTACAGCTCGGTTCACGTTTAAAGACTTGCAGGACTTGAGGGAACAGATTTTGTGAGTTAAAGATACAGAAGATGTTCTAATGATTGTTGGCAATAAATGTGACCTGGAAGATGAGCAAGTAGTTTGCAAAGGACAGCGTCAGGATTTAGCAAGACAGTGGTGTTACCTGTTCCTTTTTAGAATCTTCTGCAAAGTCAAAGATCAACATTAATGAGATATTTTATAACTTGATCAGACAAATAAATAGAAAAACACCAGTGGAAAAGAAGAAACCTAAAAAGAAATTCTGCCTCCTGCTTTAGACCCCATCATGCAGCATGTCTGAGCCCGATTACAGGAATGAAAAACTGTTGCCTAATTTGAAAGTGCCAGCATTCTAAACTTCAAAACATACATTAATTAATTAACAACATACCTGAAGAGGCTTCTTCTGTTTTATATGCTGTGTGAAGAATCTAGCTCTTATAATAGTTTGCACAAGTTCCCTGAAGAAAAAATTGCTCTGTGTATATCTCTTGGAAAAATAAGACTATAATAGTATTTCTCCTTTGCAATCGCAGTTGTAGTGCATGTGAACATAAATATATTTGACTCTTATATGATTATACAAAAGAGCATGGATGCATTTCAAATGTTAAATATTGCTCCTCTAATTAAATGATTTCATATTGACCTTTTTATCATAATTCTTTTGAACCATTATATTTTACATCTATAATATACATAATGATATATAGATAACATTTGATATATAATGATATAGACTATGAAATTTCTCCACAAACTCACTGTATTAAATAACTTTCTTGAGTCATTGGTTTCATCTTTTATTTAAAAATCATGTAATATTGTTCTACCATTATATTCTAATTAAAATTATGTATAATGCTTTGGAAAAAATGGGCATTTTTATAGGACAACTTGATTTCTATGGCTTTCAAAGCTAAAATATATAACATACTAAACCAACTCTAATATTGTTTCTTGTGTTTTACTGTCACACATTAAATTAAAGCTTTTATGAGTGATTAAATTTTAGTACATTTTCCAAAGAAAAAGATTAAAACAATTTGAATGTGGTCGTGCCTCAATCAGACTCACACAAGATCTAGCAGCAGAGACATTAAAGGACTGCAGGTCTTGGAACATAATAAATCGAAGAGCAAAAGAACTGGGGCTCTGGCCAAAAATATTGAATCCTGCAAATTTAAGTATTATCCTGAATGAAAAAAAAAATGGATGTTTGATAAACTCAGACTTTCAAGACTTTGTTTAAAAAAAACCCCAAATTTAATGGAAGATTTAACATAAAAAAGCCAAGAAAAATACAGGGCATGTACCAAAGACTGATCATAAAGGATTCATAAGGAGAGATTGTTTACTTGTTACTTTATATTTATGTAAATATATATATGTGTGTGTGTATATATTATATATGAAAATTGACATAAAAATATAGAGCATATGGTAGTTTTCAACACAAGTATTTATTATACAGGCATTCTTGAGATAAAAGTTTATTGTTACATAGTTCGAATCTTCTCTTTTGTTATGCTGTCCATGTGACATGCTTTTTTTCTTTTTAACCTTTTATTTAAGTTCCAGTATTTAAGTTTTTGATATGTTTTGTGTTGTTTTCTCTGTTCTGTATTTCCGATCTGGTGTTTGAGTCTAAAATAAAAATTTTAAAAAAAGAATGACTGTTTAGAATAAACATAGGAAAAACTTTGTTGCACAGGTAGAACTTATTCATTCCCATAAGAAGCCTATTAAAATGCAGATTTATCAAGGTTGGTTGGTTGTTGTCCTTCATTCTCAAAGAAGACCAAAATGACATCACAATGATAAAGTTTTATTGTGTCCAACTGTGGCTGATGAGATCGATATGAGTTGGAAATTCTTTGCCACATATTGGACACAGATAGTCTGTGTGAACTTGGATACTTTGGATACTCCAAATTTGTGCACTCTGTGTTTCCTTTGTGCTGTTTCAATTCTGCTTTGCTAATTTGCACAGCACCCTTCATGATGTGGGCACACCATACTGAGAGGTCCTGTGCCAGTGTCTCCCATGTCACACAACCAAATCCAAAGCTATTGTGAGAAACCTTGAGAGTGTCCTTGTATCACTTCTTCTGACCACCATATGATCAATTGCCCCATGTGAGTTCTCCATGAAGTAGTCTTTTTGGCAAGCAAACATTTTGCATTCAAGGAGTGTGGCCAGCCCCTTGGAGTTGTGCCCACAGAATGCTTGGCATTTAGTTAGAGCAAGGACCTCAGTGTCTTGTACCTTATCCTGCCACGTGATATTCAGAGTCTTCCTAAAAGTTCAAATGGAAGCCATTCAGTTTCCTGACATGGCCCTGGTAGACTTCATGTTTCACAGGTATACAACAATGAGGTCAGCACAACAGCTCTGTAGATCTTCAGTTTGGTAGTCAATCAAATACCTCTTCTCTCCCAAACTTTTCTTCAGAGCCTCTCAAACACTGAACAAACTCTGGCAATTTGTGCATCAACCTCATTGTCAATGTGTACATCCCTGGAACGTATACTACCAAGGTAAGCAAACTTATCCACAGCATTCAAAACTTCTCCATTTGCTGTAACTGATGGTTCCATGTATGGATGGTGTGGTGGTGGCTGATGGAACACCTGTATTTTCTTGATGTTAATTATTGGGCCAAAATTAGCACAGGCAGCAGAGAACTGATCCATATTTTGTTGCATCTCAGCTTCAGAGGCTGCACTGAGTGCACAATCATATGCAAACAGAAAATCATGCACCAACACTCCCTTCACTTTGGTCTTGGTTTGTAGCCTTTTCAAATGGGAGAATTTACCATAAATAACTGACCTTGATGCTATGTTCATTCTCATTGAAAGCATTTGACATGACTGGAAAACATCATGCTAAAAAGCATGGGTTCAAGCACACAACCCTGTTTCACTCCATTGGTGTTTGGGAAGGCACAGGAGCATTGTCTATTATCCAGAAGCTGGGCAAGGATGCCATCATGAAACTGATGTACAATACTGATGAACTTGTCTGGGCAACCAAATTTTGACATAATTTTCCATAAGCCCTCATGACTTAAAGTGTCAAAGGGCTTGGTCAAATCTACAAATGTTGTGTACAGCTCTCTGTTCTTCTCCTGGCATTTATCATGAAGTTGTTGGGCAGCAAACACAATATTGACTGTTCCTTGGCCCTTTCTGAAGCCATGCTGGTTCTCAGGTATATGCCTATCTTCCAGGTGAAGAATCAGCCTATTAAGGAGGACTCTAGCAAGAATCTTACCAACAATGACTAAGAGAGAGGCACTCCCTGTAATTGTTACAGGACAACGTTTTTCCTTTACCTTTATAAAGGACAATGGAGGCATCTTTGAACTCCTGAGAGATAACTTTGCCATATAACCTGGAAAATTTCAGTCAGCTTTTGTATGAGCAATGGTCCCCCTACCTTGTAAATCTCAACTGGAATAGAATCAGCACCAGGTGCTTTGCCACATGAAAGGGGCCTAATGGCACTCAAAACTCATCTTCAGTTGGAAGTTCATCTAAGGAGGCAATGACTTCAACTTAAGGTCAGTGACCTCAGCATTGATTGATGATGGGCTTTTGAGACACCATGGAAGCGTTCTACCCAACTCTCTAGGATCATGTCCTTATCACTAATCAATGTGGCTCCATCAGCACTGAGTAGTTGTGATGCACCATAGGTTTTTGGTCCATAAATAGCTTTCAGGGAATCATAAAAGTGCTTTGGATTGTTACTATAAGCATAAAACTAAATTTCATCTGCCTTCTTACTGAACTAGGAATCCTGCGTCTCTAAGCTTTGCTTCTACTTTACTTTTGATGGAATTAAATGCTGCCTTAGAGATGGAGGAACTGTCCTGGTAAATGTTGTGGTGTTCTCTTTTTCATTTAGCAGCTTCTAATTTCTCCATCATTTTTATCAAACCAGTCTTGGTGTTTGTGAGTTTTCTGACCCAGATGAGCAAATGCGGTGCTGTACACCACATCTCTGAAAGCTGCCTACTCCTTTTCTGCTCCACAGGTGCCAACTGTGTGTTGGTTCAACTTTCCCTCCAAGTTAGCACAAACTCTTCCAGCTCAGAGAAGAGCTCTAATTTGTTGACATTAATTCTTCCGGTAGTCGTTTTGCCCTGGGGGGTGGCACTTTTGATGAATGTGAATATTTAGCTTGAAAAGGATAAGTCTGTAATCAGTCCAGCACTGTGTACCACACATTGCCTTTGTCACTCTCACATCTTGCCTTTCTCTTCTCTTTACAATCACATAGTCTATTAGATGCCATTGTTTGCTGCAGGGGTATATCTGTGAAGTTTTCTTTCGTTTAGGTAAATGCAAAATAGTGTTGTGATGAGAAAGTCATGCATTGCACAAGTCTTCAGCAGTAAATGACCATTGTGGTTGCTGCTTCCAACTCCATTCCTCCCTAGGACTCCCTGGCAAGTCTGCTAGTCTGATCCTGCTCTAGCATTAAAGTCACCCAGAATAATAATCTTGTCTTCTTTTGGCACAATTGATGATAAGGGTCTCTAGGTCTTCAGTTCATCATGGTGGGAGCATTGGCACTGATGATGGTGGCATGATGTTTTCCTGTAAGTGGCAGTCACATTGTCATGAGCTTGTTATTTACTCCTTTTGGCAGGCATACCAACTCACTATCTGGATTGGTTTTGATTGCAAAGCCTATGCCAGCTTCACAGCACTCCCCTTCACTGTGAACACTCCAGAAAAATATGTATCCAGCTTTGACTTCAGTAAGCTGGCCTTCATTTGACTGCCTTGTTTCACTCAGGGCTGCTATTTGGATGCTATACCTGTTGAGTTCTCTTGCAATAAGAGCGGTTCTTCTTTCAGGTCTGTGTTTTGTGTTGTCTGTGAGTGTGTGCATGTTTTGTGTGGCAGTGGTGAGTGGAATCATCTTTGCGGAAGTTTTTGTACCGTTTTTTGTGTTTCGACCACAGAGTGGTATTCCTCACCTGCCATCATAATCAGTCCAGGGTTGGGTAAGCAGACAATTTTTTGGGCACCTTTTCTAGCCCCCTTCCTCACACCAGGAAGTGAGTAGTGTGATCCTTCAAAGGCTACTCAGACACCCACTGGACCTACTGCTCAGAATCTCACTGCTGCTTCAAGTGAAAAATGACCCTGTGGCCTAGGCCCTCTGTGAGCAGCATGTGACTACAGCTCCCAGTGTGTATGCACCTGCTGCCACAGGACCTTGAGACATAATAGTGAGATTGTATGGGTGAGGTCTTTAGATTCATGAAAGGGATGGGAAAATTCAGAAGCTGCTAAATGAAAAATGAGAACTCCACAGAATTAACCAGCAGGATAGTTCATTTACCTCTAAGAAGGCAGCATTTAAATTCCATCAAAAGCAAAGTACAAGCAAAGCTTGGAGAGATGCAGGATTCCTGGCTCAGTAACCAGGCAAACGAAATTCAGTTTCATGGTAATAGTAACAATCCAAAGCACTTTTATGGATGTAGTCAATGTGGAAAGGCTTTCAGAGAGACTTCCCACCTTGTTGCACATTAGAAAATCCACTCTGAAGTGAAACCTTTTGAAAGTCATCAGTGTGGAAAAACTTTAATAAGGACATGTACTCTTGCTTTTCATCAGACAATGCACACTGGAGAGAGACCTCCTTCGAGGAGGACTCTTGCTGCATATCACAGAATCTACATTGGACAGAAACCTTATGAATGTAATCTTTGTGGAAAAACTTTCACACAGAACTTCAATCTTGCTACACATAAGAAAGTTCACTCTAGAAAGATACCTTTTGAATGTAACCAGTGTGGGAAAACTTTCATAAGGAAATGCACTCTTGTTTTACATCAGACAATCCACAGTAAAGAGAAGCCTTATGCATGTAATCAGTATGGAAAGACTTTTAGAAGAAGCTCTCAACTTGATGTACATCATAGAATCCACATGGGAGAGAAACCTTTTGAATGTAATCAGTGTGGAAAGACTTTCAAACACAGAAGCAGTCTTGCTGTATCTCAAACAATCCGCAGTTGAGGGAAACCTTATGGATGTAATCTATATGGAAAGGGTGGCACACTGAGGGCCTGTCTTGCTGCACATTAGAAAATCTACCCTGGAGAGAATTTTTTTTTGAATGCAATCAATGTGGAAAGACTTTAACACAGAACCATCATTTTGCTAAACATTAGAAAATCCACAATGGAATCCTTAAGGATGTCATCAATGTGGAAAAGTTTTCAGATTCAACTCCAGCCTTGCTTTACATCAGATAATTTACGTTGGGGAGAAACCCTAAGAACTCTGTTTATCATATTTTAGGGCAGGATATAGTTATTGTGTTCATGTGAGAGTAATCCTTGACAATGCTGGTTCAAATTCACACAGTATTCATTAACCTTTTTTTCCATGCAGTATACTTGTCAGCAGTAAAATTCACCACATGCATGTGTGTTCAAAATTATATCTAAATAAGTATATGATAGGTCTTCAAACTTTTCCTTACTTGGTCTGGTTTGTAGGGAGGTTAGAGGAAGGGGGGACTTGCCAATAAGAGTTAAAAAGTTTTAATCCACTAAGCAATTAGAAGGGAGCAACTACCACAGGAAGCGTTGAGAAGGCAAGCAGGTCAAATGTTGGATAAGGAAGACAGTCATCTCAAATAGTACATTCTGCAATCTTACATGAATCCAGTGAGTACCAGTTTATACCCAGTGAATAGTTGGTTTAAAAATGTATCTTTACTATATGCCAATTATTAAGAGATAGCTATTCATGATTTTCTAAGTGATGGCAGATGACACTCCCTTATTAAAGTTTAACCCATAACTTTACTTACTTTGGCTAAGAGATGTACTAGTGCCTTAAACTGCAGCCTTACAGTCTCTGAACACTGTTAGCAGGGCAGGGGAGATATTTTCGCAGGTAAAGTAAGAATAGCAAAGCAACTTCAAAAGACAGACTTTTTCAGAAGATTTTGCTATGGTTTTTCTCCTAGCAGTTAGTTACTTATCATTATCTTTAGTTTCTTCATTAAAACAAGATATACCCCATTATCAACTTTTCATGTATTCTGTCACATTCTATAGTAGATACATTTGTGATCTAACAATGTTCAGAAAAAGTTACCTGTGTTAACACCTTCAAAAAAAATCTTTATTTTAGTTTTTAGCTGAATTCATTTCCACAAGATTGTGAGTTCCAAATTTTCTCTCCATCTTTCTCCCCCCCACTCAAGAAGGCATTCATTCTGATTACCCCTTCCCCAAGTCTGCCCTCCATTCTATAACTACCCCCTCTTATCCCCTTCTCCCTTATTTGCTTGTAGGGCAAGACAGATCACTGTATCCCATGGCCTGTATATCTTATTTCCCAGGCGCATGTAAAAACAATTTTTTTAGCATTTGTTCCAAATTGTCTCTTATTCCCTCCCCACCCATTCTCATTGAGAAGGCAAGCAATTCAACATAGGTTATACATGTGTAGTTGTGCAAAACACTTCTGTAATAATCATGTTGTGAAAGACTATATTTCTCTCCATTCTATCCCACCCCCCATTTATTCTATTTTCTCCTTTACCCTTCATCCTTTTCAGAAGCATTTTTTTCTGAATATGGCCTTCCCCAATATACCTTCCTTTCTATCATCCCCCCTTGATGCCCTCTCCCCTTACCTTCCTATAGATATACTCAATTGAGTGTGTATGTTATTCCCTCCTTAAAAAATCCAATGACAGTAAGGTTCACTGATTCCCTCTTACCTCCTCCCTCTTTGCCTCCATTGGTGAAATATTTTTCTTGCCTCTTTTATGTGAGACAATTTACCCCATTCTATCTCTCCATTTCTCCTTTTCTCAATATATTCCTGTTTCACCCCTCAATTTTGTATTTTAGATATTGTCCCTTCATATATATTTCCTTTGACTACCCTAATTCTGAGAAAGGTCTCATGAGTTACAAACAACATCTTTCCATGAAGAAGTGTAAACAGTTCAATTTTAATAAGTCCCCTATGATTTTTCTCTTTCCTGTTTACCTTTTCATGTTTTTCTTGATTCTGGTATTTGAAAATCAAATTTTCTATTCAACTGTGGTCTTTTCATCAAGAATGTTCCAAGTCGGGGTGGAGCCAAGATGGCGGAGTAGAAGGATGCACATTTACAAGCTCCAACCCACAGCCCATAGAATTAATGTAAAAAGAGATCCGCATAAATTCTGGATCACTGAAAGGTGTGCAGAACCGGAGTGGAAGAGATTTCCGAGCCAGAGAGCCCTGGAGACCCGTCCCCAGGGTCCGTCGCGCCCTGGAAAGCAGACCCCACCACGAGCGCTGCCCTGGCCGCAGCCCCAGAGATGCTGACCCGAGCAGGCTTCAGGGACGGAAGCTCCGGCAGCCAGGAAAGTCCCTCCGCCCACAGAAGCTACAGGTCAGTGAGAGAGAAGGCTGGGCTGGACGACAGGAGGAGCGGGATGTCTCCGTGGCTCGGGCCCCCTCGGGAGGCAGTGGCGGCGGCAGAGACGGGGGCAGGAAGCGGCGGAGGCAGAGGCGTGGGCGGCAGCGGAGGCAGCGGTGGCTGCGGCCGCCCGGCACTCCCCCAGCAGCAGACAGGATCTTCATTACAGAAGGTCTATGCATAAACAACCTGAGGGAGCTGAGCCTGCGAGACGGCCCTGCCCCACTGCTGAAGGCCTCTGCATAAAGCCCCTGAGGGAGCTGAGCCTGGGAGGCGGCCCCCCCCCAGCCGCTCCATTCCTGAAGGTCTCTGCATAAAGCCCCTGAGGAGGCTGAGCCTGGGAGGCGGCCCTGCCCCACCCCAGCACCAGAACTAAAGCTTGCTGCGGAAAGCCCATTTGAACCTCAGACCCCAAGCACTAGCTGGGCGGATCTAGGCGGGGGTGGACAGGAATCTCAGAAGTCAAGTAACTGGCTGGGAAAATGCCTAGAAAAGGGAAGAAAAATAAGATTATAGAGAGTTTTTTCCAACAAATGCAAATGATCCCAACATTTGGATCTGATGACGAGGACGTATTCTTGCCATCAGGGAAAGATGTGGAGGGCGCGGCCTCAGTACCCCAGACACCCCAGGGGGATGTCAGATGGGCTCAGGCCTTGGAAGAGCTCAAAAAGGATTTTGAAAAGCAAGTTAGACAGGTGGAGGAAAAACTGGGAAGAGAAATGAGAGACATGCAAGAAAAGTATGAAAAACGGGTCAATACCTTGGTAAAGGAGACCCAAAAAAATGCTGAAGAAAATAACACCTTGAAGAATAGGCTCACTCAATTGGCAAAAGAGGTTCAAAAAGCCAATGAGGAGAAGAATGCTTTCAAAAGCAGAATGAGCCAAATGGAAAAAGAGGTTCAAAAGCTCACTGAATTTAATAGTTCTCTCAAAATTAGAATGGAACAGATGGAGTCTAATGACTTTATGAGAAACCAAGAAGTCACCAAACAAAACCAAAAGAATGAAAAAATGGAAGAGAATGTGAAATATCTCATGGGAAAAAACAACTGACCTGGAAAATAGATCCAGGAGAGACAATTTAAAAATTATGGGACTACCTGAAACTCATGATCAAAAAAAGAGCCTAGATATCATCTTCCATGAAGTTATCAAGGAAAACTGCCCTGATAGTCTAGAACCAGAGGGCAAAATAAGTATTGAAAGAATCCATTGATCACCACCTGAAAGAGATCCAAAAAGAGAAACTCCTAGGAACATTGTGGCCAAATTCCAGAACTCCCAGGTCAAGGAGAAAATCTTGCAAGCAGCTAGAAAGAAACAATTTCAGTACTGTGGAAATACAATCAGGATAACTCAAGATCTAGCAGCTTCTACATTAAGAGATCGAAGGGCATGGAATAGGATATTCCAGAAGTCAAAGGAACTAGGACTCAAACCAAGAATCACCTACCCAGCAAAACTGAGTATAATACTTCAGGGGAAAATATGGTCTTCCAAAGAAATAGAGGACTTTGAAGCATTCTTGATGAAAAGACCAGAGCTGAGAAGAAAATTTGATTTTCAAACACAAGAATGAGAAGAAGCATGAAAAAGTAAACAGCAAAGGGAAGCCATAAGGGACTTACCAAAAGTGAACTGTTTACATTCCTACATGGAAAGACAATATTTATAACTCTTAAAACTTTTCAGTATCTGGGTGGTTGGTGGGACCACACACACACACACACACGTACACGCATGCACGCACACACACATACACACATGCATGCACATACAGAGACAGAGAGCATAGAGTGAATTGAATAGGATGGGACCATATCTTAAAAGAAATTAAGGTAAATGTTGAGAGAGAAATGTAGTGGGAGGAAAGAGGGTGAAATGGAATGGGGTAAATTATATCTCATTCAAGAGGCAAGCAGGAGACTTTTTAGTGGAGGGAAAAAGAGGAGAGCTGAGAAAAAAACAAGAAGTTTACCCTCATCACATTTGAGTAAAGGAAGGAATAAAATGCACACTCATTTTGGTATGAAAACCTATCTTACAATACAGGAAAGTGGGGGAGAAGGAGATAAGCAGGGTGGGGGGGATGATGGAAGGGAGGGCAATGGGAGGAGGGAGCAATTTGAAGTCAACACTCTTGGGGAGGGACAGGATCAAAAGATAGAATAGAAACAATGGGGGGCAGGATAGGGTGGAGGGAAATACAGTTAGTCTTACATAACACGACTATTATCAAAGTCATTTGCAAAACCACACAGATATGGCCTATATTGAATTGCCTGCCTTCCCAAAGGGAATGGGTGGGGAGGGAGGGATGGGGAGAATTTGGAACTCGAAGTTTTAGGAACAACTGTTTAGTATTGTTGTTGCTACTAGGAAATAAGAAATACAGTTAATGGGGAATAGAAAGTCATCTGGCCCTACAGGACAAAAGAGAAGATGGGGACAAGAGAAGGGAGGGATGATAGAAGAGGGGGCAGATTCGTGATAGGGGAAATTAGAATGCTTGGTGTATTAGGGTGGGGGAAGGGGAGAAATGGGGAGAAAATTTGGAACCCAAAATTTTGTGAAAATGGATGCAAAAAGTTAAATAAATAAATTTATATTGGAAAAAGAATAATTTACATTTGACATATAAGATTGTTTGGTCTTGTTGTTTTCTCATACTTTTCCCACTCTGATTCCAATTCTTCAATAGGATAAGATGCTAGTGAGAATTCAGTTCTATGCATGAAAACATAAGTAACAACACTCTTGCAGACAGAAAATTTTTATGCCTGGGTTCAGTGGTTACACAAATAAATTTACTTATAAGAGGCTGACTTTATAACAAAAGCCTGGGGAGGGTACTTAAGTAATCAAGTTCAAAACAGAGTATATCAAAGAAATTGTTTATAAGAAAACATATTTGTACCACAGGACATGTAATACAAGCATGTTATTTCCACATTAATAATAAACTTGAATAGAATTGACTTTTCTGTCAATGTGACACAAAATATTCCATAAGTTACATCCCTCTGATACAATCAACTTCACTAAAATCCTCTTCTCAAAACCAAATTGAAGATATTTCTGAATTAGTTTCAATAAGTAACAGAGTAATAGCTAGATTCCTCAAACATTTGTATCAATATGCAACTATTCTTACATCATTTTGAAACATCTAATGACCTGATTTTATAACAACATATATATCTAGTAACAGGAAGACAACCAGGTCAAATACACATTTACTAAGTTGTATAGAATATAGAGAGATTATAATTCTTGGATGAATAGTGTGTTTGCATATTTATTTCACAAGCTTTTTTTCTTAGTGTTTGCTTAATTATATCCATATTTTTCAGAAAGATTGAGCTATTTCAGGGATTTTATATTGCTCAGGACTACAATAAAAATCTGACGACAAACCTGAGTACTAATTTACCTACTTGTTTGGGATATGAAATTCTCATATTCATATTCAAAACAGCAAGATCTCACACATTTGCATTGTGCCTTTCTCTTCTATGGACCACTTGCTCAGATTATAGAAATTTACTACAAAAGGAAAAAGTAGGGATATGATTGTAACAGCATTAAACTGGTCCTAAAGACTTAAGCCTAAGGACACATATATGGTAGGATAAAGCATCCTTAACTCTGTTAGGTCTCAGGCAAGAGTCACGGTTGACAAGCAAGGATGCAGTAACAATTCCACCTCATGGCCAAACTCAAGAATAGTCAGGTGGGAAATATTCCTGTTCAAAAAGAATGCAATAGGGGTGGAGCCAAGATGGTAGAGTAGAAGGATAAACATGTAGAAGTTCCCCGCCATAGGCCATAAACCCTGTAAAAATGACTCTAAATAAATTCTAGAGCAGCAGAAGCCACAAAACGACAGAGTGAAAGAGATTTCCAGTCGAAGGCAGCCTGGAAGGCCGACAGGAAAGGTCTATCGCACCAGGCATAGAGCAGAGTGCAGTATGGCCTTGGCTGCCCAGCAGGGCAGGGACAGAACCAGACCACGCTTCAGGGTGTGAGTGGCAACAGCAGTTCCCAGATTGCTCAACCCACAAATGCCAAAGACAGCTTCAAAGGCCAGTAAGAAAGCTGTTTCACCTGGGTGAGAAGGGAACGCAGTCTGTCCATGCTGACAGCAGCCACTGCAGTGGCAGCATCCATTTTTGGAGCCCTCAGCCTAAAAACCCTGGGGGAATCAAGTGTCAGATCTGGGTCCCAGCCCTGAATGGCAGTCCTGGGGTGAGGAGGAGCACTGGCTGGTGGAGGCTCTGGATAGCTTATCCTACTCACAGATCCTGGGCAGAAGAATGGTCCCAGACCAGAGCACAGGCCAGGCTCCTCTCCCTTGATTGTGCCACCTTGGAAGAACTGAGATCTTACAGGTCCCTAGAGTATACTCTCCTCTTGACAAAGGACCCAAAAGTCAAGTGACTGGCTGAGAAAATGCCCATACAGGAGGGAAAAAAAGACTATAGAAGGTTACTTGCATGGTGAACAGGTATTTTCTTCCATCCTTTCAGATGAGGAAGAACAATGCATGCCATCAGAGGAAGACATAAAAGTCAAGGATTCTGCATCCAAAACCTCCAAAAACATATGCAATAATCTCAGGTCATGGAAGAGCTCAGAAAGGATTTTGAAAAATCAAGTATGAGAGGTGGAGGAAAACTTGGGAAAAGAAATGAGAGCGATGGAAGAAAATCATGAAAAGCGAGTCAACAACTTGCTAAAGGAGACCCCAAAAATGCTGAAGAAAATGACACTTTTAAAAATAGGCTAACTCAACTGGTAAAAGCAACCAAAAAAGTCAATGAGGAGAAGAATGCTTTAAAAAGCAGAGGTAGTCAAATGGAAAAGGAGGTTCAAAATTTCACTGAAGAAAATAGTTATTTAAAAATCAGAATGGAACAGATGGAAGCTAATGACTTTATAAGAAACCAAGAAACTACAAAACAAAACCAAAAGAATGAAAAAATAGAACACAATGTGAAATATTTCATTGGAAAAACCACTGACCTGCAAAATAGATGCAGGAGAGAATTTAAAAATTATGTAACTACTTGAAACCTTTGATCAAAAAAAGAGCCTAGACATCGTCTTGCATGAAATTATCAAGGAAAACTGCCCTGACATTCTAGGACCAGAGGGCAAAATAAGTATTGAAAGAATCCATCGATCACCACCTGAAAGAGATCCAAAAAGAGAAACTCCTAGGAACATTGTGGCCAAATTCCAGAACTCCCAGCTCAAGGAAAAAATCTTGCAAGCAGCTAGAAAGAAACAATTCCAGTACTGTGGAAATACAATCAGGATAACTCAAGATCTAGCAGCTTCTACATTAAGGGATCGAAGGGCGTGGAATAGGATATTCCAGAAGGCAAAGGAACTAGGACTCAAACCAAGAATCACCTACCCAGCAAAACTGAGTATAATACTTCAAGGGAAAATATGGTCTTTCAATGAAACAGAGGACTTTCAATCATTCTTAATGAAAAGACCAGAGCTGAAAAGAAAATTTGACTTTCAAACACAAGAATGAGAAGAAGCAGGAAAAAGTAAACAGCAAAGAGAAGTATTAAGGGACTTACCAGAAATGAACTGTTTACATTCATACAGGGAAAGACAATATTTCTAACTCTTAAAACTTTTCAGTATCTTGGTAGTTGGTGGGACCACACATACACATGTACACGCATGCACACACATACACACATGCATTCACATACAGAGACAGAGAGCACAGATTGAACTGAATAGGATGGGACCATACCTTAAAAGAAATTAAGGTAAATGGTGAGAAAGAAATGTAGTGAGAGGAAAGAGGGGGAAATGGAAGGGGGTAACTATATGTCATTTAAGAGGCAAGTAGGAGATTTTTTTAGTGGAGGGAAAAAGAGGAGAGCTGAGGAAAAAACAAACAAACAAGAAGTTTACCCTCATCACATTTGACTAAACGAAGGAGTGAAATGCACACTCATTTTGGTATGAAAACCTATCTTACAGTATAAGAAAGTGGGGGAGAAGGAGATAAGCAAGGGGGGGATGATGGAAGGGGCGGGCAAAGGGAGGGGGGAGTAATTGAAAGTCAACACTTGGGGAGGGACAGGATCAAAAGACAGAAGAGAAACAATGAGGGGCAGGTTAGGAGGGATGGTAATTCAGTTAGTCTTACACAACACGACTATCAGGAAGGTCATTTGCAAAGCTACACAGATATGGCCTATAATGAATTGCCTGCCGTCCCAAAGGGAATGGGTGGGGAGGGAGGGATGGGGAGAATTTGGAACTCAAAGTTTTAGGAACAATTGTTTAGTATTGTTGTTGCAACTAGGAAAGAAGACATACAGTTAATGAGGAATAGAAAGTCATCTGGCCCTACAGGAGAAAAGAGAAGATGGAGACAAGGGAAGGGAGGGATGACAGAAGAGAGGACAGATTGGAGATAGGGAAAATTAGATTGCTTGGGGTATTGGGGTGAGGGGAGGGGAGAAAATTTGGAACCCAAAAATTTGTGAAAATGAATGTAAAAAGTTAAATAAATAAATAAATAAATTATTAAAAAAAAAAAAAAAAGAGCCCAGACATCATCTTTCATGAAATTATCATGGAAAACTATCCTGATATACTAGAACTAGAGGGCAAAATAAATATTGAAAGAATCCACCTGTCACCTCTTAAAAGAAATCCTCAAAGAAAAACTCCTAGGAACATTGTAGTAAAATTACAGAGTTCCAAGGTCAAGGAGAAAATATAGCAAACAGCTAGAAAGAAACAATTCAAGTATTGTGGAAATACAATCAGGATAACATGAGATCTAGCAGCTTCTACATTAAGGGATCGAAGGGCGTGGAATAGGATATTCCAGAAGTCAAAGGAACTAGGACTCAAACCAAGAATCACCTACCCAGCAAAACTGAGTGTATTACTTCAGGGGAAAAAATGGTTATTCAATGAAATAGAGAACTTTCAAGCATTCTTTATGACAAGACCAGAGCTGAATAGAAAGTCTGACTTTCAAACACAAGAATCAAGAGAGAAGCATGGAAAGGTAAACAGGAAAGAGAAATCATAAGGGACTTAGTAAAGTTGAACTGTTTACATTCCTACATGAACCTTTTTTCAGTATTTGGGTAGTTGGAGGGATTTTATATATATATATATATATATATAGAGAGAGAGAGAGAGAGAGAGCGAGCAGGATGAGTTGAATAGGAAGGGATGATATCTAAAAAAAATAAAATTAAGAAGTGAGAGAGGAATATATTGAGAGGACCAATGGAGAAATGGAATGGAGCATATAACTTTTCATAACAGAGGCAAGAAAAATATTTTTGAATGGAGGGGAAAAGGGGGAAGTTGAGAGGGAAAAAGTGAATCTTACTCTCATCAGATGTGGCTTAAGGAGGGAATAACATGCACACTCAATTTGGTATGAAAATCTATCTGACACTACAGGAAAGTAGTGGAGAAGGGGATAAGCAGGGTAGGGGGATGATAGAAGGAAGGGCAAATTGGAGGAGGGACTAAAAGTAAACATTTTGAGGAGGAACAAGGTCAAAAGAAAGAAAAGAATAAATGGGGGCAGGATAGAATGGAGGGAAATATAGTTAGTCTTACCCAGTATGACTATTATGGAAGTTTTTTTTTATATAAATTTATTTATTTAACTTTCTACATTCATTTTCACAAAATTTTGGGTTCCAAATTTTCACCCCATTTACCCCTCCCCCCACCCTAATACACCGAGCATTTTAATTTCCCCTATCCCCTTTCCATGTAGGAATGTAAACAGTTCACTTATGGTAAGTCCCTTATGACTTCTCTTTGCTGTTTACTTTTTCATGCTTCTTCTCATTCTTGTGTTTGAAAGTCAAATTTTCTTTTCAGCTCTGGCCTTTTCATCAAGAATGTTTGAAAGTCCTCTGTTTCATTGAAAGATCATATTTTCCCCTGAAGTATTATACTCAGTTTTGCTGGGTAGGTGATTCTTGGTTTTAGTCCTAGTTCCTTTGACTTCTGGAATATCCTATTCCATGCCCTTCGATCCCTTAATGTAGAAGCTGCTAGATCTTGAGTTATCCTGATTGTATTTCCACAATACTGGAATTGTTTCTTTCTAGCTGCTTGCAAGATTTTCTCCTTGACCTGGGAATTCTGGAATTTGGCCACAATGTTCCTAGGAGTTTCTCTTTTTGGATCTCTTTCAGGCGGTGATCGATGGATTCCTTCAATACTTATTTTGCCCTCTGGTTCTAGAATATCAAGGCAGTTTTCCTTGATAATTTCATGGAAGATGATGTCTAGGCTCTTTTTTTGATCATGAGTTTCAGGTAGTCCCATAATTTTTAAATTGTCTCTCCTGGATCTATTTTCCAGGTCAGTTGTTTTTCCCATGAGATATTTCACATTCTCTTCCATTTTTTCATTCTTTTGGTTCTCTTTTGTGATTTCTTGGTTTCTCAGAACGTCATTAGCCTCCATCTGTTCCATTCTAATTTTGAGAGAACTATTTTCTTCAGTGAGCTTTTGAACCTCTTTTTCCATTTGGCCAATTCCACTTTTTAAAGTATTCTTCTCCTCATTGACTTTTTGAACCTCTTTTGCCAATTGAGTTAGTCTATTTTTAAAGGTGTTATTTTCTTCAGCATTTTTTTGGGTCTCCTTTAGCAAGTTGGTGACCCACTTTTCAAGATTTTCTTGCATCTCTCTCATTTTTCTTCCCAGTTTTTCCTTGATTTGCAAAATCCTTTTTGAGCTCTTCCATAGCCTGAGACCATTGAATATTTATTTTGGATGTTTGGGATACACAAGCTTTGACTTTTATATCTTTCCGTGATGGTAAGCATTGTTCTTCCTCATCTGAAAGGATGGGAGAAGATATCTGTTCACTAAGAAAGTAACCTTCTACAGTCTTATTTTTTTCCCCTTTTTTGGGCATTTTCCCACCCAGTTACTTGACTTTTGGTTCCTTTGTGAAGAGTAGGGTATACTCTGGGAATCTGTAAGATCTCAGTTCCTCCAAGGTGGCATAATCAAGCATGTACACTGGTCTGGGAGCAAATAGAGATCTTTGTGCCCAGAATCTTAGCAGAGTTTCCTCTTTACAACCACCTGGCCTCTAGTTCCACCAAGCCAGCACTGGGGGCTGAGATTCAGATAAGCTGCAGGGACAGAGCCACCATTCAGTGTGAGATTAAGATCAGCTGCTGCAGGGTCTCCTCATAGGGCTGAAGTAAGACTCAGCTCCTCAGTGCCCCCAGGGTTTTTACGATCCAACAATGGATGTGGGCTGCTGTGGGAACTGCTTCTGCCTGCCTGATGTGGCCTCTGTGGCCGCTGCCTAAGGCTGGAGCTATGGGAAGGCCCTTCTCTCTTCTAGGCCATCTGAAAAAACCCTGTCACTGACTTTTGGCACCTGTGGGTTGAGGGATCTGTGAACGGCTGCTACTGTGACTGAGAATTCCTCCTCCCTCCCCTGGGCCTGCTCACATCTTCTTCCCAGAGCTGCACCTCCTGGGCAAGGCTGGGCTGGGCTCTGCTCTGTGTCTGTTGTGACAGACATTTCCTGTCACCCTCTCAGGTCACCCTGGGCTGGAAATCTCTTCCACTCTCTTGTTCTCCACTTCTGCTGCTCTAGAATTTGTTGAGAGTCTTCCTTCACAGGTATTTTATGGGCTGTGGGGGAAAAGGTAGCATATATGTGTCTTTCTACTCTTGTCATCTTGGTTCCACCCCCCCTTTTTCTTCTTATCCATTCTCCTGTAGGTCCTTTTATTCTTAGCAGACTACAGGATTAAACTTCCTTTCTTTCTTACCCCCTGACTTGATTAGGATCCATCCCATACACCCAGCTATAAGTTTCTTTTCTTCTTCTTTATAGCTCTTTACATTCTGTAATTTAGTTCCAGAAAAACATCAAATCATCAGGAAGATTTTACAATGATTAGTTCATGATCTTTCAATTCTGTTTCTTCCACTTTCACTTCTTTTTCATTTTGTTTTCACCTTGGTGACCATATTGTACATTAAGAAAAAATTCTCTTGATCTATACTCTAATTTGGTTGTACTTGGTTGCCTCAGTGGTTTGAAAAACAAAGAATTTCACCCAATTTGATTTTCTTCCTAGGAATATTTTGAACAGCCCTTTCTTTCTGAGGGTCCTCCTACTTTCATTTATAGTTTGTCAATCCGCCAAATCTAGAGCTTAATCTAAGAAAGATAAAATAGATTAGGTGGGAGCCACATTTTTATTTCTCTCAAGATGCCTTGACTTGCATTGCATGAAGACTTATAGTCCAGAACTGGTTTCCCCTAAGGGGACCAGGCCAGAACTGACTTGATTTGGGACATGAGGGTAGAGGAGTCATGTGTCCTTCAAAGTGTAGGTGTTACCAAGGGAGCCAGTCAACTCTGGTCAACACACTGGTAGGTGGGTTATATTAAAATGAGGATCTGGAATAAGTGATTTAGGTCACTTAGTCCTGGTATAATACAATAGTGGCTGATATCACACCTACCTGGGGCAGAGGAAATAGCTCTTCTATCAAATCACAGCCCCAACTGAACCAGACCACTCCCAACCTTGGGCTATCTAGTCTGAATAATCTGTCTTCAGCCATGCCTGGGCAACTTCCAATACAATCTCATTATCAGGAATGTCCTTCTGAAGAACTTTCCAGAAGGGGGTTGGAGCTCTGAACTGTTTAACCTAAGATTATATTCCTTTCTATATGCTAAACAACTTTGTAATTAGGTATTGCTATTAATTACTGAAATTAAATCCAGAAACATTTTCAGTTTGCTTTGAGGAAGCCTGGGGAAGTAACAACATCAGATTACCCTCTATGTCAAATATAAATGATTGTAATTAAGTTCCCTTTTTCTTCCTTTGTTTTCCCCAATTCTGACATCACTTTTAATTTTCCCTACATTTATCCTTTCATACTGAACTGGCTGATGACTCTAGTTTATGAGATTTGTGTCTTCCAGACTACAGGCCATTCCCCTAAACATTGGTAGCAAACAGTGGGTACCAGCCTAAGCCCTCCCTTCCCCCAGAAGAAGACTGTACCTGGTTCCAGTCAGCCTCCTCCTGTGACCCCCTCAAAGCAGGGATAGTTCTATGGCCCTGGCCAGCAGGAAGAAGTTTAAGAAGCCTAGATCCATGAGATTTGGGGCACTATTTTTTTTCAGTGGGTAATGATAGGGTGATGGGACCTAGACTCTAAATTTTCCAAAGCATTTCAGCAACCCAGTCCTGGGCATCTGGCCCAGTCCAGCTCACCTAGATACTCAGTAGGCTGTACACTTTGGTTCTCTGACTCACATCACACCACTGTTTTACGTGGGTCACCCCAGGCTATTTACCATCATTAATCCCAACCAGATTTCACTATTCTTTTTCTCCTATATAAGTATCACTGTTTAATCCCCATTAATGGGCAAGTTAACTAGGAATCTAGTCCTCCTCTATTGGCAGTATAATAAACCTTTCCCATTTAACTGAAAGAAGTATGTGAATTCTTTCCAAACAGATTCATCCTGTACACTGACATTTCAGGCTTTCAAGCAACTCCAAAATATGTGTGTGTATGTATGTGTGTGTGTGTATATATATATATATATATATATATATATATATATATATATATATATGTATATATGTATATATGTATATGTATATATGTATGTATGTACGTATATACACACATTTATATATACACATGTATATATATTACATATGTATTATATATATATATATACAACATACACACATTTATGTCTGTATATATGTATATTCCTTCTTTTGCATTCATTTTCATCCCCAAAATTTCCCTCTCCTTTCCAATTCAGCTAGGAAAAATGAAGATCAATATTCACTCTGCTCTAGTACCTGGTTGATACGTGCCAACAATTACTAAGGTCTCACTCCCCAGTCTAGTAACTTTGTCAATCCTTGAGTCCCTCCCTGCCTGCCACTCCCCATTGCAAGATTAAGTTCAGGAGGGTGAAGACTGCCTTGACTTTTGAGGGGATGCCCATTAATTGGGGAATAGCTGAACAAGTTCTGGTATATGAATGTAATGGAATACCATGGTTCCATAAGAAATGATAAGCAGGCAGACTTCAGAAAAATCTGGAAAGGCTTGCATGAACTGATGCTGAATAGAGAAAACAGAACCATGAAAACACTGTACACAGTAAAAGCAATGCAGTGACCAACTTTCTTTCACTTAGCTCTTCCCAGGAATTCAGTGATCCCATACAATTTGAAATGATTCATCATGGAAAATGCTGTCCTCATCCAGAGAAAGGACTGTTCTACATTTAATGGGGTGCTTCAGGGTCAGAATATCTCTCTAGTTCTGGGCCTCTGAAAGAATGTGAACCAACACTGTTAAGGATTATGGTCACATGAACATAATAACTACAGCCTGCCCTAACATAAGATGAATAAAGTTCCTAATGTTTCTTCCTAGTGTGAATTCTGCGATGTACAGCAAGGCTGGAGTTGAATCTGAAAACCTTTACACACTAATAATATCCAGAAAGCTTCCCTTGACCATAGATTTTCTAATGTTTAATAAGAGTGGAGCTCTGTATGAAAGCCTTTCTACAATAACAACATGCATGAAGTTTCTCTTCACTGTGAATTCTGTGATTTTTAACAAGGTTGGAACTCCGCATGAAAGCCTTTCCACACTGATTATATTCACAAGGCATCTCTCCATAGTGGATTCTCTGATGGGCAGGAAAACTCTGCCTTATTGTAAAAGCCTGTCCACACTGATTTTATTCAAAAGGTTCCTCTGCAGTGTGGATATTTTCATGTGCAACAAGATAGCCCTTCTGTGTAAAAGTCTTTCCACAATGATTACATCTCTAAGGCTTTCCAGTGTGGATTCTCTGATGTGAACATGGCCCCTATGTGGGAAAGCCTTTCCACACTGATTACATTCAAAAAACCTCTTTATCCTCTGAATTTTCTGATGGGACCTCTTTGTGAAAGCCTTTCCACACTGATTACATTCATAAACTATCTGTCCAGTGTGGATTGTCTGATGTGCATTAAAGAGTTCTGTGTGAAAGCCTTTCCATAGTCATTACATTCACAAGGTATCTGTCCAGTGTGAATTCTCTGAGGTCTGTCAGCTTGAGGATGTCATGAGTGAAAACTCCAGGAGGCCAGTGTCATTGGATGGAGGAGGATAGGTGAGGGAGAAAGGTGAA
Source organism: Bettongia penicillata ogilbyi (assembly GCA_023548195.1). Lineage (NCBI taxonomy): Eukaryota > Metazoa > Chordata > Mammalia > Diprotodontia > Potoroidae > Bettongia > Bettongia penicillata. Next base: position 3,623,827 of record JAJHZJ010000232.1, read on the forward strand.
AAAAGATTGTTAAGGTGGAAGAGGGCCAAGCTATGCAAGGTTTTGGATGCCAAACTAAGCATTTTGTATTTGCTCCTGGAAGCAATATGGAGCCACTGGATGTGGACCTGGAAGTTTGGTTAAAAAAGGCAAATAGGCTAAATCCATATTGTTTATTTCCTTAAAGCCAGCGGTTACATGATCATCGAGCCAGAAAATCTTCTAATACAAGAATGACCAGGCTTAAATCTGTTTCAGGACAATGCAAGGTTGTCTGTGTCCTTCAGATTTATGGTCTCCATGAGTGACTAACTATACCACAAGAAAGGAATTTCTTAACTGGATAGGTTCTAAATACAGTAAGATAAGAGAGTTGACAAAGTATTGATTGAAATTACAATTCAGAACATTTGTGTTTTCTCTGTCATTAACATGTCATAACATAGTAAACGTCCACAAGATAAGAAAAAAAAGTCCCTCTATTCAGGACAGTGTCTCAGGTTCAGGGTCTCATAAGGAATGCTAAGTCAGCCCTATCTGGCCTTGTTGATTAGAGAAAAGACTGACAGAAAAAAGACTGTTTGGTCCAAGCTCTTCTTCTGATTTATTAATTAAAGCTCTGGCCCTTATTAAAGTGCGAAAATGATTATCATGGAGTTTATAGAGTGGGAGAGGGTGTAACATGAAGAGACCTGTACTTTAGGGTGGGACTGGAATGGGGAGAGACTTGAGGCAGGCTAAAAGTCTTTATCTCCTCCCCTCAGGCATAAAGAGTAACTAAGATCTCTGGGAAGTCCTAAATCTGATTTAGTCTGGGGGGCTGGGGCAGGTTTGGAATCAAATCCCCCAGCTCAAAGGAAGGAGGGATCTTTGCTTGGAGACACCTCTGTATCACTGGGGCAGGGAGAGGCAGCACTGGCTGCAGGCCACCTAACGAACCCAGCCTGTGGAGAAGTTGGTTTAGACATTCCACCCTCCTTCCCAGTTCACCCACATACACCTGGGATGGGAGGAGGCAAGGCTGGGTGAAGTCAAGTTTAACCTTCATTGGCTAGGAAGGCAAAGGGGCAGAGGGAGAAGAAATATAAATACTGGGAGTTGTGGGAGCTTTGAGGATAGATTCCAGGGTGCAGTCCCTCTTTGTCTTCATTGAACATTGTGGTCAGATGGAGAAGACATCAAAGGATCAGGAGTCCTTGGCCAGAGAGTAAGTCTGGGTCTCAGGCATACCCCTCAACCTGTCTGAAACCCTGGTCCAGACAGTCACACAGTTATCTGCCCTTCCTCTCCCTTCCTTTGGAAGACAGACCACCTTGGGACAGGAAATGAAGTATTTTTCAGAATCCTTTTAGTCTCCTGTTCTTCCTCCCCAAGAAATCCTTCTCCTTTCCTCCCAAGAGAGAACTCTCCATCAACCTTGACCCCTTCCTCATGCTGGAAGGCTGACTGATAGAGGTAGGGAAGACCTCTGTATTTGGAATCAGGACCTGGGTTTGAATGCAACAGCCCCAGGCCCCTAGACTCTAGCACTCCTGCAGTGCTTGCCAGGTGTGATTTCCTGATATAATCACAACAGACCTGGCAGGTAGGGGCTGTTATTCATATTTAATGATGAGTAAGTTGAGGCTGATAGATGCAGTAACTTTCCCAGTCTTAGCCAGGAAATATCAGAGGGAGCATTCTCTCTTCTCTGACTCCAGGCTCTCTCCACTTAGCCTTGTCTGGTAACTCACTGAGCCTCAGTGTTCTCCTCTGTAAAATGAGGGGGCTGGACTTGGTGACCTCAAACTAAGCCCCTTCCAGGTCTCACATATACCTGCATTTCTGTGATTTGGAGATCAGCTCAGAAAACAACAAATAATAACTCAGCAATGTTTAGAGTTGGAAGCACATCACAAAACGATCTTGGAATTCCCCACTGTTTGTAAATCTATGGCCCAGGCTGGAATGCTGGGTATTCCCTCATGCCCCTGTGACCCTGGTCCAGTGATTGACTATTCTGAGCCTTGTTCCTCCAGGTAAAATGAGGGCCTGGATCTTTGAGGCCCTTCCTGCCTCTAGGTCAGGGTCCTTTGAGAGCTGGCCATTTGAAAAGTGGATTCCAGCCTGTGAAACTATATCCTGACTCAGTTTCCTGCTTTCCTACTACTCTCCTATCATGGAAAGCCCTCCAGGCCCTGCTCGGGCCCAGGCTCAATTGGGAGAATCCTTCAAACACATTTTGGAGACCTGACTGAATTCTCAGCCAATCACCAGTTTTCTCCCCTGCTCCAGTTTTCCCAGGCTAATTACACTTGTGAGAAACATGCTTGCTTTTAACAAAGAAAAATACATGTGAAATAGGGAAAGATTTTTATTAACTTTTACATTCATTAGCTCATAAGGGATGATTACTACAATTATGTAGCCCAATGCAAGTTATTTTATACTGTTCTCAATTCGAATCCCCTGCCCCGCCATCCATTGGCTACCAAGAAGCCTGAACACCTCCCTTCGTGTTCTCTCTGACAGGCTTCCCCTCAAACAGCTCATCAAGTTTGGGAACAAGTTTCTTACCTTTTACTGATCAGGAGCCTGTTTCTGCCAGGTCACAACTCTGATTAGCTGAGATCATCCAAAGCTGGGAGGAGTTTTAATCCTGTGGAAACAGAATGTCCCATACATTGCTGTGAGATCATTTTATTCCCCACTCCTCAGTCTCTGCACTTCTCTCAGGGAGTCTCTGGCCTTCAGGTCATTCTCTCATCTCATCCTTAAATGAACAAACATAAAATTATACCCTCCTCGTCTCCCTCCAGCACTGGTCTATTTTCAAAAATTGTTCCAAGAAATCTTGTTGGCCTTAACACAGTGCCAGGCACATAGAAGATGCTGGATTTTTTTTTTTTTTTAATTATTTTTACAGATTTTCAGTCATGCCTGCTTCTTTGGGACTTGTCTTGGGTATTCTTGGGAAAAATAACAGTGATTTTCCATCTCCTCCAGCTCATTTGACAAACCACAAAAACCAGGTAAATAGGGTTAAGTGACTTACCCAGGGTCACACAGCCAGTATTTGAGGCTGGATTTGAAGTTAGGTCTTCCTGATTCCAGACCCGGCACTCAGTCCACGGCTTAATCAATGTTTATTGATTGACTAGGCTGTTCAGCTTTATTGGCTAAGTGGGGCATGGAAGTTGGTGATCTCTGAGGTTCTTTCTTAATCTAAGAACCTAGGAACCTTGGTTATGTGACCCTTGTCTGCATCAGTCCAGTCTTATTTCTGAGTGCCCAGTGGGCAGGGATTGGGGTTCTCAGAGCCAAGGAATCTGTGGCTACCTCTTTAAAGACTGGGACCCAGAACTTGGTTCTCATTTCCTCTTTCATCCTTTGATGAGTGAATGAATGAAGCCATTTATTCAGCTCTCATTATTCCATGCCAGGATGTGCAGTAGGTGCTATAGATTCTATGAATAGAGTGCAGATCTGCCCCCATTAGCCACCTAATTACAGGTGCTGACCTTTGGAAACCATTTCCTGAAAATTCAAGTCTTTTCCATTGCTGAGCCCCAGAATGCAGATGGAATGGGTATGTGGGGATTGGATAATGACCCCTCCTCCCACCTCTGATCTTTCCTCCATTGACTTGGATTAGTATTTATTACTCCCTCACCCCTACCCACCAACTCACAGATTCTGGAATTCCATTTTCCCCTCGCTTTTTCTAGGCCTTTCTTCCTCCAACCTCTCACCATTCCCCTTTTACAGGAGAAACTGAGGAAGTCAGAGAGGAAGTGACTTGTCCAAGGTCACATTGCCAGCGAGTGTCTGAGGCACTATTGGAACTCAAGTCTTCCTGATTCCATCCACTTTCCCCTTTCAGGCATTCAGATGAAGGCTCTGTGAACCTAGTCTTGCTGGGGCCCCAGGGGTGAACCACAGTGAATGTGAATGAGACCTGGCTGAAGGAATATTAAATTAGCAAAGTTTGTCACAGGTGAGGGTTCCTAGAAGGGTCTTCTTGTCCACCCTTGTTGGGCCACATGTAGTGACAGTGACTTGATTCCAGTAACAGCAGTGATAAGTGGTAGGGACAGGATCTGAACCCAGCACTCAGGCATCAAAGGCCAGTGGGCTTGCTTCCCATTGCTCCATGCTGGCTCCCACACATGTATGTGTACTAGGACATAGTTGTGCATGCTGTGGGAAAACACAAACTATCTGTAAAGGTAGAGAAACAAAGACTCTGTCCTTGAAGAACATGCATTGTCAGGTGTCGTGGAGGGAAAAGGGGTCCTAGCAGAAGACCAAGTTGTTAAAAGGATTTTACTGAGCCAATATCTATCCTGAGAGTGACAGAAACAGCTGGCCATAGACAAAGAGTTATTAAGCAGGTAGTCAACTAATTTATTTCATTATGAGGCACAGACTGGCAGATCATAATTCCCTTCTGAAAGGGCAGGACTCTAAGGATCAGGAAGACCCTCCGAGAGTTGATAAGGAGGAAGCAGAAACCCTTGGAGCTCAAATCTTCCTATAGTTCCTGAGTTTGTCTTGGCAGGTAGACTCTGAAATATTTTATATTGTCAGCAGTTAATTCAGTGGAATTTCTCTTATCTCTTGCTGCTGAGCTTTATTAGGAACATATAGAAATGCTGACAATTTATGTGGGTTTATTTAATATCCTGCAACTTCGCTTAAGTTGCTGTTTCAAGTCAGTTTTCAGTTGATTCTCTAAATATATCATATCATCTACAAAAAGTGATAGCTTTGTTTCCTCACTGCCTATTCTAATTCCTTCAATTTCTTTTTCTTCTCTTATTGCTAAAGCTAACATTTCTAGTACAATACTGGACAATAGCAGTGATAGCGGGCATCCTTTTTTTACCCTTGATCTTACTGGGAATGCTTCTAATTTATCCCCCTTACATATAATGCTTGCTGACAGTTTCAGATACAGTTCTTTTCATTTTATGAAAAACTTCATTCATTCCTACGCTCTCTAGTGTTTTTAATAGGAATGGTACCTAATTTTGTCAAAAGCCTCTTCTGAAACTATTGTGGTAATCACATGAGTCCTTAGTTTTGGGCGCCCAGGTCCTAGGGCTGTTCTGTCACTGGAAGCAGCAGTGGAATTTGGCCAGCCCCGGGAGTGTGAACATCCCATAAAGGATTGCATTGCCCATCTACTGGAGTGAGGAGGTGGCTAGAAAAGATGCCTTAAAGCCAATGCAACCAAGATTAGGAGGGAAGCAAGAAAACTGGAAAAGAACTTTTGCAACTAGTATCTGTGATAAAGGCTTCATTTCTAAAAAATAGAGAGAGTCAAATTTACGATACAAGTCATTTTCCAAATGAGAAATGGTCAAAGAATATGAACAAACAGTTTTCAGAGGAAGAAATTAAAGCAATCTCTAGTCATATGAAAAAATGCTCTAAATCACTATTGATTAGAGAGATGCAAATCAAAACAACTCTGAGGTACCACATCACACCTATCAGAGTGGCTAACATGACAAAACAGAAGATGATAAATGTTGGAGAAGATGTGGGAGTTGGAACACTAATTCATTGCTGGTGTAGCTGTGAGCTGATCCAACCATTCTGCAGAGCAATACACAACTATGGTCAAAGGACTACATATCCTTTCACCTAGCAATACTGCTTCCAGGACTGTATCCCAAAGAGATCATGAAAATGGTAAAGGGTACCCACGTGTACAAAAATATTTATAGCAGCTCTCTTTGTGGTGGCCAAGAACTGGAAATTGAGGGGATGCTCATCAAGTGAGCAATGGCTGAACAAGTTGTGGTATATGAATGTAATGAAATGCTATTGTGCTATAAGAAATGATGAACAGGAAGACTTCAGAGAGGCCTGGAAGGACTTATATGAACTGATCCTGAGTGAAAAGAGCAGAACCAGGTGAACACTGTAAACGGTAACAACAACAGTGTGTGAGGGATTTTTCTGGTAGACTTAGCCTTTCACAGCAATGCAAGGACCTAAAACACTCTCAATGGATTCTTGAAGCAAAATGTCATTCACATCTAGAGAAAGAAATATGGAACTGGATTGCAGAATAAAGCAGAATATTTCCTGTTGTGTTGTTTTGTTTTCCTCATGGTTTCTCCCATTCATTTTAATTCTTCTATGCAATATGACTAATGTGAAAATGTATTTAATAAGAATGTATGTGTAAAACCCATATAAGATTGCACGTTGGTAAAACCCATATAAGATTGCACGTTGTCTAGGAGAGGAAGGGGGATAAAATCTAAGACTTATGGAATTGGTTGTAGAAAACTGAAAACAAACAAATTAATAATAAAAAAATCAAAATGGCCCACTACCTTAAGAAATATTAATAGGTCTCAAATTAAAGAGTATGCTTTACAACTTCCATTGTAATTGGGTGAAGAAAATGGGTTTTTTCCGTGGAACTAAGCAATGTAAGCAAATTTCCCTTGGTTAAGGTGAGGGATTCACTGTCTCTCTGTGTCTATCTCTTCCTGTCTCCCTCTCTCTTTCTCATTTGACCCATCATGATGAGACTAAGAATCCAAGGAATGATCACCATAAAAGCACTTCCATACTGATTTAATGTTTGCAAAACATTTAACAAATATTGCTCAATTAAATCTTCACCTGAACTCTGAAAGGTGGATGCCCTTATCATTCACATTCTACAGATGGGGAAACTCAGGCAGGATTAGGTGACATGACTTGCTCCGTGACATACAACTAAGAAGTTCCACAGGCTGAATGGGAATTCACCTAGCACCTTAAAAAAAGTATTACAGAAATTGATGTCCAACAGATACCAAGATACTTAGAATTTTTCTGCCTGCAAAGAACAGGAAACACTGTGAATACCAATTAATGGAAGAATGGCTGAAGAAATGAAGTTTATGAATGTCATGAAATATTGAAGAGAGATGGCAAATAGTAGGATTTCAGAGAAAAAATTGCATGTATAGGGTTTTATGTACAGAATGGAATTTGGGAATGTTTAATGAAGTCTCTTTTGGTGGGAGATCTAATGCAGTCTGTGCTGCAGCAAGAGGCCTTCCCTTGTTAATTAGATCCAAAACTTTGTCTCCAGCACGATTTCTCTGAAGTATAGTCAAGTAGAACCTCTAGGGAAAGCCTTTCCCACCTTCATTGCAGATGGCTAGGTGCTAAGACTCTACCTCATTGGAAAAACCTTTCCACATTTTGTCATATTCATAAGGCTTCTGCTCAGTGTGGATTCCCTAATGGAAAGCAAGATTGTCCCTGTCTCTGAAATCTTTTCCAAAGTGATTGCATTAATGAGGTTTCTCTCCAGTGGATTCTCTGATGTGCTGTAAGATTGGATCTCTTTCCACACTGATAACATTCAAAAGGTTTCTCTCCACTGTGGACTCTCTAATGCATAATAAGATTTGGCCTCCTTGGGAAAGCCTTTCCACATTGATTACATTCATAAGATTTTTCTCCAGTGTGGGTTCTCTGATGTGCAGTAAAACCATCCCTGTCTGTGAAAGCCTTTCCATAATGATTACATTCATAAGGTTTCTCTGCAGTGTGGATTCTAAGATGGGCAGCAAGAACACTCCTCTCTCTGAAAGACTTTCCACAGTGATTACATTCATAAGGTTTCTCTCCAGTGTGGATTCTCTGATGGGCCCCAAGTTTACTCCTGGTAGTAAAAGCCTTTCCAGATTGATTACATTCATAAGGTTTTTCTGCAGTATGAGTTCTCTGATGTTCACCAAGCTGGGAGCTTGTTCTGAAAGCCTTTCCACAGTGATTACACTTAAAAGGTTTCCCTCCATTATGGATTCTTTGATGAGCAAAAAGACAGGAGCTTGTTCTGAAAGCATTTCCACAGTGATTACATTTAAAAGGTTTCTCTCCAGTGTGGAATCTCTGATGTACAGCAAGATTGCTCCTGTCTGTGAAAGCCTTTCCACATTGATTACACTGAAAAGGTTTCTCTCCAGTGTGGATTCTCTGATGGACAGCAAGACTGCCCCTGTCTCTGAAAGCCTTTGCACAGTCATTACATTCAAAAGGATTCTCTCCAGTGTGGGTTCTCTGATGTACAGCAAGATTGCCCCTACCTGTGAAAGCTTTTCCACAGTGATTACATTTATAAGGTTTCTCTCCAGTGTGGATTCTAACATGGGCAGCAAGACTCCCCCTCCTTGTGAAAGCCTTTCCACATTGATTACATTCATAAGGCTTCTCTCCAGTGTGGATTTTCTTATGTCCAGCAAGCTGGGAGCTAGTTCTGAAAGTCTTTCTACAGTGACTACATTCAAAAGGTTTCTCTCCACTGTGGAATCTCTCATGTCTAGCAAGTTGGGAGTTCATTCTGAAAGTCTTTTCACATTGATAACATTCATGAGGGTTCTTCTCTCCAGTATGGATTCTCTTATGTCTAGCAAGCTGGGAGCTAGTTCTGAAAGTCTTTCTACAGTGACTACATTCAAAAGATTTCTCTCCACTGTGGAATCTCTTATGTCGAGCAAGCTGGGAGCCCATTCTGAAAGTCTTTCCACATTGATTACATTCAGAAGCCTTCTCCACAGTGTGGATTTTCTTATGTCTAGCATGCTGGGATCTTGTTCTGAAAGCCTTTCCACAGTGATGACATTTAAACGGTTTCCCTCCACTGTGGATTCTTTGATGAGTAACAAGACAGGAGCTTGTTCTGAAAGCCTTTCCACAGTGATTACATTTAAAAGGTTTCTCTCCAGTGTGAATTCTCTGATGTACAGCAAGATTGCTCCTGTCTGTGAAAGCCTTTCCACATTGATTACATTCAAAAGGTTTCTCTCCGGTGTGGATTCTCTGATGGGCAGCAAGACTGCCCCTATCTCTGAAAGCCTTTGCACAGTGATTACATTCAAAAGGATTCTCTCCAGTATGGATTTTCTGATGTACAGTAAGATTGCCCCTGCCTATGAAAGCCTTTCCACAGTGGTTACATTCATAAGGTTTTTCTCCAGTGTGGATTCTATGATGGATACAAAGACGATCTCTCCTTGTGAAAGCCTTTCCACACTGATTACATTCGTAAGGTTTCTCTCCAGTGTGGATTCTCTGATGTTCAGCAAGACTGCCGCTGCCTCTGAAAGCCTTTCCACACTGATTACATTCAAAAGGTTTCTCTCCACTGTGGATTCTACGATGGACACAAAGATACTCCCTCCTTGTGAAAGCCTTTTCACACTGATTACATTCATAAGGCTTCTCTCCAGTGTGGATTCTCTTATGTCTAGAAAGCTGGGAGCTTGTTCTGAAAGCCTTTCCACAGTGATGACACTCAAAAGTTTTCTCTCCACTGTGGACTCTTTTTGGGGCACCAAGTTTGCTCCTGATAGTGCTGCTCTGAACGCAGTCATTCCCTGAAGTCATATTCTTACAGTGATTTAGGATAGAAGACTGTCTGAATCTCTTTTCAGTTTCATCAAATTCACAGTCACTCTCGGGACTTTTATCTAACTTCATATTAATGTTATGGATTTCGCCCAACTTGACGTCCAAGGGACCATCCCTCATGAATCTGTGCAGAACATGGCTTTTCAGAAAAGTTCCAAGATTTCTAGTCATCTCATTTTCTTCGAACCTGCTCTCTAAATCTGAAGAAAACAAACAATCAAACATATATACACCAAAAGATATACACATATAAGCACATGCAATAGAAATGGTTAGTGGAGATTTATGGGGCTCTACCAGCTGAAATGCAACTTGTGTACTCTGACACCAAACACATGCATTTAAGAAACTGTATTAGCATAAGGAGGAGACAGGCTGTGAAACTGACAAAGTAGTTGTATAATACAAAGGGCTGGATACATGAGGCTTATTTGCTCCAAGCTAACCACTCACATTCAACAAATGCAACAGCCACAATTCAACATGGATACCAGACTTAATATCAACAGAATAGAGTCATTTTCCATGGGTAGAACAGTTTAGTTTCTGTTTTTGCTTTGGTAGATGTACTCCCAGGTATTTCATATTGTCCAGAATTTGGGGCAATTTCTGTTCTTCCTTTAAGGAGATTCTTGGAGAGCCAAGGATTTCTTGTCCTACTCTGCCACATTGCCTGAATCCCCTTCCAATCTTTTTGGCATGATAATTTCAGTGAAGTTGTTAGAAATCTTCATAGGAGGAATATGGCATCTACATCTGACATCTGGTAAATTATTTAAATTGAAAAAGTGACAAGCCGAAACCAATGATGAGTTGGTACACACAAAAGAGTGTGCACTCAATGAAGGTTCTGAAGCTGAAATGCACCAGAATATGCATCCATTCTCTGCCACTTGTGAAAATTTAGGCCTGACAAATAACATCCAGAAAAGAAAGGAAATGGTCATTACCCAGAGACAGCAGGTTCTTGACATTCTCCAGCATGACCTCCTTGTACAGCTCTTTCTGAGAATGGTCCAAGAGGCCCCACTCCTCCTTAGTGAAGTCCACAAGCACATCCTTGAATGTCACCAACTCCTAAACCATCAAAAGTCACATGATTTGGAGCTCAAAGATATTCCAGAATTTCTCTAGTCCAACTCTCATCCCTTTCAAAGAAGAAACTGAAGTCCAGAGAAAGGATTTCCCTAACACTCATATAACTTTTACAAGCGCCAAGAGTCAACACTTAAAATCAGTTATTAAGACCACAATGGAATATGGTGAAAAGCATTTTACATTTCAAATGAGAATCATGATGGAATAATCAAAGCAAGTAAAATGTTTTACTAGACAAGGCTTCTCCTGATGGGATTATGAACAAGATACATGCTCTGTTAACGAAGCACAAGAATCTGAATGGGAAATAGTGAGGTCATGTGTAACTCCACCTCTGTCCTAAGTGGCATATTAAGAATATTCTTATGAAGAGTGTGTGAGGAATTGTTTAGGACTGTGGATTCTGGGAGAAAAAAAACCACAAAGGGACAGTGATGCCTCAGGAGTGAACAAAAATTATCAAGTCAATTTGGTAAAGTCTGTAATAAAGTGTGAAGTAGAGAAAAGTAGGAAAAGAATTCTAAAGGGAGATTACTCACAATAAGGCCTCATCTGAGTGGTATGAGACTCTTTCCAGCCAGATGAAGAAGAATTCTCTACTCTTATACTGAGGGGGTGAGATGACCCTGGGTATGATGAGTCATACTTAAGCATCTTCTGTCTTTGCTTTATGAGTGCTTTCAATTCTTCATGGGACATTCTTTCATTTTAATATTTAATTATAGACCAATAAGAGTGACTATGTGGGGAAAGGAGGATTCTTTCCTCCATTAAAAATGTAAAATTTTATCAAGTGGGGTTAGACATGGAGCAAATGTATAAGACATTGACAATTTATGAAAAATAAATTATTTCCTCATGTGGCTACAACTCTGGACCACTGGGCTTAGGTTGTTTATGGAGTCAAAAAGGAGACGATGGAGACTGTACAAGAAGGTGACTGCTCCTCCAAATCCTTTGGTGCTTATGAGGACCCATGTAATTTCTCAATCTGTCCTTAGCCAAGGCACTTGGCATTTGATGCTCCTCATTTCTAGCAGAATGGTGTGATTCAATGGTTATGAAGTGGCTGACATCCTTCATTCTTATCTTTACAATTTCTGAACATATGGCCTTTATACCAAATTTTAAGAGTTTTTCATGAAGGAATCACCCACTGATAGAAGGTAAAATATCCAAAGTTTCCAGGGGCTCTAGAGGAGACCACATCACAGTTTAATTTAGGACACATTCAGTTCCATTTGCAGCCAGGTCCTCAAAATGTAGAGCTAACTCCTTTGGATGGGTCTATAGCTAGAGTTTTCTTGTGGATGATTTCCTCCTCAGAAGCAGAAGGGACTTGGTCCCAAAATAGGGTGAAGGAGGGAGAAGGGAGTTGATCGACAAAGGAAGAACAGCAGCTCTCAGGAGGAACCAGTATATTACATTTTGGCTCAGGCACAATGAGAGGCTTGGACAGGAAGTGGGTACACTAGGACAGGGTTAAGGAAGAAGAGGGGTCATTGCCATGACCATGGTACAGCAGCTCATGGAGACCAGGAAAAGGAGTAGAGAAGGCAGGGACCTGAATTTCTAGCCATGAGTGTGAATGAAGGAAGAGGATGATCCTGAGGCATCAGAACTGAGGCAGAAAGAAAAGTGGTGGAACCTCTCAGAAAGGCCTTTTTCTACTTTCCATAGGCTCACATTTCTAGGCAAATTCTGCCTTGGACTCCTCCTCCTGGCAGACTCCTTGGCTGGCCCTTTTCTTTGACATAAAGAGGTCTCCTAAAAATCCAGTGTTGGGCTATTAGATCCCAGGAAGGTCTGAGCCAAGAGGTCAGAGAGATCAGATGGCCTACCTAAAGTCTAACTGACTAGGCACTTCTTGATGCCACTTTCTTGCCATGATTCCTGCTTCACTCAGCCCTCTAGCGCCCTCCCCCAGAAGCCCTGTCTCCCAATTGGACAGGGCTCACCTCAACCAGCCCAACATGTATCAGCTGATTGCTGCTCTATGGTTACACAAACCCTGCCCCCATTCCCACCCCTGCCAATCCATTTCCTTCTTTGATTTTGGGAAGAATACTCATACCTTTGGCACTCATATCCCCAAATTGGACCACTGAGGCTTTCACATAACAAGTGCATAGTGGGTTTTAAAAATGAATTTTTAAGAAACCATCACTGACTCCATTGGATGCTATCTGCTATATGTTCTGAGGTCAATGTCCAAAGTGTCCCCTTCAGTACCTCCCTTCCCCCAGTCTCTTTGAGAAAAATCAGGACCCACTTCCTGTCCTGTTATTCTGTCTAAGAAGGCACAGAGGGTTTAGCCAATGTTGACTAACCACCTGACTAATCAAGCAGCTACCATTTTCTTTGGACTGGTATAAGTAGCTATGCTAAAGACCCTTGTGACAGACCTTCCTAACTCTAACTCTAAATCCACACTATGTTTCTGTTCCTCAACATGGTCCTTTCCCTCTCTCTCTCCCCTAACCTGATCTGACCCAAACCTTCTCTGAAAGCCTCTGCCTACAAGACCTCAGGGATCCCAGCCAAAGCATGGGGCATGTACCTCAGCAGAGCCTGTTTCTATGTCCTCTGTGGAACTGGGAGACACACATGTCCATCAGGGAGTGTGTCACAGTCTTAAGTGGATGAATAAACCACAGCACACTGGTTGGGTAACCTGCACTCTCATATTCTGCCAGCCCCTACCACCAAGTACCCTGACAATTCTTACAATAGGACCAAATGAGATAATATTTATATGGCTCCTGGCACAAAGAAGACACCATGTAACCAGCCCCTGAACCCTTTCCAGTCTTCTTTCACCTTGGTCCTCTTCTCCTCTCTGACGCAGAGACACTGGCCTCCTGGCTAATCTTTGACCAAGACCCTCCATTCCCTGATCCTGGTGCCTTTCCAATGGCTGTCTGTCATGTTTGGAATGTCCTCCCCTCTCACTGAGGTCTCCTGGCTGCCTTCCCATCTCAGCTAATATCTCCCCTTCTGAAAACAAGTTGCTCCTGGTCCATTCCCTCTCACAGCGCCTCTCATTAATACGGTAAAGATCTTGTTTGCACACAGATGCTGACATATTTTCTCCCAAATAGACTGAATTCATGGAGAGCAGGGATTGTTATTTTTTTAAAATTTCTTTAAAAAATTAGCACAGAGGAGACCCTTTCTAAAGGCTAACTGACTTGACCTAAAAAATGGTAAATGGGAAGGATTCAGAGAGACCTGGGAAGACCTGTGTGACCTCGGGCAGGAGGACATGGGCAGAACCAGGACAATTTCTGCTCTGCTGACATCATACCTCTAACAGCATCCTTGTCTCTCTGTAATTCCACCTTTGCTGATGGGGATCAGGTCGGTGGATAGACTGCACTCATCTGGTACTTTGGGACCATGATATGGAACTAGGACAGGTAGCAGGGAAAATCCCCAGAAGTTGGAGGGAGAACTTGCCACTCCTGGCAAGCCTGGAGGACACTCACCAAGAAATCAGAGGAGGGAGATGAGGCCCAATGGAAAGGGTACTAGCAGAAGTGGGGTGCAGGGAGGGGACCTCTTTTAGACCTACCTGGCACCTGCCTGTACAGAGCTGGCTCCCAGAAGACAGAGAGAACTCAGCATCGAGGGAAGATGGCAGAGACACCTTGGTTCCAAGACAGAAGGCAAAGAGATCTCAGTTTCAAGGGAAGAAGCCACAAAGGTTTCAGCTCCAAGGGTTTCTGCTTCCTGCCAATCAACCCTGGGAAGGTCTTCCTGACCCCTAGAGTGTTGCCCTTTCAGAAGGGAATTATGATCTGCCAGTCTTTGCCTTATAATGAAATTCATTAGTTGTACCTGATTAATAACGCTTTGTCTATGGCCTGCTGTTTCTGTAACTCTCAGGGGAGACACTGGCTCAGTAAAGCCCTGTTAACACCTCCATCTTCTGTGAGAACCCCTCTGCCCTCCACTCCGCCTGAAAATGGATGATCCCCAAGGACAGAGGCTTCATTTCTCTACCTTTAGAGATAGATTGTGCTTTCCCTCAGCATACACACAAATACACATGTATGTGTGTGAGCCAGCAAAGAGTAATGGGCAGTTAACCCACTGCCCACTAGCCTTAGACTGCTGAGTCCTGGGTTCAGATCCTGTCCCTGCCACTTATTACCTGTCAATGGAAGGAAGTCACTGTCACTGTTGGGTCTCAACTGGAGTGGCAGAAAGGCCCTTCTAGGACCCCAACTATGAGACAAGGGTTGATAATTTAATATTCTTTCCATAAAGTTTCAATCACATTCACTGTGAACCAGCTCCTGGAACTCCACCAGGACTGGGTTCAAGAACACAAGGCCTTCATCTGAATCCCAAGAAGGGGAATGTGGATGGAATCAGGAAAACCTGAGGTCCAAGAAGTCCTCAGGCACTAGTTGGCTGTGCAACCTTGGTCAAGTCACTTCATCTCTGGCTTCCTCAATTTACCCTTCTGTAAAAGGGGATAAAGCTTCCCTGACTCTCTTAGATTCTATCTTCACTGATGTGGGTCAGGTCTGTGGATGAACTGCACTCACCTGGGATGAGGGTCTCTTGGTTTCAGGGGTCATTTTCCTTGGTATCTCCTCTAGGAATAGGCATTGGCCCTCAGCAAGGTGACCTGGGGAAGGAGAAGAACCTCAGGGTGAGAGAGATAATGCCGTTGCCTTGTCTTTCTGGGGGGATGCTGGAGTGACAGAAGGTGAGTACTTAGAGCAGTTACAAAGGCCCTGCCCTGCCCTCAGTGGAGAGACTCCACCATAGCAGGAGGGCAGCAAGGAGGGTCACCTTTGGGAATGAACTTCTGACCTGGAAGGGGACTTGTCACCCTCTGAACTCCTCCTGTTAGGTCTCACGCCCCTCCCCCATCTGCCTACAGGGTCCCAAGAGGCAGAAGGGGCTTGGAATCCCAGAGGCAATGAGACCAGTCAGACATTCAATGACCCCACACCAGAGCTCTGCTTCCATCTATTACTATGGGGGAGATATGTGGGTCAGGCAACTGCGACTGAGTGCTAACACTGGGGATGGCACCTGTCAATAGAACTTTACTGTACAGGTGTCTAACATAGGCAGGGTCAGAGGCAAAACTAAGCAGGACAGAGGCAGTTGTGTCAGCCATCAGGAAGGGGTTTATTGATTCATTTCAGAGTCAGGGAGGAGGTCTGCAAACCTGTAGTCCTCTTTTTGGGGACGGCTTCCCCTGCTGGGGGAAAGGCAGAGTTCACACACATGCGAAGCACAATTGAGCTGGATCATGATATAATCAATTTTAGGGCTTGACTTGCTATTCCCAGGGCAGCCTCATGCCTGGCATTCCTGGGTCCAGTGGGAAACAGTTCTTAAGTTGACTGTCTCAAGTCTTGAGGGTCATGATTACTCTGTGGGTACAGAACCAGTGTTCTGAGGCAGGAACTGGTTTTACAATCTTTGATTGACTTCCCTGAGCTTATAGAAGCAGAGGAACGTTGAAGTTGTTGAAAGGGGATTGATCACGTCAAGTGGATCAGAATCTCTGACTTCCATGCCCAAATGCCCTGGGAAAAGGGGAGTTCTCAAAAATCTCGGTAGTAAGCATATTCATTACACATATGATATGGATTAATATGGGAATCAAAACCCTTTTACATACCCTAGTACCTTGGGGATGTGACAGGGAGCCTGGACAAGTAGCCAGGGCAACCCCCAGAGCCAAGATTTGGAGGGAAGCCTGGTCTTGGCAAGTCTGGAGGACACTCAGCAAGAGGTCAGAGGGGGAAGAGGAGGCCCATGGGAAAGTTCAGCCAGCAGAAGCAGGGAGGGGTGAGGGGCCCTTGTTCAGACCCAACTGGCACCTGCATGTGCAGAGCTGGCTCCCAGAGTCAGATCTCCACCCCAAGGGAGAAAGGCAGAGAGATCTCAGCTGTTCTGAAGGAAGAATGCAGAGAGACCTCAGCTCCAAAGAAGGTAGAAGGATCTCAGCTCTTAGCCCTTTTTCCCAGCCAACCTGCTCTGGCTGGGTCTTGCTAATCCTAAGAGTCCTGCCCAGCCCTGCTGTGCATCTTCTAGGTTGACCCCTCTTCTCCCCTTCTCTCCTGCCCTCCCAGTTTCTCAAACTTCACCCCAGGAAGAGAATTCCACCAGAGTCTGCACCCACTAGGCTGGTCATCTCTGAGCTCCCCTCCCCCACTGCTCCACCCCCCACTCTCTCCCTCACTTTTCTTACACTCCAGACCTCCTCAGCAGAATCTCCTGGTCCTCCAGATCTTCCCCCACTCCAATCATGTTCCCCACAAGAATATGCCCAGCTTACATCCCTCCTGGTTCCCCTAGTCATTCCCCTCTCCTCCCCTCCCTCCCCAGGTCTCTCTCTCTTCTCTGCAGCCTGGGCCCAGACCTGCCCACTCCCACCCAACTCTCCTCCAAAGTGAAGACATTCACCACCTTGGCCCACTCCCTTCCTGACCTTCCACACTCCAAGCCTAATGCTGAGGTGGCCTTTCCCTCTGTCTTGTTTTTATTTCCCAAGAGATCTTCTCTCACAGGAAAGCAGCTGGATTTTAATGAGATGTGACCAGGACATCAGAGCAGCTGGTCCTAAGTCATATGTTACCTGTAACACATTTATCTATTACTATTATCTATGAACTCTATCTACTGATATCAACCTTCACATCTGCCTCTAAATCTAGGGCTTTGCTTATTACCTGGCTAAGCAAGGGAAATTTACCCCCTGGGAGGTCTGAGTATTTCTCTCTTCACCCCTCAAAACCTGAGTTCTAATGGGAAGGGGGGAGTTGTAGGAAGGAAGAAGTGCTGGTCCTGGTGGGCAAGGATGACTGGAAATTAGGAAGGAGACCAGAGAAGGCTTGACGTGGGATTGCTGTGGGGAGTGGAGCACATTACCCCAGCACTGAATCCTTAATGATTCTTTTTGTATTTTTTTTTTTAACAAAAATAAAGACAGATCCTACTCTCAGGACCTTATATGGCAACAGTGAGTGGTGGACAGGGAGGGGCTGGATGGCTGAAAATATTACTGGGCTGGGCAGTGAGGTTCTGGGGTCTTCCCCAGGTAGTGGAGCAAAGTAGGATATACCCTTGGTTCTCATTTCTTCAACTGGAGAGGAAAAGGAAAGTCAGGAGATGAAAAATAAAGCCAATGGAAATATAGGCACATACATACTTACTATATAGCCAAGGTAACACCCATAGTGACTGCTATGAATATGTCAGCAAATTTCCTACTTTCCAGGACTGAATGGCAAGGTATAATAGACCTTCTTCATTGAAGACAGAAACAACATATTTATTCAAACACCAGAAAGCCAAATCCATTATGGTAAAATGGTCTATACACATTATCACTGCAGGGAGCAGCACCATCCCCAAGCCTTCCCTCCATCAGGCCTTCACACACATAGGCTTCCCCTAAGCACCCTTCTCTCACTCAGGATAACTGCTCTGTCTCCAAGCCTCCTCTCTCTCTCTCCAAGCTCCAACTCCCTCCAACACAAACCAACTTCCTGCTCCACCCACTGAGCAAGCTCCTCCCATCCCAGGCTCATAGAGACTTAGACTCCAGTGACTCAGGCTTCAATGTGACTCAAGAAGGGCCTATTAATGGATGACAAAGATCTTCTCATTTCATTAACAATACACCTACTTACATAGGATTTCTATATTCAAACATTTATACATATGTCCATAAATCATCTTGGTGGTAAAACATACTGCACAGTTCAGAATTGAGCTTCTTTGGTGCTTTTTCAGAGAGGGATTCACTCCAGCCCTGGGAACCACCAGGATGAAGAGGATGCCTGGGATGTAGCATCAGTGTGTATGTGCCTGCGTGTGTCTGGTGTGTCCTTCACTGCAGACCATGCCATCAGGGAAATGATGACATGACTTGCACTTGACTTTGTTTTGAATGAGGGAGGGCTGTGCAGGTCACCAGCCTCACTTCTCCAGAGTCATCAGGATGACTGGAGATGACCCAGGACAAGGCAGCTGGGGCTGTGACTTGCCCAAGGTCACACAGCTAGTGAGTGTCACGTGTCTGAGGTGAGATCTGAACTCAGGTCCTCCTGCCTCCCGCACTGGGGCTCTATCCACTGCACCCTCTGGCTGCCCCCATGAGGAGAGGACAAAAGGCCCGCTTGGCTGCTCAGGCTGCATGAAGAGGAGCTGTGTGTAACCACCTTGGAGAAGGCGCTTGGAAACAGGAAACTGAGGCATCTACCAGTGTAAACCATGGTGTGGCCTGTCCCAAGTGATGAGTGTCGGAAGCAGGGTTTGAACTCAGGTCTGGGGGACTGAGGTCTGGCACAAAGCGGCGTAGACACTAAATGACCGGCCTCCATCACACGCCCTGACCGTGACCACCCATCACACCCACGTGACCGAGAAACCCCCGCGCGGGGCCTTCAGCTGCGGATGTGACGTCATCGATGCTTTATCGCGGCGTGTAGGAGGCGGGAACGTCCGAGATCCCGGCAGACTCCGCCCCGTCCCCTCGGGATCTCCGGGTTTTATGTTCCTCCCGACAAGCTCCCCTCCCCCCTCCACATCCGGGTCTCCCGCTCCTTGTTTTCCCCCCCCTACCCCCGGGTCTCCCTGGGCTCCTCCTCCTCCCCTCCCTCTCCCGGTACAAGTTCCGGGGGCCCCGGCCCGGCGGAGAAAATCTCGCGGGATTTCCCTTCGGGGCTCCCCCCGCCGGGCGTCGGCTCACCTGGTCCCGGTTCTGGGTCCCCCGAACCCGCTCTTTGATCTCTGGGGCGGAGGAAAATCTGGAGAGCTCGAAGGGGGCCGACCTAGGCCACCATCTTCCCAGAATCCTCTGCGGGACGTGGTCTCCTAGGTAACGGCAGACGCTCTTTAAGATGCGGAAGCGGGAAGAATCACGTGGAAAGGATTCCCGCCTCCAGAAAGCCTGAGAAACCTGAAGGATTAACTGGGGGCTAGTGTCAGGAATGCGAGAGGGAAGGGCAGGGTGGGCAGAAAGACAAAAGAAATCGGGAAAAGACTTGGAGGTAAAGACCCTGGAAATGAGAATTTAAAACAGGGGTTGCACGTGACAGGGAACTTAGGGGAAGAGGAAGTTTAAATACTTAGTAAAAAGGGATGAAGGAGCCAAAGTCTGAGTCTAGGACTCACTTTAACGTGAGAGGAGGAGAGAAAAAGGAACCCGACTCAAGACTTTGAGGGAAAGTTAAAAATAACCCAACACCCAGTGGGGGAGGGGTCAGAAAAAAAGCCCTGTGTCTCTTGTTTACACCAAACACAATTAAAGATATCAAAAAGTCAAAGAATGAAAATAAAAGTCTGATAAGGCGTGTTTGACTTCTCGGGTGAAACCAGACAAGCAGGATCCCAGTCTTGCTGTCAGACTCAGCAAAAACCATCCTGACAAACATGGGAAGCGATAAGCTAGGAAAAGAAGATTCTGCAGCATCCACAGAGAGCCAAGCAACAGCCACACGGAAATGCCACGCTCCCCAAGCCTTGGCCTTTCCCTTGGACCCAGAACCAGAGAAGGACAACACTTTACCAGTCCTGTCAACTCTGGATTAAGTCTCTCATAAAGATGAGAAAAGCAAAGTAGACCTGAACAGGAGTCCTGAGAGACTAAAGCAAAGAGACTTAAGGTGTCTGCTGAATGGGAATTGCTCTGCAGACATGTCTAAATATGGAACTTCTCCCAATGTATTTTTGGGACACACGATAGAGGTATGTTGCCCTTGCTTATGCCTATTGGCCATGGAAGTTTTTTTTCATTTGAGGTGGGGGAGACAGGCACATGAAATTTTTTTTCTAATGAAAAAATATTTATTTTAATACTTGAATATTTGTTTAAAAATACAAGTAACATTAGTAAGCACTCAGGTAATTTCACAACTGTGGCTGGGAGAATTCAAGATCTAGGTGAATAGTATGAAATTCCCACTACATAAAAGTTAAATGATTTAACAAAGTAAATGCAGACCAAATTAGAAATAAAAAATGTAGCATGTAGAATATATCAAATATTACATCATAGAAGACCCCAATCAGTCATTTATATCCGTGATAGGGAGAGAACTGACCTCCAAGGAACTAATGCTAATAGACAAGTACTGAGAAGACAAGAACTTGTCCATGTCCATCATCATGTACTGGTCACATATGGGTCACAATATTCTTGATATGGCTTGCATAGGTCATAGTATTTAAATTTTGACCCAGTGTCTAAAGTGTGATTCAGTATTTAAGTTATGATTTTTTCACAGGTCACCATGTTCAAACTTCTACCTTTTGCAGAGATTAACTTTTTATGGCTTTTCAATTATTACTGTATTTTATAGTTTTCCCCAATTTGGACCCCACACCTTCCAATCATTTAACCTATTTCTCATAATATCTTAAATTTACACAACAAGTGCTTATTATACTTTTGCCCCAGGAAGATCCATGTTAATGCTTTCATTATGTAATTGTGAAACACAAAATTTTACTTAACTTTAAATTATAAAAATTTAATTCTGTGCTTTCTATAAGAATTTTTTTTTGAATGCAGTAAGACCTCATGGTTACTATTACCCACAAAACTTCAATTCCAATCTGTGTTACAGATTTGTTTGAATAGGAATAACATTTTTAATCACATGGTTTAGAACGTGGAAAATACAGAACCTAATATAATATTGGAAGTTAATTTGAAAGTTGGATTTTTTCCTGTGGACAATAGGTTGTAAGTATTTGATTCAACACCTGACAGACCCAGTCTTCAATTTGATTCTTCATCTACTTTATGTAATGGAAATGATAATAACAAAAATAATGCCAATTCTAACTAGCATTTCTCTAGTGCCTGCTATGTGCCCATTACTGGGCTAAGTGCTTTACAAAGATTATTTCATTTGTTCATTATAAAAATGCTGGGAGATGGATACTGTTATTATCTCTAATTTACACTGAGGAAACAGGTAGTCAGATGCTAAGTGACTTGTGTACAGAGAGTTCCAGGACTACACAGATTCTCATTCTGCTAATGTGACTCACTGGGGCACCAGGACACAGTGTGGCAGTGACAGTGATCCCCTTCTTCACACATGGGAAGCCATTTCAGCTGTGGAGATTCTAGGCACTGAAGTCATTGTAGCAATGATTGCAAGGACCACAGAGTCTTGGAGGTGCAGGGTTGGGAAGGGGAGATCTATGGAATGGTCCACTTATATCAAGTCAGAATTGGCTCCATTTTTATTTATAAGCAAAATACAGTAAAAATGTTCCCTCATGAATTAATGAAAAAATGCAAAGGGAAGTGGCCTGACCATACCAGATCTGGAACCATATTATAAAGCAGCATTCATCAAAACAATCTGGTACTGGCTAAGAAAAAAGAGTGGGAGCAGTGGGATAGAGTGGTACCTAAGGCATAGTAGTAAATGGCTATAGCAATCTAGTGCTTGGTAAATCCCAACACTCCAGCTTCTGGGAAAAAAACCTCATAATTTGACAAAAACTCTGGAAAAACGGAAAAATACTATTGCAGAAACTAATACAGACCAACATCTTACACCATATACCAAGCTAAAGTCAAAAGTGGGTACAAGATTTCGACATAAATGCTGATACCATAAGCAAATTAGGAGAGCAAGGAATAGTTTACTTGTCAGATCCATAGGAAAGGGAAGACTTTATGAGCAAGCAAGGGATGGAGAACATCAAAAGACATAAACAGATGATTTTGATCATATTATGTTCAAAAGGTTTTACACAAACAAAACCAAATGCAAACAACATTAGGTGGAAAGTGGAAATCTGGGAAACAATTTTTACAGTGTCTCTGATACAGGCCTCATTTCTCAAATATGTAGAGAACTGAGTCAAATTTTTGAGAATACAAGTCGTTCCCCAATGGATAAATGGACAAAGGTAATGAACAGGCACTTTTATGATGAAGAAATCAAAGCTATCTATAGTCATATGAAAAAATGCTCTAAATCACTTTTGATTAGAGAAATGCAAATTAAAACAATTCTGAGGTACCACCTCATACCTCCCAGATTAGCTAATATGGCAGAAAAGGCAAATGATGAATGTTGGAGAAGATGTGTGGAAATTGGGAAAATAATTCACTGTGGTGGAATTGTGAACTGATGCAACCATTCTGGAGAGCACTTGCCCAAAGGGCAATCAAACTGTGCATCCCCTTTGAGCCAGCAAAGCTGCTACTAGTTCTGTACTCTGACAAAATCACAAAAAAGTGAAAAGAGCCTACATGGTCAAAAGTATAGCAGCAATTTGTGTGGTAGCAGAGAGCTGGAAATGGAGGGGATGCTCATCAGTTGGGGAATGTCTGAACAAGTTGTGGTATGTGAATGTAATGTAATACTATTGTGCTAAAAGAAATGATGAGCAGTCAGATTTCAGAAGAACCTGGAAAGACTTCCATGAACTGATACAGGATGAAGTGAGTGGAGCCATGAGACCATTATATGTGAAAACAGCAGCATGAAGTGAGTGGAACCATGAGAACATTATATGCAAAAACAGCAGCATTGTGCAACCATCGACTATGATAGACTTAGTTCTTCTCAGCTATACAGCAATCCAAGAGAATTCTAGAGGGCTCATGATGGAAAATGTTGTCTGCCTCCAGAGAAAGAACTGATGGAGTCTGAATGCAGATTGAAGCATATTGTTCTCACGGTCTTTATTTTTTTCTTTGGCTGACTGTAATTTTTGCAAACTTTTTCTTCACAACATGAATAATATGTAAATAAGTCTTATATGAATTCAAATATATAACCTCCATCAAATTGCCAACTGCCATAGGGAGGGGAAAGTAAGAACAGTTGGAAGTCAAAATTTTGTTTTAAAAAATGTTACAAATTGTCTTTATGTGTAATTGGAAGAAAATAAAATACTATTTTTTAAAAAGAAAAATTTCCCTCATACATGGATAAGATGGCAAATGATGGCAGAATTTTATGAGCTCTCTTGTTGAGAAATAGAAATTCATTTTTTTAACCCCCAAAGAGTCATCAAAACAAATGGCTAGTTACTATAAAAAAAAACTGATTTTTCTATTGGCTGATGACAAGTAACATATTAAATGTTAAATGTACTTAACATTCAACTGGACTTTAAAAAAATAAATATATACACACATACACGTATATGTATTTATGTATAGATATGCATGTGTGTAGATACGTGTGTAAATATAATATATGTATATCTCCTTGGTAAGGAAAGAATCTTGAGATACAACTTTATTCCATCAATGGACCACTGGCTATACTCTCACAGAAATTCTACGGATTGCCAGCCTGCTTCCTTCAAAAGCCACCCATAAGAAGATATGTTTAAATCAGAAAATAGCCTTAACAGCCATTTGTGCCTTCTTAGACAGAAGAACAGCACAGTGGGTCTACCAGTTTTCTTATGGGGGAAGGAAGGTACTGAAGGGAACACTGAGGACATTGATGGAAGATCACCCAGGATAATATCCAATGGAGTCAGTCATGTTTTCTCAAAAATTAGCTTTTGAAAACAGTCACTCACTTGCTATGTGAAAGCCTCAGTGGTTAGACTTGGAGGATATGAGGGCCAAAGGTGTGAGTGCTTCCCAGGGTTAAAGGAGGAAAGACATTGGGGGGGTGATCAGAGAGCCGCATAAAGAGAGGAAGATTTGGACTGGTTGAGAGGTCTCCTTAGTCAGGATAGCAGGCCTTGGGGGAACTCTAGGGGGCTGAGTGAAGCAGGAATCATGGCATGAAGGTGGCATCAAAGACCATTTCTTGGTCCTTGAAGGCTACTCAGACTACAGGTAGGCTAGCTGACCATTCTTACCTCTTGGCTCAGACCTACCTGGGAACTGCAAGCCCAGCACTGGATTGTTAGGAGACATCTTTATCTCAAGGAAGAGAGCTGCTGCTGCCAACCATGGGGTCCACCAGGAGGAGAAGTCCAAGGCAGAGCTTGCCCAGAAAGGTGGGCCATGTGGAAAGCAGAAGAGTCCTTGCTTACCTCAGTGAACCAAGCCGTTTCTGGGAGGGCCCAAGAGGCCCTTTCTTTGTGCTGAGGCCCCAGGATCATCCTTTTCCTCCACTCATACTTATGGCCATATACTCAGGACCCTTGCCTTCCTCTCTGCCCCTATTCCTGGTCTCTATCAGCTGCAATGCTGTGGCCATGAGAATGACCCTTTCTCACCTTGACCTTGTCCTAGTCCACGAGCACTAGACTCACATCTGTCCATCCCATCCCACTTTCCTTCCTTCATCCTACTGTAGGACTCAGACCCTTTTCCTTCTGAGTAGAAAGACTCCCACAAGAAAACCTGAGCAGTAGACTAACAAAGGAGAGGGCTGTAAAATTTGAGGTTCTCACAGCAAATAGCACTTGGGAAAATTCAGGTTTTGTAGGATATACAATTTTGTATTTTATACAATTTTTAACTGTCAGGTTGGATGGAACTGAGTTTTCCTTAACTAAATTATAATATGGTCTTTTTTTTTTTTTTGGTAAAATATTTAACTTTTACATTCATTTTCACAAAATTTTGGGTCCCAAATTTTCTCCCCTTTTGTCCCCTCCCCCCACCCCAATAAACCGAGCAATCTAATTTTCCCTATCTCCAATCTGCCCTGTCTTCTATCATCCCTCCCTTCTCTTGTCCCCATCTTCTCTTTTGTCCTGTAGGGCCAGATTACTTTCTATTCCTCATTAACTGTATGTCTTCTTTCCTAGTAGCAAGAACAATACTAAAGAGTTGTTCCTAAAACTTTGAGTTCCAAATTCTCCCCATCCCTCCCTCCCCACCCATTCCCTTTGGGAAGGCAGGCAATTCTATATAGGCCCTATCTGTGTAGTTTTGCAAATGACTTCCATAATAGTCGTGTTGTGTAAAACTAACTGAATTACACTCCATCCTATCCTGGCCCTCATTGTTTCTATTCTGTCTTTTGATCCTGTCCCTCCCCAAGAGTGTTGACTTCAAATTGCTCCCTCCTCCCATTGTCCTCCCTTCCATCATCCCCCCCCTTGCTTATCTCCTCTCCCCCACTTTCCTGTACTGTAACATAGGTTTTCATACCAAAATGAGTGTGCATTTTATTCCTTCCTTTAGTCAAATGTGATAAGGGTAAACTTCTTGTTTTTTGTTTCTCAGCTCTCTTCTTTTTCCCTCCACTAAAAAGTCTCCTGCTTGACTCTTAAATGACATATAATTTACCCCATTCCATTTCACCCTCTTTCCTCCCCCTACCTTTCTCTCTCACCATTTACCTTAATTTTTTTTAAGCTATGGTCCCATCCTATTCAATTCACTCTGTGCTCTCTGTCTCTGTATGTACATGCACCTGTATGTGTGTGTGCGCGCACGCGTGTACATGTGTGTGTGTGTGTGTGTGTCTGTGATCCCACCACCTACCCAGATACTGAAAAGTTTGAAGAGTTACAAATATTGTCTTTCCATGTAGGAATGTAAACAGTTCACTTTTGGTAAGTCCCTTATGATATCTCTTTGCTGTTTACTTTTTCATGCTTATTCTCATTCTTGTGTTTGAAAGTCAAATTTTCCTTTCAGCTCTGGTCTTTTCATCAAGAATGCTTGAAAGTTCTCTGTGTTTCATTGAAAGACCATATTTTCCCCTGAATTATTATACTCAGTTTTGCTGGGTAGGTGATTCTTGGTTTGAGTCAGAAATCCTTTGACTTCTGGAATATCCTATTCCATGCCCTTCGATCCCTTAATGTAGAAGCTGCTAGATCTTGAGTTATCCTGATTTTATTTCCACAGTACTGGAATTGTTTCTTTCTAGCTGCTTGCAAGATTTTCTCCTTGAGCTGGGAGTTCTGGAATTTGGCCACAATATTCCTAGGAGTTTCTCTTTTTGGATCTCTTTCAGGTGGTGATCGATGGATTCTTTCAATACTTATTTTGCCCTCCGGTTGTAGAATGTCAGGGCAGTTTTCCTCGATAATTTCATGGAAGATGATGTCTAGGCTCTTTTTTTGATCATGACTTTCAGGTAGTCCCATAATTTTAAAATTGTCTCTCCTGGATCTATTTTCGAGGTCAGTTGTTTTTCCCATGAGATATTTCACATTCTCTTCCATTTTTTCATTCTTTTGGTTTTGTTTTGTGATTTCTTGGTTTCTCAGAAGGTTATTAGACTCCATCTGTTCCATTCTAATTTTGAAAGAACTACTCTCTTCAGTGAGCTTTTGAACCTCTTTTTCCATTTGGCTAATTCTGCTTTTGAAAGCATTCTTGTCCTCATTGGCTTTTTGAACCTCTTTTGCCAACTGAGTGAGCCTATTTTTCAAGGTGTTATTTTCTTCAGCATTTTTTTGGGTCTCCTTTACCAAGGTATTGACCCATTTTTCATACTTTTCTTGCATGTCTCTCATTTCTCTTCCCAGGTTCTCCTCCACCTGTCTAACTTGCTTTTCAAAATCCTTTTTGAGCTCTTCCATGGCCTGAGCCCACCCGCCATCCACCTCGGATGTCTGGGATACAGAGGCCCCGACCCCCACGTCTTTCCCTGATGTTAAGAATATTTCCTTGTCATCAGAATTGAAAGGCGGGAACATTTGCACCTGCTCAAAGAAGCTCTCTATAGTCTTATTTTTCTTCCCTTTTCTGGGCATTTTCCCAGCCAGTTACTTGACTTCTGAGATTCCTCTGCACCCCCTCCTAGATCCGCCCAGCTAGTGCTTGGGGGTCTGAGATTCAAATGGGTTTTCCGCAGCAGGCATGGCTGCTATTCAATGTGAGCTTAAATTCTGGTGCTTGGGTGGGGGCAGGGCCGCCTCTCAGGCTCAGTTCCCTCAGGGGCTTTATGTAGAGACCTTCATTAATGAAGATCCTGCCTGCAGCTTGGGGAGTGCCAGGGGGCCGCCGCTGCTGCCACTGCCCCTGCCCCTGCCTCTGCCGCTTCCTCCCGAGGGGGCCCGAGTCATGGAGACACCCCACTCCCCTCTCGGCCAGCCCAGACGTCTCTCTCATTGACCTGTATCATCTGTGGGCGGAGGGACCTTCCCTGCCACCGGAGATTCCGTCCCTGAAGCCTGCTTGGATCTGCTCCTCTGGGGCTGCGGCCAGGGCAGCACAGGGGTGGACTCCGCTTTCCGGGGCGCGACGGACCCTGGGGATGGCTCTCCAGGGCTCTCTGGAATGGAAATCTCTTCCACTGTGTTTCTGCACACCCTGCAGTGATCCAGGACTTGTGGGGAGCTCTTCTTACATTAAATCCATGGGCTATGGGTTCGGAGCTAGCATACGTGAGTCTTTCTACTCTGCCATCTTGACTCCACCTAATATGGTCTTATTGTCACATATATACTTATCTTAGGATAATTGTGTTGTTTGACTCTCTATAAATGGATCATTCCTTAATGAAAAATACTCTTAAAATCTGGCATTAAGGCAATATATTTAGAAGTTATAAAGATAAGAATTAAAAGCACCACTGTATCAAAATGACTCTATCCGGGTATCTGAATGCCTTCCCTCTAGGGCATCAAATTGATAAATGAATAAAGTGATTTTTCTATGTAAGACAATCCAGAAATGCATTCAAATGAGTTTATATTATTTCATTAGCAGTAAATTTTTATTATTTACATTATGCCAGTGTTTTTTTTTTTTATGATATTTTTGTTCATTTGAAAAATAATTCCTAGAGGTTGATCCAACTGTATCCTTAGGAAATTGTATCCTCAGAAGTTCTTTTGATTTAGATGCTGCAAAATGATGAATTAATCTGTGAAAGCATGTTGTTACAATGTTTCAAACCTTACATATGCAATTAAGTATAGTCTGCTTTAAAATTAATAATAATCGTAACAACTTTCTGTTTGGGAAAAAAACAAAGGGTCTGTAAATTCTCATTTGGAAAGTTCTTTGGGGACTTAGCAGGTAGGTCCAGGGTATTTTCTTTTGGGTAAGGACATAAAATCTTATCAGATTTACAAAAAAATAATGAAATGGTTTATGCAAATTTAAAAATTGCACCTGAATTACCACATATGGCTGCTACATGTTTGGGACAATCAGTCTCAACAGACCCTGCCTTGATTCAGAATGAGACCTCTTCCTTGAACACAGTTGATACTCTCAGATCTTGAAATGCAGAAAATAAGAGAATGCCTCCAATGCCCATGACCTAGGGACTCGCTGGTGGTAATTCAATAAGCACTAATTATGTGCCAGACACTCTGCTAAGTGCTGGGGGTACAAAGCAAGCTGAGCAACCCCTCCCTCCAGGAGCTCACTTTCCACTGGCTTTGGTCAAGTCAATAAGCGTTTATTAAGCATCTACCATTTTCCAAGCAACTCATGGGCCCATGAGATTCCAAGAATGGAAAAAGTAAATGGAAGACAATTTCTAAATGACTACAAACTTACATGCACATATACACACATAATATGAAGCTAGGAGGTCCAGTGGATGGAGTTCTGGGCCTGGATTCAGGAAAACTTGCATTCAAATCTAGCCTCAGACACTTTCTAGAGAGTTGGTCTCAGTTGACTGTAAAATGGTGGCAGTAGGACTTGGATAACACTGAGTGTGGAGATCAGATGAGGTAATACTTTTTAAAGCTCTTGTGCCTGGCAGGTAGTCAGCAATAAGAAATGTTTGTTTCCTACATTCAATATATGTATAAGGTAAAACTTAGAAAATCAAAAGGAGAAAGTGGACCAAGAAAGGCTTCTTGTAAGAGATGAGTGATCAAGAGTGCTGAATGAAGCAGAGGTGAGTTAGGATGAGGTCTTAGCAAAGACCTACAGATTTCCCAATTAAAGAGCTCCTTGATAAGTTTGGAGAGAGCACTTTCAGGAGGATGACAGTGACATTCAATTTGTAAGGGGTTAAGGAGTGACTAGGATGGGAGGAAGATCACCCAATGAATAGGACACTGGACTTGGAATCAGGAAGACTTATTTTTGAGTTCAGATCTGGCCTCGGACACTAGATATATGATCCTGAGTAATTATCATCTCTTCATCATCTCTAAAGTGAGCATGAGCATGAAATGGGATACCACAAATGGAATCTAACAGAGTCACACACAAACATCTATCTATCTGTATCTAACTATATGCATATGTATATATACATATAGGTCCTTTCCCATTTCTGTTCTTTTTGGGATACAGTCTCAGAAGTGATATTACTGTGTCAAAGAGTATGCACATTTTTGTAACCCTTTTGGCATAGTTCCAAATTGCTCTCCAGAATGGCTGGATCAGCCCACAGTTCCACCAGCAATTAATTAGTGTTCCAACTCTCCCACATCTTCTCCAACATTTATCATCTCCCTGTTTTGTCAAGTTAGCCAATCTGATGGGTGTGATGTGGTACCTCAGAGTTGTTTTGATTTGCATCTCTCTAATCAATAGTGATTTAGAGCATATTTTCATATGATTATGGATAGTTTTAATTTCTTTCTCTGAAAACTTTTTTACATCCTTTAACCATTTATCAATTGGAGAATGACTTGTTTTCTTGTACATTTGATTCAGTTCTCTATGTATTTTAGAAATGAGACCTTTATCAGAGACACTAATTGTAAAAATTCTTTCTCAGTTTTCTGCTTCCCTCCTTATCTTAGAGGAATTGGGTTTGTTTGTGCAAAAACTTTTCAATTTAATGTACTCAAAATTCTCCATTCTGCATTTCACAATGTTCTCTATCTCTTGTTTGGTCATAAATTTCTCCACTCTCCATAAATCTGATATTCCTTGCTATTCCTATTCCTTGCTCCCCTAATTTGTTTATACTATCGATCTTTATATCTAGATCATGTATCCATTTGGCTTTTATTCTTATGCATGGTATCAGGCATTGGTCTTTGCCTAGTTTCTGTCACACTGTTATCCAGTTTTCCCAGCAATATTTGTCAGACAGTGAGTTCTTATCCCAGAAGCTGGGGTCCTTGGGTTTATCAAACAGTAGATTGCTATATCCATTGACTACTGTGTGTTGGGTACCTAACCTATTCCACTGGTCTACCCTTCTATTTCTTAGCCAGTACCAAGTGGTTTTGATGGTTGCTGCTTTATAATACAATCTGAGATCTTGTAGGGCTAGGCCACCTTCCCTAGCAATTCTTTTCATTAGTTCTGGACCTTATGTTCTTTCAGATGAATTTCGATGTATTTTCTAGCTTGAGAAAATAATTATCTGGCAGTTTGATTGGTATGGCACTGAATAAGTAAATTAATTTAGGTAGAATTATCATTTTTATTATATTAGCTCAACCTACCCATGAGCAACTGATGTTTTCCCACTTACTTAGATCTGACTAAAAATCCCTATTCTGAGATACTGCCTTAACTCTGGGAGGGAGTGGGGAAAGCTAAGTGATCACCATTGGCAGTGGGTGTTTTAGCAAGGTGAGATCCTTGAGCCCCTTATAGTCTTAGAAGTTTCTTTTCCAGTAATTCCAAATGATTAATTTCAGAACCTACAAAATCTGCTTAAATGTTTTTTAGCTAAGATGATCTGACTTTCCATTGTAATTCCTGGGTGACCAGACCAGAAAAACAAGGAAAAGTCTTGCAGTTTTGCTTGTTTCTTTCCCTAGCTGCAATCCTTAAAGGTCTCTGGCTGCCTGCATTTCAAATCTCACAAGATAGCTGGACTCTTCACAGCACACATGTGACAATTAAGGCAGCATAAAGACAAACAGAGCTCACAACCAACAAGGGAGGGAGGGAGAATCAGAACCTTGTCAGAGAGAAGAGGACCCAGATGCCACAAGGATGGAAAGGTTAAGTGTCTGGTCCTATTGTGTGTGTTCTGGGCCAGGAGCCTCATAAATATTATTTTAGTTAATGCTGTTGTAAGAATTACCAGGGTTGACTAGGGACAGCCAGAGTAAGGGAGCCCAGGATACAGACAGGCATAAACTGGGATCCATTTGTCCCCTCAAGAGTGTGATACACTCCAGGAGTGAGTGATGGACATGTGTGTCTCACAGTTCCACAGAGGACAAAGAGACACTCTCTCCCTGAGCTATAGGACCCATCCTATGGGTAGGATCTCTGGGGTCTTGTAGGCAAGCTTTCAAAGATGTTTTGGGTATCAGGTTAGGGGACACAGAGGGGAAAAGGTACATTTTTAGAAAAAGAGAGTTATCTCAATTCAAAGGGTTGATCCCTCTAACCAGGAGGACTAGCAAGAGTAGGAAGTCAAGGCAGAACTTGCCCAGAAAGGTAGGCCATGTGCAAAGCTGAAGAGTCCCCATGGGCCTCAGTGAGTCAAGCCCTTTCTGGGGTAGTAGTCTAAGAGATCCTCTCTGCCTGGGTCCTGAGGCCCAGGATCATCCTCTTCTCCAATTCAACACTCAGGGCCAGAATCTCAGGACCCTGCCTTGCTCTCTGCCCCTCTTCCTAGTCTCCATCAACTGCAATGCCATGGTCGTGGGAATGACCCCTCTTTTACCTTGACCTTCTCCTAGTCCACCAACTTCCACCTTTAGGCTCAAATTCTATCTAGGTCAAAACTCAAAACACAGATTCCCCTTGAGAGGTCCTTATCCTTCTTCTGTCCATCAACTCTTATTCTCCCTTCTCTCAGCTTTGGAATTCAGATGCTTCTCCTTCTGAGCAAAGAGACTGCCTCAAGAAAAGTTTAGCTGTAAACTGACCCAAGAGAGTGGGTTCTATATTTAGACATCATGGTTGCAAATGTGACTTCATTTGTCCAGAACTAGATTATATTACGGTCTCATTTAATATCACATGTATTCTCTTAGGATGCTTGTGATGTTTAACCCATTAAAGATAGATTATACCTTAATGAAAAATGCTCTTAAAATCTGGCATTTAAGGCAATATCTATAGAAATTATAAAAATTATTAAAAGACTTACAAGCATCATTGGATTAAAGAGACTGTATCCTGCTGTCTGAATGCCTTCAGACTGAGTGTCAAATCAATCAATGGATAAAATGATTTTCTAAGTAAGAAAATTCACAAGTGGTTTTAACTGAAGTAATTTTATGGGATCTATAATAAATTTATATTACTTATATTGTTATGAATCTAATCCTATTTTAAAAAATAATTCCAAATGGACCAGTTACCTACTGTAAATTCTCCCTGTTGGGGCAGGTCTTTGGGGACGCAGCAGGTAGATACTTTGAGGCTTTCTTTTGGGCAAGGTCATCCAGTCTTCCCAGCTTTGGAAAGAAATTGCCTAAAGGAATGAAGTGGTTTAGGAAACTGACAAACTTCCACCTGGCACATCCTATTGTCTTATTGTGAGATAATCAATCTCAACAGACCCCAGCCAGTATTCAGAATGGGATCCCTTCCTTGAGTACAGTTGACATTGTCAGTTCTTGGAAAGCAGAAAATAAGAGAATGGTTCCAATGCCCATGATCTGGGGAATCCCTGGTGGTAATTCAGCTAGTACTGATGTTGTGCCAGGCACTGTGCTAAGTCCTGAGGGTACAAAGCAAGGTAACAGCACCTCCCTTCAAGAACTCACTTTCCAATGGCTTTAGTCAAGTGAATCAAGTTTTACTAAGCGTCTACTCTGGTCCAAGCAGCTCAGTGGCTTTTGGGATTCCAAGAATGGAAATGAGAAACAGGAGATAATCTGTAAATAATTACACATTATCTACTTCCATAATCAGAGGCAAGGAGGTGCAGTGGAGAGTTCTGGGCCTGGGTTCAGCCAAAGCTGAGTGCACATCTGACCTTGGAGACTTCCTGAAGAGTTATTCTCAGTATTCCCTACTGTAAAATACTGGCAATAGGACCTATGTGGCAGAGTTCCTTTGAGGGTCACATGAGATCATGTTTGTAAAATGCTTGTCCCTGGCACACAGTAGGCACATTGTGTAAGGTAAATTTCAGGAAAGCAGAGAGAGAAAGTGAACCAAGAAGGGCTTTATACAGAAGATGGACAACATTGAATAAAGCACAGAGGTCATATAGG
The DNA here is from genome assembly GCA_023548195.1 of Bettongia penicillata ogilbyi. NCBI lineage: Eukaryota > Metazoa > Chordata > Mammalia > Diprotodontia > Potoroidae > Bettongia > Bettongia penicillata. Next base: position 3,657,262 of record JAJHZJ010000232.1, read on the forward strand.
AGGACTGAGAAAAGACCATCAGATTGGATGGTTAAAGCATCAAGTTACTCAGGAGAGAGCACTTTGGGGACAAGGAAGATGAAAGTCAAGTGGTGAATGGTTAAGGAGTGAAGGGGTGAAAGCAAGATGGCCCAGTGGTAGAACTCTAGGCTTGGATTGTTCAGATCCCACCTCAGACACTTAGCAACTATGTGATTCTGAGTCATATAAATTATTAAACTCTGTTTACCTCAATTCATCATCTCTAAAATGAGCATAAGCCGGAAATGGGAAACTACTCCTGCATCTTTTCTCCTAAGCCCTCAAATGGGATCTAGAAGAGTCAGACACAACTGAATAATCACTAAGGAGTGAGTAAGAGAGGAAAGTAGAAAGGTCAGCCATATGTTTCAAGGAGTTTGCCTGAGAAAAAGAGGGGAAATAGAAAGATTGTTCAAAAGGTGATGAGGTTTAGGGAAGTCTTCCTTACAGATATGCGTATGTTAGAAGTCATTAGAAAATGGACCAGCTAATAGAGAAAGTTTAACAGTATGAGGGATTTGGGAGGGGGAATCATTGAGTATTGGAAGGGAGGGTGGGGAAGATAAGATGGGGGCAGGGGGATCAAATGGCGATGGACCTGGTTGAACTTTGTGAAAACAAGGCTCCCACATTCTTAGAGAATGGCGGAAAGAAGGCACTGTAAAATCCCATGAGACATTCTGAGGAGAGAATGCAGGCAATTATTTACTCCACATTTATTAAGTGCCTACTATGTGACAGGCACTGCAGTTAGTAGGGGTTGTGCAAAAAGCCTAAGAGCAGTATCTGATCTCAAGGAGCTCAGGTGACAACAAGGACACAGATAGGTACCCAAAGGTATAGACAAGTCAGTTGGATGTAGTTAACAGAATGAAGGCAGTAGAAGAAAGGGGAACTGGGAAAAATATAAGGTGGGATTTTGGTTGAGACTTGAAGGAACCAAGGAGGCTTGAATGAGGTGGCAGAGAATTCCAGCCATCCTGGAGAGCCAGAGAATATGTCCAGAGCCTAGAGATAGAGTGGCTTCTTCCTGGCACATAAAGAAGACCAGTGTCATTGGATCAGACTAGATGAAAGGAAGTAAAGTGGAAGCAGACTGCAGAAGTAAGTCTTGTGTAGGTCATGAAGGGCTTTTAGTGCAAAATCAACAAGATACTCAGTTGAAAGTGTCTGGATAGTCAGTAGTCAATAGGTGTTTGTTGTTTATATTCTATATGCCAGGAACTGGGTTAAGCCTGGGGATTTAAATAGAAAAGAAAAAGAATTCCTATTCCCATACAGAGTGCACTTTCTAGGGGAAGACCACACACCAAAGGAAGAGATTTTGGGCTAAAGACACCAGACCTGGGACATGGTGGCAGAGTCAGAGAGAAAGTCAAAGTAGGGCAGCCAGGTGCAAACATGGAGGTGTGTGAGCTGCCCCCCTACTTATGTGGAGGGTTGGAGGACATGAACTCACCCAACAGTGGGGATGACAGAATGTGGGAGAATGGAGAAGGAAAGAGATATGGGAGATACTGTTAAGAGCTAGTTAGGGATTCAAGAGACATTCATCTTATATCAAGAATTATATCAGTGAATAAAAGCATGGCCTTCCTCAAATGATTGTTCATACATGAGTATACATAATGAAGTCAAGAATCACAGCTCAGAAAAGTGAAAAGGAAAATGTAAAATGTTCGCAAGCTAAAACATCAGAAAAGTCTAATAAATTCTTTAATTGCTCAAAGGTTCAACAATAGAAATAAAGTAAGCTAAAAGTGAAATATAGGTTATAAATAGAAGGTAAATGTTTTGAATAGAGTCAAAATGAATGAAGTTAGATTTTTACCTGCATTCAAGAGAATTGCTCTAAAGTAACAGAAAAAGTGAAAAAGTGACTCATCTACTGCTAGAAATGGAAGAAAATGAAATGGAAGAGCATTGAATGCCAAGTACATTGGCTGACCATGTGTTCTACATGTAGCGTTGGATAAATAGATGACTCCTCCAAAATATCAAAGGCTTTACACACAAAGGCCACTCTCTTGTATGATATCCATCAGTCTGCCTGTTGACTCCTGATCGCTGGTATTCTCAAGTTCTAGAAGCATGTTGAAATAATTTTTTTTCATTGATAGTATCAGTGTCTATTATGCATTAGCTCAATCTCCAACCTCAGCTTATAAAATACTATGTTTTTACTCAGTTAAGGAATCTCCCTTCCCCACACAGTTACTTTTGTTTCTCTATACTTAAATAATACAATGAATGGATATATTCTTTGAATAATAGTAAGCAATCATACAGTAATGGCAGGAAATGCTTTTGACCATGACATATAGCCCATGTCATCTCAACCCCTCCCTATAAGAAAAGAGAAGTCTTCTTCAGTTGACTGGAAACTATTTCATACCACTCAGTAGAGGCCAGGTTGTAAATAATCTGTCTTTAGAATCCTTTCCATACTTTCATCTGATTAAGAATTTATTTCAGACTTTTAGGAAATTTACTCAATCATTCTTTTTTCTTCGTGCTTTCCTCAGGAGTCACTCTTCATTCCTCCCTCACTTCCTCCAAACATAGAATACACAGTACTTAATCAGCTTCTCACAAAGTTTTCATTGAATTTTCTAAATATGTCTCTTTGGATGATTGTGAGGAGGAGTTTCAGATGACCTTATGACCTTGTCTCTTCTTTCTGCACAGATTTTTTTTTAATTTACTTTTCAATATTCACTTCCATAATCTTTTCTGCCATTTTTCTCCACCTTCCTGCCCTATTCTTTCCCCATGACAGCATGCAATCTGATAGAGGCTCTCCATATGCATTCATATTAAACAAATTTCATCATCTTGATGTCTTGGTCCTCTTGGAGAACAATGGACAAATACAGCCTGTGAGTAGCCTCTCCTCCTCTCCTCACCTCTGGTGCTCTACCTAAGGGAAGGTACACTTCCATGGCCAAAAGCTGCCTTTCTTTTTTGTGTTTAGTGGGTACTTTTCTTGCTCAAAGAACAAGCCGTAACCCCAATTCACTCTGGAGCTCATAGATGGGACACCAGCTCCCTACTCACCTAGCACAGCTTTATTGTAATTACTAAATATTAACTACTTCTCTTTTACCCAGGATCCCCGAGGATCTTCCCCTCTCAGTTTGATTCTTTTTGGTAATTTTTTTTTTCTTTTACTAAAAGGGGTGTTCCCTTGAGTAACTACTTAAAGAGGCCTATTTACAGAATGAATGTATCACACCTATAGTGAGAATCTGATAAGACTTTAGCCTAAAATGGTCAAGGTCTCACATTGCATCCTGGACCTTCTCTAGATGAATATCAGGCCACTGGACCCACATGACTCTGGAGGAGAAATAAGGCTGATGCCCTTCCTCACTCAAATCCAAGTCAAATGCAAGTCATGTCATCATCTCATGGTGTTCTCATCTCATCTCAAAAATTCATAAAGACTTAAAAAAAAATCACATAAAGTTACCAAAAACAATTATAGAAAGAAAGTCAACCAATTAGAAATGGAGATCTAAAATGTTAAGGGAGAAATTAACTTCTTCACAATTAGAATCTGACAAGAGGAAGCTAATGGAGTTAGAACATACCAAGAATGATTAAAACTTAACCAAAGGAATGAAAAAATATAAAATGTAGAACATATCTTGAGATGAACAAGTGATATGGAGAAGGTCAAAGAGAAAATATATGAATTGTTGGATTGCTTGAAACTTATCATCCAAAAAAGAGCCTAGTTAACATATATTAAGAAATTAGTAAGGAAAATGGTCCCGAAATTCTAGAATAAGAACATAAAATAGAAATTTAAAAAAAAATTGACTGCTCACACTGTGAAAGAGATACCAAAGGAAAAACTTACAAGAGTATCATACCCAAATTGCAAACCTCCACGGTTGAGGAGAAAACAGTAGAAGTAACAAGAAAACCAATTTAAATAGAGAGGAACTGCAATCAGGAGAACCCACAATTTAGCAGCTTCTACAAAAAGATCTCATGTCTTGGGACATTACATTTCAATGAGCATGGGAGCTGGTGTTTGAACCAAACATAACTAACACAGGAAAGCTGAGTATAATCCTGAATGAAAATAATCGATACGTAAAATGGATAGAAAGACATTCAGGTATCTATGACAAAAAGTCCACCACCCAGTGGAAAATTAGACATAGAAGATCCAGGAGAAACATCAGGTTTAAAAACTGGTAAGCCCTGTTATAATGGACTCCATTAGGTCAAACTCTTTACTTTCTGTGTGTGAAAAAGAAATCAGTACTGTTAAGAATGTCATTATTCCTTTGGTAGTTTGAAGGAAAAGCTTGGGTTGAGTTCAGTAAGATGGGATGATTCTGAAAAATAAAACTGGATAGGGAGAGGTAAAATGGAGGAATTATCACATCCAAATGAGTCCTGAAAGGAAGAAGAGATATGGAGGAAGAAAGTGGGAATGGAGAGCTGGTAGTGCTGGAGAGTGATAGAACTTATAGCTCTTCCAGGAGATTATCAGAAGGGGAAATAAAAAATCTAAATAAACTTATTTTAGAAAAAAAGAAATTGAACAGGCCCAAAATGAGCTGCCTCAGAAAAAAGGACCAGATGAATTTGCTAGAGAATTCTACCAAACATTTATTTAAAGGTAAACTAGTTCCAATATAGGACAAATGATTTGGAAAAATATGCAAAGAAGGGATACTAGTAGACTTCTTTTATGAAGCAAATATGGTATTAATATTTAAACCAGGAAGAATAAACAAGAGAAAAATGTATAGACCAATTTTATTAATGCATATGCATGTAAAAATCTTAAATACTAGCTAGGAGATTACAACAATATATTAGAAAGATCTCCAGTATAAGCAATTTGGATTTATACTAGGAAGGCAGGGATGTTTTAATCTAGCAAAAATTATTCACATAATTGATTATTATCAGTAATAAAAGTAACAGAAATAAAACAAATAAATCAATAGCTAAAGAAAAAACTTTTGACAAAATACAATAGTAATTTCTGTTAAACACTCTTGAGAATATAGGTGTAATTGGCTTTTTCCTCATATTAATAAAAAGCATCTACCTAAAACCATTAGTAAGCATTAGGTATACTGGGCATAAACTACAAGCTTTCCCAGTATGATCCCATGTAAAACAAGAGTGTCCAATGTCACCAATATTATTCAGTATTGTATTGGAAATTGTAGTTTTACCAATAAGAGAGGAAAGGGAAATAGAAGGAATCAGAATAGGGAATGAGGTAATAAAATTATCTCTCTTTGCAGGCTATATGAGGACAAAATGCTAGAGAATCAACTAAAAAGTTAGTTGAAACAATAATTTTACAAAGTAGCAGGATATAAAGTATACCCACATAAATCACCTACTGTATATCACCAACAAATCCCTTCAAGAACACATACTAGGGGTAGAGCCAAGATGGTCGACTAGAAAGACACACTTAGGCAGGGTCCTCCCCACAGCCCATAAAATACCTGTAGAGGGACTCAACAAATTTTGGAGCAGCAGAAGTGGAGAACAACAGAGTAGAGGAGATTTCCAGCCCACGGTGACCTGAAAGGCCCACGGAAACAATGGTTGTGCTGGACGCAGAGCTGAGCACAGAGCCCAACGTAGAGCCCAGCCCAGCCTTGCCTGGGGTATGACAAGACTCTGGGAGGATGACACCTCGGGGGCGGAATCTCCAGTCACAGAAGTGGTTCCTCAAATCTCTTGGCCCACAGGTGCCAGAGGTCAGTGACAGGGTTTTATCAGGGGGGGAGGAAGGGAGAAGGGCCTTCCCATAGCTCTGGCAGCAGGCAGCAGCCACAGAACCAGCAAAGCAGCCCTTACAGAAGCTCCATTGTTGCAGTGTAAAAACCCCTGGGGGCATTGAAGAGCTGCCTCTTACCTCAGCCCTGGGTGGAGGCCCTGGCTGAGCTGATCTTTGTTTCAAACTGAATGGTGGCACTGCCCATCCAGCTTATCTGAAAATCAGCCCCCAGTGCTGGCTTGGTGGAACTGGAGGCCAAGTGGCTGTGGAGAGGTATCTGCCAAGATTCTGGGCACAAAAATCCCTATCTGCATCCAGACCAGTACACACTTCTTTGTGCCACCTTGGAGGAACTGAAATCTCATGGATTCCCAGAGTATACCCTACCCTTCACAAAGGACCCAAAAGTCAACTAACTGGTTGGGAAAATGCCCCAAAAAGGGAAAAAAAAAAATAAGACCATAGAAGGTTACTTTCTTGGTGAACAGGTATCTCCTCCTATCCTTTCTGATGAGGAAGAACAATGCCTACATCATGGAAAGACATAGAAGTCAAGGCTTCTGTATCCCAAACATCCAAAATAAATATTCAATGGTCAGGCCATGGAAGAGCTCAAAAAGGATTTTGAAAATCAAGTTAGAGAGGTGGAAATAAACTGGGAAGAGAAATGAGAGAGATGCAAGAAAAGCATGAAAAGCAGGTCAACACCTTGCTAAAGGAGACCCAAAAAAATGCTGAAGAAAATAACACCTTGAAAAATAGACTAACTCAATTGGCAAAAGAGGTTCAAAAAGCCAACGAGGAGAAGAATGCTTTCAAAAGCAGAGTCAGCCAATTGGAAAAGGAGGTCCAAAAGCTCACTGAAGAAAAGAGTTCTTTAAAAATTAGAATGGAACAGATGGAGGCTAATGACTTATGAGAAACCAAGAAATCACAAAACAAAACCAAAAGAATGAAAAAATGGAAGAGAATGTGAAATATCTCATTGGAAAAACAACTGACCTGGAAAATGGATCCAGGAGAGACAATTTAAAAATTATGGGACTACCTGAAAGCCATGATCAAAAAAAGAGCCTAGACATCACCTTTCATGAAATTATCAAGGAAAACTGCCCTGAGATTCTAGAACCAGAGGGCAAAATAAATATTGAAAGAATCCACAGATCACCTCCTGAAAGAGATCCACAAAGAGAAACTCCTTGGAACATTGTGTCCAGGGTTCCCTGGTCAAGGAGAAAATATTGCAAGCAGCTAAAAAGGAACAATTCAAGTATTGTGGAAACACAATCAGGATAACACAAGATCTAGCAGCTTCTACATTAAGGGATAGAAGGGCATGGAATATGATACTCCAGAAGTCAAAGGAACTAGGACTAAAACCAAGAATCACCTACCCAGCAAAACTGAGTATAATACTTCAGGGAAAAAATGGTCTTTCAATGAAATAGAGGACTTTCAAGCATTCTTGATGAAAAGACCAGAGCTGAAAAGAAAATTAGACCTTCAAACACAAGAATGAAGAGAAGCATGAAAAGGTGAACAGCAAAGAGAAGTCATAAGGGACTTACTAAAGTTGAACTGTTTACATTCCTACATGGAAAGACAATATTTGAAACCCTTCAAACATTTTTCAGTATCTGAGCAGTTGGTGGGATTACACACAGACACACACACACAGACACACACACAGAGCACAGAGTGAATTGAATAGGATGGGATCATATCTTAAAAAAATGAAATTAAGGGGTGAGAGAGAAATATATTGGGAGGAGAAGGGAGAAATGGAATGGGGCAAATTATCTCTCATAAAAGAGGCAAGCAAAAGACTTCTCAGTGTGGGGAAAAAGGGGGGAGGTGAGAAAAAAACATGAAGCTTACTCTCATCACATTCAACTAAAGGAAGGAATAAAATGCACACTCATTTTGGTATGAAAACCTATCTTACAATACAGGAAAGGGGGGGAGAAGGAGATAAGCAAGGGGGGGGATGATGGAAGGGAGGGCAATGGGAGGAGGGAACAATTTGAAGCCAACACTCTTAGGGGAGGGACAGGATCCAAAGAGAGAACAGAAGCAATAGGGGGCAGGATAGGATGGAGGGAAATAGAGTTAATTTTACACAACATGACCATTATGGAAGTCATTTCCAAAACTACACAGATATGGCCTATATTGAATTGCTTGCCTTCATAAAGGGAATGGGTGAGGAGGGAGGGATGAAGAGAAGTTGGAAGTCAAAGTTTTAGGAACAACTGCTGAGTATTGTTCTTACTACTAGGAAATAAGAAATACAAGAAATGGGGTGCAGAAAGTTATCTGGCCCTACAGGACAAAAGAGAAGATGGGGACAAGGGAAGGGAGGGATAATAGAAGAGAGGTTAGATTGGTGATAGGGAAAATTAGAATGCTCAGCGTTTTGGGGTGGGGGAGGGGAGAAATGGGGAGAAAATTTGGAACCCAAAATTTTGTGAAAATGAAAGTTAAAAGATAAATAAATAAATAAACAAACAAATAAACAAATAAATAAAAGTAGGCATACTAAGCAATACCCCATTTAAAATAATTCTAGACAATATAAAATTTCTGGGAGTACACCTGCCAAAATAAACTCAAGAAATATATGAACATAAAGATAGAAAACATTTTATACAAGTAAAATCAGATTTATATAATTTACAATATATTAATTATTTATGGATAAGCAGGGCCAGTACAATAAAATGACAATTTTACTTAAACTAGTTTATGTATCCAATGCCATCCCAAGTAGATAACCAAAAATTATTTTATTAAGTTAGGAAAAATAGTAACAAAATTCATTTTGAAGATCAAAAGGTCAAAAATATCAAAACAATGAGTGGAAAGTAATGTAGAGAAAAGTTTTAGCATTCCTAGATCTTAAACACTTTTACAGGGTAGTAATTACTGAAACTGATACAAGCTAAGAAATAGAAAAGGAGATCAATGGAACAGAGTAGACACTCAACATATAGCAGCAAATGATTACAGCAAGTCTGTCTATAAAATAAAAAGAAGTTTTTGAAATAAGAATTAATTATTTGGTAAAAATTGTGTGGAAAGCAATCTGGCAGAAATTGGGCAGAGATCAATATCTTACACCATTTACCAGATAGGGTTAAAATGGATACATGATCTAAATATAAAGGGAGACATCATAAGAAATTTAAAAAATATGGAACATATTACCTATCATACAAACAAAGGATGTATGAACAAACAAAGGATGGGGAGGTACAAAATGGATAATTTTGATGATATCAAATTAAAAGGTTACTGTATAAATAAAACCAATGTAGCAAAGTTCAGAAAGATAGAAAATTTGGGGGAAATTATACATAATTTTCAGATAAAAGATCTCATACCTCAAATATGTAAAGAATTTGGTCAAATCTGTAAGAATACAAATCATTTCCTAATTGATAAATGGTCAAAGGATAGAATTAGGCAGTTTCTGATGGTGAAATCAAAATTATTTACACTCATGACACAATGTTCTAAATCATTAATAATTAAGAGAATTAAAACAATATTGCTGCCATCTTATACTTATCAGATAGGCTAAAATGATAGGATAGAAGAGGAAAGTGACAAATGTTGGAGGGAATTGGAACACTAATTCACTGCTGGTAGAACTGTGGACTGATCCAACCATTTTCAAGAGTAATATGGAATTATGCCCCCAAAGTGTGTATATATACCCTTTGACTCAGCAATACCACTGTTAGGTCTGTTTCTCAAGATAATTAAGGAAAAAGGAAAAGAATGTGTATGTTTTTAACTATTTTTAATGACTGTTTTTAGTGACAAAGAATTCAAAATTATTAAAATTATCAAATTATTTCTACAAACCTTTGCAATTTAATGTAATTGAAAATTATTCAGTTTCCACCTCACTGTGCTATCTCTTTTTTATCTATAAATTGTTCACCTTTCCATAAGTCTGATTGGTAATATCTTCCATCATGCTAGTTTTCTGTGATGTCTCCCTTTATGTCTAGGTCAATTTGACCGCATCTTGGGAAATGGAGTATGGTATCGGTGTGTTTCTCTTTTTTTCTTCTGTATTTCTTTCCTTTGGCCCAGAGATGGCAAATATGTGTATATATGTAACATCATTCCATACAAACTTCTATTTATCAGTTCTTTCTCTGGAGGTAGATATCATTCTCTTCCTTTATATGTCCTTTGCATTTTTTTGGTTGTTTATAAGAGTGAAAATGATGTATTCCCTCAAAGTTATTCTTAAAGATATTTTGTTGTCACTGTACCCAGTGTTCTCTTGGTTCTGCCCCTTTGCCTCTTCTTCATTTTGTCCAAATCTATCCATGTTTTTCCAAGATCATCAAGAACATCATTTCTTATAGTACAGTAGCATTTCATCACAATCATCTACCACAGCTGGTTCAGTCATATCCCAATTGAAGAGTACCCAATTCTTTGCCACTACTAAACAGTGTTATAAATATTTTAGAACATATAAGTTCTTTTTATTTTTCCATAATCATCTTTGGAAATACACTTAGCAGTGCTATTACTGGGTCAAAGGGTATGCATAAATCCAGATTATTGTCCAAAATGGTTGCATCAGTTCACAATTCCACCAAGAATGAATGTGTCCCACTTTTTCCACATCCCCTCCAACATTTTTCACTTTCCGTTTCCAACATTTTAGCCAATCTGATTGGTGTAAAATGATATCTCATGATTGTTTTAATTTGCATTTCTCTACTCAGTGATTTATAGCATTTTTTCATGACTATAAACTGTTTGGATTTCTCCACTGGAATATTGCCTGTCCATGTGCTCTGACCATTTATCAGTCATGGAATGACTCATATTTTTGTAGATTTTTACCAAGATCATTGTACATTTTGCATATTTGAGATATGAGAACTTTAAATGCGAACCTGTATATAAAATCTCTCTACCCCAATTTTCTGCTTTCATTCTGATCTTGGTTATGTTGACTTTCTTTATGCAAAACTTGTTTAATTTAATGTAATCAAAGTTATCCACTTCACAACTCACTCTCTTCCTTATATCTTGTTTATTCATAAATTGTTCTCCTGCCCATAAGTCTAATAAGTAACATGTTCCGTGTTCTTCAAATTTTCTTGTCCTATCTCTCTTCAGATATAGGTCATATATTCATTTTGACCCTCTCTTGATAAATTGCATAAAATGTTGGTCTCTACATAATTTCTGCCACAGTTTTTTACAGCTTTCCCAACAGGTTTTTTTTTTTTGTTTGTTTTTTGTTTTTAGCAAATAATGAATCCTTATCCCAAAATCTTAAGTATTTACACTTGTCAAATACCAGGTTACTTTATTACCTGCTGTAAAACTGTATGTATGCTCTTTTCCATTGATCTACCTTGCTATTTCTTAGCCAGTATCAGACAATTTTGACAATGACTGCCTTGTAATACAGTTTAAGATTAGGTTCTACAAAACTTCTTTCCTTTACGTTATTTTCCATTAGTTCCTTTCATGTAGGGAGCCGTGGAAGACCACAATGGTTCCAGGAGTTCATGATGGCCTGATAAGCCCACTCTATTGTGCTAATGGAGCAAAGGTTGTTGGTTTGGCCCTCTGAGATCTTATACAATAGCCCCAATGCTTTCTGGTCTTAGGTAAACATCTTAGCATTTGACAAACATCCTGAGGCAGTCATTGGGCATGCTTTTGTTCAGGAAAGAGGATTGGTGAAAGTGATCACAGCACGACCTTGCCACAGCTTCACAGCATATAAGGCTTGTACTTGCTAATAATAAACAGAGTTTGTAACATCTTTGTCTCCCACCTCATCACTGAGTGCCTGAGATCCAGACATCCCGTGGGTGGAGGGTCTCTCCACTGAGCTGGCCGTAGCACTTTCAGATTCTTATTTTTGTTCTTCCAAATGAATATTGTTATTGCTTTTTCCTAACTTAGTAAAATAAAATTTGATCATTTAATTAGAATGGCATTGAAGATATATTTTAGATAAAACTGTCATTGTTATTATATTGGCCCTGTCTACCCATGAACAAGTAATCTCTCTCTACCTGTTTAAATCTCAATTTATTTGTATAAAATTTATTAGTATATATGTTTATGTTCATGTGGTTCCTGGGTTTGTTGTGGCAGGTGTAGCCCTAGGAATTTTATACTGTCTGTAGTTATTTTGAACAGGGTATATCTCCTATGATCTCTTCTAGTAGGATTTTTTTGGTGATACAGAGCAATGCTGATGACTGATATGGGTTTACTTTGTATCCCGGTACTTTATGGAAATAATAAATTTTTTCAACTAACTTTTTAATTGAGTCTTTGGAATTTTCCATGGATGTCATCATTTCATCAACAAAAAGAGATATTTTTATTACCTCATTCCCTAGTCTTTCATTTCTTTTTATTCTCTTACTCTTATTCGTGGATTTCCAATACAATAATGAGTAATATTGGTGATACTGGCCAACCTCACTGACCTGACCATTGGATCCTACTTGGAAGGACTCTACCTTCTTATCCCCATTACAAATAACGCTTACTGATGATTTTAGGTAAATGCTTTTTATCAATTTAAAGAAAAGCCCATTTTGGACTATGCTTTCATGTATTTCTAATAAAAATCAGTATTTTATCTAGAACTGACATATTCCTAAGATTTTTAAAATTTTTATTATTGACATAATAAATCATGTGAATATTTTGCCTTAGGTTAAACCATCTCTGGTTAAGCCATTATTACTTCTTAGTGAATAATTTTGAGTATTATTTCTACAAATAAATATCTTTGTAGGAATAGTCACTGCATTAAGCTAAATACCAGAGTGGTTTTTCTAAAGGCTAAGTTCCTTTCTTTTAAGTGGGTAAGTTCATCTTTTCTTTAGCTCCCTGAAATCCCTCTTTCCTGTAACTGCAGAAACTGACATGGATGAAAAAAGCAGCATTCTTAAACAGAAAAGTCTTTCTGCAGAAAAATATGTCCAAGGCAATCTCACTTGTGCAGGAAGGATGATAGAGATAGGTCCTAATCTGATAGAATCCTAGTTTTAATAGTTGTTACACCCTAAAAATATCCCGTATGCCCCCAAATACCCACACTCCACATACTGGCCATGATCCCAAGGTACAACTTGCTTCGGAAGGTACCTAGCCTAACCACAACTCAAGGGACCTGCCTTTCCAACTGAATTCTATTAAAACTAGTTTCTTAAATTTTTTCATTTTCCATGACTCTAAGTTCCTCTTTTTTTTTTGCTATAAAAACAAGCTCTGTGACTCATCCATTTGTTTCTGACTAAAGAGGAATCAGTATATCTGATCAGGTGGTAATTACTAGCTTTGCAAAGAAATCATTATACTTGGAAGCTTTGTGCCTTATTATTTTCTATTTCAGACAATAAATTAACACAACAGAAAACTATCCTTATCCCTAGAAATGAGTTCCCCCTAATTCTTCAGCATCATGTCCCCATACAGATTCTTTTGAATAGTGTTTAAGTATCTCCATTCTTCCAAAGTAATGTCCAAATCCACATCCATGACTGACAATGGGTGCTGGAACATCAAACACAGTCTTGCTCTGTCAGAGAACATGACTCACAGTCCAGGAAAGACCCATGTACCTGGTTAGGAGTATAGGGAGGGCTTCTCATACCTTGACTAATTTGGACTAGTCCATGTTCAATATTTGCCAACAGTGACTTCTGGCAGGGACCATTGTGGGAGGAGGAGGAGTAAAAGAGAAGCACTTGATCAGAACAGAACAGATCATTTGAAGAAAAGGACTCTGAGAGGGACTCCAAGAAGAAAAGAAAGCAACTGGTATGGTTGGAGAAAAATGAAATAAAAAATTAAACAAATGGCAGGGGTAAAAATGTTACAAAATTCTTAAGATCAGGGATCAGTGATCTGAAATTAATCGATTACATTCCCAAAGGACAGGCTAGAGCAGAGTTAGGTTGATTGAAATAGATTTGCTTCTGCAAAAGTGTTTTAAGTGTTGATGATACAAACTGGTTTTTTGCCTTCTGTGATTTCCCCTATTTGACAACTGTTCAAAAATTATCCCTCGGGGAGTAGAGCTGAGATGGCAGAGTAAAAAAATGGACCTGTAGAAGCTCCCCCACACAGCCCATAAAATACCAGCAAAAATGAGTCTAAACAAATCCCAGGGCAGTAGAAGCCACAAAACAACAGAGTGAAAGATTTCTTTCCCAAAACAGCTTGGAAGGCCAATAGGAAAAGTCTGTTGCACCAGCTGTGGAGCAGGGCGAAGCCCAGGGTGGGTTGCACAGTGTGGCAGGGACAGAACATAGAACAGGCATCAAGGTGACACCAGCAGCAGCAGTTCACACATTGTTCAACCCACAAACGTCAAAGACAGCTTCAAAAGTCAGTGAGAAAGCTCCTTCACCCAGAAGGGAACCCAGTCTGGACCACCAGCAGCAATCACTGCAGCTGCAGTATATATATTTGGAGCCCTCTGTGTAAAGCCCCTGAGGGAACTGAGCTACTGACCTGAATCTCAGCCCTCAGCTCTGCCCTAGAGTGGAGGTATGGTGTGGTGGACCTGGAGGCAGTTGTGGGCATTCTTTTTTCACCCCTGATCTTATTGGGAATACTTCTAACTTATCCCCCTTACATATAATGCTTGTTGAAGGTTTTAGATATACTTCTTTTCATTTTAAGGAAAACTCCATTCATTCCTATGCTCTCTAGTGTTTTTAATAGGAATGGGTGCCAAATTTTGTCAAAAGCTTTTTCTAAATCTGTTATAGTAATCATATGATTTCTCTTAGTTTTGTTATTGATATGGTCAATTATGCTAATAATTTTCCTAATACTGAATCAACCCTGGATTCCTGGTATAAATCCCACCTGGTCAGAGTGTATATCCTGGTGATAAATTGCTATAATCTTTGTTAATATTTCACTTAAGAATTTTGCAGCAATATTCATTAGGAAAATTGATCTATAATTTTCTCTGTTTTGGCTCTTCCCAGTTCAGGTGTCAGCACATTACTTGCATCATAAAGGGAATTTGGTAAAACTCTTTCTATGCCTGCTTTCCCAAATAGTTTGCATAGTACTGGACTTAATTGTTCTTTAAATGTTTGGGAGAATTAACTTGCAAATCCATCTTGCCTTGTAGATTTTTTCCTAAGGGAGTTCCTTCATGACTAGCTTGATTTCTTTTTCTAAAATGGGGTTATTCATTTTATTTCTTCCTCTTAATCTGGGCAATTTGTATTCTTGTAAATATTCAACCATTTCACTTAGATTGTCAGATTTCAATAGCATTGTGTAAAATATGTACTAATTATGGCTTTAATTTCCTCCTCATTGGTGGTATATTCGCTCTTTTCATTTTTGATACTGGTCATTTGGTTTTCTCTTTTATTGGTTTTTCCCTAAAACCAGCTCTTAATTCTATTTATTGGTGTAGTGTGTTTTCAGGGAAGACTAGTACCTGTGGTGTGAAGGCTACCCAGCCCTTCTCAGGGCTGCTTTCCTCCTCTGGTGTCCACCTGTTCCATCTAACTCTCACCTGTGGTTCCAAGAAGCAGTAGTATGTGTAGCAGCCACACTCCAGTAAATCATCTGGGCAGATGGTGAATTAGGGAGGTGAAGCATGTGAAGACTTCTCCTAGTAGAATGGTGGATGAGAACTATTTGTTCCAACAGCCATGAAAGCAGCAGAAGCAAGTACTATGGATCAATTAAGAGCTGGGGTAACCATCTAAGGCACTAAGATCATCCAATGTAACTTGAGCCATCACCAGTCATCTTAATTCTGTCCTACCCCTGGACTGTGATGACTTTGGAGTGAGGTTGATGACTGTGTATAACTCTGCCTCACTTAAATCCAATTTACCCTTATATCAAAAGATATCACCCATGCCATTTTACCATTTTTACCAATCTCCAAGTCCTGTGTCAGCAAGCGATTAAACGGCAAGTGTGGATATAGTGGCAGTTGTAGTCACAATCCTGAACACAGTCAGCCCAGACCAGAGGGTTGTCTTCTCACTGGAAGCAGCAGTGGAATTTGGTCAGCCCTCTGGGTGTCTGAACAGCCTATTAAAGATGGTACTGCTCATCTCCTGGAATGAGGAAGTGACTAGATAAAGATGCCCTAAAACCAATGCATCCTGGATTAGGAGGGAAGAAAACTGAGAATTTTTACAACCAGTGTTTCTGATCAAGGTCTCATTTCAAAAATACATAGACGACTGGGTCAAATTTAACAGAACACAAGCTGAACAAAGCAGGCCTAGGGACGAGAGTGCCAGGAATCAAGTAGTGTAATTAATCAGTTTCAGAGTGAGAACTGTTCTGGGGCTGAAATAAAAGCACAGATTATATACTTAAGTCACAACTGGGGAAGGAGGAAGGAAGGTGCATTACAAACAATTGTTTCCTAGTTTCCCATGACAGTGTACCACAATACAGCGATTTTGGAGTCAAGTCTTTGGGGGTTGTGACCACCTCCCCCAAAGTACAGAACCACAGGGCTGTGATGGAAACAGGTTCTACAATCTTTGATTCCCTTCACTTAAGCTCGAGTGATTGTGAGCAGTCAGAGTTTTTTGAAAATTATAATTTCCTTACAAAAGTTGTATTCTGGCAACAAGGTGAAGCCCATCCCTGGAAATGCAAAGTCCAAGCTGGGTTGAAAGCAGAAAAGTTTCATTAGGAAGAAAATCAGACACTAGTACTGTACAGAAACCCAAGAGCCCAGGAGGGGCAGGGGAAAAGGATGTATAATCTTTCTCAGGATCAGGTGGACACAGAAACAAGACACTTAGCAGGAACAGTTGACTACAAGTTTGGTTTGGCCTAGTTTGGGGAGGGGGGTTGGTGCAATACCAAGGTCAGCCAGTGAACACCAGCAAAGGTATCTGGGAGCGAGCAAGACTTTAAGCGCCTTCCAGCAAACACACTCAGTCATAGACATAGTAATCTCAGGGAAACTTTTCATCATGCAAGTTTAAACTTGATTCGAGCCTGCTTGGTTGGCCTCCTCTTAGTCTAGGTGTGGGAGAGTTAAGTGGGGTGGGAGGTGGGCAGAAAGTCTAGAAGGTCACTTTACCCAGCCTGAGTTAGGTGGCCTGTATTCAGTACTGCCACCCCTACCCCCATAATGAAAAGATGTTTCCAAGTAGACATTCCTTCCTTTGAGCTTGGGAATCTGATGCCCCATTCAGCCCAATGGCAGACTGAATCTGATTTAGGATTTTCCAAAGAAATTTGTTATTCCTCTGAGACTGGGAGAAAACAAAAACCTGTAGCCTGCTCCTCTCCCAACTTACCCAGGCCCCCATCTGCCTAAGGAAATAATGAATTATAACCATTCCCCTTTATACTCCACATTAAGGTTTCTCTGTCACATTTCCACAAAACACCATCACCTCACTCTTGGACAACTACAATAGCTGCTGAGGGAGGGGCTCTGCCTGCCTCAAGTCTCTCTCCATTCCAGTCCAGCCCCAAAGTCATTTTCCTAAAGTCCAGCTCTGACAATATCATGCCCCTCTCCGACTCCATAAACTCCAGTGCTTCCCTTCTGTTTCCAGAAGCAAATGCAAAATGCTGTTTGGCCTTCAGAACCCTGCGTAACTTGGCCTCTCCCATCTTTACATTCTTCTTACACCTTTCCTCTTTGATCAAATGACACTGGTCTCCAGTTTTCACCGGGAAGATCCTCCATCTCCCAGCATTCTCTCTGGCTGTGCCTCATGGCTGGAATACTCTCTGCTATGACCACTGACCTACCTGGCTCCCTTTAAGTCCCAACTAAAATCCTGCCTTTGGCAGCCAGTCTTCTCCAAGCCCTCTTAATCCCAGGGTCTTCACTGCTAACTGTGCCCCATCTACCCTGTGTATGTCTCACTTTGTACACACTTGTAGGTTGTCTCCCCTTTCACTGTAAGCTCCCTGAGGGAGCTGAGGGACTGTTGTTTGCCACTTTTTGTTTCTCCAGGGCTTAGCACAGTGCCTGGCACATTGGGGTTGCTCTGGTGTTCAGTCCTGTCTGACACTTCCAAGGAACATTTGTCAGAGCCTTCATTTGGCATCTTGTTTGAGGACCTTGCTGACTTCCCCTGGAATGTGGAAACATCTCATTAACCAGGGCCACCCACTCCACTGGCTGGGGCTACAGCAGTTACATTGATATAATATATATGATAATCATGTGCCTTTGATCATTTCCCCATTTCCTTTTTAAAACTGCTCACTAACATAAAACAGTATCAATAGACCTCAAATAAAAGAGATATTTTGCAACATACACACTGCAACTGGTTGAAAAAAATGGGTTTCCTCTGTGCTATTAAGAAATGTAAGCAAATTCCCTTGGGTAAGATCTGGGACTCTCTCTCTGCATCTCTTTCTCTTTGGTCTACCTCTCTCTTTCTCAGTTGAACTATCCATGATTTAGCTAACTGATTTTACTATAAGACTAATAATGCAAAGAGTGATAGTCATAAAAATAGTATTTCCATTTTGATTTAATATTTGCAAAGCATTTAACAAATACTATTTAATTAAATCCTCACCTCAACTCAGGGAGGTAGATGCCCTTATTATCCCCATTGTAAAGGTAGGGAAACTCAGGCAGGATTAGGAGACATGACTTGCTCAGGGACATACAACTAGCAAGAACCACAGGTTGAATTGCCTGTGGTAGGTCCAAGGACAGCACTGCCTTCACCATGTCACCTAGTCCCTTAAAGAAAGCATTACAGAAATTAATGTCCAATAGGTACCAAAACATTGAAAAAAGCAATTTTTCTGCCAGCAAAGAATAGGGAACACTGTGCATACCAATGGAAGAATGACTAAAGAAATGAAGTTGATGAAGTCCATGAAGTATTAAGGAGGGATGGCAAATATAAGCTTTCAGGGAAAAAACATTACATGTTTAGGGTTTTATGTACATGATATAATTGAGAGAGGCTGAATGAGGTCTCTTTCATGGGAGGGCTAAAGAAGGCTGGACTGCAGCAGGGGGCCTCCTTTGGTAATTAGATCCCAAAGCTTTGTCTCCAGTACGATTTCTCAAAAGTACAGTCAAGTAAGAGCTCTAGGGAAAGCCCTTCCCAAATCTATTGCCCTTCTCTACCTTCATTCCAGTAGGAACAAGGTTGTCTACTGATCACCATCCTCCAGAGAAAAGCATGACCCCTGAGCACACTGGTGAAGCTTCTCTCCACAATGAATCCTCTGATAGAAAGAGATGATCACTAACTGGAAGCCTTCCCACACTGAGTTAACAGGGACCTGCACCTCACATTGGTTTCTCTAATCCTGAAGAAGCTCTGAACTCCATCCGAATGGCATTCCATGCTTGTGACAGTGATCAGATTTCTATCTTATAAGAATTCTAAGAAGGGAAATAGGACATGGTGGTTGTGTAAGGCATCACCACCTTGATTATATTCCTAAGATTTCTCCCAAGTGTGGAAGGTCTTGTTACATATGTTAAGAGTGGTAACTAAAGCTCAGACACATTCATGACACTTATGAGGTTTGTCTCTAGTGAGAATACTGTGATGTTTAGCAAAATCTGAGATCAGTGGGAAATCATTCCACATTTACTACATTCATAAGACCACCTCAGTATCAATTTTTTTTCATGTATACCAATACTGGAGCTCTGTGTGAAAGACTTTCCACATTAATTACATTCTTGAGTTTCTCCTCAGTGTGAATTCTCTGATGGTAGCTCTGTGTAGCAAGATGGTAGCTCTGTGTCAAAGACTTTCCATATTGATTATATTCTACAGGTTTCTATCTAGAGTGCATTATCTGGTGAATAGCAAGACTGGAGGAGTATCCAAAAGCCTTCCCACAATGATTACATCCATAAGGCTCCTTGCCTTATAGATTCTCTGCTGCAAGAATGTATCTCAGTGCAGAATTGTTTCCATACTGATTACCCTGAAAAAGCTTCATCGGATGTGCAGAAAGATACCGTCTCATTATGAACGGTTTCCACACTGGTGATGTTCAAAAGGTTTCTCTCCATTGTGGATTCTTGGATAGGCATCAAGATACAGCTTCATTATGGAATCTTTCCACATTGATTTCATGTATATGGTTTCTCTCCAGTGTGGATTATTTAATGTGTGCCAAGACTGCCCCTGGATATGAAAGATTTTCCACAGTGATTACATTCAAAATGTTTCTCTCCAGTTTGGATTCTCTGATATGCAGCAAAATGGGAGCTTGTTCTGAAAGCTTTTCTATATTGATTACATTCATAAGGTTTCTCTCCACTGTGGATTCTCTGATGTGCACCAAGAACCTGCCTCCTTGTGAAAGCCTTTTCACACTGACTTCACACATAAGGTTTATTCTTCAGTATGGATTCTCTGTTATGCAGCAAGATTGCCCTTGTCTGTGAAAGCCTTTCGACATTGATTACATTCAAGATTTCTCTCCACTGTGGATTCTCTGATGGCCAGCAAGATTTCGCTTTGTTGTGAAACTCTTTCCACATAGATTACATTCATAAGGTTTCTCTCCAGCGTGAATTCTCTGATGTATAGCAAGATTGCCCTTGTCTGTGAAAGCCTTTCCACAGTGATTACATTCATGAGGTTTCTCTCCAGTATGGATTCTCTGATGGGCACCAAGTTTGCTCCTGCTAGTGAAAGCCTTTCCACATTGATTACATTCATAAGGTTTCTCTCCAGTGTGAATTCTTTGATGTCCAGCAAGACTGCCCCCATCTCTGAAAGCTTTTCCACAGTGATTACATTCATAAGGTTTCTCCCCAGTGTGAATTCTCTGATGTACAGCAAGCTGGGAGCTAGTCCTGAAAGTCTTTTCACATTGATTACATTCAAAAGGTTTCTCTCCACTGTGGATTCTATGATGGGCAGCAAGGTTCTCCATCTTTGTGAAAGCCTTTCCACACTGATTACACTCAAAAGGCTTCTCTCCAGTGTGGATTCTCTCATGGGCAGCAAGATGGTACCTCTTTATGAAAGTTTTTCCACATTGGTTACATTCAAAAGGTTTCTCTCCACTGTGGATTCTTTGATGAGCAATAAGATGGGAGCTCGTTCTGAAACTCTTTCCACACTGATTACATTCAAAAGGTTTCTCTCCACTATGGATTGTCTGATGGGCAGTAAGACGGCCCCTGTCTCTGAAAGCTTTTCCACACTGATCACATTCGTAAGGTTTTTCTCCAGTGTGGATTCTCTGATGTGCAGCAAGATGGGAGCTTGTTCTGAAAGTTTTTCCACACTGATTACATTCAAAAGGTTTCTCTCCAGTGTGGACTCTCTGATGGGCAGCAAGACTGGATCTTATTCTGAAAGTCTTGCTACATTGATTGCACTGAAAAGGTTTCTCTCCACTGTGGATTCTCTGATGGGCAGCAAGACTGCCCCTGTCTCTGAAAGCCTTTCCACATAGACTACATTCATAAGGTTTTTCTCCAGTATGGATTCGCTGATGTACAGCAAGATTGCCACTGTCTGTGAAAGCCCTTCCACAGTAATGACATTTATAAGGTTTCTCTCCACTGTGGATTCTCTGATGTGCAGCAAGATTGCCTCTTTGTGTGAAAGCCTTTCCACAGTGATTACATTCATATGGTTTCTCTCCAGTGTGGATTCTCTGATGGGCAGCGAGATGGTACCTCTCTATGAAAGTCTTTCCACACTGGTCACATTCAAAAGGTTTCTCTCCACTGTGGATTCTTTGATGTCCAGCAAGATGGGAGCTTGTTCTGAAAGTTTTTCCACATTGATTACATTCAAAAGGCTTCTCTCCAGTGTGGATTCTATGATGGGTAGCAAGACTTTCCCTCCTTGTGAAAGTCTTTCCACACTGATTACATTCAAAAGGTTTCTCTCCACTGTGAATTTTCTGATGGGCTTCAAGACACTCCCTCCTTTTGAAAGCTTTTCCACACTGATCACATTCGTAAGGTTTCTCTCCAGTGTGGATTTTCTGATGTGCAGCAAGATGGGAGCTTGTTCTGAAAGTTTTTCCACATTGATTACATTCAAAAGGTTTCTCTCCACTGTGGATTCTCTGATGGGCACCAAGTTTGCTCCTCCTAGTGAATGCCTTTCCACATCGATTACATTCATGAGGTTTCTCTCCAGTGTGGATTCTCTGATGGGCAGCAAGACTGCCCCTGTCTCTGAAAGTCTTTCTACATAGACTACATTCATAAGGTTTTTCTCCAGTATGGATTCGCTGATGTACAGCAAGATTGCCACTGTCTGTGAAAGCCTTTCCACAGTAATGACATTTATAAGGTTTCTCTCCACTGTGGATTCTCTGATGTGCAGCAAGATTGCCTCTTTGTGTGAAAGCCTTTCCACAGTGATTACATTCATAAGGTTTCTCTCCAGTGTGAATTCTCTGATGTCCAGCAAGACAGCCCCTGTCTCTGAAAGCTTTTCCACAGTGATTACATTCATAAGGTTTCTCCCCAGTGTGAATTTTCTGATGTCCAGCAAGCTGGGAGCTTGTCCTGAAAGTCTTTTCACATTGATTACATTCAAAAGGTTTCTCTCCACTGTGGATTCTATGATGGGCAGCAAGACTCTGCATCCTTGTGAAAGCCTTTCCACACTGATTACACTCATAAGGCTTCTCTCCAGTGTGGCTTCTCTGATGGACAGCAAGATAGTACCTCTCTATGAAGGTCTTTCCACATTGGTTACATTCAAAAGGTCTCTCTCCACTGTGGATTCTTTGATGAGCAACAAGATGGGAGCTCCTTCTGAAACTCTTTCCACACTGATTACATTCAAAAGGTTTCTCTCCACTGTGGATTCTCTGATGGGCAGCAAGACTGCCCCTGTCTCTGAAAGCTTTTCCACACTGATCACATTCATAAGGTTTTTCTCCAGTGTGGATTCTCTGATGTGCAGCAAGATGGGAGCTTGTTCTGAAAGTTTTTCCACATTGATTACATTCAAAAGGTTTCTCTCCACTGTGGATTCTCTGATGGGCACCAAGTTTGCTCCTCCTAGTGAATGCCTTTCCACAGTAATTACATTCATGAGTTTTCTCTCCAGTGTGGATTCTCTGATGGGCAGCAAGATGGTTCCTCTCCGTGAAAGTCTTTCCACATTGGTTACATTCAAGAGGTTTCTCTCCACTGTGGATTCTTTGATCTCCAGCAAGTTGGGAACTTGTTCTGAAAGTTTTCCCACATTGATTACATTCACAAGGTTTCTCTCCAGTGTGGATTCTAAGATGGGTAGCAAGACCTTCCCTCCTTGTGAAAGTCTTTCCACATTTATTACATTCAAAAGGTTTCTCTCCACTGTAGATTTTCTGATGGGCTTCAAGACACTCTCTCCTTTTGAAAGCTTCTCCACATTGATTACCTTCATAAGGCTTCTCTTCACTCTGACTTCTTGGATTTGCAGTAAGACCTGAGTTCTGTGTGAAAGCCTTTCCACATTGATTATATTCAGTAACTTTCTCTCCCCTGTGGATTCTCTGATGACCAATAAGGAGAGATGTAGAGAACACAGCATTCCCACATTCATGACATTCATAAAACTTCTCCCCAGTATGAATCTTATAAGACCTATTAAGATCTAGGTTGCAACAAAACACCTTCCCACACTGAGGACATACATAACTTTTCATTCCAGTACAAAAAGGAAAAGATGAGTGAGAGGATGAGGTTGATTCCCATTCATTATATTCATCAGGCTCCTCTCCAATGGGAATTTGCTGATTAAGGATGAGTTCAGAGGTATGACTCAAGGCCTTCCCCCCTCTATTACTTACACAAAGCATTTCTTCATTATCACTTTTCTGATGTGTCATAAACTTTGAACTCTGGTTCCAGGTCATTTTCCACTGATTATCTGAATACACTAGCATCTCAGCAGCCTTCTCATGGGACTGAAAAAGCTCTACATGTTCAATAAAGCACTTTCTACATTCACTGTCCTGACCAGAGTTAATCCCAGACATCATTTGCTTACAGTGATTTAGGATACAAGGCTTTCCATACCTCTTTCCAATTTCATCAAATTCATAGTCACTTTTTGAATTTTTTTCTATCTTGATATTAGTTTCATAGATTTCTCTCAACTTCAATTCCCAGGGACTGTAACTCATGAATTGATGCAGGTCATGATTTTCCAGAAAAATTCCAAGGTTTCTAATCACCTCATTTTCTTCAAACCTGCTGTCTAAACCTGAAGAAAAGAGCAAAAGGTATGCACACATAAGTACATGCAATTGCAATGGTTACTGGAGACTTAGGTGGCTCATGACCTCTTCATCAACAACCAAAATGCAACAATACTTTGTGTACTCTGATAAACACCAGCATTCAATAGACTGTATCAGTGTAAGGAGAAGAGAGAGACAGGCTATGAGAGTGACAAAGGAGGTGTACACCACAGAGGGCTGGACCCATCATTCTCTCCAAGCTAACCATTCCCATGCAACAAAAGCAGCAACCACAAGCTAAGATGGCTGCCAGATTTAATGTCAACAGATTAGAGTGATTCTCCTTGGAAGAAATAGTTTGTTATTATGTTGGAGACAAAACTGAGCCAACACAGGGTTTGCAGCACTCCAGCAGAATAGCAGTGAGGAGCTTTAAGACATTTGTTATAAAGCACCATATTTACTCATCTCAGCCTGAACACTTGTATACATCCAAACTGGTTTGATAAAAATGAAGGGGAAATGCAAAACCTAATCAAGAAATAATGAAAAATCTCTAGGGCCCACCAGTCTCCGGGTTTCTTTTCACAGCTGAACTTCCAGGACGTTTATGTGGTGTAAGAGTTTTTTAAATGAGGTTTCTCCTACTATCTCTTCCTGCACAGCTTTGTTGGTGATATGTAAATTATTTAACTTGAAAAGGTGACAAGCCAAGACCAGTGGAGAGCTGGTACACACAAAGAGTGTGTACTCAGTGAAGCTTCTGAAGCTGAGATGCACCAGAATATGCATCCATTGTCTGCCACTTGTGAAAATTTTGGTCTGAGAATTAACATGAAGAAAAGAGAGGAAATGATCCTTACCCAGGGACAGCAGGTTCTGGACATTCTCCAGCATGACCTCCTTGTACAGCTCTTTCTGAGAATGGTCCAAGAGGCCCCACTCCTCCTTAGTGAAGTGCACAACCACATCCTTCAATGTCACCAAGTCCTAAAACATCAAAAGTCACATGATTTGGAGCTCAAAGATACTCCAGAATTTCTCTAGTCCAACTCTCATCCACTTAGAAGAGGAAACTGAAGCCCAGAGAAGGGATTTCCCCAACACTCATATAACCTTCCTGAGTGTCAGTCAACACTTGAAATCTGTTATTATGACCACAATGGAATATGGAAAAAAGCATTTTACATTTGAAATGAGAATCATGAAGGACAGTCAAAGCTAGTAAAATGTTTTACTAGACAATGCTTCTCCTGATGGAATCAGGAACAAGATATGTTCTCTCTTAGTGATGCACAAGAATCTGTATAGGAGATAGTGGGGTCATGTGTAACTCCACCTCTGTCCTAAGTGACATGTTAAGAACATTCTTATGAGGAGCTTGTGAGAAGTTGGTTAGGACTGTGGATTCTGGGAGGAAAAAAACAACAAAGGGACAGTGACCTCTCAGGAGTGAACAAAGAAATTATCAAGTCAATTTGGTATGAAAGAATTCTAAAGAGAGATTACTCACAATAAGGCCTCACCTGAGTGGTATGAGACTCTTTCCAGCCAGATGAAGAAGAATTCTCTACTCTTACACTGAGGAGGTGAGATGGCCCTGGGTATGATGAGTCACACTTAAACATCTTCTGTCTTTGCTTTATGAGTGCTTTCAACTGTTCATGGGATATTCATTTTAATATTTAATTATAGACCAATAAGAGTGACTATGTGGGGAAAGGAGGATTCTTTCCTCCATTAAAAATGTAAAATTTTATCAAGTGGGGTTAGACATGGAGCAAATGTATAAGACATTGACAATTTATGAAAAATAAATTATTTCCTCATGTGGCTACAACTCTGGACCACTGGGCTTAGGTTGTTTATGGAGTCAAAAAGCAGACGATGGAGCCTGTACAAGAAGGTTACTGGTCCTCCAAATCCTTTGGTGCTTATGAGGACCCATGTAATTTCTCAATCTGTCCTTAGCCAAGGCACTTGGCATTTGATGCTCCTCATTTCTAGCAGAATGGTGTGATTCACTGGTTATGAAGTGGCTGACATCCTTCATTCTTATCTTTACAATTTCTGAACATATGGCCTTTATACCAAATTTTAAGAGTTTTTCATGAAGGAATAACCCACTGATAGAAGGTAAAATATCCAAAGTTTTCAGGGGCTCTAGAGGAGACCACATCACAGTTTAATTTAGGACACATTCAGTTCAATTTGCAGCCAGGTCCTCAAAATGTAGAGCTAACTCCTTTGGATGGGTCTATAGCTAGAGTTTTCTTGTGGAAGATTTCCTCCTCAGAAGCAGAAGGGACTCGGTCCCAAAATAGGGTGAAGGAGGGAGAAAGGGAGTTGATCGACAAAGGAAGAACAGCAGCTCTCAGGAGGAACCAGTATATTACATTTTGGCTCAGGCACAATGTGAGGCTTGGAGAGGAAGTGGGTACTAGGACAGGGTTAAGGAAGAAGAGGGGTCATTGCCATGACCATGGTACAGCAGCTCATGGAGACCAGGAAAAGGAGCAGAGAAGGCAGGGGCCTGAATTTCTAGCCATGAGTGTGAATGAAGGAAGAGGATGATCCTGAGGCATCAGAACTGAGGCAGAAAGAAAAGTGGTGGACCCTCTCAGAAAGGCCTTTTTCTGCTTTCCATAGGCTCACATTTCTAGGCAAATTCTGCCTTGGACTCCTACTCCTGGCAGACTCCCTGGCTGGCAGAAGCAGCCCTTTTCTTTGACATAAAGAGGTCTCCTAAAAATCCAGTGTTGGGCTATTAATTGTTGAGGACCAGGGTGGAGTGTGGTTGATGAGATCAGGATAGACCTTTGGGGAAACTGTTGAGACAGTGCTCATTATCATCTGGAATGGCTCTCCATGCCCCCCAGATGTTGTTGTCTCCTTGAGAAAAACAAGAGAATTACAGAAAACAAGGGATATGTAAAATAGATGCCCCTAGGCTCATAGTCTGATAAGACTGATTTAATCACCCCGATTGATTTAATCACTGGGACAAGAGATGAGTAGAATATCATGTAGACTTTGCAGATTCAGTATATATAAACCCTAACCCTCACATCAATAAACAGAACTGGTCTGTGTTTTCCCGCCTCCCCTGACTCTTTTCTTTCAACCACATCACGGAGCCATGTAGGGAGGCAGGCTGTCTGCCAAATATGGCGCCTGGACCAGGGACCTGATCCAGGAAAAGGACTCGTCTTTCGGTGAGTGGCCCCCTTGGAAAGGAATTCAGAAATTCTGAGTTGTGAGAAGACAACGAAAGTAAGGGGAAGCCTTAAAGAAGCCCAGCAGGGGTGTTTCACTTCGTTCGAGGTTCATGCAGGCATAGTAAAATCTCAGCACTTACAGGCTTACGGGGAGAGCTTACTGTGTTAGCAGAATCAAAAGGCAGATTCTGTGCATAAGAAATCAGTACTGATAGGTAAATAGCAAAAGTAAAGTTAGCAATGGGCCAGATACTTTGTAAGAGCAGAATCATTCTGGTAGAGGCAGTTGTGGAGGAGGAAGGGAAAGAAGAGGTGGTTTCCTGGTCAGAGGAAGCGTCAGCAACCCTGGAACCCCCAGCTCCCACAGAACTGCTGCCATTCTATACTCCTCCAGAAACCCCAGATCCCAGTAACACAGGAGGAGTTGCAAGAGAATTCACCCCTCTGGATTTTAAATTTTTACAGGAATTAAAGCAAGGGGCAATCAATTATGGACCAAGTAATCCTTACATTCAGTACCTTCTAGACAGCATTTCTCAGACAGCCCTATGCCCCACTAATTGGTGCAATTTAGATAAAGTCTTTCTTGAAGGAGATGACTTAATGTGGAAATTTAAATTTCACAAAGCATGTTTGGAACCAATAAAAGAAATCAAGCCATAGGTCTAATTTGTGTAGAGGATTTTTGGCAATCTTTTCTCAGTTTTTTGAATTCTTTCTTATCATCTGTATGTGTATTCTGTCTCTATGTTCTGTGTGAGTGTGTTTGTGTGTTAATCTCTTTCCCATGTTTTCTCTTTCCTTCATCCCTTCTCTCTGATGACTGCAGCATCAGGGAGGAGCATGGGAGAAAGAAAGAGAAACTAACCTTATTGCTAAAGACAGTTTCAGGAAAGCATAAAAGTTTTGGAAAGTTGTTTGTAAAACTCTCTCTTTCTACTTTCTAACCCTGGCCAGATTGGGAAGGTGGAGAGAAAGACAACAAGAAATCAGGGAAAGTTTTTTCCTCATATCAGAGGCGGGTTGATCTCAATGTCTTACCTGAAAGAGAAGTTTTTGTATAATGGGAAATAACCAGAAAGTAGTAATCTGGTCATATTTTAAGTGAAACATGTCACTGCTAATTGGATGTTTAAAACAGATCAGCATTTGTTATATTATTTGGTACTACAGCAAATTGGAAAAATAAATGAATAGATCTGAGGAAAAAAAGATACCACAACAGAGATAAAGCTTTTGAATTCTCCAGTAGACCGGAGGGGACTTGGAGCCACTGGATAGTGGTCCAGAAGTCTCCCTCACTTAAGCTGATTTGAAATTTGATTCAAAAGCCTTCTCTTTCAAAGAAGTTCTTAAGGAGTGGATACAAAAGTAAAATTTACTTGAGTAAAGGTTAGAACCATTAAGATTTTTTTGCCCTGCAGTCCCAACTCATAATCCACCTAGGACTACAGTGAATTGTAACTTTTGTGTCATCCCAGATTAGATCAAGGGAAGAGAATGCTAAAAAATAGTAGGGAATTTAATTTTACCTTCCAGAGGGTAGGGGTGGGGTTGCAGCAGTACTGAGATCACAAGTCACCCTGAGAAAGAAACTTGATTGACATGCAAATTATAAACAATGAATAGGACTTGCTCAGAAGTTGTAACATGGAGAGGATTTTTTGCAATTATTTTACAGTTGAACAAGTTTTAAACTTGAAAAGTAAAGATCTTAATGGAATTCCCTTACACATATGAGTCTTGGTAAATCATTATTGCTTACTATAACTCCATGAGAATAGGAATGACTATCTGGCTCTGAGCTGATGAGTAAATTTTGCTGTTTCAGGCAAAAGACATTTGAGACCATAAATATTTTTGTTGAGTTTGAATTTGAGTAAATCAGTATCTAAGAGAAATACCACAAGTTACCCAAAGGGAATATTTCCCACCTGACTATTCCTGAGTCTGGCTATGAAACAGATACCACATAATTGAAGAATTTTACTCTTCAAATCTGTTACC
Source organism: Bettongia penicillata ogilbyi (assembly GCA_023548195.1). NCBI lineage: Eukaryota > Metazoa > Chordata > Mammalia > Diprotodontia > Potoroidae > Bettongia > Bettongia penicillata. The sequence goes on from JAJHZJ010000232.1 coordinate 3,686,461, forward strand.
TTTGGCCTAGCCTGGGCTTCCTTTGTCTGTTATGCCAGGGAAATTGTCCTTTATTTATATTCCTTTTGTGCCTGTTTGGTCTTTGTCTAAGCTCCATGCCAGGTTTGTCTTTTCCAGAGTGCAAGCCAGCAACTTCCAGATAACTTCTCAAGCTATGTATCCCTTGAATAGGGATATCAAGGCAGGGACAGCTCTACATCCAATCTCAGCAGGAAGCAATTTCAGAAGCTGAGACTTTCATCCCTTACCCCAAAAGATCTTGGGTCCCATTTCATAACACAACTACTAGGGCCTATAGTCGAGGGAAATAGACAAGCAGACAGCTTGCTCACACTGACAATTTTAGAAGCACAGCATTCTACCAACCAATTTCATCAGTCAGCTTCCATGCTTCGAAGTGAATTTCATATTACTATTACTATTAAGCAAGAAGCAATGTAGTAATGTCTTGTCCACATTGCATTCTGTTTTTGCCAGCTCCATCAAATACATCCATCAACCTTAGAGGATGCAATCCTCTTGAAATATGGCAAAAGGATGTCACACACATGTCCCAGAATTTGGAAGGAATAAACACCTTCATGTGACTGTAGACATATTCAGGTTATATTATTGCCACCCCACTGACTGGGGAATCAACAAAATTTGTTATTGATCATCTGTTCAGGTGTTTTGCAACTCTAGGTATTCCACAAATTATAAAAACAGACAATGGTCCAGCTTATACTAGTCAAGCCTTTATTAAGTTCTGTCTGTCATACAGAATACAGCATAGAACTGGCATCCCATATAATCCTACTGGTCAAGTCATTGTAGAACACCGCAATCGTGACATAAAACTCTCCTCCAAAAACAAAGGAAGGGGGAGAAGAAGGCAAAAGAATGAGAAGAGTTGATAATGGTATTATTGTATACCCTAAATTTCCTGACACTAGATAGGGAGAGGCTTATGCCTGCTCAAAAACAATTTCAAAAAAGCAAAACACACCTCACTGATTGGAAATAAGTGAAGGTGAAATGGAACAACACAGACAGGCCCTGTGCTAACATGGGGGCGAGGGTATGTTTCTATTACCACAGGAAATGGTGAAGAAACGATCTGGATACCAGAAAGAAACATCCGACCTCTGCCATACATTGGAGAAGATGATAAGGATCGAGGAAAAGAGGAAAGAAAAAAGGCCAAGACCACAACGAACCCATCGTCAGACTGACAGGACAATGACGACACTCATTCAGCTTCTGGGCACCCTCCAGCTGACCACTGCACCTGAAGGAACTGAGTGAGAGTAAGATAGATGGACTTTTTGTACATAATGCACCTTGGGTTATGACTGGTGATATGGGGAGGGAAAAGAGGAGATAATTATGGTAGCACATGGGTTTAAGGTTTTTGGGAAACAAATTGATAATAGATAGAATTTTTGCTTTTGTGATTGGGAAATAACATGCTTTAATTGTACTATCACTGAATATGTTGGTTTTCATATAGCTAACAATAGCATTTTATCTGTAATTATGTGTCCTAGGTTTGCTGTAATGCCTATAAAAAGTGAAGGCTGATATCTCTGTCTGTATCTGATCAAACTTTTAATCAGTTAATGTTGAAAGTAAGACAAAAAGATGTGTAAGTTGCATTATTTTAGGCATTATAAGCTTTATGGAAGCATTGGCTTCCTCTGTGTCAATTGGTTTATCTATACATACCATTCAATGGATACTTTAAGGGAAACTATTGGAGTGGTGGGAAACAAAATTGATATTTTTGAAACAAGACTGCTCACAAGATGTGATTGTAGGTTCATTTCCATTGGTGTTACATCTGTCCATTATAATACCTCTATATATAATTTATAGACTAGGCCTCCAAAGGAAATCTTGACTCCAAGGAAGCTGCAAATGATTTGGGATTATGTTGCTAACACAAATCCCTTTGCATTCCTGTTCCATTGGCTCATAGCTTTATTGCCTCTATCCCTTTGTTTCTCTGTATGGCCACCTATTCATGGGTGCCTTGCCTCTCTTGGGTAAGCTTTTCAAACCTGAGTACCCTATCTCCAGTCATATAACAAAAGAAAGGGGGGAATTGTTGAGGGCCAGGGTGGAGTGCAGTTGATGAGATCAGCATAGACCCTTCTGGAAACTGTTCTTCTGAGACTGCTCACTAATCATCCGGAATGGCTCTCCATGCCCCCCCAGATGATGTTGTCTCTGTGAGACAAAGGAGAATTACAGAAAACAAGGGATATGTAAAATAAATGCCCCTAGGCTCACAGTCTGATAAGACTGATTTAATCACCCTGTTTGATCTAATCACTGGGACAGGACATGAGCAGAATGTTTGCAGATTCTGCCTATATAAACCCTAACCCTCAGATCAATAAACGGAACTGGTCTGTTTTCCCACCTCCCCTCACTCTTTTCTTTCAACCACATCACCGAGCCCTGTAGGGACATGGGCTGTCGGCTACAATTAGTTCCCAGGAAGGTCTGACCCAAGAGGTCAGAGAGATCAGATGGCCTCCCTAAAGTCTGACTGACTAGGCTTCAGAGACCAAGAAGTGGTCTTTGATGCCACTTTCTTGCCATGATTCCTGCTTTACTCAGCCCTCTAGAGCCCTCCCCCAGAAGCCCTGTCTCCTGATTGGACAGAGCTCACCTCAACCAGCCCAACATGTATGACCTGATTGCTATTCTATGGTTATACAAACCTGCCCCCATTCCCACCCCTGATTTTGGGAAGCATACTCACACCTTTGGCACTCATATCCCCAGATTGGACCACCGAGGCTTTCACATGACAAGTGGGTAATGTGTTTTAAAAATGAATGTTTAAGAAACCATCACTGACTCCATTGGATGCTATCTGCTATATGTTCTGAGGTCAATGTCCTCAGTGTCCCCTTCAGTACCTCCCTTCCCCCAGTCTCTTTGAGAAAAATCAGGACCCACTTCCTGTCCTGTTATTCTGTCTAAGAAGGCACAGAGGGTTTAGCCAATGTTGACTAACCACCCGACTAATCAAGCAGCTACCATTTTCTTTGGACTGGTATAAGTAGCTATGCTAAAGACCCTTGTGACAGACCTTCCTAACTCTAACTCTAAATCCACACTATGTTTCTGTTCCTCAACATGGTCCTTTCCCTCTCTCTCTCCCCTAACCTGATCTGACCCAAACCTTCTCTGAAAGCCTCTGCCTACAAGACCTCAGGGATCCCAGCCAAAGCATGGGGCATGTACCTCAGCAGAGCCTGTTTCTATGTCCTCTGTGGAACTGGGAGACACACATGTCCATCAGGGAGTGTGTCACAGTCTTAAGTGGATGAATAAACCACAGCACACTGGTTGGGTAACCTGCACTCTCATATTCTGCCAGCCCCTACCAAGTACCCTGACAATTCTTACAATAGGACCAAATGAGATAATATTTATATGGCTCCTGGCACAAAGAAGACACCATGTAACCAGCCCCTGAACCCTTTCCAGTCTTCTTTCACCTTGGTCCTCTTCTCCTCTCTGACACAGAGACACTGGCCTCCTGGCTAATCTTTGACCAAGACCCTCCATCCCCTGATCCTGGTGCCTTTCCAATGGCTGTCTGTCATGTTTGGAATGTCCTCCCCTCTCACTGAGGTCTCCTGGCTGCCTTCCCATCTCAGCTAATATCTCCCCTTCTGAAAACAAGTTGCTCCTGGTCCATTCCCTCTCACAGTGCCTCTCATTAATACGGTAAAGATCTTGTTTGCACACAGATGCTGACATATTTTCTCCCAAATAGACTGAATTCATGAGGAGCAGGGATTGCTATTTTTTTAAACTTTCTTTAGAAAGTTAGCACAGTGCTTGGCACAGAGGAGACCCTTTCTAAAGGCTTACTGACTTGACCTTAAAAATGGCAAATGGGAAGGATTCAGAGAGACCTGGGAAGACCTGTGTGGCCTGGGGCAGGAGGACATGAGCAGAACCAGGACAATTTCTGCTCTGCTGACATCATACCTCTAACAGTTTCCTTGTCTCTCTGTAATTCCACCTTTGCTGATGGGGATCAGGTCTGTGGATAGACTGCACTCACCTGGTACTTGGGGACCATGACATAGAACTAAGACAGGTAGCAGGGGCAACCCCCAGAACTTGGAGGGAGAACTTGGGCCAGGAGGACACTCACCAAGAAGTCAGAGGAGGGAGATGAGGCTCAATGGAAAGGGTAGCCAGCAGAAGTGGGGTGAAGGGAGGGGCCCTCCTTTAGACCTACCTGGCACCTGCCTGTACAGAGCTGGCTCCCAGAAGACAGAGAGAACTCAGCTTTGAGGGAAGATGGCAGAGACACCTTGGTTCCAAGACAGAAGGCAAAGAGATCTCAGCTCCAAGGGAAGAAGCCAGAATGGTTTCAGCTCCAAGGGTTTCTGCATCCTGCCAGTCAACCCTGGGAGGGTCTGCCTGACCCCTGGAGTGCTGCCCTTTCAGAAGGGAATTATGATCTGCCAGTCTGTGCCTCATAATGAAATTAATTAGTTGGCTACCTGATTAATAACGCTTTGTCTATGGCCTGCTGTTTCTGTCACTCACAGGGGAGACACTGGCTCAGTAAAGCCCTGTTAACACCTCCATCTTCTGCGAGAACCCCTCTGCCCTCCACTCCGCCTGAAAATGGATGATCCCCAAGGACAGAGGCTTCATTTCTCTACCTTTAGAGATAGATTGTGCTTTCCCTCAGCATACACACAAATACACATGTATGTGTGTGAGCCAGCAAAGAGTAATGGGCAGTTAACCCACTGCCCACTAGCCTTAGACTGCTGAGTCCTGGGTTCAGATCCTGTCCCTGCCACTTATTACCTGTCAATGGAAGGAAGTCACTGTCACTGCTTGGGTCTCAACTGGAGTGGCAGAAAGGCCCTTCTAGGACCCCAACTATGAGACAAGGGTTGATAATTTAATATTCTTTCCATAAAGTTTCAATCACATTCACTGTGAACCAGCTCCTGGAACTCCACCAGGACTGGGTTCAAGAACACAAGGCCTTCATCTGAATCCCAAGAAGGGGAATGTAGATGGAATCAGGAAAACCTGAGGTCCAAGAAGTCCTCAGGCACTGGTTGGCTGTGCAACCTTGGTCAAGTCAACTTCATCTCTGACTTCCTCAATTTACCCTTCTGTAAAAGGGGATAAAGCTTCCCTGACTCTCTTAGATTCTATCTTCACTGATGTGGGTCAGGTCTGTGGATGAACTGCACTCACCTGGGATGAGGGTCTCTTGGTTTCAGGGGTCATTTTCCCTGGTGTCTCCTCTAGGAATAGGCATTGGCCCTCAGCAAGGTGACCTGGGGAAGAAAAACCTCAGGGTGAGAGATATTGCCGTTGCCTTGTCTTCCTGGGGCGATGCTGGAGTGACAGAAGGTGAGTACTTAAGAGCAGTCACAACTGCCCTGCCCTGCCCTCAGTGGAGAGACTCCACCATAGGAGGAGGGCAGCAAGGAGGGTCACCTTTGGAAATGACCTTCTTACCTGGAAGGGGACTTGTCATCCTCTGAACTTCTCCTGTTGGGACTCATGCCCCTCCCCCATCTGCCTACAGGGTCGGAAGTGGCAGAAGGGGCTTGAGATCCCAGAGGCAATGAGACCAGTCAGACATTCAATGACCCCACACCAGAGCTCTGCTTCCATCTATTACTATGGGGGAGATATGTGGGTCAGGCAACTGTGACTCAGTGGAAACACTGGGGATAGCACCTGTCAATAGAACTTTCCTGTACAGGTCTCTAACATAGGCAGGGTCAGAGGCAAAACTGAGCAGGACAGAGGCAGTTGTATCAGCCATCAGGAAGGGGTTTATTGATTCATTTCAGAGTCAGGGAGGAGGTCTGCAAACCTGAAGTCCTCTTTTTGGGGAGGGCTTCTGCTGCTGGGGGAAAGGCAGAGTTCATACACATGCAAAGTACACTTAGACTGAATCATGATGTAATCAATTTTAGGGCTTGACTTGCTATTCCCAGGGCAGACTCACGCCTGGCATTCCTGGGTCCAGTGGGAAACAGTTCTTAAGTTGACTGTCTCAAGTCTTGAGGGTCATGATTACTCTCTGGGTACAGAACCAGTGTTCTGAGGCAGGAACTGGTTTTACAATCTTTGATTGACTTCCCTGAGCTTATAGAAGCAGAGGAACGTTGAAGTTGTTGAAAGGGGATTGATCACGTCAAGTGGATCAGAATCTCTGACACCCATGCGCAAATGCCCTGGGAAAAGGGGAGTTCTCAAAAATCTCGATAGTAAGCATATTCATTACACATATGATATGGATTAATATGGGAATCAAAACCCTTTTACATACCCTAGTACCTTGGGGATGTGACAGGGAGCCTGGACAAGTAGCCAGGGCAACCCCCAGAGCCAAGATTTGGAGGGAAGCCTGGTCTTCGCAAGTCTGGAGGACACTCAGCAAGAGGTCAGAGGGGGAAGAGGAGGCCCATGGGAAAGTTCAGCCAGCAGAAGCAGGGAGGGGTGAGGGGCCCTTGTTCAGACCCAACTGGCACCTGCATGTGCAGAGCTGGCTCCCAGAGTCAGATCTCCACCCCAAGGGAGAAAGGCAGAGAGATCTCAGCTGTTCTGAAGGAAGAATGCAGAGAGACCTCAGCTCCAAAGAAGGCACAAGGATCTCAGCTCTTAGCCCTTTTTCCCAGCCAACCTGCTCTGGCTGAGTCTTGCTAATCCTAAGAGTCCTGCCCACCCCTGCTGTGCATCTTCTAGGTTGACCCCTCTTCTCCCCTTCTCTCCTGCCCTCCCAGTTTCTCAAACTTCACCCCAGGAAGAGAATTCCACCAGAGTCTGCACCCACTAGGCTGGTCATCTCTGAGCTCCCCTCCCCCACTGCTCCACCCCCCACTCTCTCCCTCACTTTTCTTACACTCCAGACCTCCTCAGCAGAATCTCCTGGTCCTCCAGATCTTCCCCCACTCCAATCATGTTCCCCACAAGAATATGCCCAGCTTACATCCCTCCTGGTTCCCCTAGTCATTCCCCTCCCCTGATCCCCTCCCTCCCCAGGTCTCTCTCTTCTCTGCAGCCTGGGCCCAGACCTGCCCACTCCCACCCAACTCTCCTCCAAAGTGAAGACATTCACCACCTTGGCCCACTCCCTTCCTGACCTTCCACACTCCAAGCCTAATGCTGAGGTGGCCTTTCCCTCTGTCTTGTTTTTATTTCCCAAGAGATCTTCTCACAGGAAAGCAGCTGGATTTTAATGAGGAGATGTGACCAGGACATCAGAGCAGCTGGTCCTAAGTCATATGTTACCTGTAACACATTTATCTATTACTATTATCTATGAACTTTATCTACTGATATCAACCTTCACATCTGCCTCTAAATCTAGGGCTTTGCTTATTACCTGGTTAAGCAAGTGAAATCTACCCCCTGGGAGGTCTGAGTATTTCTCTCTTCACCCCTCAAAACCTGAGTTCTAATGGGAAGGGGGGAGTTGTAGGAAGGAAGAAGTGTTGGTCCTGGTGGGCAAGGATGACTGGAAATTAGGAAGGAGACCAGAGAAGGCTTGAAGTGGGATTGCTGTGGGGAGTGGAGCACATTACCCCAGCACTGAATCCTTAATGATTCTTTTTGTATTTTTTTTTTAACAAAAATAAAGACAGACCCCACTCTCAGGACCTTATGTGGCAACAGGGAGTGGTGGAGAGGAAGGGGCTGGATGGCTGAAAATGTTACTGGGCTGGGCAGTGAGGCTCTGGGGTCTTCCCCAGGTAGTGGAGCAAAGTAGGATATACTCTTGGTTCTCATTTCTTCAACTGGAGAGGAAAAGGAAAGTCAGGAGATGAAAAATAAAGCCAATGGAAATATAGGCACATACATACTTACTATATAGCCAAGGCAACACTCATAGTGACTGCTATGAATATGTCAGCAAATTTCCTACTTTCCAGGACTGAATGGCAAGGTATAATAGACCCTCTTCATTGAAGACAGAAACAAGATATTTATGCAAACACCACAAAGCCAAATCCATTATGGTAACCAAAAAGTCTATACACATTATCACTGCAGGGAGCAGCACCATCCCCAAGTTTTCCCTCCATCAAGCCTTCACACACATAGGCTTGCCCTAAGCAAGATAACCCTTCTCTCACTCAGGATAACTGCTCTGTCTGTTTGGAAGCCTCCTCTCTCTCTCCCTCCAAGCTCCAACTCCCTTCAACTCAGAAACCAACTTCCTGCTCCACCCACTGTGCAAGCTCCTCCCATCACAGGCTCCTAGAGACTTAGACTCCAGTGACTCAGGCTTCCATGTGACTCAAGAAGGGCCTATTAATGGATGACAAAGATCTTCTCATTTCATTAACAATACACCTACTTACATAGGATTTCTATATTCAAACATTTATACATATATCCATAAATCATCTTGGTGGTAAAACATACTGCACAGTTCAGAATTGAGCTTCTTTGGTGCTTTTTCAGAGAGGGATTCACTCCAGCCCTGGGAACCACCAGGATGAAGAGGATGCCTGGGATGTAACATCAGTGTGTATGTGCCTGCGTGTGTCTGGTGTGTCCTTCACTGCAGACCATGCCATCAGGGAAATGATGACATGACTTGCACTTGACTTTGTTTTGAGTGAGGGAGGGCTGTGCAGGTCACCAGCCTCACTTCTCCTCCAGAGTCATCAGGATGACTGGAGATGACCCAGGACGAGGCAGCTGGGGCTGTGACTTGCCCAAGGTCACACAGCTAGTGAGTGTCACGTGTCTGAGGTGAGATCTGAACTCAGGTCCTCCTGCCTCCCGCACTGGGGCTCTATCCACTGCACCCCCTGGCTGCCCCCATGAGGAGAGGACAAAAGGCCCGCTTGGCTGCTCAGGCTGCATGAAGAGGAGCTGTGTGTAACCACCTTGGAGAAGGCGCTTGGAAACAGGAAACTGAGGCATCTACCAGTGTAAACCATGGTGTGGCCTGTCCCAAGTGATGAGTGTCGGAAGCAGGGTTTGAACTCAGGTCTGGGGGACTGAGGTCTGGCACAAAGCGGCGTAGACACTAAATGACCGGCCTCCATCACACGCCCTGACCGTGACCACCCATCGCACCCACGTGACCGAGAAACCCCGCGCGGGGCCTTCAGCTGCGGATGTGACGTCATCGATGCTTTATCGCGGCGTGTAGGAGGCGGGAACGTCCGAGATCCCGGCAGACTCCGCCCCGTCCCCTCGGGATCTCCGGGTTTTATGTTCCTCCCGACAAGCTCCCCTCCCCCCTCCACATCCGGGTCTCCCGCTCCTTGTTCCCCCCCCCCACCCCCGGGTCTCCCTGGGCTCCTCCTCCTCCCCTCCCTCTCCCGGTACAAGTTCCGGGGGCCCCGGCCCGGCGGAGAAAATCTCGCGGGATTTCCCTTCGGGGCTCCCCCTGCCGGGCGTCGGCTCACCTGGTCCCGGTTCTGGGTCCCCCGAACCCGCTCTTTGATCTCTGGGGCAGAGGAAAATCTGGAGAGCTAGAAGGGGGCCGACCTAGGCCACCATCTTCCCAGAATCCTCTGCGGGACGTGGTCTCCTAGGTAACGGCAGACGCTCTTTAAGATGCGGAAGCGGGAAGAGTCACGTGGAAAGGATTCCCGCCTGCAGAAAGCCTGAGAAACCTGAAGGATTAACTGGGGGCTAGTGTCAGGAATGCGAGAGGGAAGGGCAGGGTGGGCAGAAAGACCAAAGAAATCGGGAAAAGACTTGGAGGTAAAGGCTCTGGAAATGAGAATTTAAAACAGGGGTTGCACGTGACAGGGAACTTAGGGGAAGAGGAAGTTTAAATACTTAGAGTGAAAAGTAAAAAGGGATGAAGGAGCCAAAGTCTGAGTCTAGGACTCACTTTAACGTGAGGAAGGAGAGAAAAAGGAACCTGACTCAAGACTTTGAGGGAAAGTTAAAAATAACCCAACACCCAGTGGGGGAGGGGTCAGAAAAAAAGCCCTGTGTCTCTTGTTTACACCAAACACAATTAAAGATATCAAAAAGTCAAAGAATGAAAATAAAAGTCTGATAAGGCGTGTTTGACTTCTCGGGTGAAACCAGACAAGCAGGATCCCAGTCTTGCTGTCAGACTCAGCAAAAACCATCCTGACAAACATGGGAAGGGATAAGCTAAGAAAAGAAGATTCTGCGGCATCCACAGAGAGCCAAGCAACAGCCACACGGAAATACCAGACTCCCCAAGCCTTGGCCTTTCTCTTGGACCCAGAACCAGAGAAGGACAACACTTTACCAGTCCTGTCAACTCTGGATTAAGGTTCTCATAAAGATAAGAAAAGCAAAGTAGACCTGAACAGGAGTCCTGAGAGACTAAAGCAAAGAGACTTAAGGTGTCTGCTGAATGGAAATTGCTCTGCAGACATGTCTAAATATGGAACTTCTCCCAATGTATTTTTGGGACACACGATAGAGGTATGTGTTGCCCTTGCTTATCCCTATTGGCCATGGAAGTTGTTTTTCATTTGAGGTGGGGGAGAGAGGCACATGAAATTTTTTTTCTAATGAAAAAACATTTATTTTAATACTTAAATATTTGTTTAAAAATACAAGTAACATTAGTAAGCACTCAGGTAATTTCACAACTGTGGCTGGGAGAATTCAAGATCTAGGTAAATAGTATGAAATTCCCACTACATAAAAGTTAAATGATTTAACAAAGTAAATGCAGACCAAATTAGAAATAAAAAATGTGGCATGTAGAATATATCAAATATTACATCATAGAAGACCCCAATCAGTCATTTATATCCATGATAGGGAGAGAACTGACCTCCAAGGAACTAATGCTAATAGACAAGTACTGAGAAGACATGAACTTGTCCACGTCCATCATCATGTACTGGTCACATATGGGTCACAATATTCTTGATATGGCTTGCATAGGTCATAGTATTTAAATTTTGACCCAGTGTCTAAAGTGTGATTCAGTATTTAAGTTATGATTTTTTCACAGGTCACCATGTTCAAACTTCTACCTTTTGCAGAGATTAACTTTTTATGGCTTTTCGATTATTACTGTATTTTATAGTTTTCCCCAATTTGGACCCCATACCTTCCAATCATTTAACCTATTTCTCATAATATCTTAAATTTACACAACAAGTGCTTATTATACTTTTGCCCCAGGAAGATCCATGTTAATGCTTTCATTATGTAATTGTAAAACACAAAATTTTACTTAACTTTAAATTATAAAAATTTAATTCTGTGCTTTCTATAAGAATTTTTTTTTGAATGCAGTAAGACCTCATGGTTACTATTACCCACAAAACTTCAATTCCAATCTGTGTTACAGATTTGTTTGAATAGGAATAACATTTTTAATCACATGGTTTAGAACGTGGAAAATACAGAACCTAATATAATATTGGAAGTTAATTTGAACGTTGGATTTTTTCCTGTGGACAATAGGTTGTAAGTATTTGATTCAACACCTGACAAACCCAGTCTTCAATTTGATTCTTCATCTACTTTATGTAATGGAAATGATAATAACAAAAATAATGCCAATTCTAACTAGCATTTCTCTAGTGCCTGCTATGTGCCCATTACTGGGCTAAGTGCTTTACAAAGATTATTTCATTTGTTCATTATAAAAATGCTGGGAGATGGATACTGTTATTATCTCTAATTTACACTGAGGAAACAGGTAGTCAGATGCTAAGTGACTTGTGTACAGAGAGTTCCAGGACTACACAGATTCTCATTCTGCTAATGTGACTCACTGGGGCACCAGGTCACAGTGTGGCAGTGACAGTGATCCCCTTCTTCACACATGGGAAGCCATTTCAGCTGTGGAGATTCTAGGCACTGAAGTCATTGTAGCAATGATTGCAAGGACCACAGAGTCTTGGAGGTGCAGGGTTGGGAAGGGGAGATCTATGGAATGGTCCACTTATATCAAGTCAGAATTGGCTCCATTTTTATTTATAAGCAAAATACAGTGAAAATGTTCCCTCATGAACTAATGAAAAAATGCAAAGGGAAGTGGCCTGACCATACCAGATCTGGAACCATATTATAAAGCAGCATTCATCAAAACAATCTGGTACTGGCTAAGAAAAAAGAGTGGGAGCAGTGGGATAGAGTGGTACCTAAGGCATAGTAGTAAATGGCTATAGCAATCTAGTGCTTGGTAAATCCCAACACTCCAGCTTCTGGGAAAAAAACCTCATAATTTGACAAAAACTCTGGAAAAACTGAAAAATACTATGGCAGAAACTAATACAGACCAACATCTTACACTATATACCAAGCGAAAGTCAAAAGTGGGTACAAGATTTCGACATAAATGCTGATACCATAAGCAAATTAGGAGAGCAAGGAATAGTTTACTTGTCAGATCCATAGGAAAGGGAAGACTTTATGAGCAAGCAAGGGATGGAGAACATCAAAAGACATAAACAGATGATTTTGATCATATTATGTTCAAAAGGTTTTACACAAACAAAACCAAATGCAAACAACATTAGGTGGAAAGTGGAAATCTGGGAAACAATTTTTTACAGTGTCTCTGATACAGGCCTCATTTCTCAAATATGTAGAGAACTGAGTCAAATTTTTGAGAATACAAGTCGTTCCCCAATGGATAAATGGACAAAGGTAATGAACAGGCACTTTTCTGATGAAGAAATCAAAGCTATCTATAGTCATGTGAAAAAATGCTCTAAATCACTTTTGATTAGAGAAATGCAAATTAAAACAATTCTGAGGTACCACCTCATACCTCCCAGATTAGCTAATATGGCAGAAAAGGCAAATGATGAATGTTGGAGAAGATGTGTGCAAACTGGGAAAATAATTCACTGTGGTGGAATTGTGAACTGATGCATCCATTCTGGAGAGCACTTGCCCAAAGGGCAATCAAACTGTGCATCCCCTTTGAGCCAGCAAAGCTGCTACTAGTTCTGTACTCTGACAAAATCACAAAAAAGTGAAAAGAGCCTACATGGTCAAAAGTATAGCAGCAATTTGTGTGGTAGCAGAGAGCTGGAAATGGAGGGGATGCTCATCAGTTGGGGAATGTCTGAACAAGTTGTGGTATGTGAATGTAATGTAATACTATTGTGCTAAAAGAAATGATGAGCAGTCAGATTTCAGAAGAACCTGGAAAGACTTCCATGAACTGATACAGGATGAAGTGAGTGGAACCATGAGACCATTATATGCAAAACAGCAGCATTGTGCAAGCATCGACTATGATAGACTTGGTTCTTCTCAGCTATACAGCAATCGAAGAGAATTCTAGAGGACTCATGATGGAAAATGTTGTCTGCCTCCAGAGAAAGAACTGATGGAGTCTGAATGCAGATTGAAGCATATTGTTCTCACGGTCTTTATTTTTTTTCTTTTGCTGACTGTAATTTTTGCAAACTTTTTCTTCACAACATGAATAATATGTAAATAAGTCTCATATGAATGCACATATATAACCTCCATCAAATTGCCAACTGCCATAGGGAGGGGAAAGTAAAAACATTTGGAAGTCAAAATTTTGTTTTAAAAAATGTTACAAATTGTCTTTATGTGTAATTGGAAGAAAATAAAATACTATTTTTTAAAAAGAAAAATTTCCCTCATACATGGATAAGATGGCAAATGATGGCAGAATTTTATGAGCTCTCTTGTTGAGAAATAGAAATTCATTTTTTTAACCCCCAAAGAGTCATCAAAACAAATGGCTAGTTACTATAAAAAAAGACGGATTTTTCCATTGGCTGATGACAAGTAACATATTAAATGTTAAATGTACTTAACATTCAACTGGACTTTAAAAAAATAAATATATACACACATACACGTATATGTATTTATGTATACATATGGATGTGTGTAGATACGTGTGTAAATATAATATATGTATATCTCCTTGGTAAGGAAAGAATCTTGAGATACAACTTCATTCCATCAATGGAACACTGGCTATACTCTCACAGAAATTCTACGGATTGCCAGCCTGCTTCCTTCAAAAGCCACCCATAAGAAGATAAGTTTAAATCAGAAAATAGCCTTAACAGCCATTTGTGCCTTCTTAGACAGAAGAACAGCACAGTGGGTCTGCCAGTTTTCTTATGGGGGACGGAAGGTACTGAAGGGAACACTGAGGACATTGATGGAAGATCACCCAGGATAATATCCAATGGAGTCAGTCATGTTTTCTCAAAAATTAGCTTTTGAAAACGGTCACTCACTTGCTATGTGAAAGCCTCAGTGGTTAGATTTGGAGGATATCAGGGCCAAAGGTGTGAGTGCTTCCCAGGGTTAAATGAGGAAAGAGATAAGGAGAGGGTGATCAGAGAGCCACATAAAGAGAGGAAGATTTGGACTGGTTGAGAGGTCTCCTTAGTCAGGATAGCAGGGCCTTGATGAAACTCTAGGGGGCTGAGTGAAGCAGGAATCATGGCATGAAGGTGGCATCAAAGACCATTTCTTGGTCCTTGAAGGCTACTCAGACTACAGGTAGGCTATCTGACCATTCTTACCTCTTGGCTCAGACCTACCTGGGAACTGCAAGCCCAGCACTGCATTGTTAGGAGACATCTTTATCTCAAGGAAGAGAGCTGCTGCTGCCAACCATGGGGTCCACCAGGAGGAGAAGTCCAAGGCAGAGCTTGCCCAGAAAGGTGGGCCATGTGGAAAGCAGAAGAGTCCCTGCTTACCTCAGTGAACCAAGCCCTTTCTGGGAGGGTCCAAGAGGCCCTTTCTTTGTGCTGAGGCTCCAGGATCATCCTTTTCCACCACTCATACTTATGGCCATATACTCAGGACCCTTGCCTTCCTCTCTGCCCCTATTCCTGGAGTCTCTTATTTCTAAATTGTATGACTTGATGCTTGAGGACTTGGTGACATTCAAGGATGTGGTTGTATACTTCAGTAAGGAGGAGTGGTGCCTCTTGGACCATTCACAGAAAGAGCTGTACAAGGAGGCCATGCTGGAAAATATCCAGAATCTGCTGTCCCTGGGTAAGGACCATTTTCCTTCTTTTCTTGGTGTTCATTGTCAGGCCAAAATTAGCACAAGGGGCATAGAATGGATCCATACTCTGTTGCATCTCCATCTCAGAAGCTGCCTTCAGTGCATATTTATCTATGTACACCAATTTTCCATTCACTTTTTACTTGACTTTGAGCATTTTCAAGTTAAATAACACCATAAGTCAGGTAACTAGAGATAAAGATCTGGGTTCATTCTCAGAGATATGGAGAAAAGTTTAAAAAAAAATTCCTACTTCAAAGAGAAATGTCACTGGTCACTAGCTTAAAAACATTTTTGGAAATACATAAAAAGGACTTCAAAAATCAGATGGGAGACTGAGGAAAATTTAGAGAATAAAATAAGAGTAGTTCAGGAAATCAAGAACATTATGAAAAGAAAGTCAAGTTATTAGAAATAGAGATCCAAAAACTTAAAAAAAGAGATAACTTCTTAAAAAACGGAACTGGGCATGAGGACTAAGGACACCCAGACATACTAAAAACCAAAAGAATGACAAATTAGAAGAGAATGTCTCTTCTAACTCATCTCATTACAAAAACAAATGATCTGGAGAATAGATAAGGAGATACAATGTCAAAAATGTTGCACATCCTGAAATATATAATCAAAAAAGGGTCTAAATACAATGTTTCAAGACATTATTGAGGAAAATTGCTCTGAAGTTCTAGAACAAGAGGTAAAGTAGAAAAAGAAAAAAAGAAATTCACCATTCACCCCCCAAAAGAGATACCAAAATGAAAACTTACAGGAACATTATAGCCAAGTTTCAAAGCTACTAAATTAAGGAAAAAATACTAGAAGCAAAAAGAAAATAAAGAAGTAAATACAGTGGAGCTACATTCAAGACAACACAAAACCTAGCAGTTTCTCCTTTAAAAGACAGTGGGACACTATACTTCACAGACCTAGGGATTTGCAGAGGTGAAGAAAAATATCTCACCCAATAAAGCTGAGTGTAATCTTGAATGGAAAATAAAAAAGAGACATTTAATGAAGTGAAAGACATTCAGGTATTTATAAGTAAAAGAGCAGAACACAATGGAAAATTGGCTGTAGAAGATGCAAGAGAAATATTGGATAAACATTAAAGACCAGTGACAAGGGACTTAGTGGGGCCAAACTGTTTATGTATTATGTGTCAAAATGTTACCAGTACCCTTAAGAATGGATCATTACTTGGATAGTTTGAAAAAAAAAAGCTTAAACTGAATTGATTATGATGGGTTGATTCTCAAAAATAAAATGGAGTAGAGAGAGGTAAAATGGAGCAGTTATTACACATTAAGAAGTTGTGAAAAGAAATGAAACAGAGGAAGCAGATGGGCATGCAACTGTGGTAGTTCTGGAACCTTATTTTCATGGGATTAACAGGAACATCTTGTTTTAGAAAAAGAAATTGAACTAGTCACAAATGTTCTTGCTAAGAATAACGAAACAGGACTAGATGGATTTGCAAGAGAATTCTACTGAATGTAAAGGTCAGCCACTTCCAGTATCAAATAAGTGATTTTTAAAAAATAGAGAAAGAAGGGGGAACTACCAAACTTCTTTTATGAAACAGATATGATGTTGATATTCAAATCATGAAGAATAAAAAAGAGAACATTGTAGACCAATTTCATTCGTGTCTGTGGTTGCCAAAATACTAGCAAAGAGATTACAACAATGATTTGCAAAGATTGTAAATTGTAACCAAGTGGGATTTATACCAGAAATGCAGAAAAGGTTTAACCTAAGGAAAATTATACACAAGATCTATTATATCAATAACAAAAGGAACAAAAAAAATCATATGAATATATTAACAGCTGAAGAATAAGCTTCTGATGCACTGGAACATTCATTTCTCTTGTAAACACTTGAAAGTACCAGGAAAAATGAATTTTTCCTTAAATTGATATAAAACATTTCCCTAAAACTGTCAGGAAGTTATTTGCGGTGGGGGGAGGTTAGTTACTAACTTTCCCAGTAAGATGTGATGTTCCATAAGGAATGCCATTGTCACCAATATTATTCAAAACTGTATTGGAAATCCAAGGATAGCAATGTGAGAAGAAAAAGGAATAAAAAAAAAATCAAGACTAGGGAATGAGGAAATAAAAATACCTCTTTTTGAAGACAATAGGATGACATCCATGGAAATCCTAAAGACTCAAGTAAAACGTTAGTTGAAACAATTATTTTAGCAAAGTAGCAGGATATAATGTAAACTCATATAAATCATCAACCTTCCTATATATCAACAAGAAAACCCTACAAGAAGAGACAGTAGGAAACAGTTTATTTAAAATGTCTAGGTCAGGGGTAGGGAATTTTTGACCTTGAGGCCACATGACCCTACATCTAGGTCCTCAAGTGCAGCCCTTTCACTGAATCCAAACATCACAGAAGAAATCCCCTTGATAAAAGGATTTGTAATGTCAAACCTGGACTCGTTCAAAATGCAGCACCCAAGGACCTAGAAGGACCTAGCTGAGAGCAACTCACTACAAAGTGTCTAAGGCCAGATTTGGACTTAGGTTTTCCTAAATCCAGGAACAGAGCCCTATGCACTATACCTCCTACTTCTGATCATCAAAGTATGTATCTATGTTATGTATGAAAGCATGTTTGTAGTTATTTGCAGATTCTCTCCTGTTTTCCTTTCCCATTATTGGACTCCCTAAAGCCCGTGTGTTGCTTAGACCATACCAGATGCTGAATAAAAGATTATTGAATTGTTGACTTGACTAATGCCATTGGAAAGGGCTCCTTGAGTGGAGGGGCTGCTCACCTTGCTTTGTAGCATTTAAGCACAGTGATTAATAACATAACCGAATGCTTCCTGAATTAGCACCAGTGAGTCTCCAGATCATGGCCATTGGAGCCACTCTCTTATTTTCTGCATTCCAAGATGTGGCAGTATCAGTTTGACTCAAGGAATGGGTCCCATTTTGAATCAAGGCTGGGAGCTCTTCAGAGTGACTTGGATCACATGGACAAAGGCCACACAGGATATTCCAAGTGGAATTTTTTATGTTCCTAAACCACTTCAGTACTTTCTTTAGACAACTTCTTTCCAAGGCTGTTGCTCAAAAGAAAGAAGTCCCAAGATTTCTATCTGCTAAGTCCCCAAAGAATTTCCTAGATAAGAATTTACAGACTCCTTTATACCTTTTTGAAACCAAAACTTGTTATTATCATAATTTTAAATCAAAATACACTTAATTGTCTACCTATGTTTTAAACATTATAGCCATATACTCTTAATAGCTTAATTCAGCATTTTGCAGCCTCTAGTTCAAAACAAGACTAAATTTCCTAAGTGTACAATTGGATCAGCCTCTAGGAATAATTTTCCAAATGATCCAAAATATCCCAATAAAATAACATTGGAACCGTAATAATATAAAGTTATTGCCAACCTAACATCAATTAAGTTGAATCCACTTCCGAATTACCTTACAGAGGAAATCACTTTATCTGTTTATGAATTTGATACTCTAGACTGATTGTATTCAGATACCAGGAAAGAATCATTTTGATCCATGATCCTTTGAATGTTTATCTTTATAATTTTTAAACATATTGTCTTAGTGCCAAATTTCAAGAGCTTTATAGAGGATCAGAAAGCACTATTATCCTAAGAGGCGTTTACATGTAACATTAAAAAGAACACATTATAATTTAGTTGAGCAATACTCAGTTCCATCAAACCTGGATATATAGTTACAAGTGGAATATAACACAAAATCTCAACTTTCCCAATAGTCATTTGCTGCCAACACCTAAAATTAAAGGACCTAGTCCTTTGGGTGAGTCTGTTGACTCAGGTTTTACTGTGGCAATCTTTCTATTCTGAAAGAGAAGGATGAAGCAGGGACAGTGGGAAGGAATGGACAAGTGAGGGAGGAGGGGGAAGCAGTTTTTGCATTTTGGCCAAGGTAGATTTTGATTCCTGGGAAAGAAATTGGTGAACTAGGAGAAGGTCAAGTTAGAAGAGGGATCATTCCCTTGGCCATGACACTACAGCTGATGAAGACCAGGATGATGAAGACAGAGAGACGAAGGTAGGTGCAGACAATGAAGGCCACAAAAAAAGGTCAGTGCCCTGTGGGAAATTCACAGAAAGTTGGGGGGGGGGGCAGGTTCTACAGGGCCTTTACCTGGTCAGTTGGAGTAGGATTCATTCAGGTCAGGTGTTTCAAAGATTCTCCCAGTTGAGCCTGGGCCACAGCAGGGGCTGTGGGTCTGTCCTAGGTAGAAGAGTAGCAGGGAACCAGGAAACTGAGTGTAGACAGAAATAATTTCACAGGCTGGAGTCCAAAGGACCATGGACTGGAGTCAGAGGGGACCTCAGAACTGCAGGCCCTCTTTTTGCCTGGAGGAACAAGGCTCAGAGATGTCAATGACTGACCCAGGGTTACAGGGGCATTAAGGAACAGCCAGGATTCCATCCTGGGCCACAGATTGGCACCAGTAGGGAATTCCAAAATTATCTTCTGATGGAACTTCCAACTCTAAATGTCCCTGAGGGTTTTTTTTAATTGATCTCCAGATCACAGAAATGCATGTATATGTGAAACCTGAAAGGGGCTTAGTGTGAAGTCACCAAGTCTTGCCCCCTCATTTTACAGAGAACACTGAGGTTCAGTGACTTACCAGACAAGTTAGTGGAGCCTGGAGTCAGACCAGAGTTAAGAATCCTCCCCATGACCTGTCCTAGCTTAGACTCTGGGAAAGTCACTGAACCTCTCAGCTTGTTTCCTTAACTGGGAAATGGGTAAAACAGGCCCTACGTGGCAAGGCTGTTGCTAGGATCAAGAGATCATACATGTGAAGCACTGTCTAAGTGGGACCTGGTAGAACTGAATTCAAACCCGGGTCCTGATTTCCAGATGCAGCACTCTTTCTTTCTCCCTCTCCCCACTCCACCAGGCAGCCTCCCAGCATAGGGGGAGAGGCCAGGCTTTTGTTGAGTTCTCTCTTGGGAGGAAAGGAGAAGGATTCATGGGGAGGGGGGCCACAATACTGAAAGGACTCCGAGAAATGTTTCATTTCTGAGATGGGGAGAGGGCAGATAGCTGTGGAGTTATGGAGCTCAGGGTTTGGCGGGGCGGGGGGATGAGGGGGCCTAGATCCAGATTTACTTTGTTTGGCCAAATACTCTGGTCCTCTGATGTCTTCTCAGTCTGGCTAGACAGGTGAATGAAGACAGAGAGTGACTGCTCCCTGAAATCTAGCCTCCAACCTTCTATAGCTCCCACTGTTTATTTCTCCTCTCCTTCCACTCCCTCACCTTCCTAGCCTGAAAAGGTTAACCTTGGCTTCCCCCTGCCCAGGTATGTGGGGGATGTAGGAGCAAGGCCAAATGTCCAAAGCTCCCTTTATTCAGCCTGGCTGCCCCAGTAATGCAGAGATGCCTCCAAGCATAGATCCCTCCTTCCTTTGAAGTGGGGGACTCACTGAACCCCAGAATGAATCGTATTTAGGACTCCCCAGAGATCTTAGCAGTTGTTCTTGTGCTTGAGGGGAGGAGACAAAGACCTGTAGCCTGCTCCCCTCCCCACTTATGCAACCCCCTTCTCTACAAAATCATAATGAATTATAATCATTCTTTATACTCCACATTAATGTTTCTAGATTGGGTTTCACCAAAACACCATTGCAGGCATCACCACCTGGATTAAGGTTTCTCCCAAGTGTGGAAGCTCTTGTAACATATGTTAAGAATAGTACCTAAAAGCTCTGACACATTCCTAACACTCATGAGGTTTGTCTCCAGTGGGGATTCCATGATGTTTAGCAAAATCTGAGCTCAGTGATGGTCAGTAAGGAGAGATATGTAGTAGACAGTCTTCCCACATTCATGACATTCCTAAAACTTCTCCCCAGTATGAAGTTTATGAGAGCCATCAAGTTCTAAGTTCCAACCAAAGGTCTTTCCACTCTGAGAACATGTATAACTTCTCATTCCTAGGTGAAATCTAGGCTGGTAAGGAAGAGATGAGAGATGGGATGAGGTTGTTTCACATTCATTATATTCATCAGGCATCAGTTCTAATGGAATTTTCTGATAAGTAATGAGTTTAGAGTTCTGTCTCCAGGCCTTCCCACCTTCATTACTGACACAATTCATTTCTTCTGTATAATTTTTCTGATGTCTCATGAGGTCATGCCTCAGGGGACAACTGTGCCCTCAGCCTGAGATGGGATCCTTCTGGCTCAGTTCCCCATTGTTATAGAGGGACTGAGGAAGGAGTCCAGGGTGGTTCCAGGAGGTTTAGGGGTTTCTGGGAGTGGCCAGTAACCTGGAGAACTGGATTAAGAAGGCATAGTGATATGCCTCCATGGGGCTCTAGAGAGTTAGTACAGGTGGCACAAGGTAAGGTTTTCCAGGGCCCTTTTAGACAAATGGGACTATAACCCTTTGAGGGTAATGGACAAAGGTCCCAATTTGGGATAAGGATGTTACATGTTACAATGTGATATAAGGCAATTAGCATTAAAACAATTGAATTAATTAATTACTGAGACTAAAATCAGACATTTTTAGTTTAGGGAAAAGAATTTTAGGTTAAGTTTCTTGGAGGCAGGTAACCGCTGGTAAAATTTGGCATTCATGGAAAAGTTAAATGTTTCTGTTTTGATTTGAATTCATTTCATGAAATTAGTGTTTGAATTTGTCATATGTGTAGCTCATTCTCTTAGACTGAGCAGGGTTATAAAGGTATAGAGAAGCTTGGGAAGCAGATGTAAATCTATAAGGAACAAGAACATGTAGAGAAAGATATGCAAGCCTTAAGACTTGCTTTGAAAGATGTTCCTTAGCCAATGTGAAATTACAGTCATATCTGAAACCTGATTACTGAAACCTGCTATTCTAAGATTTTATGGGACTATTAACTGACTGTTCTTCTGAGCCTAACTCCAGGTAGGGATAGCAAGAAAGACTGTCTGAGCCTCTGATCCATGATGCCAGTAAGCCTGTGAGATGCTGGCCATGAACTGCAAAAGGTGATCCCATGGTAAAGTTGGGAGAGTGGCTGTTCAGCCTGGGCTGAGGTAGGGTTCTCCTGACTCCACTTCCCCACTCACACCTGGTGGATTTTAAGCCTGGCTGAATGCCAGTTGACAATCTGTTCCTGCCTGGAATTGACATGAAGTTAGGGAGATATTCTTTCCCTGCAGTGTCCCTACTCTTAGTGGCTATTTCCTATAGTCAGAAGGTTTGTAACTTTAATATCAGATTTATTACATAACAGATTGTTGGTAGGGGAACATCGGAGGTTAAGTCTAAAATTAGGCTATCAGGTTTAGGACTTTAGAACAACAACAGTGAATTGGGGTCTTTAATTTCGAGTAAGAGTGTGGAGACGAGACCACCAGGTTAATAAGGCTTGTGAGGTTAGCATACACAGTTAATCACTATTTTGTCTTAGCTGGTTAAAAGAAAAATGGTTTGTGGCCTATGTTGTAAATGCTTTAAAAGGTCTGAATGTAAGATGTAAATACTGGGTTCTAATGTGGATTTCTTAAACATGACAATTGGCCAAAGTCCCAGGTCTGCTTTTGTAGTGATGAGTGTATAAAGCTTAAGAATGGTCGTCTAAAATGGTATTAAGGTCAGTTTTGTAGGACAGTGGACATCTGGATTTCTACAAGAAGATAAAGGGAAGAACATGCAGAGATGCTGTTGCTGAGGATGGCCTGAAGGAGGGGAGCATCTAGACCAGAAAACTGCATCAGATGAGATGGAAGCTCTGAATGGGTAATTCATTGATCTACCTTTGTATCTTAAGTCTCCGTATCTGAACTTATAACATGGGGAGAGTCCCCTTGTAATTTGCCAATGTATTGATTAACTTTGCTTTCTTCCTATATTCATGTAAAGGGGGATAGATGAAGGGAAGAATGTATAGAGGAAAGAATGTGAGGATTGTATTTAATTTTAGAGATTGCCCATGTTTTTGTCCAATTTTGGTCTTCTCCTTTAAAAGCATGAAGGAGAAGGAGTGGTATGAGAGTAACAGACAATCTGTGTTAGTAGTGGTGTGGAAAGTCTTAAGATGATAAAGAAGAGGAGGGATTGAGTGAGATGAGGAGATTGTGAAGACTTTTCATAATAAAAATATGGAGAATATTGGATTTTCTAAATAAAATTTCTCTTCCATAAGGCCTCTCTCCCTGGATACCTGAGTTTCAGGTATCCAGGGCTTGTGGACAATCAGTCTCCAACCCCTCCTCCCCGCCAACCCTAGCACCTGCATGTGGTACCTACCAGAAGGCAGAGACATCTCAGTTTCAAGGGAAGAAGGTAGAGAGAAAGATCTCAGATCCTAGATCTCTTGCTTCCAGTAAACCTATTCTGGGTGGGCCCTCCTAACCCCAGGAGTCCTGCCCTGCCTTCTCCTCAGTCTGGTGGAATGACCCTTCTTTTCCTCTCCCCTGCCCTCCCCTCCCAGGTTCCCCCCAGGGAGAATTCCACCAGGGTCACCACCCACATTGCTGGTCATCTCTGATATCTCCTCCCTCCCTGTCCCTGCTTCCACCTCTTTCCCTCTCTTAGCCTGCTCTGGGACTCGGTCTCTCATTCTCAGCACAATCACCTTCCCTTCTTCTGGCTCTCCCCCTGCTATACATATCTTCTTCCCCAGGAGGATATGCCCAGCCTACACCCCTGCTGGTTCTCCTACCCATCCCCTCCCACTTCAGCCCACCCCTTCTTCTCTGCAGTCTGGGTCCAGACATGCCCATGCTCACTCAACTCTCCTCCTGGAGACATTTACCACTTTGGTCCATCTCCATCCCTGACCTTCCAGACCACAATCCCAACACTGAGGGGGAATTTCCCTCTCTCTAGATTTTATTTCCTAAGAGATGTTCTCACACTGAAAGACAGCTGATCTTAATGAGGAGCTGAGGCCAGGACATCAGGACACTTGGTCCCAGGATATAGGTCACAGCTCACACTATAAACTTTCTCTACCCACTTAAATAAACCTGCACATCTCCCTGTACATCTAGGGGATTGGTTGTTACCTAGTTAAGCAATTGAAATCCATCTCCTGGGAGGTCCCACTATTTCTCTCTTCACCCTGCAAAACCCAGTTTCTAATGGGAAGGAGAAAGGTGCAGAAAGTGGGAAGTGCTGCTCCTGGGACCACAAGAATGGCAGGAAATTGCGAAACATTCTAGAGAAGGACTGACCTGGAATTGTTGTTGGGGGTGGGGCAAGTACAAAGTGAGAACCTGAAAAGGCCTTAGCCAGGGCCTCCCATTGTATCCTGGGCCATCTCCAGTCATCCTGATGAATATCTGGCCCCTGGACTCAAATGGCTCTGGAGGAAAAAATGACGCTGGGGATCTTGCACAGCCCTCCCTCACTCAAATCAAAGTCAACTGCAACTGAGGTCATCCTCTTGATGTCATGGTCCTCTTCCAGAACAAAGGACAAACACAACGTGTGGGGGGAGTACAATACTCCAGCACAGAATCCTTAATGATCCTTTTGGCATCTTTTAAAAAAATAAGACAGTCCCCCCTCACCCCCCACCCCTCAGAGCCTTAGGTTGCCTTGGGGAGTGGTAGGCAGGGAAGGACTCTGTAGCTGAAAAAGTTACTGGGCTGGGGAATGGGGCTTTAGAGCCTAAAATGACACTCAACATCCAGGTACTACAGCAGAGGAAGTATTGATCTTGGTTTTTGTTAGCTGAACTGGAAAGGAGAGGGAAAGTTTGGGGATGAAAATGAAGCCAAAAGAAGGAAGAGAAATAGAGAAAAATATAGAGGTACATACATATGCACATATTCTTCACTTGGTGATAAAGCCTTACTGCTACTCATTTGAGAATCCCAGACGGAATCCAATAGAGGACTCCCTAGAGATCTCGGTTATTCTTCTCTGCTAGAGAGAAGACAAAGACTTTAGCCTGCCTCAAGTCTCTCCCCATTCCAGTCCAGCTCCAAAGTCATTTTCCTAACATTTAGGTCCCACCATGTCAGCCCCTAACCCACTCAGTAAACTCTAGTTTTAAACCTTATTCTTTCCAGGAGAAAATACAAAATGCTTTGCTTGGCATCCAAAGCCATGCATAATTTGGCCCTCTGCTAGCTTTCCAGACTTCTTTCACTTTTCTCCCCAACCTGGCCACTGGATGCAGATGGCTGTGGAGGAGAAAGTGAGGCTGGTCACCCTTCACAGCCCTCCCTCCCTCACATCAAAGTCAACTGTAAGTCTAGCCATCATGTCCCTCATGTCAGGGTCCTCTTTCAGAATGAAGGACAAACAACACAGCAGCACCCTGAGGTGTCAAGTTCCCCACCCCTGGTCTAGAGCATCAAATTGGCAAATGGATAAAGTGATTTTCTATGTCAGGTCGTTCTGCCATGAATACATCTGAATGGATAAATTTTGGATGAATCATATCATTCTGCTAAGAATGGAAAAAAAATTGCATGTAAGAGCATGAAATACTGAGTGCATAGGCTAAATGTGTTCTACATGCAGCATGTGGGAAAAATGGATGATTCATCCAAAATCTCAAAGGATTTGCAGGGTGGGGACCACTTTCTTGTACATTATCCATCAGTCTGACTCTAAACTCCTGCTCCCCAGTGTTAAAGAGTTCTAGTACTATCTTTAAATACTTTATTGCTCATCAATAAACTGTCAATGTCTTGTGCATTTGCTTAATCTCCAA
Organism: Bettongia penicillata ogilbyi; assembly: GCA_023548195.1. Classification (NCBI taxonomy): domain Eukaryota; kingdom Metazoa; phylum Chordata; class Mammalia; order Diprotodontia; family Potoroidae; genus Bettongia; species Bettongia penicillata. The sequence continues at coordinate 3,712,159 of JAJHZJ010000232.1, forward strand.
GACTAGTTGATCATATATTATATTTTTACTGAATGATGGAACCGTCCTTTTCCCACAGTTACTCTTATTTCTCTCTAATTAAATATTAAAATGAACCAATATATTCCACAAACAAGTTGTGTATTCATCGTTCATTGCCAAAGAAGACCATGCCATCAGAGAAATGATGACATGACTTGCCTTTGACTTTGTTTTGAGTGAGGGAGGGCTGTGCAGGTCACCACCCTCACTTCTCCTCCAGAGCCATCTGAATCCAGTGACCAGATATTCATCAGGATGACTGGAGATGACCTAGGATGAGGCAATTGGGGTTAAGTGACTTGCCCAAGGTCACACAGCTAGTGAGTGGCAAGTGTCTGAGGTGATATTTGAACTCAGGTCCTCTTGACTGGTGCTCTATCCACTGCACCACCTAGCTGCCCAAACAAACAAGTTAAAGCAATGCCAGCAGATATTTTGATTCTGACACATCCTACTTAGTGTCACCTCAGTATAAAAATAAAGAAATCTTCACATGGTTGCTAAGAAGGAGTCTTATACCACTCAGGTGAGAACAGATTGTGAATAATTACTTTTCAGAATTCTTCTCATGCTTTCATCTACTTATGATTTTATTTAAGACATTTAGGAAATTTACTAGACAATTTCTTTCTTCTCTCCTCAGTGAATACTGTTAATGTTATTTTTTTTTTTTACCCCAGAATACACAATACTTACCAGGTTCTCAAAACCCTTCATAGATTTTCCTTAATATTATCACTTATGCACTTCTGGTGGAGTGGAATTTCACATGACCTTCTCTCTTTCTCTGCCATAGATGCTTATAACTTTCTGATGGAGCACATTCCTTCTCCCTAATTCCACTGGGAGAAGCATTATATAATAAGACATTTTTCTAGCTTTTATTATTCTATCACAGTTCTCACTCAAATGCAAAATGCTTTTTTTAGTATTCCATTGGGCTCTTAATGCTTGGTTTCAAGTGTTGGTTGTGACACTCACAAAGGTTATAGAGTTTTAGGCAAATACCTTCTCTGTGCCTCAGTTTCCCCTTGTAAACTGAAGAAGGTTGGATGAGATGAATTCTGGAGTCTCCTTCAGCTCTAAATCATGTTCCTTTTAATGGTTTAGGAAGTGGTGGTGTTCAAGGATGTTGTCATGGACATCACTGAGGGAGGAGTGGTGCCTGTTGGACCATTCTCAGAATGAGCTGTACAAGGAGGTCGTGCTGGAGAACATCCAGAACGTTCAGTCACTCAGTAAGAACCATTTCCTTCCTCTTCTTGGTGCTAATTATCAGGCCAAAATTAATACAAGTAGGAGGGAATTGATTCTTACCCTGATGCATCTCAGTCTCAGAAGTTTCCTGGAGTCATCTTCCTGCACCAACTCTCCATCCATTTTAATCTTGACTTGGAACCTTTTGAAGTGAAATCATTTGCCCTCAGTCAGGTGGCTGCCCTGGATGTCACATTCCTCCCTGGTCTAGTTGCTGACAAGGTCACTGAAATATCATCCTAAAAGAATGAGAGGAGCTTCTGGGAAAATGACAAAACAGGAAAAGAAAGACTTGGCTCCCCAAGAATCTCCCCAAAACAAGAAATAAATTGTCTCAAAGTGAATTCTACGCAGCAGAAATGGTGAAAAATCCAGAAATTTATCCTCTTAAAACAGCTTAACAGGACCTTGGGAAGGATCTGACCTCTCTGGGTAAAGGTTTGGCCCAATTGAAATACAAATAGCTAGAGGCAGACTCTGCTGAATCAAGAAACAGCAAGCTGTGGGGGCAGCTGGGTTGGCCTTAACTTAAAGAGATTTCCCCTCAGTGATAGTATGGGTGGGGTGGGGTCAGACAACTGAGGAGGAGGATTGAAGGATCCTTGGTTGTGGCTGGACACCAGGCCCAGGAGTGCTGACCAGACAGGGTCCCAGGCTGTGGCTAAGGAGAAGTGGGCTGATGTATGCTGTAGTAGAGGGGCAGGTACCTTGCGAACTGTGGGCATGTGTAGAAGAGTCCTGGATACACAAGTGAGTTGAGGTTTACCACTGCAGACTGCAGAGAGTGAGAGCATTTGCTCTGATAGTGCGTATGGGAGACCTAGCCATGACTTAGGGCTAGGAGTGCCCAAGGTTGGGCCTTCAGCCCCAGCTCTGAAAATAACAGTAAGAAGGAACTGACGCCCATTGTATCATCCCCCACACCTCAGGACTAGAATCTGACCATAATATTAAATGGCTTAAAATAAAAATAGAAAAGAACCTCACCACAGATAGCTACTATTGGGATTGAGACAAGCTGGGTTCATTCCCTGAGGAAGAAGGGAAGGTTAAGAAATTCACTTCCACTTTTAAGAGGAATGTCAAATGGCTACAAGGCCAAAACGCCTTCGTGAAAAAAAAATTAATACAGATTTCAAAAAAAAATCACATAAATAAAGTTACCAAAAACAATTATGGAAAGAAAGCCAACCAAGTAGAAATGGAGATCTAAAAAGTTAAGGGAGAAATTAACTTCATAATTAGAATCTGACAAGAGGAAGCTAATGGAGTTAGAACATACTACGAAGGATTAAAACTTAACCAAAAGAATGAAAAAATACAAATGTTGGAGGGAATGTGGAAAAATTGGAACACTAATTCACTGCTGGTAGAACTGTGGACTGATCCAACCATTTTCAAGAGTAATATGGAATTATGCCCCCAAAGTGTGCATATACACTTTTTGACCAGCAATACCACTGTTAAGTCTGTTTCTCAATATAATTAAGAAAAAAGGAAAAGAATGTGCATGTTTTTAACTATTTTTAATGACTGTTTTTAGTGACAAAGAATTCAAAATTATTAAAATTATCAAATTATTTCTACAAAACCTTTGCAATTTAATATAATTGAAAATTATTCAGTTTGCACCTCACCGTGCTCTCTCTTTTTTATCTATAAATTGTTCACCTTTCCATAAGTCTGATTGGTAATATCTTCCATCATGTTCTTTTAATTTTCTGAGATGTCTCCCTTTATGTCTAGGTCATGTACCAAATTTGACCACATCTTGGAAAATGGAATATGTATTGGTGTGTTTCTTTCTTTTTTTGTTTTTCTTTTCTGCTCCCTTTGGCCCAGAGATGGCAAATATGTGTATATATGTAACATCATTCCATACAAACTTCTATTTATCAGTTCTTTCTCTGGAGGTAGATATCATTCTCTTCCTTTATATGTCCTTTGTATTGTTTTGGTTGTTTACAATAATGAAAATGATGTATTTCCTCAAAGTTATTCTTAAAGATATTTTGTTGTCACTGTACCCAGTGTTCTCTTGGTTCTGCCCCTTTGCCTCTTCTTTATTTTGTCCAAATCTATCCATGTTTTTCTAAGATCATCAAGAACATCATTTCTTGTAGTACAGTAGCATTTCATCACAATCGTCTACCACCGCTGGTTCAGTCATATCCCAATTGAAGAGTACCCAATTCTTTGCCACTACTAAACAGTGTTATAAATATTTTAGAACATATAAGTTCTTATTTTTCCATAACTGTCTTTGGAAATACACTTAGCAGTGCTATTGCGGGGTCAAAGGGTATGCATAAATCCAGATTACTGTCCAAAATGGTTGCATCAGTTCACAATTCCACCAAGAATGAATGTGTCCCACTTTTTCCACATCCCCTCCAACATTTTTCACTTTCCTCTTCAAAACATTTTAGCCAATCTGATTGGTGTAAAATATCTCATGATTGTTTTAATTTGCATTTCTCTACTCAATGATTTTTAGCATTTTTGTAATGACTATAAATTGTTTGGATTTCTCCACTGGAACATTGCCTGTCCATGTGCTTTGACCATTTATCAGTCATGGGATGACTCATACATTTGTAGATTTTACAAAGATCCTTGTATATTTTGTATATTTGAGATATGAGAACTTTAAATGAGAAACTGTATATAAAATCTCTCAACCCCAATTTTCTGCTTTCATTCTGATCTTGGTTATGTTGATTTATTCATAAAAAACTTGTTTAATTTAATCAAAGTTATCCACTTCACAACTCACTCTCTTCCTTATGTCTTGTTTATTCATAAATAAGTCTAATAAGTAACATGTTGCGTTATCCCAAAATCTTAAGTCTTTACACTTGTCAAATACCAGGTTACTTTATTTATTATCTGCTCTAAAACTGTATGTCTGCCCTTTTCCATTGATCTACCTTGTGATTTCTTAGCCAGTATCAGACAATTTTGACAATGACTGCCTTGTAATACAGTTTAAGATCACATTCTACAAATCTTATTTCCTTTCCATTATTTTCCATTAGTTCCTTTCAGATTGTTTATTTTTGTTCTTCCAAAGGAATTTTGTTATTGCTTTTTCCTAACTTAGTAAAATAAAATTTGATCACTTAATTGGAATGACATTGAAGGTATACATTATTTTAGATAAAATTGTCATTGTTATTGTATTGGCCCTGCCTACCCATGAACAAGTAATCTCTCTCTACCTATTTAAATCTGAATTTATTTGTATAAAATTTTTTAGTATATATGTTTATGTTCATGTGGTTCTTGGGTTTTGTTGTGGCAGGTGTAACCCTAGGAATTTTATACTGTCTGTAGTTATTTTGAACAGGGTATCTCTTATGATCTCTTTTGGTAGGATATTTTTGGTGATACAGAGCAATGCTGATGACTGATATGGGTTTACTTCGTATCCCGGGACTTCGTGAAAATAATAAATTGTTTCAACTTACTTTTTGAGTCTTTGGAATTTTCCATGGATGTCATCATCTTATCAACAAAAAGAGATATTTTTATTACCTCATTCCCTAGTCTGATTCCTTCATTTCCTTTTATTCTCTTACTCTTATTCTAGGATTTCCAATGCAATATTGAATAATATTGGTGATACTGGCCAACCTTACTGACCTGACCATTGGATACTACTTGGAAGGATTCTACCTTATCCCTATTATAAGTAATGCTTACTGATGCTTTTAGGTAAATGCCTCTTATCAATTTAAAGAAAAGTCCATTTTGGACTATACTTTCAAGTATTTCTAATAGAAATCAGTATTCTATTTTATCTAGAACTTACATATTCCTATGATTTTAAAATTTTTATTAACATAATAAATCATGTGAATATTTTGCCTTAGGTTAAACCATCTCTGGTTAAGCCATTATTACTTCTTAGTGAATAATTTTGACTATTATCACTACAAATATCTTTGTAGGAATAGTCATTGCATTAAGCTAAATACCAGAGTGTTTTTTCTAAAGGCTAAGTTCCTTTCTTTTAATGAGTTCCCCCTAATTCTTCAGCATCATGTCCCCATACAGATCCTTTTGAATAGTGGTGTCTCCATTCTTCCAAAGTAATGTCCAACTCCACAACCATGACTGACAATGGGTGCTGGAACATCAAACACAGTCTTGCTCTGTCAGAGAACATGACTCACAGTCCAGGAAAGACCCATATACCTGGTTAGGAGTATAGGGAGGGCTTCTCATACCTTGACTAATTTGAAGTAGTCCATGTTCAATATTTGCCAACAGTGACTTCTGGCAGGGACCATTGTGGGAGGAAGAGGAGTAAAAGAGAAGCACTTGATCAGAACAGAATGAAATAGAAAAGGACTCTGAGGAGAAGGACTTCAAGAAAAAAAGAAAGAAACTGGTATGGTCAGAGAAAAATGAAATAAAAATTAAACAAATGGCAGGGGTAAAAATGTTACAAAATTCTTAAGATCAGGGGTCAGTGATCTGAAATTAATCAGCAGAGTTAGGCTGACTGAAATATACTTGCTTCTGCAAAAGTTTTTCAAGTGTTGATGATACAAACTGGTTTTCTACCTTCTGTGATTTCCCCTATTTGACAATTGTTCAAAAATTATCCCTCGGGAAGGGTGGGGGAAGACCAGGAAGGCGGAGGCTCCTGTGGGCCCTGAGAGGAGGCAGGGCCCTCTTGCGGAAGGAGTGGGGGAGGGGGTCTCGTAAGGAAATCCTGGAGCCGGAGGAGTCCCAGCATGAATCGCTCGAAGCACTTTCCCTAGACTGGGGGGTAGGCCGCAGTCATTTTTAAGAGGAAATGATATTGGAGATTTCTGCAGCACCATATTAGCTCTTAAAAAACAAAAAGGCTTACAGCCTTCATCTCTATTTTACTAAGGAAACTGAGGCTCAGGGAAGGTAAAACGACTTGCCCGTGATCACACAGCCTCCCCCAGTGTGGACCCCTGTGGTTTTGAGTGGAAAACTTGGAAACTGTCCTCACTCCCTCAGGTTTAGTCTTCTAAAACTGTGGACGCATGGCCCTCGTGCTTAAAATAATATCATACATAAAAGTTTCAAAAAATGAATAACGAATTTGCCAGCGTCAGTTTTGGCCGCCTTTCCACAGCACTCTGAGGCATGGTGAGAGGCCTGCAGCCCAGTCGTTAAGCCTCTGTCGCTCTGCGCAGAAGATCATTAAAAAAAAAAAAATTCTTATTTTTAAAGCATAAAAAAAAAATAAATTATTCCTCGGGGAGTAGAACCAAGATGGCAGAGTAAAAAGATGGACCTGTAGAAGCTCCCACACACAGTCCATAAAATACTAGCAAAAATGAGTCTAAACAAATCCCAGAGCAGTAGAAGCCACAAAACGACAGAGTGAAAGAGATTTCCATCCCAAAACAGCCTGAAAGGCCAACAGGAAACGTCTATCGCACCAGATGTGGAGCAGGATGAAGCCCAGTGTGGGTCACACAGTGTGGCAGGGACAGGAAATGGAACAGGCATCAGGGCACCACCAACAGCAGCAGTTCACACATTGCTCAACCCACAAACGTCAAAGACAGCTTCAAAGGTCAGTGAGAAAGCTCCTTCACCCAGAAGGGAATCCAGTCTGGACCACTGGCAGCAACCACTGCAGCTGAAGAGTACATTTTTGGAGCCCTCTGTGTAAAGCCACTGAGGGAACTGAGTCACTGACCTGAATCTCAGCCCTGAGCTCTGCCCTAGAGTGGAGGTGTGGTGTGGTGGAGCTTGAGGCAGTTGTGCCCATTCTTTTTTTCCACCCCTGATCTTATTGGGAACACTTCTAGCTTATCCCCCTTACTTATAATGCTTGCTGAAGGTTTTAGGTATACTTTTCATTTTAAGGAAAACTCCATTCATTCCTATGCTCTCTAGTTTTTTAATAGGAATGGGTGCCAAATTTTGTCAAAAGCTTTTTCTGAATCTGTTAAAGTAATCATAGGATTTCTCTTAGTATTGTTATTGATATGGTCAATTATGCTGTTTTCCTAATATTGAACCAACCCTGGATTCCTGGTATAAATCCCACCTGGTCAAAGTGTATATCCTGGTGATAAATTGCTATAATCTTTGTTAATATTTCACTTAAGAATTTTGCAGCAATATTCATTAGGGAAATTGATCTATAATTTTCTCTGTTTTGGCTCTTCCCAGTTCAGGTATCAGCACATTACTTGCATCATAAAGGGAATTTGGTAAAACTCTTTCTATGCCTGCTTTCCCAAATAGTTTGCATAGTACTGGACTTAATTGTTCTTTAAATGTTTGGGAGAATTAACTTGTAAATCTATTTTGCCTTGGAGATTTTTTTCTAAGGAAGATCATTGTTGATTTGCTTGATTTCTTTTTCTAAAATGGGGTAATTTATTTTATTTCTTCCTCTTAATCTGGGCAATTTGTATTCTTGTAAATATTCAACCATTTCACTTAGATTGTCAGATTTCAATAGCTTTGTGTAAAATATGTACTAATTATGGCTTTAATTTCCTCCTCATTGGTGGCATATTCACTCTTCTCATTTTTGATACTGCTCATTTGGTTTTCTTCTTTCTTTTTTTGTAATCTAATAAATTAACCAAAGGTTTGTCTTTTATTGGTTTTTCCCTAAAACCAGCTCTTAATTCTATTTATTGGTGTAGTGTGTTTTCAGGGAAGACTAGTACCTCTGGTGTGAAGGCTCCCAAGCCCTTCTCAGTGCTGCTTTCCACCTCTGGTGTCCACCTGTTCCATCTAACTCTCACCTGTGGTTCCAAGAAGCAGTAGCATGTGTAGCAGCCACACTCCAGTAAATCATCTGGGCAGATGGTGAATTAGGGAGGTGAAGCATGGGAAGATTTCTCCTGGTAGAATGGTGGATGAGAACTATTTGTTCCATCAGCCATGAAAGCAGAGGAAGCAAGTGCTATGGATCTATTAGGAGCTGGGGTAACCATCTAAGGCACCAAGATCATCCAATGCAACTTGAGCCATCACCAGTCATCTTAATTCTGTCCTACCCCTGGACTGGGATGACTTTGGAGTGAGGTTGATAACTCTGCCTCACTTAAATCCAATTTACCCATTTTTACCAATCTCCAAGTCCTGTGTCAGCAAGCAATGAAACAGCAAGTGTGGATATAGTGGCAGTTGTAGTCAACAATCCTGCACACAGTCAGCCCAGACCAGAGGGTTGTCTTCTCACTGGAAGCAGCAGTGGAATTTGGTCAGCCCCCTGGGTGTCTGAATAGCCTATTAAGGATGGTACTGCTCATCTACTGGAATGAAGAAGTGACTAGACAAAGGTGCCCTAAAACCAATACATCCCAGATTAGGAGGGAAGAAAACTGGGAATTTTTACAACCAGTGTCTCTGATCAAGGTCTCATTTGAAAAATATGTAAAGACTGGGTCAAATTTATCAGAACACAAGCTGAACAAAGCAGGCCTAGGGATGAGAGTGCCAGGAATCAAGTAGTGCAATTAATCAGTTTCAGAATGAGAACTGTTCTGGGGCTGAAATAAAAGCACAAGTTATATACTTAAGTCACAACTGGGGAAGGAGGAGGGAAGGTGCATTACAAACAATTGTTTCCTAGTTTCCCATGAC